>OY998244.1:71593068-72793068 GCA_963922005.1 Cornus suecica | reverse complement strand
GTTGATGGCATTGTGCCGCAAATTTCGTTCCCGGTCATCCAAATACAACTCAACATAACTCTGCACCTCAACATCCGGGTAGATAACCCGAACCACGCCAGCTTCAAGCACGGGCCTGGCAGCAGTCGGCTCATGTATCGGGGCGATGAGTTTGGGCAGGTGGAGATGGAGTCTGGTTACATTCCGGCCAAGGGGTCCGAGGAGATGGGGTGTCGTCTGACGCTTGAAGTCAATGAGATTGCATCAGATGTGGCGGTGCTGATTAGCGACGTGTTGGAGGGGGAAGTGGTGGTGGAAACACATACTAGGGTTCCTGGAAGAGTGGCATTCCTGGGAGGGCTTTTGAAAAAACATGTTGTCGCAATATCGGACTGTGAAATGGCGATTGGGATTCCTGAGATGAAGGTACGGAGAGAGGAGTGCAAGAGAAAGAACAAGTTTTGAAAATTAAAAAGAGATGATTTTTGTTAATGTTTTTGTTCTTATTCTTAAACTCTCTTCATTAAATTTGTTTCCCATTTCTGTATAAGAAATTGAATCCAAATATTTCTTTCAGGAATTATTCATCAGATTAAGTTGTACTGGCTTCTTAGTTCCTGCATAAGGATTTTTCTACTTATACATTTAGAGACAAGACAGTATTACTTTGTATGGAAATATTCATGGTGTTAACAAATTTACAAGTTCACTTTTGGTGCCATCTTATAGAAATCACTGAACCATCTTATAGATGTGATAGACTGATAGTAGCTCCTAAATTTGAGACAATCAAATTACCAAATACATGTAACATCAGAGAAATGATTCCCTTCCAAGGATGATCTATTGCTCACCGGGGAGTATAGACAACACTGATACCGTACAAGGATGATCTATTGCTCACCCGCGAGCAATCACAATATTCATTAGATGTGATTGCTAAGGGTAATTTCTTTATTTTCACCAATCACATCCACCGATACATATACTTTTCTTGTTACCGATGAGCAAGAGATCATTACTCTATATATATATATATATATATATTCCAGCATGCTGGTCCAATCCATACACTCCCTCAAACAAATCATGAACCACATAATCAATAGATAGCCATAGCCAACAATCAGCTGAAAACAAAAGGATATAAAAGGACATGAAAATGAATTAAAAAGGGACACAGAATGCATTCATTTATCATTTGGAAGATTACAACACCTGCTGTTTTGCCAAGTAATTCATGCTAAAATTACTACAAAACGTCACTACTTTGGTATAAAGTTGGTCAGAACAAGCATGTTAAAGCTGTTCCTAACAACATAGTCTTGCAGAATCACAAGCATATGCATAAATAGAGGCAAACATGTCAATGTTTCCAATAAATAAAAATGTACACAGAATCCAAATCCAGGTAAGTGTAGTTAGCAGTGCAGCTATCAAACCTAAATTCTCTGCAAATCACCAAATCTCTTCCTTCAACGTCAGTCTCTAAACTTCTAGCATTACCCATGATCAAAATTCAAGCTTTCTGCATAATCCCTGGTCAATGTTCCTCGACTTCTTCACGGTCACTGGCTTCATAGGCTTCATAGGAGCTCCGGGGCAAGTGTCCACAACTCCACTGAGGCGAGGTGCAGAATCGGGCGTCTTCAACCCATCAGAGACAGAATCCAGAGATGAAATTTCAGTAAAAATTTCTTCTATTTGGTTCGAAACAATCTCTTTCAAAAGGGTTCGATAAACTGCTTCAACTAGCACCTCCTCATCCGAGACACATTCTGCATCAGTTCCATGATTTCCATCTCCAACGAACGTCTTCACATAAGAATCAAAATTAATCTGCCTCACTACACTACTCCGTGGTTCTTCCAGATACTTGTTACACTCGGGAGCTAACAAGAGCTTGTCCGGCCCAGGAGCAAATGGGTCGAAGACATCCCCCTTTGGGGTACGAGGGCTATCGTCTGTTAAATTCGAAGCATACCGCTCACCATTCTGGTGAGGACGAAACCAAACTCCTTTTGGAAAGGATGTAAGTAATGCAACTGGGGATGTAAAATCATGTGGGTAATCCCCAATTTCTCTAATGGCATCAGGAGTGATAGGCCCTAGAGAAGGTCCCTTGTCACAAATCACTGTGGAATGTGGTTGCATATCCTCCACATTCTTAGCTTCCATAACAACACATTTATCATCTAATTTATGATTTTCCTCTATCATCAACTGATCTGTACTCGCTTCAATCTCCATATATCGAAAGCAAAATCAAACCCTAAATCGTCAAAAAAAAAAAAATTAATGAAAACAAAAAATTAGGTATTTTCAGCTAATGTAATCCTTCTAGTCTTCTCAACAGAAGTGAAAATGCACAGGAAAGAAAAAAGGGGCAATCTTTAATACAGCATAAAATATCTCTAATTAAACCCCAGTGAGAACCCAATATTGGAGAAGAAACATAAAGCGGCAAGAAGAGGGGAAAAAAGAACCCTAATTTGAGAAAATAGATTCAAGCATGGAAAGAAAAAGACAAGGAAAAAACCTTAATTAAAGGAGGTAAGCAACATTGAGAATGGAGCAAAGTGAAAGAAACCCTAGCAGAAGCTACCGCATAATAATCGAAATCTCTAACGAGGCTAAATTAGTGCAAATCTTTTAGGGACAACTTATACACAGATTGAATAAGCATACACAGATGACACTGACATATATATATATATATATTGATATGTATGTGTGTATGTGTATATAAACTTACTTGGGTACTGCAGAAATGGCTGAGAAACAGCGGAGTGAGAGATGTGAAGCGTGGTGGTGGTTGGTGTCTATGAACCTGATAGGAAAGTGGAACGTCTCTGGTCTCTGGTCTGTAGTCTGTACCCACGCGTTGTGTTTTGTGTGTTGGTTCTTGTGATGGTTCGTGTGTCGATGTTACTAGCTTTAACTAGTTACAAGCCTTGGATTTTTGTTTTTACTGTCGATTACCGCGTTCGAAACTAAAGTTTTAACTTTTACCCCACTGGGTCGATTGTTTACCATGCCATGTAGTTTGGGGCGCGTAGGTCCCAGCCCAGGTGATGGGTGGGGGCTCGGTGGGGCACAAACATCATAACTTGTCAAAATAGGATATGGATATTGAAAGTTAATTACATCATCTAACAACCTATAGATATTCTGATATTGGCATATTGCGGATAAAAAACAATTTGATATACCATCTAATTTCTAACTTTATTCCATTTTATAAAGAATGAAATTCTGAGTATAAAAAAATAAATCATCAAAAGTGTCATGTCCCTCAAGATTAATTTACTTGCTTAGTGGACTGTTAAATTGCTCCATTGTGATTAATAAAGATTGACAACAACCTCCCTGCCTATGGATGTAACTTTTTTTGTATACAGAGTACTATTTTTGTGAAGATAAAACTCTAAAAAAAAAATTTGCCTCATTATTTTCTTTGTTATGTATATTTAATCTTTATTATGTATTTTGTGTTACCATCGGTGGAAATAAACCCCCATGAGGTTTTAAAATTGTTCAAAAAATCCCCCTATGATTTCACATTTGATCAACTTATTCCATTCTCTTCAATTTAAGACAAAACTGCCCTAAAACCAAAGGAGTTTACTAAAATTATTTTTCCTCTAATCATACGAATTATTTTATATATATTTTACTATAAACAAATTTTTTATTTATTTATGCTGAAATAAAAATTTATTGCCAATTTTTTTTGAACTACCAATTAGGGTAAAATATAAAAAAAATTAAGTCCAAAATATAAAACTATTTCAAATTACCAATTAGATTTTTTTTTTTGTTTTTAATTTTTTATATATATTTTACTATAAATGAATTTTTTTCTTTGATATATGCCGAAATATATTTTTTAAACTGCCAATTAGGGTAAAATATAAAAAAAAGTACGAAAGATAAAAAAACATATTTTGAACTACTAATTATATTGTTTTTTTTGTTTTTAAATTTTGTTTTTAATATTTTACTATAAATGAAAAAAATATTTTTGAACTACTAATTATTTTATATTTTACCCTAATAATTTATTTTTGAACTACCAATTAGAGTAACATATAAAATAATTAGTAGTTCAAAATATTTTACCCGAAATATTTTATTTTCGAACTACCAATTAGGGTAAAATATAAAATAATTTAAGTCTGAAATATAAAAAAAATATTTTGAAATAAGAATTGATTTTTTTTAAAAAAAAAAAGTTTCAAGTAAACCCCCTTTGGTTTCAGGGTTTGGTTTCAGGGGTAGTTTTGTCTTAAATTATAAATAATGAATCAAGTTGATCAAATGTGAAACCATAAGAGGGGATTTTCAAACTACATGAATTTTTTTTAATAATTTTAAAATTATAGGAAAATTTTCTGATAATTGCCCATAAGTTAATTTATAACTCTTGAATAAATTCCAAAGTTGTTCCACGTTTTATTCTAGATGGATTAACTTTTGTGAATCTGACTTTTGAACATTCAACAGCCCCTTCGTGGATGTTCTCAAACTGACTCAACATGACGTTACTACTCTTCCCTCAAATTAAAATTTTGAATTCGATGATTTAAGTATACAATTCTTTATAACCTGAGGACATACTGATAAACAAGTTTCATCTAATTTTTATATCATTACATACGTCGAAACCACACTGTTTGACTCTCTATTATATTTCCTTCCTAAATTTTATACTCAAATCATTCACCAACATCATTAGCCTAATAAACCACAACTTTTTCCCAAATCTTTAGATTTCTCCAAAAGCCCTTTAACTTACAAAACAAAAGCAAAATCTATCTCTTAATATAATGCATCACAACAGAAATTCAAGACGCACTCTAACAATATCATTTATATAATCAAATTAGTTACATTCTCTAAGGTTTAGACATATTATACAAATTGTTTTGAAACATGACGCTTGTGCTTAAAAACTATTCTAACATTTTCTTTGTAGACAGATTTTCTAAAACACCATTATTTTCTTCCTTTTGTATAAGCTATTATATAACTCTACGCAATAAATGATGACAAGTTAAAGAAAGTCATGATATATAATAAGAACTAAATAAAAAAAATTTAGAAAGAGATATAGTATCATTAACTACTTGTGTAATAATTACGTACTTCTAGTTAATTTATAAGTTATGTTTGGATTGATTTTTTGAAAGTTGTTTTAGTTTTTTGGAAAGAAATACTATTTTGAACAGTGTTTCCTCTACAAGACGTTTTGAAGAAATTGGGAGTGTCAGTTTCTAAAATCGACTTTTACTTTCCTTTTTCTTAGGTGTAAAAGCATAAACATAAATTCCACCAAAAGCAGGGGCGGAGCCAAGGGGACCATGGCCTTGCCCAAATATTTTCAAAAAAATTTCATATATTATAGATATAGTTATAAAAATTGCATATGGCTCCTGCCTATTTTTTTTTTAAATTCCTTAGATAGCCTAGAAAAATATAAATTTTATCAATAATTTTCTAAAAATTTGCATTCCCTCCCCTAAATTTTTTAAAAATTTCCTTTAATAACCCAAAAAAAATATAAAAATTATCAATAAAATTATAGGAAATTGCATTGCCCCCCAGGCCTATTTCCTGGCTCCGCCCCTGCGGAAGAGGACCATGGTATTAAATTTTATCAAGTGAACGTTGTGCTAACACGAAATGCCCGGATCCAGGTCCAACAAGTGGTGTGAGCGTGTGCAGGCACATGATATGCTACGCACATGCACTCCAAACCTTTCATTACTTGTGTGATTCAAAAATAGTATTGGATTGCACATGCTATACTACAAACAAATTTAATATTTGAGTGGCAATAAATATATATATATATATATATATATGTATACACCACTAATAGTATAGAGGGTCCCAATATTCAACTCTCCTACCAATTCAACACTGAGAATCTTCTCATAGAATCGGTAAAGTTCCAAGAAACAGAAAGAGTCTTTGGCTGTCTATCTACTGGGTAAACAATAAACACGGTTATATATGTATAATAACAACTTGTATATATGGTATTGGTCTATGTCAAATACCCAACCCGCGTTCCTCTCCAACCTATAAATATAAATAGACATATCATCACACACACAAATATAGTCCTCTCCATCCACATATATCATCGAAACTTGTCAATCCATCTTCAATATCGTTTATCAATCAATGGAAGCAGTAGCTAAAGGTAATGGCGGGCCCGCCAAACGGAGCCTTAACAGGTCCTCCATCTCCTCCTCCTTCCGCCTCCGCTGCCCGTCTCTAAACTCCCTCCGTCTGCGTCGCATTTTCGACCTTTTCGACAAGAACAACGACGGCATGATCACGGTGGACGAGCTCTGCCAAGCTCTCAACCTCCTCGGCTTGAAAGCCGACATGAAAGATCTCGATTTCATGGTCAACTCCTTCATCCAGCCGGGCAACCAAGGCCTCAGATTCGAGGACTTCGAGGACCTGCATCGTTCCTTAAACGACACGTTTTTCGGGTTGGACGAGGACGAGGTGAATGAGTTGGTGGATAACAATGGCGCGGCGGTGTCTCAGGAAGAATCGGATCTGTCGGAGGCGTTCAAGGTTTTTGACGAGAACGGCGACGGGTACATTTCGGCCAGGGAGCTGCAGATGGTGCTGGGGAAGCTGGGATTGCCTGAGGCCAGAGAGATTGGGAGAGTTGAGAAGATGATCACGTCCGTTGATCGCAATCGGGATGGTCTTGTTGATTTCTTCGAGTTTAAGGACATGATGCGTAGTGTCATCGTCCACACCTCTTGATCATCATCGAATCGTTTGCAGTTGTGTTCTCTCTTTTATCTGTATCTCTCTGCCTTTCTGTGATGTTATATACAATCAATCGTCTTTCTCTCAATCTTATTTGGTTTTCTTAACAATATTTCCGATCTCAGGGTGTCTAGTTATATCTATATCTATATATATATATATATATATATATATAGGTTTCCATTTCTAAATTGTGTCATGATTATGCTTTTAATAACCGGATATCAAATCTTCGTTACTGAGGTGATATTAGGATCGAATTGCATAACTTTGTATGGATTGGCTTTGACATGATATTGTAATTTATATTGAGTATGCAAGTCTTGTGTATATATATATATATATATATATATGATTACTTACATGTACATGTTTGTGGCAATAACGTATGTTATTAGGATCGATCAAGTTATCATGTTTTGATTTAAAGCGAATTGTCATGGAGAAGCAAAATTATGAGATTATGTATAGTGGGAGGAGTGATGAGGATTAATAAACCATCCTTAATTTGTTCACTCTGTTTATAGAGTGTATGACAAATGACTTGGGTTTGGATTTTAGCATTTGGAACTTTACAATCAAAAGCAGATGCCAATTGGCTTTTCCAAAACTTAATTCAATACAGGCATTTTCATTTGCATTTTAGTCTTTCTTTTTGGGTTTTTTTGCCATCTAAAGTCAATAAGGTACAAGAAAAAAATATGCTTCCAATCTTTGAAGCATATTTTGGAGAAAGGGTCCTTGCACGCATCGTCTGCAGTTCTCTCCTCTGCAGTTCCGTGTAGTTCTGGTTAGGTTAAGGAATTAACCCAAGGGCAAAATGGGCAGCACAGACAAAATATATAAACACTATATGACACTGTATATATCTCCTGAATTTTTGTTCATTGTTGATTCGTCTGAGTGGTTGTTCTCCGAGTATGAAGAAGAAGCATAAGAATCGGTTGGCGATAAAACAATTGCGTTTCCGGCAACCTTTTAGTTTCCAGCGAGTAAAGAGGTACAAATCTTTTGAAACTTTGAAAACCTAGTTTAATTTTGGAGCCTTTTTAAATTTCTTTCAATTTCAACTATAAACCCTAGTTTTTCATTCTGAATTTAAGATTTTGTTAACTTAATGTATCCCATGGATATACAGGGGATTGAAAACCTAGTTTAATACTAGGGTTTTTAATTGATTGTATTATATCTTCTTTTATCTTAATTTTTAATTTTGCTCTATATATATGTAAGTTATGTATTTGTGTATGCAGACAACTCCGATGCACATCGCTGCTGGCGGAGACTAGTTTGACGGACATTCTAGTGAGGAAACCATCTTCATCTTCAGCTTCAGGTAATAATTTTTCTTGCCTTATATATATATATATATATAATGTATTTGTATATGTGGTAGCACCTTGGAGAATTGAATCATTCGAAGTTTTTGAGTTGGGGAATATTTTGGGTACTATCTTTCATTATCAATTTTAGGTTCAATTTGTCAGAAATTTGGGCTTCAATGAGTTATTACTGAATTATATTTTTTAAAGAAATCCGTTAAATGTGTGTGTTTTCTAAAGTCTAATCGGAGTAGTGATTTGAATTTGTTGTGTAATTATGTGGTTTGACACTTCAATTTTTGTTGGTTGAGTGGATTGATTGCAATGTGTTTGATAAATTGCTTGTTTTTTTTTAAACAGATCTTTTCTACAAAAGACAACCAGAAGTTCACTATTACAACTTACTCTCCTACTGTTATTGGTTGTGTTTTTTTATTTTATTTTCTTACTATAAATATATGAATCTATATTATTTCTCAATTTGCTTATTATATCCGTGTATTTGCATAATAAAGCTAAACTCCATGATTCGAGTATGTACCTGTGTGTGGCAGGGGAGCTTATTGACTGGAGGTTTATCTTTAGTATGACCTCTGATTGAGTAGAATGATAGAAGAAATTTTCCAACTAGGTTGATGTTCCTTAATTTGTAGTTGGAGTCGGCTTAGTCAGTTTGTAGCTTATTAGCGGATGAATCTGTTTCTAGCCGTTTCTATGGTTTGAAGGAGAAATTTAACCAGGCGATAAGAAGAGACGATGTGAAGTTTATTGTTCTTACCGGTAATTTTCATATTGAGCCATTTCAATTTGAGTTGTTCTTTTTTATTATTATTATTTTTCTGTATTCTTAGAACTATTTTATTCTCTTGTTACATGATTTTCTAAGTTAAGGGAACATGTGTGTGAATTATTATATATGTGTTCAGTTCTTTCACTTTTGAAACCAATAAAATCATCACAGAAATTCACCACGGATAGCTTCCATGAAATGGTGCATTTTGTTTATTTACTTTGCCGTCAAGGAACACATGGATTTAATTGGGAGTTGGGTTTTGTAAATTTCCTTTCCACCGTTATAATTTCGTACAACTAGCTAACAATGTAGTATCTTGATACTAACCATCTTGAATAAATTACCATAACTTATCAAAGTCATATACCCTAAAATGATTAATTAGTTGTTTATTCATAAATTTCACTTTTGTCTTAATTCCTACAAAGTGTATGAGCTGAAAATAGGAGAACATATGATAAAAATTACAAGTGTATGAGTTGCCCAGCCACCATGTAGTGTTCTATTCCTGCAAAGTGTCTGAGCTAAAAATAGGAGAACAGATGATAAAATTACGAAGTGTATGAGCTGCCGCAGCCACCATGGTAACATTCGATGTTGCTCTCAATTTCTTTCAGACAGCATAGTAGCAGGTATCTTTGAGAAATTGTGTTTTATTTTTTATAACTTTGTTGGTATTATTGTTTATTTTTTATACTCTTGTTTTTGGTGCATTTTCAAGGAAATTTGAATAAAAGGAAAATAAATAGCTGCCCGAGGCAATATTTCTCCGAGGTTTATAAGGTATTGGTTAAATTTAAAAAATGTTTAGAAAATTGGCAATGTATTTAATTTAAGAGAAGACATTGGTGTATCAATCATAATGTTATAGAATTAGAGACTGGTTTAAATTATATTCATAGGCTTATATTTTTTAGGGTAAATACCACTCATACCCCCTTAAAGATACCCTAATCCCATACAGACTCCCTCGATATTCACTATTCCCACTCGGACCCCCTGCCGTCAGATTTATTAACGTTTTTATAGGAAATTACCAAAATATCCTTCTCCTCTTCCCCTTTCCTTCTTCCTCTTCCTCTCTCCTTCTTCCTTTTCTTCCTCTTCCCCTCTCCTCTCTCTCAATATAACAGCTACATATAACAGCGTATATATATATACATATATATACGTATATATAGCCGCTATATATATATATATATATATACGGGTATATAGCAGCTATATATATACGGGTATATATATGTATTTATGGGTATGTAATATGGGTATATATAGCAGCATATATATATATACGGATATATAGCTGCTATATATATATACACAGGTATATATACAGGTATATGGGTATATATAGCAACATATATATATATGTATATATGGGTATGCAATATATACAATCCCCATCTTCAATCTCTCTCCTAATTTCCCACTTACAATCTCTCTCTATATATAAATTAGGGTTAGGATTTTGGGATGCCCAAATTGAAGAAGAAGAAGGATATGCAGGTCATTTTAATCATTTTGAGGGCAAAATAGACAATTCACAGGGTGGTTAACGGTACAGTTTAACGGCATGGAGACGGAGGGGGTCCGAGTGGGAATAGTGAATATCGAGGGGGTCTGTGTGAGATTATAGTATCTTTGAGGGGATGTCAGTGGTATTTATCCTATTTTTTATGCATGCAACTTCTAAGACTCGGTTAATTAATTTGCAGGATGTTGTGCTGAAGTTTATTGTGATGGTGGTGTTCTGTTGCAGTCGTTGTGATATTGTCGAAGCTTCAACATGTGATATCAAAGCTATGTTAGGCTTGGTTTTAAGACTTTCTTTTTAGATTCTGTCATTCATCATCTTGGTATCGGTAAAATGATAATGTTTCATCTTAATTAATTCTCTTTGGTTCCTTGTTGTATTGTTATTTAAAAGTAGAGAAGTTTGTTACAAGCCTGTGTGTACTCTATTTTTGTATTTCAGCAAAGAAATATATATTGGAACTTTTCTTGGTTAATAGTGTCTTTATTTATGTGATTTTCATTTCATCATAAATTACTTTTTGACTTTTATTTGTTAATAAACAAATAAAGAAAAAAAATAACATAAAAAAGACCAAGCCACCAAAAATAGGAGAAAATAAATTAGACCATTTTTAAAAAATTGGTAATAATGACGGTTTGGTAGGTATTAGTGACGGTCCGAGATTGTCCCTAATAAATCATCCAATAGTGATGCTAGTACCGTTGCTAATGAGCTGGTTTTTTGTGACGGTTGTACTTTTTTGCGACGGTTTTGGAACGGTTTTGGAACTTTTAGTGACGTTTTTGACTGCGCAAAAAATCCAATTTCTTGTAGTGTACTATCCGGGGATCTTATCTAATATATAATTATACCAACATTAATATATGATTCAAGTCTTTTACAAATTTCTGATAGGACATGTTAGGTTAGTTCAAACACGTAAAATGGACTCCGTAGTTCATGTTGTTCAGCATTGTTGTATGGTGAACGTTCTTGTGTTCAAATGATAAATGATAAATGTTGTTTTATATTATCACTCTTAATACAATTTATGTTATTATTGTTCTATCTTTTAAAATAGTTTCAACTGTCAAGCATGAACTAAATATTTTTTTGGTTTTCTGATTCTGTAGCAATGCTACACAGAGGATCTTTTCTGTATTAATTCTGACAAAATTTTGAGTTTTGTGGGTCAAGGGTCAACACAAGTTACTTAGAAGGATATAGAATTGAACTATTATGACACTATATTTTCTAATATCCGTCATAAAGGACCGTAATATATTTTCATTGTACTCCTAATATACATTATATGTTTGTAAATCTAAACAAATACAACCCTACAACTTATATTTGGTCCAAACCGTTGCTACGATGGGTCATCCCCTATCTTATCCACCCAGTAAATATCATGATTTATCAACAATGGAAGATGAGATTTGAGTTGGTTAACACAAGTTACTTAGAGGGATATAAAACTTAACTGTTATGGCCCTATAATTCCTAATATCAATCATAAAATAACTTAATATATTTCCATTGGAATCCTAATATACATCCTATATTTGTGAATCCAAAGAAATATAAACCTACAACTTATACTTGACCCAAACCGCTGCCATGATGGGCTATCCCCTATCTTATCCACCCAACAAATATCATGACTTATCAACAAGGGAATATGGGATTTGATTTTGTGGGTCAAGGGTTAACACAAGTTACTTAGAGAGATATAGTATTGACTGTTATGGCCCTATATTTCCTAACATCAAGCATAACGGAATGTAACATATTTCCATTAGTATCCTAATATATATCTTATATTTGTAAATCCAAACAATAACAAATCCCATATTCCATTGTTGATAAATCAAGATAATAAAATTCTTATTGTTTATTTATTATCTATACTTGTTTTATTTATTTATTATATTTTTCATTTAATCATTTTTATTTATTTAATAATTATTTGTTTTATTTATTAGTTATATTTATTTATTCATTTGTATATATTTATTATTTATTTTAATTATTTATTATTGATAATTAGAGTTTGTGAGAGGAAATAGAATGAGACCATACTTTTTTTCTTTTCTTTTTTTACTTTCTCTTTTATTTGTTAATTGGGTAAACGTTTCCTTTAAGTTAGAAAATATAAGTAAATTAAGAAACGTAATTTTACTTTTATTTTCACATTTCAAGAAGCGAAAGTAAGAAACTTGAAACGTTTTCTGTTAGTAAACAGGCTTTAGAGTTACTTTCTTAAAACCAATTAATTCATCTAAATTCATATATCATTACTTTAATAGTGTTGAGTAATTTGATATTATATGAACTCTTAGATTGATGATTAAAATATTCAAGTAATTTGTTATGAAATTAATTACTTTTATTTCACTACTTTCATTTGGGGATTTCATTAATTTCACCTAATTTCATTTAATTTCATCAATTTCGCCCAAATCAAAATACTAAAATTGGGTGAAATTGATGAATCCCCAAATGAAAGTAGTGAAATTGATTAGAGACACAAATCAAAGTAGTCAAAATTGGATGAAATTAAGGGAAATTCATGAAATCCCCAAATCAAATTGGTGAAATTAAATGATATTAGGGGAAATTGATTAAATCCCCAAATCAAAGTCTTGAAATTGAATGAAATTGGGTGAAATTGATGAAATTCCCAAATCTAAGTGGTGAAATAAAATGAAATTGATGAAATCCCTAAATCAAAATATTGAAATTAAGTGAAATTGGGTGAAATTGATGAAATCCCCAAATGAAAATAGTGAAATTGAATGAAATTGAGCAAAATTTATTAGAGACCCAAATCAAAGTAGTGAAATTGGATGAAATTAAGGGAAATTCATGAAATTCCCTAATCAAAGTGGTGAAATTAAATGAAATTGGGCGAAATTGATGAAATCCCCAATTGAAAGTAGTGAAATTGAATGAAATTATGTGAAATTTATAAAATCCCCAAATGAAAGTAGTGAAATTGATAAGATTCTCAAATCAAAGTAGTGAAATTTAATGAAATTGGGCGAAATTGATAAAATCCCTAAATCAAAATAGTGAAATTGGATGAAATTGGAGAAAATTCATGAAATCCCCAAATCAAAGTGGTGAAATTAAATGAAATTGGGCGAAATTGATGAAATTCCCAAATGAAATCAAGTGAAATTGATAAGATTTCCAAATCAAAGTAGTGAAATTTAATGAAATTGGGCAAAATTGATGAAATCCCCAAATCAAACTAGTGAAATTGGATGAAATTGGGGGAAATTAATGAAATCCTCAAATCAAATTGGGGGAAATTGATTAAATCCCCAAATCAAAGTGGTGAAATTGAATGAAATCCCCAAATAAAAATACTGAAATTAAATGAAATTGGGGGAAATTGATGAAATCCCCAAAAGAAAGTAGTGAAATTGAATGAAATTGTGCGAAATTGATAAAATCTCCGAATCAAAGTAATGAAATTAGGGGAAATTCATGATATTTCCAACTTTGCAATTAGATTTTTTTGGGCATAAATTATTATTATTTTTTGTTTATAGTAAAATATCTATAAAAATTTTAAAAAATAAAATCTAATTTGTAGTTCGAAATATTTTGTATATTTCAGACGTAATTTTTTATATATTTTATCCTAATTGGTAGTTTAGTTAAAAATAGTGATGCATTAATTTTTTATTTCGGCATAAATCAATTTTTTTTCGTTTATAGTAAAGTATAAAAAAGAAATTAAAAAGCAAAAAAAAATTCTCATTTGTAGTTCAAAATATTTTTAAAATTTTACACTTGATTTTTTATGTTGTAATAACCTTAAAAACCAAAAATTTCGAACTAAATATCTGTTAAAATAGATTTTTAATTTGTATATGGAATGTTTGATTAATTTTTTAAGGATTTTTATTATGTATCTTTTACATGATAATGTCATATTAGTTTTGAAAAAAATTTGAGAACACCTCAACTCAAATTGTTAAGAAATTGGTTTTATACCAGTCAAAAATTATTATACAAAAATTACCCAAATTGCCAACATGTTCTCATTACCATTGAAAAAAAATCATAAAAAGGACCTGGACAAATGATCAACAGATATTTTGCCAAAATACCGTTTCCATTGCAAATGACATACATCATAATTAAAATAAACTGATATGAACCATCCTTGTTCAGAAATTACAACGGCTCAGTTTACAACCCAAATTGTTTAAAAAAATTATACATCCGAAAACACACAAAATTCATAATATTATGGCGTCCATAGAGTCCTCCACTTCCACTACTTCAAGCATCAACTTCACCGCTTCCACCAACAGTTCTCCATCATTTTAAAATACACAAGTTAAAATGAGGGTAAATGAGGGTCATCTGTATCTGCATTCAAAGCTGATTTTTTATTAATTACAAATCCAGAGAGTAAAGATGGATATACAAATAAGCTGTCTTCTGATGGAGATAAAGTCAGAAAATATTCAAGGAGCTGCACAAAGTCTGCTCATCTAATTCATCTAGTTGACAATATTCTGATCTATCAATTCACCAGAAAGCCAATTTAACATTAAGTATATGAAAACATGCCAACATTCTCCACTCATTTGCTTACATTATAGTATATGAAAACATGCAGTTCACTCATTTGCATATCAAATAAGGGTTCCACGGTCGTCCGTAACATGCCAACATTCTCCACTTTCTCATATAGTATATGAAAACAGAACAGTTGAATATGCCATCAAATATTAGCACCGCAGTTCACTCAATTGCTTACATTATTTCAATGCATCTATCAAAACAGAACATTCAATGTGGTATGTATACATTATGTGGTATACTATATATATATATATATATAGGTATAATTTCTGTTACAAGGAGACTTGTTTTCATGGACTGCATTATTGCTGTTTGTGTGGAATCCATTAAATTAATGTCCATTCCTGCTTCCTTTTCACGTTGCTAAATGGTCAAAAAGTAGTTTTTTACTCTGGTCATGTCATGGTACTATGGACTGCATCTTTTCTGCAATTTACAAGGAGACTTGACTCGGGCCTTGAAATTGCAATTTTGAATTAGATCCTTAGTTACTAACATTAATTTCACCTGTCTTCTCCCAGGTTTTTTTCTTTCTCTCTCTCTATATAAATTTAGATACACACATATACATATGGATTTTATGTTTATATTTGTTCATAAAATGCATAAATACTTATGCAAATGTCACATGTATACATATATACTAAGACAGTGTGTGGTGTTGGTTCCATATCATTATACTGAAGATTGGCCTTGGCATAGTTTGTTGTCCTCTCTCTAAGAAAATTAAATTTTGAAGTGACCTATGCAACCTTTAATTGTGTAGGGTTAGTGGAGTGCATTATTGGTGTGAAATCAAATACTATGACTTTACGTTAGCCGTGTGTGGCGCACATTCATTTTGGATTTTTCTGCAATTTCACAAAATTATTGAACATTGAAGAGAATTTCCATTGCTAAGTGTCTCTCCTTGACCTCTCTCTGTTTATCTCTAAAGGCTTTTCATAGCTACTCTCGCTCTTGCTCTGCGTGTGCGTGTGTGATTATATATATATATACACACACATATGGCTGAAGCTTTGGTGGTAGGAGCTTTTCTCTCGGGTGCTGTTAATGTGCTGATTGGTCGGTTGGCTACTCGTGAGGTCATACTATATATATATATATAGGTATAATTGCTTACATTATTTCAATGCATCTATCAAAACAGAACATTCAATGCATCTATGTTTTTTATAATGCTCAATTATTTCAAAACATAAGCCAAAGCTCATTCAATATATTAAGACAAGATGATTTTTAGCTAATCTAGTACAGACAACTTAAAGACCTTGTGGGTGCACAATATAGATAAAAAAAAATCACTCTCTTTCAGTCAATTATACAAACACTCTCACTACAACTGTATATAAATTCCAACCAATTAACATTCTCTTTAGCCCACTTTCTTGAAGATGAACAGCCTAGTACCTATCTCAGTTACACAATGTAGATCCCAAGTAAATCAATCTCACTGTATCATATACAGATCTACAACTTCACTATATACTCTAACACTAAAACTCGGATTTGCAAAAAAAATTTAGGGGTTTTGACATAATTGATTTGCAAAAAAAAACATTCCCAGTCTAAACCAAGACTACATACATACATTAACTGCAAAATATATACACACATACCAACCTACATACATACATAAACTGAATGGAAAATCAACATGAATATTTTTAGATACCAACCTACATACACTCACATTCAATCAACATGTAGATATGTCTTTCTCCAATATTTTTAGACACCAATCAACATACCAACCTACATACAGGCACATACCAATCAACATGAAAAATCAAGAGAAAACTCAAACCCATCTGCAATAAAATTGATATATACATATACACACACATCTACAAACACATATGGTCAGCGAAGAGAAAACTAAAACCCTAGAATGAGAGGCGTATAGAAAACGAGCATACCTCAAATTGAAGTGATTTGTTGCACACAACAGAACAATGTATTCGCGATCTAGGGTCGTGGAGGAGTGCTGCGAAAAGAGAAGAGAAGTATCCTTTGCATCTAGGGTTTGTGAGAAGAGGAGTGATGCGAAATCGGAGAAGGGTTGAAGAGAACAAGCCGATCTAGGGTTTGTGAGAGAGAGGCGAGAGTGGAGGAGCTTCTTCGTTCTGTGGAGAGAGGCTTTC
The DNA here is from genome assembly GCA_963922005.1 of Cornus suecica. Lineage (NCBI taxonomy): Eukaryota > Viridiplantae > Streptophyta > Magnoliopsida > Cornales > Cornaceae > Cornus > Cornus suecica. The sequence goes on along the minus strand of OY998244.1, from coordinate 72,775,902 downwards.
GGACTTGCTTTCGGCTTTGGGGAAACGAATACTTGCTTACAAAACGTTTCTCTCTCCTCAGACCATTCTCTTTCCTCATATATTTTTGTCTTTGTGTACAAATATTTTTAGGGGTAAAATAGGAACCACACTGCCCAAAAATAAATATTAAATAAATACATATATAATATCTAACCAGGGTTAGACTCTCATGGTTAATGTTTGTCTTTTAGTCCAACTGACGTGGCAAAAGAAGGGCCGTCCGAAGCTAACATGATTCGATGATGACCGCTCAATGAAGGTGGGGCCCGAACTACAGAGAATCGAACTTCAGACGATTCCTTTCCGCTGAAATATGGGAGAGTCTGGATATTAGTCTTGGCTCATTATTTGACCCACTCAGCATAATGTACACGAGTTGAATTAATGAAGTTGTTTCTTGAATATGATATCTTTACATATACTAGTTTGTCTCGCAATCTTTACATATACCAGTTTGACTCGCAGGATATGGTTAGAGGGATTAATTTTTGGTATGTGGATGAATTATATCCAGTGTTCTGAGTGTTCTGAGTGTGGGTTCAAATTTTCATTCATTTGTAAGTTTGTGATTTAATGTTACACGGATTTTGGGATCGGTTCGTGTAACACCCTCAAAAAACGATTTTTTTGGGCTCTAGGTCCCAAGAAGACCGTTCTTTAAAATTAGACTGTAAGAACATTTATTTGTAATGACATGATTATGATAAAAAATCGAGTGTTGTGAGTATTGAATTGAGTTAATCAAGTTTAAAGTGGTGAACAATATAAGATATGTGAAGTGAAGTTGATCGGAAGCGGCGCTGCAAAAAAAATAATTTCTGAAACTGCCAAATACTCAAGATATGTATTATCAAGTACTCGAGATTTTGATTTACCGAGTACTCAAACTTTCCATTACCGAGTACTTGAGATTATGCGTCTTGGCGCACACCATGACGTGCATTCTAAAGACTTTAGTGTGTCATCTCACGCTATGCCACGCTCTATGTGAATTACCGAGTACTCGAAGATTCTATATTGAGTACTCGAGATTTTGGATTTTTGAGTACTCAGAAGTGAAGTTACCGCGAAATCGAAGTTGCCGACTTCAATTTTTAAATATGGGTTATTCTGATTCCTTAAAGACTCATATGGTTTCGTGGTTCATTGATCCGTTGAGAAGCGAAGCCGTCAAAGTACGGAGATCGGAGCAAGAGTTTCGTGGTAACGCGAGTAATTTAAGATTTTTAGACGTCGAGTGATAAACGGCGAATCAGAGTGATTGTAAGTCTTAACTTCATAGAGTTTATGTACTTCTTGATTCATAGTGTATCCGTGATTTTTTACTTGACGTTTTTTCAAGATTTTTTCACATAAAAATATTGGTGATATCTCTGTTTTATTTTCTGCACTCATATTTATTATTATGTGATTTGAATTATTAAATAATTAAATTAAAATTAACTATTTCGTAATTAATATTTTAATTTATCAATTAATTCATAAAAAATATATTCACACCCTCTAGGGTTAGTTTACGGTCTTATAGGGAATTTCATAAACATTTACATATGTCAGTTTAACAGTCATGAAAGAGAACCGGACATTATAGTATTTGTGTACTTGAATGGGTAATGCAAATTATGCAATGAGCGACATTAGCTAGGTAACAAATAACCTAAGGCATTTATGATCATTTAATCTGAATATAAGAAGAAAATTTTATTTAGTTATATATATGTGACAAACTTGTTATGTGGAACTTGATACTTTAGATTTAGGAATTAACAGACCTTAAATCGTTTCCAACCAAACCAACTTATCCCGATTTCTGAAACTCTTAAACTAATTAAAATAGACTTACTCTAAACTTGCTATAAGCTAGGGTTCTTGTGTTAAATTTAGTTTGGATGCAAGGAGTCCAGCACTTGTAAAGAGTTGACCAGATGACATGTATATGTGTGTGTATATATATATATATATATGTGTGTGATCCCCACCCTCAAGATCTAGAAGTGGGCATGTAAATAGTGAAAATTATAGGCTCAGGTCCATTTTATTAGGCCCAAAATATGTTAAGCCCATGTACAAGTGAGTAAGTAATTAGCCCACAATCAAATGTCCAAGTAGTGTAATGGGCCCATCATTCCTTAGAAAATGGGTAATAACAACCCACTATCAAGAAGTAGTGGAGAGTTATTTATCAAGTGGATCATGACTCCATGTAATAAGGAGCATGATCCAATAAAATAGGGAAAAACTTGTATGAGATGAAGGGTATAAATACGGCTATTGGAGCCTAAATAAAATATCTTTTTGATATGAGTGAAATTGGACACATACATTTGGCGCCGTCTGTGGGAAACGATAATATTTTTCCACTTGCAACAAGTTTTATTTAAAATGGTGTCCACACGGTCAACAAACAATGAGATCAGGTTCGAAGAAGTCATGAGGAGGTTGGAGGCTGTCGAGCAAAGAAATGCGGCCCTCGAGCGGCAGAATGCTGAATTGCTCCATCAAGTTACTCAGGGCCCTTTTCCTCTCCAGAGTCCTAATCCAGAAGAGTGCGCAGAAGAGCCAGAGCCTTTCAACTCTCATCACGGGCAAGACGCATCCGCCGCCCGAGGAGATAAAATCCCGAGGGAAGAGGAAGAGTCTTCTCACCCCATAACAGGGGGAATGCCAAGGATGCAGGTCCCGACTCAGAATGACCTGCACGAAATGGCTGCTAAAATCCAGAGAGAAGTGATGAAAGATTTGAAATTGCAGACCCCTGATGATCTGGCCATCCATGCGACAACGGATATGACTCAGTCTCCATTCACCGAAGAAATTGAAGCAGCAGAATTCCCGAAGAAGTTTGTGCTGCCAACTTTTACACTATATGATGGTACAAAAGATCCACTCGATCACATCTACCAAGTGCAGACCAAGATGACTGTTTATGGAAGGAACCAAGCACTCTTGTGCAAAGTCTTTTCAACCAGTTTGACGGAGGCACCACTTCTGTGGTTCAGGAAGCAGACTCCTGGATCCATCAGCAGTTGGAATGATCTCTGCAGACGCTTTATTGGTCAATACTTCAGCAATCGGAGGCAGAGGAAGACGATATCAAGCCTCTTCACCATGACCCAGGAAAAAGGGGAGAGCCTCAAGAGCTTTTTATCCAGATTCAACGTCGAAATGTCTTCTATCGATGACTGCGATCAACTGTCAGCGGTAGAGGCATTCCGTATGGCGGTCATCCCTGGCACAAAATTCCACTCTTCACTAGTAAAACGACCCCCTATCAACATCGGTGAGCTCAACTCCAGAGCACAAGGGTATCTCAGAATAGAAGAGGATGAAGCAGTCAGACACAGAAGAGCCTCTCTGGTAACGATAGAGGCAAAATCCAAAGAAAGGATGAAGGATCAGAGGCCTCAACGACAAGATCCATCTCGGCAAACCTCATCATCCAGAAATTCAGACAAGCGTCAACGAACGGAAGAAAGATCCACTCCGCTCAAAACCAGCCTTGGGAAGCTCTTCCAAGAAAATAAAAATAAAGGGATTTTCAGACCACCTCCACCGATCAGACAACCGATGGAGTTGAGGGACATGACCAAGCACTGTGCCTTTCACAGCGAGTACGGTCATCATACAAATGACTGCAGAAATATCCGAAGGCAGGTAGAGGCAATGATCGCCAAAGGAGAACTTGCAGATTACGTAATGAAGGATCAGCCGAGACCAGACAAACCACACAGGACACAGCCGAACAGCACTACATCAGGGCAACCAGTGAGGGTTATCCACATGATCCAAGGGGGTGAAGAGGCGTTGGAGGCCGAAGGAAGCAGAAGGTCAAAGCTAAGAAAAACACACAAACTCAGGCGAGTCGGTGAAGTCTGCCAGACAACCCTCCTACAGGGAGAATCAATGATCATGTTCTCCAAGGCTGACATACAGAATATTCAGATGCCTCACGAAGATCCTCTGGTAATCACTCTTCTGGTAGCTAATTGTCTGATCAAACGCGTAATGATTGACCCAGGAAGCAGCACCAATATCATGACAAAATGGGCCTTCGACAAAATCGGAATTGATGTATCACAGCTTCAACCGGCTCGGATTCCTCTGGCCGGCTTTGACGGACGACGCGTAGAGCCAATAGGCGTAGTCCATTTGTCAGTATCAGCAGCACGCCGAACCCTGAGAGAAACTTTCGTAGTGGTGGACGTCAAACCATCGTACAATCTACTGATGGGACGCGGGTGGATCCATCGGATGCAAGGTGTTCCTTCAACACTCCATCAGGTCATGCGTTGTATTGACCCGAATGGAGTGGACGTGACAGATATTCCTGGAGACCAGGTAGCAGCGAAGGAATGCTACTCAGTATGCATGAAGGACCTGAACCAGAGAAGTAAACAAGTGTTGGAAGCACCAGGAGAGTCCCTGTACAACGAGAAATAGCAATTACAGTCAGACCCTACCTCAGAAGGTCAGGGGACTCAGTCAACAACGGAATCCCTAGAAGAGGTGAAAGTTTGTCAGACGGATCACACCAGAGTCACGTTCATCGGATCGTGTCTCCAGAAAGAAGAAAAGGACAGGCTGATTCATTTCCTCCAATCAAATTCAGACGTGTTCGCCTCGTCTCATCTCGACATGCCGGGCATTGATCCTTTGATCGCTCAGCATAACCCGAATGTTGATCCAAATGTCAGACCTGTAAGGCAGAAGCAGAGGAGGTTCGGGATAGAAAGAAACCAGATCATATCCGAGGAAGTGGGAAAACTGCTAGAAGCTGGATTCATAAGGGAAGTTAAGTACCCATCGTGGTTATCAAACGTGGTAGTAGTCAGAAAGAAGAACGGAAAATGGAGAGTCTGCGTGGACTTCACCAACTTAAACAAGGCTTGCCCGAAGGATTGCTTCCCTCTGCCGAAAATTGATCAGATGGTAGATGCCACCTCGGGATATGAAAGACTCTCTTTTCTTGATGCATACTCCGGCTATAACCAGATCCCGATGAGCCAGGCTGATGAGGAGAAAACAGCCTTTATTACCGAAGAAGGTACGTACTGCTACAAAGTAATGCCTTTCGGACTTAAAAATGCAGGTGCCACCTATCAAAGACTTGTCAGAAGGATATTCAAAGGTCAGATGGGCAAAACGGTTGAAGCTTACATAGATGATACGGTGGTAAAGAGCAGGAGGAAAGGCGACCATCTCAAGCATCTGGAAGAAGTGTTCGATGCACTCCGAAGCTACAAAATGAAGCTCAATCCAGCCAAGTGTTCTTTCGGAGTCTCCTCCGGACAGTTCCTCGGACATATAGTCAATCGAAGAGGAATCGAAGCCAGCCCATCGCAAGTCAAGACTCTGATAAGCTGCGAAGAGCCAAAAACACAAAAGGAGGTCCAAATTCTGACATGAAGGGTAGCCGCACTGAGCAGGTTCGTATCCCGACTGACAGACCGATGCAGACCATTTTTCCAGGCAATTAAAGGCAGAAAGGGCAGCGTATGGGGGCCAGAACAGGCAGAGGCCCTCCAGAAGTTGAAGCAGTATCTCCAAAGTCCACCGATCCTTGCCTCACCAAATCCAGGAGAACCATTGCATCTGTATCTTGCCATGTCAATAACCTCAACTAGCGCAGCACTGGTAAAAGATGACAAAAAGTGCCAGAAACCAGTCTTCTTCAGCAGCAAATCCCTATCTGATGCGGAAACCAGATACACCATGGCGGAGCGAGCTGTTCTTTCTCTAATCAACGCAAAGAGACGACTGAGGCATTATTTTGAAACTCATCCAATCGTTGTGCCAACCACCCTGCCGATGAGGTCCATCATGTCCAAACCCGATCTGACAGGAAGAATAACCAGATGGGCGTTGGAACTTGGGACATTTGACATCACGTATGTGCCACGAACAGCTATCAAAGGTCAAGCCTTAGCTGATTTTCTCCTAGAAGCAGAGCCAGAGTCAATCCTCCAAGATCCAGACGAACCCGAATGGACGCTCTTTGTAGACGGATCAGTTGGTTCAGCTGGCTCGGGAATTGGGCTCGAAATTATAACACCAGATGGGACCCGAATCCAGCAGTCAGTGCGCCTGGAGTTTCCCGCCACCAATAACGAAGCTGAGTACGAGGCACTCCTAGCTGGGCTGCGACTAGCTCAGAGCCTCTGTATTAAGAGGCTCCGTATTTTTAGTGACTCACAACTGGTGGTAAAACAAGTTCAAGACGAGTACGACGCTGGAGAAAAACTGCAGCCCTATAAGAAGTTGGCTCAGATGGAGCTAGACAGACTGGAGCAGTATTCCCTCAGTCATATCCCAAGGGAGGAAAATGAAAATGCGGATCGATTGGCCAACATGGCTTCAGTCAATAATCAAGACCTGACCAGAATCGCCCCGATCGACTATCTTGATGTCCCAAGCATCCATCAAACAGATGTGGTGTGCGCAATACCTTGGGAGCCGAGCTGGATGGACCCCATAGCAGAATACCTCAGAAATGGTGCACTTCCTGCTGACAAACCAGAGGCTCGGAAAATTCGCATGAAGTCGGCCCGATATGCCTTGCTACATGGCCAGTTATATAGGAGATCTTTTGGTGGACCCTACCTTCGATGCCTCACACCTTCGGAGGCATCGGCTGTAATGAGGGAAATCCATGAAGGCTCATGCGGCAATCACTCCGGGGGACGAGCTTTGGCCCATAAGGTACTAAGCCAAGGATATTTTTGGCCGTATCTTTCCCATGATACTGAAGCCTTTGTCAGAAGATGCAAAAAGTGTCAGTTCCATGGAGACTTCATCCATCCGCCACCAGAACTGCTTAACCCCATATTCAGCCCGCACCCATTTGCGCAATGGGGGATTGATGCAGTTGGACCACTTCCCATGGCTCTCAGATCGGTAAATCAAGCACTGATAGCAACTGACTATTTCACAAAATGGGTCGAGGCAGAATCTTACTCCACCATCACTCACAGACACGTAATCAAATTCATATGGAACAATATCATCTGTAGGTTCGGAGTGCCGAGGGTGATAGTGATCGACAATGGATTAAATCTGGATAATCAGTGGACCAGACAATTCTGTAATGAACATGGGATCCAGTTGAGAACCTCATCGGTCGCATACCCTCAAGGAAACGGCCAGGCTGAAAGATCCAACAGAACCATACTGAATACCCTGAAGAAGAAGCTAGAAGAGCACAAGGGAGTGTGGCCAGACAAGCTTCCAAAGGTATTATGGTCTTACAGAACAACATCAAGAGTCCCTACAGGAGAAACACCATTCTCAATGGCGTATGGCACAGAAGCAGTCATTCCAATAGAACAGGTAGTGCCAACAACCAGAACAGAGCTGTATCAGGAAGAACTTAACGACCAACAGCTGGTTGATGGACTCGATCTGCTCGAAGAAAAAAGAGAACAAGCTGCCATCAGACTAGCAGCCTACCACCAGAGGGTCAGGAACACCTTCAACAAAAAAGTCAAAAGACGAGAATTCCAGGTGGGCGATATGGTATTGCGAAAGAAAATCGGGCTTATCGGAAAGCTCAGGGAAAATTGGGAAGGACCATACACAGTCACAGAGGTCATTGGACGTGGGGCTTACCGCCTCATGAATAATGACGGCAATATGGTACCCAATTCACAGAATGCCTCACGACTGAAGAGGTACTATCCTTGATATTTATTTCATTTTTAGAATAATTAAACAGAGGCGTCTGAGCCTAGCTTTATAGATAGCTTTAAAAATTCCATGTTTGTTATCCTGATTCAGTCAGATGTTCTAATCTTTGTAATTTCACGGTTATAATAAAAGATGGTCATCCTTCTTGCAAACAAATAGCCTAAAATTAAAATATTTCCTAAGTGGTGAAATGACAGAGGCTTACAAGCCTGATTCACTCCCAGAGGAATAACATTAAAATATTTCCTAAGTGGTGAAATGACAGAGGCTTACAAGCCTGACTCACTCCCAGAGGAATAAAATTAAAATATTTCCTAAATGGTGAAATGACAGAGGCTTACAAGCCTGATTCACTCCCAGAGGAATAACATTAAAATATTTCCTAAGTGGTGAAATGACAGAGGCTTATAAGCCTGACTCACTCCCAGAGGAATAAAATTAAAATATTTCCTAAGTGGTGAAATGACAGAGGCTTACAAGCCTCACTCCCAGAGGAATAACATTAAAATATTTCCTAAGTTGTGAAATGACAGAGGCTTATAAGCCTGATTCACTCCCAGAGGAATAAAATTAAAATAATTTCAAGTAATGAGATGACAGAGGCTCATAAGCCTGATTCACGATAAAAATTGCCTGACTCGTACCATAGGAAAGTGCAGTTTCCATTAAATAAAGCAAAAAATTGCCGTTTTGTATTACAAAATTGCCTGAAAGGCATGTTACAAAATATAGCATTACAAAAGGAATACGGAGTGACCTAAGCTTGGCCTGAACCACTAAAATCTTTTCCTAAGGTATCCACATGTGTGGTCGGAGGGAAGAATTCTATGGAGGGGTTGAGAGGGTCAGCAGGGAGATATCCCTGAAGGAATTCTGTAAAAAGATTCTGAGCATGACTAGGCTCGGGGCTGGAATATGGCCTCTGCACCCCTAACACCTTATCCATGGCATCAGGATCTTTGATCTTCCTCCTTGCTGGATCCTTCTCTCCAACAACAAAGCCCTTCCTCCAGAATTCACCAGCTACAATCCTGTTCATCTGGGAATAGTGCTGGTGCATGTCAAGCCCTCCTTTCTTACACATCTCCAGGGCTGACTGAGAGATGCCGAATCGGTGTTGAAGAGCCTCATGGTCAGATGCCAGCTTCTCCTTCTCACTGGACAGCTTGGCATTTTGCTCTTTTGCTTGAGCTAGCTCTTCTTCCAATTGAGCAACCCTGGATGGGAGGTCTCCTAGCTGAGCTTTTAGTTCCTTCTCCTGATCGTCCTTCTCAGTTAGATCAGCTCTCAGGCGTTCAATCTCCTTCAGACCCTCCTCATGGGCGAGGCATAACGCATTAACACTGAAGAGAGCCTAAGAAGAAAAATGGAAGGCAAAATGGGTCAGGCATGTATACTTTTTGTAGGAATAAGACATGGAATCAAGCAAATACATACCCCCAATAACAACCCCGGAGTTTTGCGCACAAGGCGGTCAGGATCAGCATGCCTCTGCGCCTCGAGCTCCTCCGACGTCCAGAGTGCCTGCGCCCGTGTTATCATGGCAGACATAGAGGTAAGGCTGGAGGTTGATTGGTCAGAAGAAGCAGAACTCTTCTCCTTACCCTTATGCTTCATCTTCTTACTAGGCCTTTCTTCCCCCATCGGTCTGGTTCGGGCGGAAGAAGGTTGAAGCAGTGCAGGGATGGTGGTCTGCACAAGTGCAGACCCAGAAACATCGCCCGCCGAGTTGACATTCGCAGCCTGAGCATTAGATTCCAGAGGCATTTGCCCTTGATCAGCCGAAGGAGCAGCCATCTCCTCGATGTCATCATCATCATCCTCAATCACTGGTCTGATCGGATCCATAATGATCTTGTACTTGGCTCCTAACCTGGATATACCCTGCAAATTGGCAGGAGTAAGCAGGTCAGCGCATGACATATGGTCCGACCAGACCTTAGACTTTAATAAAGAAATACGGGCTTCTACATCTTGAGCCACTATATCTGTATCCCTATAACCTAAAGACTTATAAACAAAATCCGCCCTGAGCTGGTCGCATCCGGAACAGAGGCAGGATTCCTTATGGATAAATGAAAAAGGAAGAAGGGTTAGATGCTTGAAAACACAGGGGATCGGCCATCTCCTATAATAGGGGTAAAACCAAGCCCCCTTTACCAAAACCATCTTCTCCTTCCAGTATTTCTCTGTTTTCTCAGTCCCCTGACAGATCGCCCGACCCTTGAATGGGTAGAAGTTGTACCTCCCCTCACAATCTTTCAGACCTACAATCTTGTAGCTAAGCAGAAGATCTGCCAGACCCAAGGAAAGTTTTTTCTTTCTGTTGATCAGGATTAACATGGAAATTATCCTGAAGAAGTTTGGATTGACTTGCAGAGGGGCTATTCCTAGGGTGAAGAAAATAAAATGAAAAAGAGGATGAAGAGGAAATCGGAGCATCTTTATCTGAAGGGCCGACAACAGCACCTCGTCCGGACCCACTCCGTCGCCCAATCTGAAGTCAAAAGAAGGATCGTACTCCATCAAGATCACCTCTTTTGGGATCCTACAATCCCTCCTCAGACTTTTAAGGTTCACAGATTTTCTTTTGTGAGCTTCAAGTGGGTCTGCCAAGAAAGGGGCTGGTTCAGTGGAGTATCCAACGGGAGCACCTCCAGGAGCATCGGTCCCAACCGGGTCGGATATTACAGGAGTCCCAATCAGAACAGTATCAGCAATATCTGCCTGGTTGTTTATCTCCGGAACAGTTGCTCCCAAGCCAGATAGGTCCGGACGACTTGGTATGGGCAAAGAAGGAAGAGGGGATGAAGAAGATGGATTTGCAGAAGGGGGGCTGGGAACCTCAGATCCCTCATATTCTTGATGGGTCATCTCCTCGGTAGATCTTGTGGCGCTACTATCAGACATGATGAGAATGACAACTTACACAGATAACCGGCGAGAAGAAAGAAGAGCCTCCGGTAACCAAAGTACAATCGGCGGTCAAAGCTTGAACACTGCTAAAGATTGCTTACAAGATTTAAAAGTGATAAAGAATGAAAATGAGACCACACAAGGGTTTATATACACACGGCATGCCAACAGACACCATTAAGGCTGAAGAGGTGCGTCGATTCCCTATGCCTCGAATACAACGAACCGGCGGCTGCCATTATGAACTTTGAAACCGCACGTCTCTCCATAATAATGACACTGACGTCATCAAAAACGGCTGGCATCAATCACTTCAATTAAATTCGGGCCGAGCCCACGAACCGTATGCCTGACCCGAATGGGGCTAGTGTAAATAGTGAAAATTATAGGCTCAGGTCCATTTTATTAGGCCCAAAATATGTTAAGCCCATGTACAAGTGAGTAAGTAATTAGCCCACAATCAAATGTCCAAGTAGTGTAATGGGCCCATCATTCCTTAGAAAATGGGTAATAACAACCCACTATCAAGAAGTAGTGGGGAGTTATTTATCAAGTGGATCATGACTCCATGTAATAAGGAGCATGATCCAATAAAATAGGGAAAAACTTGTATGAGATGAAGGGTATAAATACGGCCATTGGAGCCTAAATAAAATATCTTTTTGATGTGAGTGAAATTTGACACTTACAGGGCACCAATGACTTTTCATTTAAAAACACCCAATGTGGAATGGTAGTAGAATATTCTACAACCGATCTCTCATAAGCGTTCCACTTGTTCTTGTTTCTAAACTCAGGTCTTGTTTGGTAGACGGTGTGGAGTTGGTTTTTGGTTTTTGTTTGGTTGGAGTTGGGTTGGTTGGAGTTAGTGTGGTTTTATTTTGGTTCCAAACCATGCTTGGTGCAGATGGTTTTGGTGTGAGAAAAAGTGATGCTGAAAAATCAAACCATGTTTGGTAGAGTTGGTATGAGTTAAAATTCTGAATATTAATATATTAATAAATATTAATATTAATATATTAAAATATATTAATATATTTTAAAATATATGAGTTTCACATTTTATTTATTAATATATATTAATATTAATATATATTAAAATATATTAATATATGGGTTTCACATTTTATTTATTAATAAATATTAATATTAATATATTAATATTATAATATTAAAATATATTAATATTAATATATTTAATATATTAATATTATAATATATTAATATATTTAATTTTTCGAAATATTTAATTTTTCATAAATATTTAATTTTTCAGAATATTTAATTTTTCGAAATTTATTAATATCAAAAATGAATTTGCTACAGTGTTGGTACCAAAACCAAAACCATGAACCATCAAAAATGATGGTTCCAAATTTTGGCTCATTCCTTCACAAAAGTTGCACCATGGAATTGTTACAATGTCTACACCAAATTTCCACACCATTTACCAAACATGGAGTAGAGCAAAATTTTCAAACCAAATCCAAAATTTTGGCTCCCCTCCATGATGCCAAACATGCACTCAGTTTCTATCAGATACATTGACGGGGTCACTAGGCTAGACTAGTTTTATGGATTGGAATTATAATTTTGATCCGTGACACAATACCAAGTTGTTAATTTATGTCAATTTTCATTCGTACAAAATCAATTTATATAGGTATAGTTCACCATCAAAAGCTCTATTATTTTAAGATTGTCCAATGTGCTACTAATTATAAGAAATAAACATCATCATTTCTCATATATTTTGGACCACTCCATTTAAAACTAATTAAGACGGATCCAACTTAATAATTATTATTTCTTCTAATTATAGAGTCGCATGTTATATACATTAATTATTATTTGGAGGAAGGAAGACAATAGCCCGCCTTTGGCGATCATAGCTTAGTTTTAATTAGAATTCGTTTGGTAGCATGGAATTGAAGTCTTGGTATTAGAATTGGGGATTCCAATTTCAAATTCATTGTTTAGATATGACTAAATATTTTGGAATTGGAATTGAAAGATACCAATTATACAGCTTGAATTCTAAGAAGTTGTGATTTCCAATTCCATATTTTTTCCAGACCTTGACTCACTTAATACTCTCTTTTAAGAATATTTTTTTATAACCACAAACATACATACATATACATAAATACATATATATATACACACATATACATACATATGCATATATATGTACTCATAGATGACTTATATACAAATATGAATACACATAAACACATATATCTAAACTCGCACATATATACACATTCACATACATACATGTATATACACATACATACACGTGCATATACACAGATACATACACACATAATATTAATACCTATACTTGTACTTATACCTATATATATATTTATTTATCTACATTATCTAATTTAATTTTAAAGTTATGATTTTTTTACCTTTAAATTGAATTTGTGATTGAAATTCAATTACACTTGAATTCCAAGACACATCCAAACAAATTGAATTCAATTCCAATACAATTTCAATTCAATTCCAAATCTGCGTAATCAAACAAAACCTTAAAACAAATTCATAATGTTACCAGATTTCAGAAACCTATTTAGTTGGTTTTGTATGCATATTAATATCATTATATAACACTCAACGTGTATATATATATATATATATATATATAATAAGAAAAGGTGGTTGCGGTCATTAGGCCTTGTAGAATATAGGTGAAACAAACACTAAACAATATAGTGTAGCGTAGAGAGAACAATTTTGCATACGTTTGTGTTGTACCTCTCGTAAGAAACACGGTATAGAGTCAAATATTCAACCAAGTAGCCTTAGGGTTGAGTCCACATATTTGACGCGTCAAAATTGATGTCTCTTAATATGACAATATATACAAGTTCTAGTCCATAGCAGAGACTAGTATTGTTAAGAGGTATTGCCTGGTAGATCATAAAGAAAGAAGATAATTTAGTAGGTAAATTGGTTATGAATTGTGATATATATGTATATCTATATATACACACAACTTTACACTCACACTACTAATGATCATTCAGTGGATGTATAATCTGTAAAACACTATCAAATCACATGCACACAACTAATCATTCATTTTTTAACATGGTTTTTTATGTATTCATTTTTTAACCATTCTTTGTGTTTGTGATGATCTTATACTTATAGGTATGCTAGCTACTTAATTAGCATTGTTGGATTAGTGAAGTATAAATTTCTTGATGGAAAAAGACACCATCACTTTCCTACAACCAGAGCTCGAAGATTTCTTCGAGTTCAAGTACTCCTCTGCAGGACGTGACTTGTTCTCCGATGATGACAGCGAAGAAGAGGATGCGTATATCCAGATTGATCTTGAATCGACACTCAAAGACGCAGACGTAGAAGGAGAAGAAAAGGATGAGAATTCGGAGTACTTTCCGGTATCATCATTTTCGTGGAGTACTAATTCCCTTCCCTTGCAAGAATTTTCCTCTTCAACTAGTACTGCTTCGACTTCTCCTACAACGACTCGTTATGTATGTCCAATCAACTCTCCTTCATGTCCACAGACCGCGATTGAGCTTCCACAATTGCACAGAAATGATAAGCAAAATGGTCATGAAGATCACTTGCAGTTGACAAACAATAGGGGTAACTGGAAACTGGTGCAGAGCAGGTATATATATATATATATGTATGTATGTAAATGTTTACTTAGAGTATCATGTAATATAATCTACAAAAATCGTTTCTGTTGCATTTGCTAATGGAATGGATGGTCTATCCCGCCCATTCTTTTGTTTAGTATTAATTTTGAATTGGGAATTCAAATTCATTTCAGATAATGAAAATAACCAATGGAATGAACATTTCATCCTCAATTATAAACTAAATAATTATTTTCATTCTCTATTTAGGGTTGCTCTAATTCAATAATAGAAAGGGAATGACCTCTCCATTCCATTTTTATGTCAGTATCAACTTTATCTCGTTCTATTCCTAGGTAGCAAACGCAATATATATATTAAAGTCTGATTAAAAACTCATTTAAGGTGTGTTAATCCTATTGTACAAATTCATTCTTTTTAATATGGAAATTATTCACTTTATCAATCTTATTCTTTTCTTATTCACTTTATCAAATCATCTTTTCTTCTAACATGATATCAGAGTCAATCGGTTCTTGGTAGTTCCTTCCGCTTAGCGTCGTCTCTGTCGAGGATGGGATCCCGTCTTCCATCCCCGGCGGCGATTTTCAATTAAAACTCTAATCTCTCAATCTCTATTTTCCTCCCTCTCTCTCTAGGGTTTTCGAAACCCTAACTTTCTCTCTCTACAAATCTTAGTCTCTAATTCCAAGAGAACCACCACTAATTTCTAACATCGTCCGAACGAGATTCTCAATTTCTCCCTCATTGCTCACAAACTGGTTCATATTCATTGTCAAAATATCCTTGAAATCAAAGTCCGATAGCACCAACAGGTTTGTCTCGATCACACGAAGTGAACCCAATTCCTCGTGACCCCAAACTTCACCGCACGCGCCGCTAGAAGACCGGCGCGTCTGGAGTCCTCGGCCACACGCGTGCCACGCGTCTTCAAACTTCAGCGCGCGTGGGCTTCACGCACCCCACGCACCAGACCACCGTCGGAACCCTACCGCCGACTCTCATTGCCAGTCATCTTCTCCGGCGACGATTAGACCACTGCCGACACTCATCGTCGGTCACTTCTCCGACGACAATCACTGCTTCCAGCGACGGCCGTCCTCTCCGGTGACTTTTATGATGTTGGTCACCTTCTTCGGTGACATCTGCAGATTCCGGCGACTTTTTCAGATTCCGGAGACTTTTTCGGTCATCGGAAAAATCTTCTAAAGAAGTCACCTAACATGTGTCCTCTCCGGCACTTGCCACGTGTCACCTCCAGATTCAGCCAAGTGTCATTGCCAGATTGTGTCACATCACTAGGTTCTTGCAAAATTACAGTTTTGCCCTTATTCAATTTTTTGTGCATTCCAAACTTTTTTTAACTCCGATTTTAGCAAACGAATAATTAATTTTAGCTAATTGGACCGCTCCAGACGCAACCGTACTGTCAATTTTGCAAGATTTGTCTTTGATCTCTTGATTACTCATCTTTCCGACTCGTTCTCTACCATTTTGGGTACTTGCTATGTTGATTTTCATAGCCAACATCATATTTTTTTATCTCATCCATTTGTACATCCGTACCCGTTTGTTTGGGGTACTCTCATCATCTAATCCGTACCCATTTTTTTAAGGTACTCTAATCATCTCATCCGTACCCGTTTGTTAAAGGTACTCTCAATCTAGAGAACAATCAGTTCACTGGTTCAATTCTATTTATCTTATTTTCACGTCTCACGAGAAAATTTAATCTTGTCAGACCCATTTTGAGTACTCTCTATTTTCTCATCTGTTTTGGAAATTTTCATCTCATCCGTTTAGGGAATCAGACCCATTTTGGGTTATTTCTATCTTATTTTTTCATCTCATAAGAAAATCTGATCTTGTCATCGATCAATCATCATCTCTTTTTTTGATTGATCTTCGCCTCTTTTCGATTGCTCGCCATCTCTTATTTGATCGATCGAACATTCAATTCTATATCACCTTCTATCTTCTATTTTGGTGATTTAGAATTTTTCATTCAAGAATCAGAATCAATCGCTCTCGCCAAGAATCATCGCTTCCGCACAGCCAATTAGACTCAGAATCATAATCAGGATCAATCTGCTGATATTTTCATCAAAGTTCATCTGTCATGACAATTTTCAAGAATTGATTTCCAAACTCAAGTTGGTCTCTTATTTCCCAACTTGAGTTTGATTGGGAGGGGGGGTGTTAGAATATATTAGGGCTTAGACTCATTCATCTATCTATTGTAATCCTAGCCCGTTTAGTATTAGTCTTACCTAGATTAGATTGACTTGTCCTCACACCAAGTTTACTTGTTCACCACACATTTTACTCTATATCTAGGGATCATCTCTATTGTAATTCATATACTTCAGAATATACAATTCTTATTCATTATTCTCTTTATTGTCTTTGTTATATTCTCTCTATTATTATATTATCAAAGCATCTTTTCTTTTAACAATGTGAATGGAGATTGACGTCATGACTATAGCCAATGAAGGATTTAGGATTTGTGGTCAATTGAGGCTAAATATAAATATCTTCAATTTAAGGATAAAAAATGTATAAAAAAAATAAAAAAAATCAATGGGGGCATGAATTGGATCCGTGCCTGACTATAGCAATGGTAAAGCCGCTATCACCATAACGATTGCTTCCACTCTCATCAAATATATATACGCGTTAATTTGAATTCTAAACCTGTTTTGGCAAAGACCACTTTGTATTCAAATGCAAGATTTTAGTTAATTAGTTAATTAAAAAATTAACCCAAATGAAGTTATTGTTCTAGGGATTAATTGATGATCATGTAAGTACTTTGTAAATTGTAACTATTAATGTTGTCTTAACATTTCAGGAAAGCTTCAAGGGTGGTGACTAGTGGGATGAACAATAAAATGATGAAGTTATTGGTCAAGTTCAGATCCAATATTAAGCACTTCAAGTCCATGCTTGCTTCATTAACCACCAAAACAGAGAAAGGTGATGCCAACAGTGAAGACAACAATGACAAGAAATCAAAAGCAATAAGTCTTTGGAATCATGAGAGGTTAATGATCAAACCATTTGGTACTGAGATAAAGATGGAGGCAGTTAGAGGGATGGTCATAGAGGCTATTAGTAGCATGAATATTAAAATTGGAGGGAAAGGTAAAAATAAGAGAAAAAGTTGCCAAAATTCAATTAATTCCTCCTTAAATCAGAATAAGGTTTATGCAAGAGACAACTCTGTTCAGGCAGCCATTGCTCACTGCAAGACCTCATTTCATCAAGCTCCCCATTTTCGTTCTTGAATTTTAGCCGGTTCTCTTCATTTTCATAGGCTTTAGCTTTTCAAACGTTATTTTTTACATTTTCGGGAATGAAAAGTTATTTTAAATGGCGTTTGACAAAAGTTTTAGAAGAACTTCTGGTCATTGAGATAGCAAGAAGAAGTTACTGAGTACTAGTTTCTCAAAAATATTTTTGCTTATCTTATTTTCTGCGTAAAAATAGAAAGATTAGCTCCGCCCAACAAGATCTTTGTCTAATATGGCACGTTTTCAATGAAGAGGTTATTGTCACTTACATATATTGATACACATTACAAGATTTATGCTTTTTTCCGGCACTTGTGAGGCCGATAAATGTAAATGGGTCCGCTTCACCGGATCTGTGCCAAGATTTGATCTTGGGACTTCAGGTGAGACAAATTATCCAAAACAACCATGCTACAAAGCATTTCATGCTTTTTCTCTCTCTATTGATTAGCTGATATAATTGTGAACCTAAAACCTTAGGTGTGGGAGCTGACCATCATGACCAACTAAGCTATTTGAATTTTAGTTAATGTTCAGTATTTTTATTATTTGTAGTAATATTTAAAAAAACACCTCTAAACTACTTGTCTGTATATGTTTAACTTATTATATATATTGGTTTACTATTATGGGTAATTTGCATTGACACCTGTGGTTAGGGTCAATGTCAACCAGATTGTGGTTAACTTTTTTTTGGCACTCACACCCCCTGAGGTTTTAATTTCGTTACAATGAGGGGCTGCTGAAATGACTAGAATGTCCATTTAATTGTTTCACTTCTTACATTAGGATAATATATAAAGTGTGAAATTACCCATATGCCCAAACACTTCATCCCTCTGAAATTACTAATTACACTTCCCCCCTTATTACAAAATATATATATATTACGAAAATTACAATTTAATTTTTTTTCTTTATAATATAATTTGTATATATAATTATGAAAATTAAAATTACGAAAATATATATATATAATTTGTAAAAATATATATAAAATTTGAAAAAACATATAAAATTCGAAAAAATATATAAAATTTGAAATAATATATAAAATTAAAAATATATATATAAAATTTGAAACAAATATATAAAATCCGTAAACAATATATAAAATTCGAAAAACATATAAAATTCTAAAAATATATAAAATTCAAAAATATATATATATATATATATAAAAAGTGTTATTGAAGTTTAAGTGGACAAGCCTCAGAGTCATTAGCCAAGGTAACAGATCATCTTCAGCTCTCTGTAGAGCTATTTTAATGGCCACGATGGCGACACATGCCCCACGATGGTGACCGAAATCGGAAATGAACCAATATTTTATTAAAATATTTTAATCAAAATTAAATATATAAATATGATCAAAATTAACGGTTCGATTCCGATACTTTTGGTTCTTTAAAAATGAGAACCGGAACCGAACCGTTAATTTTGATTCAAATATTAATATATTAACGATGCGGTTCACTTTTGATTCCGACGGAAATCGGAATCGAACCGATATTTTCTATTCTTTAAAAATGACTCTGAGCCTTGACCACTTAAACTTCAATCACACTTTATATATATATATATTTGAATTTTATATATTTTTTAGAATTTTATGCGTTTTTCGAATTTTCTATATTGTTTACGAATTTTATATATTTGTTTCGAATTTTATATATATTTTTTAATTTTATATATTGTTTCAAATTTTATATATATTTTCGAATTTTATATGTTTTTTCAAATTTTATTTTTTACAAATTATATATATATATATTCGTAATTATATATACAAATTATATTATAAAGAAAAAAAATTGTAATTTTCGTAATATATATATATATATATATATATTTTTTTTGTAATAAGGGGTGGAAGTGTAATTAGTAATTTCAGAGGGGTGAAGTGTTTGGGCATATGAGTAATTTCACACTTTATATATTACCCTAATGTAATAAGTGAAACAATTAAAAGAGCATTCTAGTTATATCAGGAGTCCAGAGGGTGTCATTGCAATAAAATTAAAACTTTAGGGGGTGTGAATGCCAAAAAAACATTGACCACAATCTCGTTGTCATTGACCCTAACCTTAGAGGGTGTAAATGCAAATTACCCTAATATTATCTATAATTAAGTATTTAAATTATAGGGTAAATTGCAGTAACACCCCCTGAGGTTTAGGTCAATGCCACAAATATGTCGGTTAACGCGATATTTTGCAATGACACCCCCTGGGCATGTGAAATGACTAGAATGCCCCTTTAATTGTTTCACTTATTACATTAGGATAATATATAAAGTTTGAAATTACTCATATGCCCAAACACTAAAATTACTAATTACACTTCCACCCCTTATTACAAAATATATATATTACGAATATATATATATATATATACATATTACGAAAAATATATATATTACGAAAATATGTATATATACATATTACGAAAATATATATATATTACGAATATATATATATTACAAAAATTACAAAATTCTAAATAAACACAAAAAATTCGAAACAAACATATAAAATTCGAAAAAATATTTATAATTTGTAAAAAATATATAAAATTCAAAAAAATATATAAAATTTGAAACAATTCAAAAAAACATATAAAATTCTAAACAAATATATAAAATTCGTAAACAATATATAAAATTTGAGAAACATATAAAATTCTAAAAAATATATAAAATTCATATATATATATATATATATATATATATATATATATATATATATATATAAAGTGTTACTGAAGTGATTCCTACCACATCTGGAAATTCAAATTATTTTGGAAATGATTCCTACCACATTTTCTCCCTTCTATATCTAACATTTCCTAAAGAGGAAAGAATTTTATAATAGAATCATGCAACATCAACTTTATTCCTTCCTAAAATTCTTCATTTTCAATAAAAATAATGTAAGGTAAAAAAATATCATAAAAGTTTCCTTTGCAATATAACTTTCTTTCATATGTCATTTTTTATTTCCACTTCTAAAAATAAGGAATCAATATAACGGTATTTAAATTTTAAATAATAAAAAAGGAAAATCTAGTGCTAGAAATATCTTAACTAAGGAACTTTTTCTTTCTTTTATTTCAAAATAAATACTTTAGCAATCTGTTAAATATATTTGAATGAAAATTTCAAATATATATATATATATATATATATTTTGAAATTATTTCAAATTTCAAAATAATTTGAATTTCCAAATGTGGTAGGAATCACTTCAGTCACACTTTATATATATATATATATATATTTTTTTTTTCGTAATATATATATATATTTTGTAATAAGGGGTGGAAGTGTAATTAGTAATTTTAGTGTTTGGGCATATGAGTAATTTCAAACTTTATATATTACCCTAATGTAATAAGTGAAACAATTAAAGGGACATTCTAGTCATTTCACAGGCCCAGGGGTGTCATTGCAAAGTATTGCGTTGACCAGCATATTTGTGGCATTGACCTAAACCTCAGGGGGTGCTACTGCAATTTACCCTAAATTATATTTATATGTGTGTATATATCACCACGCTGCCTCCAACAATGGCCGCTACTCACCGGCCCTAAATAACACCACCTCCGCCACCGCCCCACCTCTAATACCCCCAATTTGGAGGCGGATCGAGCAAGGAGAGGGTGACCACTGCGACGGCCATAGAGGATCGGTGACGGTGTCCATGGGGGAGGCGATTCAGCGGTTGGCTTTGGTTTTCGTCCCTCATTGCTTAAAAGATATATATATTTTGGATCTATATTATGCAGAGAGATGAAGCCTAGAAAGAAGGAAAATTGGCGATGGAGAAGCCGGTGAAAGTTTTTTCGGCGGTTTTGTATACGTTTAGCGGTACAAAAAAATGCCGGTGATTGCAACAATTCTTGTAGTGAGAAATTTGTTTTTCCTACATAGAAACATATATTGATAATTTTCAATTGCATTCAAAAAAGATAAATTATGTTTGTTGGTTTGATATGATTTTAGTATTTTACACTGTTAATTATAGTTTTATATGTACCATATTTTATTGGTCCAATGCATACATGGGCCGAGATTGGGTATTTTCTCGTTTGGTCTTCTTGGGTCATCATTTCCGTGATTTATGTGGCCCAAGAATACAAGAATCCCCCCCCCCCCCCCCCCCCCCCCCCCCCGCCGACAACAAAAAAAAAAAACAAAAAACATTAGTTAATATAATTTTATTTTCACTAATAACACCCCCCTCCCCCCCCAAACGACAAACAAAAAATTAGTTTTGCACACACAACGACAAACAAAAAATTAGTTTTGCACACACACCGACAATAAAAACAAAAAATTAGTTAATGTAATTTCTTAATGATAGTGTACTCAGCCAATATATCAAGGTTGTCAGAATCAAGATTTTAGATAAAAAAATTTTGGGTTTGTAGAATCGTAAAATTTTAGCCACTCGTATTAATTTTTTTTTAAATATATTAATAATAAAATATTTAATTTAAATTTCTAAATCATATTAGAATTTTCAAAATTTTATAATGCATTGGCCCTTTAAATATTTTCTCATAAATCTAGGCCATATATTGGGATATTGGACTAAATCATAAAAAATTTTGGCATTTCATATGAATGACGAAACCGTCAAATCATTATAAAACGTAGTAGAATTGTAGTAAAATCGTAAAATTCTACAAAATCGTAAGATTTTACCGAGTAGAATCGGGATTCTGACAACCTTGCAATATATATATTCCCTCCGTCCCATTTTAGTTGTCCACATTTAACATTTCAACAAATTTTTTTTTGATATTTTGTCATATGATAATGTAGTATAGTTATAGTTTTTAGTAGAGTTCATTCCTTTTTGAAGTTAAGGAGGAGTGATATTTGGGAAAATATATGATAATATCGTATTGGGACAAGTAAAGTAAACAAAGTGGATAACTAAATTGGGACAGAGGAAGTATATATTTTTTTTATAACCGTGATATCCGAGTCAGCCGTACCTCGATTAATTCACGGGACCCGTGTAAGGCGACTCCCCCCCCACCCCACATGAATCGGGTAAGACTCGGACCATGTTCGCAGTTGTGACCCTAACAAATTGTTTGCATCTAATAAAAATCGAACATGAAACCTCATGCTTTTTGAAACACCAAATTTCAAGTTTTTTCCAACTAGTCCAACCCGCTCGGATTAATCTCGCAATATTTTGATCATGTAAAACTAAAAAAGTTGATCTGCGCATGGAATATATCCTATAAAACAAAAAAGAAAAGAAAAAGATCTACAAGATATTTAATGGGATCTAGAAGATAGTTTGAAAAATTAAAAAAAGTCACATTTGATTAAACAATAGTTATTAGTTGTAGTTTTATATGGTTTAGGTGACACGTACCTGGCTAACGTGCACAAAATGGTTGGTGCATTATTGTTACCCTTTTTTTTTTCCTTTTTTGGTGGGAACGGGATTCATTCATAATGGTTAGAAAAGGAAACGACTTTGATAGCCCACTATTGCGATCAAATTATGGTCTCATCAGGAAAAAAATCAAAGGCAGTTGGAAAGCAACACATGGCACTAATTAGCATAGAGTAGTTAAGTACTGAATTATCTGATTAGGGAAATCAATCTTAAAGGAGTAGTGATTTTTTAATCACTTATATATCCTAATCCTCCGTTCCAATAAAAAAAAAGAAAAAAGTACACTTTTTTTTTGACAAAAAAAAAAGTCTTATAAACTTAAAGTCACCATATAAAAGATAATAAAAAAAAACTATATTACTTTTATTGTAAAAGGGTAATAAATAAATCTATGTAACACAATTAGGTATGACAATTAGGCGGGGAGGGATCACAACTCCCATCCCCACCACAAAATCGATTTTTAAACAAGGAGGGGCGGGGTGAGGCGGTTTTTCATTATAAAGGAAAAAAAAATATTATACAAAAGAAAATAATATTCTTCTAAACTGAAACTTTGAATTTATTGTTATTGTACAATCAGGGGCGGCTTCTATTATATGTATATTTCAAAGATAAAAATATATTTAGGTATAATTGGCCCCCAAATAAAATTGATAAGGCCCAATAAAGTTTTTAGTCCAATAATTGACAAAGTAAAACAAACAAACAAAAAAAGAAATTAAAATATGTATTTTTTTAACCCTAATTAAAATTAAAAAATATATATATATTAAGATTATATCACAAATCAAAATATGGTAAGATTTTTATTGTTAATTTACTTCCATTCTAATATTGTTAATGAATTGAATTCCAATTTTGATACCACTTTCTTTTTTATTTACCAAAAAGAAAAACTCATACATTTTTATTTTATTTGTTAATTTTTCTATTGGCAACCAGTTGGGTGATATATTTATACACATCATTGAAGTTTATATTTTAGCGTCAAGATGTTTAACAATTTTCAATTAACGAATATCAATTAGGACAAATTTCAATATATTCAAGTTATTAAAATTGTCCATTTGTATTTATATAGAATGGAAGTAAATTAACTTGCTAGTGTGTATTTATATAACTATACAAGTGTAATATATATAAACTAATAAGGGTAAGTATGCAATTTCATTATGCAAGCGGGGGCGGACCAACATAATTGGGACGGGACGACCCTCCCTATACCTGCCCCAGAACTCGGCTAGATTTTTTTTCCCTCCCCTATACCCGTCCCAGAACTCGGTCAGATTTTTTCTCCCTCCCTAATACATGCCCTTATTTTGTTAATCAAATCCCCAAACTCGCTTAAATTTACCCGGGGCAGGGCATTTCCCCAACATAATGAAAATAATAGATCCTTGACAAACTTAATAGTTTCTTTCTCCAAAATGTTTTTCATTTCATTTATAGATATTGCAAATAAGAATAACATTGACTTCTTTTTAAAAATTAATTTATATTATATTTTTGTTTGGATTCCCAAATATAGATTGAACTATTGAATTTTTAGTAGCCTATATAATATTAAGAGAAAAACTAATTTTTTTTATGTTCCTCTAAATTAAAGGTCCTAAACAACCGCTTAAGCCACCTAGGCTCAAAACCAGACTGAGTACAATAATTTGTATACTCTGAAAAAAGGTTGGCTAGTTCCACTTGGTTAAAACCAGGAAGCGAATGGCATAATCAATTAATGGAATGGCATATGATGAATTAATAATGTTGTCGGTTAATCAATAAGCTATGCTATGAAAAGGTCTAAACTTTGGATATGATTTCAAAAGACACATGAATCGTCAAAGGAAGTTGTCCCATAAATAAAAGCTAAAAATAAATTGGGAAGCTTCGTGTGTCTCGATCAGTCTATCTATTATCAGATCCAAAAGTTACTATGAAAAAAAAAAAATTTAGAAAAAAAAAAAAATCTCAGTCCAAGTCAAAGGCCTTGTTTTTTAAAAATAAAATTATTGTATTATAGGTTAAATTATTTTTTTTAATAACTAAATTCAAGTACAATTTGACAATTTATGGCCAAAAATTTATATTTCAGTTACTATTACTATAGACTAAAACAAAAAAAAAAACAAATTTTCTAGTTAATGAAACTAAAATCTAATTTAAATTAAATTATTATTTTAATTAGGGCTAGAAGATTCTCATCGCTCTCAACACAATGTTTGGTGATTATACTTGGAGCTTTCGTGATTGCCGCACTCGTATCACTGCAATAATTTTCCACGTTATTACACTTAAGATTTTACCAACTGACGCACTAACCCAACATTAATATTTTTTCACGACATCACCAAAATAAAGTTGCTTTTAATTTTTAAGTATTAATATTTTTTTTACACTTCAAAATTTAAACGAGTGACTTACCTTGACCTCACATTTATTTCCCCCCTGAAACCTCTTACTTATTTTTGGACTTTGAGAGCCGACCTGCTATATCCTATACATACATCAGCATATATAATGTGTATGATAGAAGACGGTGAAAGGAATCATGGGGAATTGGAGTTACCTGAAATAGGGCCGCACTCTCCGTCCATATTCGAAGAGTGATACTTCTCCGAACATTCCCAAGCCTTCCGTATCTGATGTTGTTGTCCAAGATCTAACTTTATACACTCAAAATATGGGAAGCCTCAGTACCTTCGAAGTTTAGGCTGTTACATACACTAAATATGTACTACTCAGCATTCTAATACATTTACTCATATAGGATATGAGAGGAATTTTTCGTTAACCTTTTATCAATTATATATATATATATATATATACTAGCGAGGAAGAGATTAGATTAAATATTGAAATATTACACTTTTTATCTAATTAGTTTCGAGATCAACAATCAAAGCAACACGAACTGTGGTACGATATAATTATGTTTGCATTATTTTGTTTATTAGGTTTTTATTCTACTTGTGTTATTGTCTGCTTTGCTTTGGGCTTACTTTGAACATATTCTCTTTTGATTAAATTTTTATTAAAATTTACGTAGACACTTTCATTTTCACCACTCTAAGGATATCATTTGTAGTAGAAAATAACTTCACGACATGAGTGCACGACTTTATTCTTTGAGCACGAAAGCTACTTGAGTAAATGCCGTATTTTATTTGTCCACAAATTACCTCTTATACTTGGATATATATATATGTCAAGATATATAAATATATAACATATATATCATAAGTGATTAATAAAAGAGACACTTAGAAGAAATGATGCTTTGATAATATGATAATGAAGAGAATATATAATAAAAACAATACAAATTAATGAATATTATGAAGTGTATAAAAATCATATGAATTACAATAGAGATGATTCCTATTATATAGGAGAGAATGTGCGGTGAACAAGTAAACGTGGTGTGGGGGACAAGTTAATCTAATCTAGGTAATACTAAATACTAAATGGGTTAGGATTACAATAGATGGATGAATGGGCCTAAGCCCTAATATATTATAACACCCCTCCCCCCTCAAACCCCTCAAACTCAAGTTGGGAATTAAGAGACTAACTTGAGTTTGGAAACCAATTCTTGAAAATCATTCTGGCAGATGAACTTTGATGAAAATATTAGCAGATTGATCCTGATTTTGATTTTGATTTTGATTATGAGTCTGAGATCAATCGAGAGAAGATATAATGATTGATCGATGACAAAATTATATTTTCTCGTGAAACGAGAAAATAAGATCCAAAGAACCCAAAACGAGTCTGATTCCCTAAACGAATGAGATGAGATTTTCCAAAACGGGTGAAATGAAAATACCCAAAAAATAAGTCAGATTCCCTAAACGGATGAGATGAAAAATAAGATGCTGGCTATAAGAATCAGCATAACGAGTACCCTAAAAGGGTAGAGAACAAGTACCCAAAAAGGGTAGTGAATGAGTCGGAGAGAGCCGAAAAGATGAGTAATGAAAAATTAGAAGTCAAAATTTGAAAATTTGATTGTATGGTTGCATCTAGAGCGGTCCAATTATCTGAAATCGACTATTCGTTTGCTAAAATCGGAGTTAAAATGAGTCCGGAATGCACAAAATACTATATAGGGGTCAAACTATAATTTTGAAACAATTCTGGGTCAAACTGTAATTCTGGAACACTGATGATGATGTGGCAGTACCAGAGAGATGACACATGTCATGCTCTGGTTAGAACACGTGTCAAAATCTGAAGGTGACACGTGGAGTGGTCGGACAAGTCACTGAAATCTGAAAAGGTCCCCAGGAAAAAATTGACATCGCCGGAGAAGATAACCGGCGTCGAAAAAGTAGTTGAAATCGGAAAAAATGGCCGGAAAGTTCAATCGGTGATGGAGAAGATGATCGATGTCGGTAAAGTTACCAAAGACTGTAACTATCGCTGGAGAAGAAGACCGGCATCGAAAAAGGTGAACATCGCCGGAGAAGATGATCGGCGATGAGCGCCGGCGGTAGGGTTCCGGCATAATGTCGCCGAAGAAGATTACCGGCAGTAGGGTTCCGGCGTCGTCTCTGGTACCTGTAGGGTTCTGATGAAGTCTGACGCGTGAGACGCATAAAGCCCACACGCGTTAGAGGTTAAAGGTGCGTGACACCGAGGATCCTTATGCGCCGACCTTCTAGTCGCGCGTGCGGTGGAGTTCGGCCCTGTTTTCAGTGGTCGTGGCTTCGTCTGGAGATAGGTCGTCTACTGGTGGTATCGTTGGTGATGATGACCTCGCCGGAATCGATATGATGGATGAGAACCCTTAAATTGATTATATAAGGCACATCAATATATGGAGCAATTTGGTTGGAGTAATCTGGTTAGAGCAATCAATTGGTTGGACAAACAAAAGAGAACCCAATTTTTGAAGCGTAGGTTGGTCAATGAATCAAGATGAAAAACTGAAGAGAAAATGAGTAAAATTTGAAAAAGAAAGAAGGGTTTGTGAGAATTTGTGAACAGATGAAATTTTGAGACAGAGAATGAAGTTAGGGTTTTTGAAGAGAGATTGAGAGATCAGAGTTTTAATTGAGGATCGCCGCTGGGGATGGAAGATAGAGTGTCATCCCTGGCAGAGACAACACTAAGCGGAAGGAACTACCATGTTAGAAGAAATGATGTTTTGATAATATGGTAATAGAGATAATATAATAAAGATAATAAAAAATAATAAATATTATGAAGTGTATAAAAAATATATGAATTACAATAAAGATGACTTCTATATATAGTAGATGATGTATGGTGAACCAGTTAATTTGATGTGGAGGAAAAGTCAATATAATTTAGATAATACTAATTATTAAATGGACTAAAATTAAAATCGATTGATGAATAAGCCTAAGCCCTAATATATTATAAGAAACCGAAACTGCCAAATCGTACAACTTAATACGCAAAATAATATTATAGTCATTAGTCAAGCTCAATCATCAATCAAGAATGACTGTGTAGAGCAATATAAATCAATATATTGTTGATTCTTTTTTGTGACAAAAGAGCAAACATACATGATGCTGTTGATTAATTATAACATATTCTCATTATGGCTTTGGCTCAAAAACTAATATATTTGTCACTTCATTAATAACTGCGTGCATCATCGTGTTGGTTAGTTTGGAAAAAGCAATGACCCCATTTGGATTTTCTAGTATGTTTTAAATCAGATTATATTTGATAAAATTGATTTAAAAAATGCAAGAAAAAATTATTAATAGGGTTAATTTCAGTAAACCCCCCTACACTATCCAGATTAATCAACTAACCCCTTCTCTATCCACTTTGCCCCCTATACTATTCAATTTCATCAAATTGCCCCCCTCAGCTCACATTTTGACTAAAAATGCCTAAACTACCCTCAATCAATAGTATAAGGGGGTTTGTTGATTCAACCATTTAAAATTTTTTTTTTCAAAAATCAATTATATTTTTTACAAAAATTATAAATTCAGAAATATATATATATATATATTTCTTTTGCAAAAAATCTGCAAAATTCATTTTTCACAAAAAATTCAAAATTTTTTTGCAAAAAATAAATTTTTTTCCGAAAATCTGCAACATATGAAAAAAAAAAATTTCAAATTTTTTTTTGCAAAAAATCATATTTTTGCGAAAAAAAAAATTCCGAAAATCTGCAACATATGAAAAAAAAAATTCAAAATTTTTTTTGCAAAAAATCATTTTTTTCCGAAAATCTGCAACATTTGAAAAAAAAAATTTCAAAATTTTTTGCGAAAAATAAAATTTCCGAAAATCTGCAACATATGAAAAAGAAAATTTTCAAAATTTTTTTTGCAAAAAATCATTTTTTTCCGAAAATCTGCAACATATGAAAAAAAAAAAGAAAATTTCCGAAAATCTGCAACATATGAAAAAAAAAAAAATTTCAAAATTTTTTTTTGCAAGAAATAATTTTTTTTCGAAAATCTGCAACATATGAAAAAAAAAAAGTTTCAATTTTTTTTTGCAAAAAATCATTTTTTTCCGAAAATCTGCAACATATGAAAAAAAAAATTTCAAAATTTTTTTTGCAAAAAATCATTTTTTTCCGAAAATCTGCAACATATTAAAAAAAAAAGAAAATTTCCGAAAATCTGCAACATATGAAAAAAAAAAAATTCAAATTTTTTTTGCAAAAAATCATTTTTTTCCGAAAATCTGCAACATATAAAAAAAAAAAATTTCAAAATTTTATTTGCAAAAAATAATTTTTTTTCGAAAATCTGCAACATATGAAAAAAAAAATTTCAAATTTTTTTTGCAAAAAATCATTTTTTTCCGAAAATCTGCAACATATGAAAAAAAAATTTTAAATAGTTGAATCAACACCCACTTATACTATTGATTGAGGGTAGTTTAGGCATTTCTAGTCAAAATGTGAGTTGAGGGGGACAATTTGATGAAATTGAATAATATAGGGGGCAAAGTGGACAGAGAAGGGGTTAGTTGATTAATCTGGATAGTATAGGGGGGTTTACTGAAATTAACCCTTATTAATATCAAAATCTCCAAAAGCTCCCTTTTACAAAACTAATAAAATGTTGATTTTTTTTTTTTTATCCTGTGTTTACTTACACCACCACAACAGCAACACACCACCCACACCAGAATCACCACCACCCACCACCACCACAACACACCACCCACACAAATTTTATTGAATATATATATTCAATAAGATTTGGAATCAAACCAAATCGCTTACCAAACAAAGTTTCAGATCAATGATAAAACTAGATCAGACCAGACCGTTTTCTAAACAGATCCACCAAAAAAATTATTTCCTTATTATAAAAGTATTAATAGCTTTGGTCGTAATATAATTTTTCATGACGTTTCTTTCAATTAAGTCGAAATGAACAAGTCACAACAAATTAACTTTTATTTAATTTAACAGAACATTAAAGCAAATAATACATAATCTAATCAGAAACTCACTCATTTGACTCGAGAATTTGAGCACCCACGTACTATATATTCTGAAAAAGCAAAATTGTTAGTATTCTAAATATTCAATCCAATTGATTGAAAAAAGTTAATGCAAAAGCCAATTTTTTATTTTTTTTCAAGGATTAGCGATTAATGCATGGTTCTTATACACCCGATTAGGCCTGTCATTAATTTGTTGGTGTAAAACAATTCCGTATTCAAAATTTCAAAGCTTAGCTGCAAGTGGTGATGAGTAATAAATATTTGATTTGGACCTTTATCTTTCTTTCCTAATATTTCCACGATTCAGTAGGAGTTTCTAGTGATCAAAATTATATAATATAGTGAGCTGAATAAAAATTGTATTATTATGAACTCAGGTGCATAACATTTAAATTATCACTAAATTTGCCAAACTACATGATCGTCATATACAACGATTTGGCATATGGGTTATGATTTTAAAACATTTTTAGAACTTCTTTATGAAAAATGTTGACGACAAATCGTGAACCATAATGTAAATGAGAAATATGATTAAAAAGCAATGCATGGTATAGAGAATTCCTAATTCCGTCAACTGACCAAAATTTAATTCACGGTAAAATTTGGAGCTAATATTTTTTACTAGGCAGAAAATAAAAAGAAAATTCAAGTTTCATCACTGAACCTTCTATCTCATATATTATTTTCTAAATTGCAAGTCATGCTACACTTGAAATTATACACAAGTACGGAGCCACATTAGTTGTATGGACATGTCCGGTATAGGATTAAATTTTTGGGCAATTATCATATACCTCCCCTATAATTTCAAAATTATTTTAAAAAATCTCAACAGTTTCAAAAACTCCCTTATGATTTTTAATTTAATCAAATACTCCATATCCGTTATAAAATTATAAAATTACCCTTAAAATTTTATAACATGACCAAATTACCTTAACTTTAAAAATTTTAAAAGATAAAAATGACATTCTCTCTTACATCTACAATCATTCCATACCCTAAAAACAAACCCAAAATTTTACTTCCATTTATCCAAATCCACATCATAACAATCCTTTAAATTCAATATACTTTAAATTCAATATATACAAATATACATATATATGAATATATATAAATTCAGTGTGTGTATATATATATAGAAATTCAATGCATATATTATTGTACATGTAGTGACATAGAGAGAGAAAGTGAGTGAATTAGGGTTTTGTAGTAAATGGGTCATTCATATATATATATATATATATATATATGTATATATTGAATTTAAATGGTCTTCATGGCGTGAACTTGGAAAAATAGAAGTGGAGTTTAGGGTTTGGTTTTAGGGTATGAAATGATGATAGATGTAAGAAAGAAGGGTATTTTGGTCTTTCAAATTTTTTTTATTAGCCTCCTCTTATTATTCAAATCACAATTACACCACAAAGCATAATCAAGGCGTGAATATTTTGATATTTCGAATATTAATAAATATATTATTCTATTTATATATATATATATATGTATAAAATGAATTATACAAAATTATTCATCATTCACGAAAACAACACTAACCGAAGAGATAGTTGTACTTTGACAAATAAAATTAATAAAGATCTATATGTATTGGAAAAATATCAAGGAATATCAAGGAAAATCGGAGTAATTAAAGAAAATGGGGACTCATACAACGTCACAAAAAGTGATGAATTCTTTCAAATTTTGCAAAAATGGGTTGAAAATTTGGTTGATATAACAAAAGCCCCTACCCAACGAACCCTTCAAACATTCTTTGTTGTCTAGATTTGACCGAACCGTCGCATTCAATTTGCACCGTTGGTTGTTGTTGTAGGTGCCTTTTATCTTAATTTTATTTTATTATTTTTGTGACTCTTTCTGTCTCTGTAAAAATATCTGATAAATGGAGGGGATGACAAAAAGAGGAATAAAATTAGAGATAAGGACGGAAAGCACAATACCACTCTCAAATCAGGAACATTTTTCTATTATTGAGAAATGCTTTATTTATATATAATACAAGCTTCAAATTTTGAGGTCTAGATTGAAGCTCAATTATAATCATGAATATATATATATATATAAATTCAAATTGCAAGGGTAAAATTAAATTAAAAACTGAATTAGTTCAAAATGTATATCACATAACTGAACCTGCATAATTCAACTAAGGGTATGTTTGATAATATTTATTTATACCTTAAATCTTAACACATTCAACACTTATTCAATTAAGTTAGTTTAATAATAAAATTGAACATCGTTTAAAATATTAAGTACCACTTAAAATGAAATAAATTTTTAAGTGACAGAGTCATCACTTAATACTGAAGTCTGAAAACTAAAATTTTACAAAAATATGAGAAATATTATAATTTTTTTAAGCACCAATTAAAATCTTCAGTACTTAAAATTTAAATCTTAAAATTTTCAATTTTCAATTTTTAATTTTATCAAATAACACCTAAGATTCTCAATCTATCCAACAATTTACATGTCGTGACTTTTATCTTGAGGTATAATTATTAATATATACCTTCTTCTGTAATATTTATTTTTTATTTTTTATTTTTTGTGGGACAAAATTTAATCTTTTTTTCCTTCACTTTTTTAAACATGAAATACCTCGTTGGTTATAGTTACATTGTCTTATAATTGGTTTAAATATGAAATTAATGAAATAAAAGAACATCTATAGAATGTAAATAGAATATAATATGAATTAATTAAAATTGTAAGATTTATAAAAGAAAACTAATAAATATCTATCGCTAAGTTCCAAACTTTGTATTTAATTAGGGCCCGTTTGGTAGGCGGTCCGGTCTGGTTTTATCAGGTCTGGTATGTTCTTATCTGGTCCAGTCTGATCTGGTCTTATCTGGGTGATGTTCTGAAAGTCTGTTTGGTAAAATTGTCTTGTCTTATGGTCTTATTCAAGCTGTTTGGTCTTATGTTTAGAAAATAATATATAAAATTCAAAAAATATATTAAGTATGAAAAATATATAAAATTTGAAAAAATATAAAAATTTTGAAAATAATATAAGAAATTCAAAAATAATATATATTTCAAATTTTATAAATTATTTCGAATTTTTATATTATTTTTTGAATTTTATATATTATTTTTGATTTTTTATATTATTTTCAAATTTTTTATATTTTCTCAAATATATATATCTAATTTTGCATATTATTTTTGAATTTTATATTATTTTCAAATTTTATACATTATTTCAAATTTTTTATATTATTTTTTAAATTATATATATATTTAAAATTTTATATATTAATTTTGATTTATATATATATTTTTTCGAATTTAATACATTATTTTAAAAAAATTATATTATTTTTCAAATTTTATATATTATTTTCGAATTTTATACATTATTTTTGATTTTTTCTATTATTTTGGAATTTTTTTATTTTCCCAAATTTTAAATATATTTTTTGCATTTTATATATTAATTTTGAATTATATATATATATTTCAAATTTTATACATTATTTCAATTTTTTTAGATTATTTTTTTAATTTTATATATTATTTTCAAATTATATATATATTTTTCAAATTTTATGGTTCCATGTGTTAAGACAATTGTATATAAGATCACTTGAGACCATTATTTTTTGTTGTCTCAAATTACCCCTTTTGGTCCTAAGTGGTCCTTGTTTTTTTGGAATCGTATTGCCAAATAGTATCCGGTCCCAAAAAAATTATTATGAGACTGGATTACATGGGACCAGACCGCAAACCAAACAGGGCAGTGATTGTAGCGATGCTGCATTTGTGTTCCACTTTTATATATAACATTTTTGTTTTTGACTTGCTCATACAATAATTCTTTTATTATTTTTTAAAATTTAACGTATTACCAAATTTGTATTACGTGAAGTGCTTTAAGCAAAAGAAAAAGAAAACAAAGGGGATGGCATAATCGATAATAATACTAAACATCAAGGGTAAATCCGGGATTTCGAGGTGTTATTTGATTGGATACTTCCGGTTATACTTACGTGTATATTCACAAGACTTCTATAACTCAGTGTTGTGTATATATAACTCATAGTTGTATATATATGCGTGTATAAGAGCGTGTGTGTATATATATTGTATTATTGGAAAGCCCACACCAACTTGGAGCCAAGACTCTTGGATTGGCCGGTAAGCAACTCTCTCTGATTCCTCTATCCGTACTCTCTTTCTTTTTAGGGTTTCAATTCCTTAATATATATATATGTAGTATATATAGCGGTTCTACAATTTTTTTGTGTATATTTGAAATTGAAAAGCTTTCGCTTACATACATTATAGTTTCGTTGTTACTTAGTTTGGCTTTTTGTGCTTTAAGTACACATTAACCAACCCTTGAAGCAATACATTCACCTGGTAATTGGTTTTTTTTTTTTTTCCATTAATTTAAATATACTTCAACTAATATTCCCAAAATTTAATGAAATTGTTGTGAACTATCCAATGCTCTTCATGACTTGATAAGATCGATTCTCTCTTTTAATTCGGGAATATTATATATATATATATATATATACATTTATATTTTGAAGTTGTAGCAAGAAGATAAACAGGCATTTTTAATAATTTTTGCTTTGTTGTTCAGAAATCGCAGAGGAAGAGATTGATTTTCTAACCAACTACTGATTATAAGCAACAAGAGTTCTGTTAGAGCACCGACATACACAGATTCTTGGATTATTAGTGATTTCCAGGGTGTTTTTGGATTTGGAAATCTGTTTATCAGATTCTTTGATTTTTGATTATAAGGATTTGAGGGTTTATATTGGGCTTAGTGTGCTTTTTTGAAGTATTTAGAGAGATATGATGGAGAGGATATTATCCGCGGTTCTAATGGAAGATGAGGGCGGAGGAGGAGGCGGCGGCGGCGGCGGCAGCGAGTCGCTTATTGGGTCAATAAAGATAGCAGTATTGCCAATTGCAAAGGTTTTCACTATATGCTTTTTGGGGTTTCTTATGGCTTCCAAGTATGTTAACATCTTACCTGCTAGTGGGAGGAAGCTTTTGAATGGGGTAATCTCTCTCTTCCATCAGGGGGCTACTTAGCCGCCTCAATTTTTTTCCTTTTTTTATTTTTTACATTTGATTTGATTTTATGATTGTGATTTTGCTAAATTTTAAAAAAAATGCTCTTTAAATTTATTGGAATTTTTTGTTTTGTTTTATCTTTCAAAAAAATTCAAATTCCCCCTTTAGTCTTTTCAAAAAATGCTCTTTACATTTTATTTGTTTTGTTTTGTTTTAGTATAATTGAGCGAAAAATGCTTGAAATCAGTGAACAACTGGGGATTTCAATAATTGCTTTATTTGTTTTTTCTTCCCCTTTTGATGCGAATTGATGATACTAACTGAGTGATTGAACTACGATGTGCAGTTAGTCTTTTCACTTTTGCTTCCATGTATGATATTCTCTCAACTTGGACAAGCCATCAGTTTAGAGAAAATGCGTGAATGGTAAGAGTAATTATTTTCTGCGCAGCTATGAAACAAGTATTTGTTTTCAAGTGTGTTTTTTTTATTTATTTGTTGTTTTTATTTTTGCAGGTGGTTCATTCCTTTTAATGTAATTCTGGCTACCATATCAGGCTCACTTATAGGTTTAGTTGTTGCTTTGATCATCCAACCACCATACCCATTCTTCAAGTTTACTATAGTGCAAATCGGGATAGGTAAGCTCATCGTCTTGGAGAAAAATTTCGATTAACATTCTTTGTATTCTGGGAAAATTTTATTCTAATTTATCTTGTAAACATGTGCTATTATCTATACCTCTATTGTGTATGCTATCCTTAGTGATGTGATTTTATTTTTTTCCTGATTTATGTCATCAGTATTCTGTAGTCTCTACCCCCCTTCGAATATTTGCGCTTATTGATATGAATAGTTTTATACGAGTTGCAGATTTTCAGTTCTACTATCAAGATGTTTCATGGATGTATTAACAGGATGAGAACATGTGCTTTAGCATTGCAATTATTGTACTTTCAACTTGCAAGTGTTTCTCCTTCTATTACGAAACATGGTTATCTAGTACCTTTTTTTTTTTTATAAGTAATTGTATAAAAGGCACTCAAACGGGAGTGGTTATTTAGTACTATAGCTCTTTCCTAAATGGGAGACCGCCACTCAATTACCGGAGACTGGTTTCCACTATTATGGTTATACTCTAAAAAAGTTAGATGCTTTTGCTTTTGAGACAAATCATCAACATGCATTTTACAAGCTCTGTACTACTGAATTCATAATCTCTACTCAGAGTTGGAGGAATTAGGATACTTGATTGAATGAAAACAGAGTGATATGTTGCGGCTCACCTCCATCTATGGTTTCGATTAGCATGATCATGAAACCAAGAACTCAGTTCTATATTTTTTCTACTGGATGTCTGTACCTACAATATATAGTCATCATGGTAGATTGCTGACTTTTCTGTGTATTCCATATATGCTTTATGAAGTTTGAAGTCTTGGTACATTAAATTTGGACAGAAGACTGCTTCCCTGTCTTCTTTCCACTGATATTTGTATGTATTTGGTTTATGCATGGTAGGTCACTTGAATAATCTCGGGATTCATTGTTTGCAGGAAATATCGGCAACGTGCCACTTGTCCTGATTGCGGCTTTATGTCGAGATAAAGCAAATCCTTTTGGTGATTTTGATAAATGTTCTCAAGATGGAAATGCATATATTTCATTTGGCCAATGGGTAGGTTATGAGCCAATATTATTCAGTCACTCGGACAAAACCAATAAGTAGTTATCTATATTCTTAATCGGTTGTTCTTATGCGTTGAGCCTCTTTTTATGTTTTAGCCCAATCAATCTTTATTCTTGAATGATTATTCTTTAAAATGCTTCTAAATTTCAATGTGCATATCCAGGTTGGGGCAATCATCTTATACACCTATGTATTTAATATGCTTGCACCTCCTCCAGAAGGCACCTTTGACATAGAGGATAAAAAACTTCCCATAAAGAACCCTCCAAAAGCATCCTCCCCTGAACAAGTTCCCTTGCTTACTGAGGACACTGTGCCGACAGATTCAAATGCTCAAAGTAAAGCAAATGTGAGAACAACCTTTTGTATTATATTGTCATGGCATAATATCTTTTGTTAAGCTCTTTCTACATTGTGGAAGTGGATTTAAATCTTCATTTTCCCCCTTGCTTAAGCAGGATGTTGTGCTGGCAGATTCAACTGCCCCAAATAAAGAAAAGGTGAGAACCAACTTTCTTGGCTTCTGTACGTTGTCATGGCAACTATATATGGGCAAACTCTACCAACATTGTGGAAGTGGATATAGGTCTTTCATTTAGAGACAAAAAATGATTGAATTTTCAACTCCAAGGAATGTGGCAATGCAACTCCAACAAGAGTGGCAAATCATCTCTTACGAAAAAGAACATAAAAATTCCAGGCTACATATGTTCTGTATGCTTTAAATGAATCCACACAAACTTACTTCCAAGTGTAAAGACAAGAATTTTTTTTTTGAAATTCTTTGACGATTCTGAGTAGTCAATTTCATCTTTAATTTAATGAAATCATACAGCTGAGGCATTTTATTTTCTTTTTTTATGACTCCTAGTGTAGCATTTGCATATAGATCATGACAAATCAACAACAGCACACTACAATCATGGGACTGAGGTTCTATCTTAAGTCAGATTATCAGAATTGCAAATGTACTTAATGCAATATTGATGTGATGAATAGTTAATCAATGTTACTGTTATAATATGATAAAATGGAATTGGCACAAGCATTACCATTTAGTCCTCTCACTGTAATAGCTTTCTATCTGTACTTCTATGAGAGATTACTTCAAAATCACAAGACAATTTTGAAAATCCATATGTTAGTTTACCTTTTCAATAATAATCGGCTTGACTTGGGTGCCTCCATGATTTTTGCTTTTGGGATTTCCGCTAAAATTGTTTTACTTTGTTGCTGCTTATTTTTAAAAATATATAGGTTTTATTCCTTATACTAGTGAACTTTCGTGCAGATCAAAATATTTTTAAGATTTTTATATGAGAAGTTGAAGCTCAAGCAAATCCTTCAGCCCCCTATCATTGCTTCTGTAAGTTCAGTTTCCTCGAACTATTATTTAATGGAATTTTACTTCTCACTGTATTTATAGATGGTCTCCTTTCACAGTTTCCTGTTATGCACTTCTAGTGCGAAAGGTTTTATTTCGTCTTCCTCCTGAATAGAAGTTGATACCTGTCAGTTCCATGCTTGTGACACTCTAGGTTGCATTTGGTTTGAAAGTTATATACTAACTCCTAGAGGGATGTAAAGTCGGCAGATGATTTGTTTCACCGTGTAAAACTGTGAACATCTGTCGTCCCAACTTATGAATGAAACAATATTGCACCACATGGTCAAAAGCCTGAGAAAGCGCTCTACCATGAATATGGCCTTTCGGAACCCCATCGTGGTTTGACTATCTTTGCTATACTTGTCAGTGTTTCCTGCAGGGGATACCTACCCAATTGCTATGATAAACAAATTTCAATAAGGACTCCTTGTGTTTAGTCATTAGCTGAATCATCTACAAGTGACCAGTAACATACTTTCACTAAATACCTGACTCAAAATGATTCTTCAAATAATATGGCTAATCTATAAGAGGGCATGAATCTCCCATTAGTGTGTTGCACCATCTCTGTTGGGATGTTCTTTCCAGAAAATTTGTTTATGCAACCCCAACTAAGTTTGTATGTACGACTTTACTGCAGATCCTTGCGATGCTAATTGGAAGTGTGCCAGTTTTGAAGAGACTGATATTTACAACTGACGCCCCACTTTTTTTCTTCACTGACAGCTGCATGATTCTTGGGTATGCCTAATTCCATCTCATATGTGTGTGTGTGTGTGTGTGTGTGTGTGTGTGTGGTTCTTTTAATAGCATTTGTATCATCCTTTTTGTCTTGAAGAAATGGCTGGCTGCTAATGTGTATACATGTGCATGTACTTGCTTGTTTGTTTTATTGGCTCTGTCTAGGCTGCTAGATGAAGAAAAAAATAACAAAGGGAGATATTATACGTCCAAAAATCTGAACATGTCGTATTTTCACTTCTTAAATACACGTACAAATACTTTTTAGAGCACATGAGAAAACTAATAGTGGTTACATGCATAAAACAAGAAAGGGAAGTGTAAAATTTCTTTAGTGCCTGTATAGTGTCTCAGTTACGTTAAAAATCGTATCACATGTCATCTGTCTAAATCATTAAAGTACTTGTTTGCTGCTCACTAGTATGTTGAATTATGCCTAGAATGAATGCGAGCTTTTTGTGAGTGTCTTGAATCGTCAGTTAGGATACTAATAGAGACAACATAAACTGCTATTTTCAGGATAGTATCTTTTAAGCTGGGTGTCTTATTGATTAGACTTGTAGAATCTATCTCTTAGCCAGGTTCCCAGGTTTGGGGACTCCTGAATGTGATGGGTTTCAAAATACTCCTGGGAAACACAGTATAGCATGAACAGAAATTGAAACTGCTTTGTGTGGCCCACTGAAAAATTTCATATGCTAATTCTGCTTACATTGTATATGACATGCACGGGTGTGATTTTGCAGCATGTGAGAAGGGTACTCTTTTTATCAAGGTCGTAGTCTTGTTCTTGTGATCCATAGTGATCTTGGTTGGAATTGAGATTTTAATACAGAAATTTTTGAGGATTGTATTTATAGTGATCTTGGTTGGAACATTTCAATAGAAAGGATGGTATTTATAGTTGATAATGGAACGTCTCGAGAGAAATTGGCTCTAATTCTCCATATTGTCGGGGTCAATATTGGTCGGGAGCTGTGATTGAACTACCCCCAACGGTCATCCCATTTCCAGTAATATACTTTAGCTAGACAACAATACCTATTCACCATTTAGTCATGACATATCTATATTGCAGGGCAGGTATATTAGGATTTATTGGTGCCATTTATTTTAGCTGAACATGTTTCATTATATATGCATTATACACACTTGTATGTTTAGTGTATCTTGATCTCAAATCTTATGATGAGTATCTAACATAATGAATGTCTCTCAGGGAGGCGATGATTCCATGCATTTTGTTGGCATTAGGAGGCAACCTTGTAGATGGTAAGTTAACTATCTGATTAGTCATATTTGCATCATATATTGTGTTTTTGGGAATCTCTGTAAATGCTTACGGTTCTCTTTTTGGGGTAATGGGAGATATTATGGGCTATTTGAATCCAACTAGTCCTCCAAGACATATGCATCTCCAAATTAACAGAGATTTGGTAGGATACTCTTTCGGGGCTAAGTAGCTAACTGGGAGATATTGGGTGGGCTATTTGCATCCAACAAATACTCCCAAACACGTGCATCTTGATTCTTGCCATTAATTGATAAATCTCTGCGGGGTGGCCATAAGGGGGATGACCCAAACTCGGGACCGCCACAACTTGGAGCTGTGTCCTGGTCATCTCCGCCACCCTTGGGGTT
Source organism: Cornus suecica (assembly GCA_963922005.1). NCBI lineage: Eukaryota > Viridiplantae > Streptophyta > Magnoliopsida > Cornales > Cornaceae > Cornus > Cornus suecica. The sequence goes on along the minus strand of OY998244.1, from coordinate 72,734,923 downwards.
AATACATGTGGCACTTGGTGCTATTTTTTTCTTCTTCCATAAACCATCTCACAGGAATCTGATTGTTTCTTTAAGCATCTTGTTTTTATAACTGGTCTTCTAGCTTTTTGAACAGCATATTTTAACCAAGAAGTCAAAGAGCATAAGAATTTGTTGGTTCCTTGCAGGACCAGGGAGCTCAAAGCTTGGTATGCGGACAACTGCTGCTATTATTTTTGCGCGGTTGATTTTGGTTCCTCTAACTGGACTTGGCATTGTCATGTTGGCTGACAAACTTGGCTTCCTTCCACCTGGCGATAAGATGTTCAGATTTGTCCTCCTCCTCCAGCATTCAATGCCTACATCTGTGCTTGCAGGTAACACTGTCAATTTTAAAACATGATCTGTTGTGTATATATTTTTGAATTAAAAATCAAACCCAAGTCAAAAGGAAAATCGCGTGTCAGCTTTTTTAATGTTTACTCAGGCTATCACATGAAATATATATTGCAGCACAAAATTTTGTATATTTTTTCTCCAATTATATATGGCAGACAGAGAGTGCCCATATAGAAATAGTTGTATGTAAGGTTGGTTCTGGTTTTCATCCTCTGCACTTCAATTCTCAATCTGCTGAATGTTTGGTTGAGTCCAGATGAAGTTATGTTTTTTAATATTTCATCATTTGAGCTTCTAAATATCTAAACAGAAAATATGATACTCGGGCTTCATCTTTTGGCGGTAAAGTGAAAGTTAAAGCATCGTCGAGTTATTTATTTATTCCTTTTTTATAGGTGCCGTTGCCAATTTAAGAGGTTGCGGGAGGGAGGCAGCTGCTGTCTTGTTCTGGGTTCATATCTTTGCAGTAATCTCCATGGCTGGATGGATCATTCTGTACCTCAACATACTCTTCTAGGACATTGATGGGCGAGAATCGGGGATAGGCTGCTGCGGGCAACTCCATATCCGAGGATGAATAGCTGTTTACGTCCGTCATGAGGTGGTGGTGACAACCCTGTCACGGCCTTGAGGAATGTAGTTACTATTAGATAATAGAATGTTATTTTATTATATTTTAGTTGTAGGGGTAATATAGTACTTTCATTGCCTGAGTATATAAATCCTTATGTGTAACGTTTCAGTGTGTTGCATAATGAAAACCCTAGCCTCCATTTGTTTTCTCTGTTCAATTCTTACATGGTATCAGAGCTTCATTAGTTATTCTTAATCTGCAACACTTGCATCTATTTCAACCCTCTGTTATTTTTCTTCCAAATAGTAGCCTTGTGTTCTCTGATTTTCTTGCAAATCGTAGCAGACAACAATTGCAGCCCTCTGATTTTCTTTCGCAAAATCGCAGCCTTCTCGCTCAGTTGAAGGAAGAGCTCAACCACCCCTTCTTGCAAGCATATCCGGTTCATTGCCACCAGAACCAGTTATAACATTGGACCCATCACTCCAACCAGTTTTTGGATGATGTGTAATATGCTCCATTTGCTTATTGGCTCCATCTTAAGTAACAGAAGAGCTCTGAAAACTAAAGCTATGAGTTTGGGGCTGTGCTGTTGAAGTCATTCATGTGCTGCATAACTCATCCTGCTGAAGTCATTCAAGAAATAATTCATGTGCTTGCTCTTCCTCTCTTCAGCAACATCATCAGGATCCTCCATGGAAATTTTTTTTTTTCGAATTGTCTTCCTTCCCCCTTTGCAATTGAAATTTGCTTTTGGAATATTTCTATTCAAACAATAGAAGCGAAATTCCTTGTTCCTAGTGGTTGGCATATTGTTCTTGGATTGTTTTTTTTTTTTAGGAAATCCATTGTTGTTGGATATTTGCAATGGCTAGTGAAAGAGATGATTCTCTACAATCAATTAGTGTAAGATTGAATGGCAACAATTACTCGTATTGGAGTTATGTAATGAGGAATTTTTTGAAAGGAAAAAAATTGCGGGGTTATGTTAGTAGTGCGGTGAGCAAACCCGGGGAACTTAAAAATAATTAGTTAGATAGTTGGGAAGGAAACAACTCAAAAATTATTACTTGGATCAATAATTCTGTTGAACACTCCATTGGTATGCAGCTAGCAAAATATGACACAGCAAAACAGGTATGGGATCACTTGGCTAGATTGTACACACAATCCAACTTTGCAAAACAATACCAACTTGAAGCCGATATCCGAGCAGTGCATCAAAAGGATATGAGTATTTAGAAATTTTATTATATCATATCTGATCTTTGGGACCAACTGGCTCTCACTGAGCTAACATCCCTTCAGAGCCATGTTGACTACCTTGCTCGTAGAGATGAACGACGTCTTGTTTAGTTTTTTATGGCTCTTCGTGATGATTTTGAGGGACTTCGGGGAAATATTTTGCATCGTAAACCTCATCCGCCTATTGATACGGTTGTAAGTGAACTTTTGTGATGCAGGAAGATCAGCGCAAGGATGGCAGGAAATTGTGATCTGCTGTTTTCCTTTTCAAATATTTATTTTTAGTTAATTTTTGCTATTTAGGGTAATTTTCTATTTGTCAATTAGGAATTGATTCTGAACCCGATTTGGGCCAGATTTTTGGTAATCTTTTGATTTCTTTCCTTGTTTCGTTTTGGTAAGACTTTTAGGGTTTTGCTATTTTTGGTAAAATCCTTGATTTTCAGCTATTTAAACCCGGCTTGTGGGTTGTTTTAAATTAGTTTTGAATATTAAGAATTTTATTAAATTTCAGAGTGTTCTTTGAATTTTGGGTCGAATAATTTCTCCCTTTTCTTTCTTGCAAATTACCCGTTGCGCTAGCCTGCAGAATAATCTCTATTTTGTCCGGCGTCAATTGGTATCAGAGCTCAGCATCTTCCTGAGGCGGTATTTTCATCAGTTTTCAATGGCTGGTGGTCGTGGTCGTGGTGGTCGTCGTGGGCAGGTTCCGATTGAGGAAGTCCCGCACCGTGATCGTAACGTTCAGGATGTTATGATTGAGGATTTGCAGAGGCAAGTGGCAGAGTTAACCCAGCGCCTGGCGGCGCAGGAAATCGGTAATCATGATGTGGAAGATTCTGATACCGACAATTCCACCTTCGAAAATCCGTATCCACCGTTATGGCCAATATTTTCGGAAGATTCTGATTCCGAAGATGATTGGTTGAAAACCGATACTTTCGTTGGAGAGCCAGTGTATGACACAGAAGGAGATGATGATGTGTTGTATGGGGACGGCCATGAAACTCTGGTCATTCCTAAGAGCCTCCTGACTCCCAGAAGCGATTCCAAAGATGATTGGTTGAGAACCAATGTTTTCCATACAACCTGCACCATAGCCGACAAAGTCTGCAAGATGATTATTAACAGTGGCAGTTGCAAGAACGTAGTCTCTAAAGACGTTGTCCGAAAGAAGGGTTCTCCCTCGTCAGTCTCTATGATGTCTCCTTCTGCATTTAATCAGCCGATGTCTCCGTCGTCTAATGGCCAACATCTTCGAGGCATCCATGAACAAGTGAAACTGGCCATTCACGAGAGCAATGCCAAGTACAAAACTCGAGCGGACAGTCATCATCGTCAGGTACTTTTTGATGTTGGTGATTTTGTTTGGGTTGTATTAACTCGTGATCGTTTCCCTGTTGGCGAGTATAATAAGCTTAAGGAGCAGAATATTGGACCTTGTGAGATATTGCAGAAGATTAATGACAACGCATACAGGTTGTGTCTCCCTAGTCACTTGAAAACATCTGATATCTTTAATGTGAAACACCTGAGTCTTTGTTTTGCGGATTCTGTTGATGCTGCTGTGAACTCGAGGACGAGTTCTTTCCAACCCGGGGTGACTGATGCAGGAAGATCAGCGCAAGGATGGCAGAAAATTGTGATCTGCTGTTTTCCTTTTCAAATATTTATTTTTAGTTAATTTTTGCTATTTAGGTTAATTTTCTATTTGTCAATTAGGAATTGATTCTGAACCCGATTTGGGCCAGATTTTTGGTAATCTTTTGATTTCTTTCCTTGTTTCGTTTTGGTAAGACTTTTAGGGTTTTGCTATTTTTGGTAAAATCCTTGATTTTCAACTATTTAAACCCGGCTTGTGGGTTGTTTTAAATTAGTTTTGAATATTAAGAATTTTATTAAATTTCAGAGTGTTCTCTGAATTTTGGGTCGAATAATTTCTCCCTTTTCTTTCTTGCAAATTACCCGTTGCGCTAGCCTGCAGAATAATCTCTATTTTGTCCGGCGTCATTTTGGCTGAAGAGACATGACTCAAAACTCAATTAGGAAAGGGCCTTCTACCAGTGCCCGGTCAATCTGTTTTGGCTGTTCCTACTAGATCATCTTTTAGCAATCAGACGAGGCTCTGTTCTAAGGTTAGTGTCGATGAATGTAGTTTTTGTAAGCAGAAAGGTCATTGGAAAGCCCAATGTCCTAAATTGTTGAATAAAACACAACCACCTCAGCAGCAGTGGTGACAACCCCCACCTCAGCAACAATGGAGGCAGCCCCCACCACAGCAGCAATGGCGTTTGGGAGGGCATCCCAAACAACAAGTTTATAGGCCTCCACAACCCACCACTGCAGCATTGGTACCTGAAGTTGCATCTTCTTTGGATCCCAACATGGTTGTTTTTGCGAAACAGTGTCAGAAGTTCCTTGCCACATAGTCACAGCCATATGCCATGACCACTTCATCTTCAGTAGGTTTGCCATCCCCTAACTCTTCAGGCATGTCTACACCTTTGTGGGTTTTAGATTCTGGAGCCTCTCATCACATGTCACCCAATTCATCATCATTTATTTCTATATGTCCATCTAATTCACCTGTATCTGTCATGACTGCTGATGGCACTCCCATGCTCTTAGCGGGAGTTGGTTCTATTCGTACACCTCATGTATCACTTTCTAATGTCTATTGCATTCCAAAACTTGCAATGAATCTCATTTCAATGAGTCAATTATGTGATTCTGGTTATTGTGTTCATTTTTCTTCCACTTCTTGTCATGTGCAGGATCCTCAATCTCAGAAGCTGATTGGGATAGGCCGTAGGCAAGGGGGCTTATATGTTTTGGATGAGTTGCGAGTTCCAGATGTAGCTGCTACGGGTGTTGATTTGTCTTATTTTCATTTAACTTCGTCTTCTTCCAGTTTTTACTTATGGCATTTTAGACTTGGGCATGTTTTGGGCCCTCGTTTAAAATATTTGATTTCTAGAGGATCTTTAGGCAATTTGCAATCTCATGATATTTCTGATTGTAGTGGTTGTAAACTAGCTAAATTATATGCCTTACCCTTTAATCGAAGTATTTCTTATTCTGTTGCACCGTTTGATTTGATTCATTCTGATGTGTGGAGTCCTTCCCCTGTGAAAAATTGTTGATAAGTTCACAAAATCACTATTTTAAATGTCAAAAATAAATCTTTAATTCACCATTTTATTGCATAAATGTTCTTATATATATCTTTTTATTTCTTATAGGTTTGAATTGGAAAAGATGAAGAAAATATATTAAAGTGAAGAAAGGAATGCACATGGATGGAAGAAAGAATATAATGCACATGGATGAAAGATGAAGAATATAATGCACATGAAGAAAGAAGAAAATGACTTGGAAAACATCAATATTCAAAGAAAAAGAAAAGAAAAGTAGATCTAACTTCACTTTACAAGATGTCATTATATTCCAATTTTCTCTATAAATAGGAGAGTAGTTGGAAATTGTAAGGAGTTAGATGGTAGAGAGTGAGAAATTGTAGAGAGAATTTAGTCTTGTATCAAGTTTTTATTTTGTTGTAATATTTTTCTTAGTTAATGAAAATTTCTTCTATCATCATGTTTTATTCCTATATCATTATGCTAGCTTAAACATCTTCTCAAGGGAGTGATGAAGCCACATTGGGTAAGATATACATAATTTTATTTTATTTCTTATTGTTTAATTCTCTTCCCGAATTAATTCTTTCAAGTGACAAAACCTACAATAGAGGTTGAAAATAGAGGAAGGATTCTCCGTGATTACCAATCAATGGAAATACGGGGAATGCCTACCACTATTTATATTTATTTATTTTTAAACCAAAACATTAGAGGGAGGATTTTCCGTGATTACCAATTAATGGAAATACGGAGAATGCCTACCAATATCTATGTTTATGTTTAATAGGTTGGAGGAGAATTTGCAATAGAAATATATAATATTATTTATATAGACCCGGGTGGTAGATTCTCTTCCCTTGAGATTTCTTCCATCATTTGATAATTATCTAGTTATTTTAGTTTACTATTCAAAAATTCAAGAATTGTTTTAAGTAATTTCTTTTTATCTCGAAAAATATAGTTTTGGATCCTAGTCTCAAACCGATTTCTAAGTTGAGAGTGGTTCGACCCTATTTATTGCTATACTATTTTAAGTAAAGTATTTGTAGGTATTATAAATTTTGTTGACCGGAGTTTGGTGAAGCAACGACAAATATTAACAAATCATCAACCGTCAAATGGCGCCGATGCCGCATCAACATTGAATTCGTAGTCAAAGATTCGAGACTACAAGTTTTCGGGAACCCACCCGAACTTTCTATCCCTCTCTTTATTTTAAATTTTCTATTTTGTGTGATTTTTGTTAATTTTCGAAAAAAAAAAAAAAAAAATTCCATTTTGTAATTTGTTCATTGTATAACAACAGTAGGTTCTTGAAGTTAAAAAAAAAAAAAAAAAAAAACACGTAAACTGGACAGTAGTGGTTTGTTTCTTTACTTCTCTATTTAGTGATTTCCTAGTTAAAATAATAATAATAATAATAATAAAATATTGTTAGTAAATTTTTTTTTTTTTAGTCACCGTTTCTCTATTCTGTAAAAATAAAAATAAAAATAAAAAAAAACTGTAGTATACTCCAGCAGTGTGAGGTTTCATTAAAGAAAAAAAAAAAAACAACAAAACTCCAGTAGGTTGTAATTGTGGCTTGTGTAGGCACAATTGATACCAAAGGCCACCATTGTCCGAATCAAGCTTCCAAAGTTTTGGTCTAATACTAGTAGTCATCTATCATTATTTAACCCATTTTCTAACATTCTAATATTAAGGTACAAATAAAAAAATATATAATAATAAAAAAAAAAACAGAAAACGAAAAGAAAAAAAAAAAAAACAGATTAGTTTAATTATTATTATTTTTTTATTCACTCATTTTTGTTTTCATTATTTGTTTATTTATTTACTTGTTTTTTTTTTGTTATTTATTTATTTTTTGCAGGAGATACCGTACCGGTTCGTCAGCCAGGTTCCATATCTCTAAACCCTTGTTATTTTTTTTTTTCCTAGATTAGGTGAAAATTTTGCATGCGAATTCTAGGATAGAATAACATTAGAAATTACCCTAAGTTCCCATCCTTTGTATTTAGTTTATTTCTATTTTATTTATTTTTAGTTTTAGTTTTTCTAGACACAAATTTTGCATGCGAATTTTAGGATAGAATAACATTAGAAATTCCCCTAAGCTCCCGTTTTTTAATTTTTTTATTTCTTTTTCTCTTGTGTGTGCATATTTTAATTAGCATTTTGCATAAGATACTTAAGGGCAAAATTCCCACAAGATACGGTCGGGATTTCATCACCCGTTTCCGTGGCCCACAAATCACAAAAATCCTTGCATTTGTTAAACCATGAGCCTAATTTTAAAATTCATTAGCAATAATCCAATTTAGGGTTACGAGCTCATAGGCCCTCTAAGAAGGAAGCGGTTGGTAGTCACTCCAGTGAGTCATTATCAAATTGATAAATGGTAGGAAATTCTGTCTAGGAGTGTGGTTGACGCGCCATTAAGCAGGCCACGTGCCTCGCCACACTTTCCTGGGAACTACTCCGTTGTTAGTTTGATGATCCTTAATTGGTAATCTATCAACTTAATCTGGAATAGAGTAGGAGCTGTCTAATTAGGAGAGAATTAATTTGGACACCATCCTATTAATTCTCTACAATATTAGATTTAAAAATTCACCACCTTTGAATTTAAGCTGAAGATAACAAAGCCAAAAATTTTGTGTGATTTGTCCATCATCTAGCATTTTTAGGTTTCTTTTTGTTTATGCCCCAGTGGTTGCGGGTTAACAAGCGTTTAGTTAGGTTTCCTAGTGATCTCTCACTCTTTGATTTAGAAGAAAAATCAACTACCTTGTTAAATCTGTCAACCACCAATAATTCATCAATGGCTGCACTGAGAACTCTTAATGATTATTTTGCCCCAATCACAGCCAACCCACCAAATTGCATTGTTCTACCTGAGAATGATGCACCCCAGTTTGAGATTAGACCCGCCACAATCAATATGTTGCCAAAATTTCATGGACTTGAAAGCGAACAACCCTATATCCATTTAGGGAAGTTTTTAACAATATGCAACACATTCAAAAATCAAAATTTGAATGAAGAGGGTGTCAAACTGCGTCTTTTTCCCCTGTCCTTAGAAGATAGAGCTGCATCATGGCTAAACTCCATTCCACCCAACTCCATTCGATCATGGGATGAACTTGCAAGGAAATTCATGAGTAAGTTTTATCCCATGCAAAAGACCGAATCAATGAGAGATGTCATTAGTACTTTTAAAGGGAAAATTGAGGAACAATTCCATCAAACTTGGGACCGATTTCATGACTTGCTACTCAAATGCCCACACCATGGCTTTGATAAAGCACAACTAGTCCATTTCTTCTATAAGGAACTTTCACCTATGAACCGAACCATGATTGAGTCAATGCACCAAGGAAAGTTCAAGGCCCAAACCCCTGACCAAACATATATATTTTTGGAGGAACTAGCTGAAAATGCCCAAAATTGGAATTGGAACCAAATTGATAATGAATTTTCTAGGAATGATCAAATGAATAGAACATCTGGTTTTTATGAGATCAAACCTGAAAATGAGTTAAAATCTGTAATGCAAAGTCTTGCTGAGGGAGTGAAAGACTTAGGTAAAAAGTTTGATGCATTTGCCCTAATATCTACCCCTGCACAATGCAATGTTTGTTCTGGTTTATCTCATCCAACAGAGGAATGTCCGGTCTCTTGTACATCTGAACCTTCGGATACGCAAGTTTGTGCTTTCAATACCTTTAGGAGACCATTGCCTAATACATTTAGCCAAAGTTACCATTCTGATACTAGAAACCATCCTAATTTTTCATGGAGGCAAAATTTACCTCCACAAAACTTAAGTGGTCAGTCTGGTTTTCAAGGTCACTCCAATAGGCAACCTCCAACTCAATGACCAATAATCCCTCAAAATCAATTCCCTAGGAATAACCAGTTCAATCCAAGCCGAGATTTAGCAGTTGATCCCATGAACAACTATGTTGCTCCTGTCCCACCGGTCAATAATACTTCCAATTATGAGGACACTTTGAAAATGCTTGCCCTTAATCTTGATCAATCCAATAAGCATTCCAATCAGAGATTTCAAAAGTTAGAAAATAACTTTGATCTCTTGACTCAAAATCAACTGCAATTTCAGCAGTCTCTCCAAAATCAGTTGAGTCAACTCACTGCATCTCTGTCTGAAAGACAAAGGGGTACATTACCTAGCCAACCCGAAATAAATCCAAAAAGACAAGGAGTTAATCTTGTAGGGACTCCTTCCACTTCTGACCAATCAAATGCCAATGTAAATTCCATCATTACCCTCAGGTCAGGAAACAAAATTGATAATAAGGTTGAGCCACCCATCAGTGATGAAATTGAACCATCCAAATCTCTTCCACCCAATTCCCAAAAATCCAAAAAGGACCAAGGTCCTAAGCTTGATGAGGCCATTCCAAAGCTGTTTATTCCACGTGCACCTTTTCCTTCTAGACTAGTCAACAATAAGAAGGACTCTCAATACAGTGAAATCTTAGAGATTTTTCAAAATCTCCAGATTAACATTCCATTTCTCACTGCTATTAAGCAAATTCCTTCTTATGTAAAATTCATTAAAGACTTAGTCAAGAGGAAAACCAATATCCCTAAGGAAGCCTTCATAGCCCAACATTGTTCCTCCTTCCTAAAAAATCAAGATGTGGTTAAACACAAAGATCCTGGTAGTCCAACTATCACTTGTAGGATAGGAGAAAATTTTGAAGGTCAAGCTTTATTGGACCTTGGTGCCAGTGTCAATGTGTTACCATATTCAGTCTACTTGGATTTGGGATTGACTGATTTGAAGAAAACTGATGTTAGAATTCAGTTAGCTGACCGATCCATCAAAATTCCAAGGGGTATCATTGAGGATGTGATAGTAAAAGTTAATGATTTTTATTACCCCGTAGACTTTATTGTGTTAGACACTCAACCAACCCAAGGTAAACAAATTCCAATCATTTTAGGTCAACCATTTTTAGCCACAGCCAATGCATTGATCAATTGTAGAAATGGTAGCATGACCTTAACCTTTGGGAACATGAAAGTGGAAGTCAATGTGTTCAATTTGATGAAACAACCCATTGAATCAAAGTCTGTTGAAGATGTTTGTCTCATTGATTCATTGACCAACCACACCTTTAACCACTCATATCCTGAGGATCCACTCCAGCATTGTCTAGCCCATTTTGATGATAATTTGGACGAAGCTAATAACATTAGCCAAGTAAATGATTTGCTAGACTTTGCCCCACCATTTGAAGCACCCAAGTATAAATCCAAATTTGAATCATTGTCCTTGCCAGTTAACACTGAATCTGAAAATGCAAAGAAACCACCTAATATTGAATTAAAGCCTTTACCCGAGACTCTAAAATATTCGTATCTTGGTGAATCTGAGACTTTTCCAGTGGTAATATCTTCTGAGTTAACTGAGCAACAAGAGTCCCAATTAATTGAGGTTCTTAAGACAAATAGGGAAGCCATAGCATGGTCCATTGATGATATCACGGGCATTAATCCTCTAGTGGTGCAACATCGCATTCACTTAGAAGATAATGCGAAAACCTGTAGACAACCTCAAAGAAGACTTAACCCCAATATGAAAGAAGTTGTCCGCGGAGAAGTTATCAAACTTCTTGATGCTGATATCATCTACCCGATTTCTGATAGTCAATGGGTGAGTCCAATCCAGGTAGTTCCTAAAAAGTCTGGCATCACTGTTGTGTCCAATGCCCATAATGAGCTTGTTCCTACTCGCATTCAAACTGGATGGCGAGTTTGCATAGACTACAGGAAACTAAATAGCGTGACTAGAAAAGACCATTTTCCACTTCCCTTCATCGACCAAATGTTAGAAAGATTAGCTGGTCAGGCCTTCTATTGTTTTTTAGATGGTTATTCTGGTTACAATCAAATTCCTGTCCACCCTGATGACCAAGACAAAACTACTTTACCTGTCCATTCGGTACATTCGCCTATCGTCGCATGCCATTCGGCTTGTGTAATGCACCAGCTACATTTCAGCGATGTATGATGAGTATATTTAGTGACATGGTTGAAAAGTTTCTAGAAATCTTCATGGATGACTTCTCTGTCTTTGGGTCATCATTTGAGCAATGTCTAGACCATCTTTCTCTCATACTTCAACGTTGTCGTGACAATAACTTGGTACTTAACTGGGAAAAGTGTCATTTCATGGTCCAAAAGGGAATTGTCCTAGGTCATAATATCTCCAGTGCAGGAATTGAGGTAGACAAAACAAAAATTGATCTAATCTCCAATCTACCTATCCCCAAATCTGTTCGAGATATTAGAGCATTCCTAGGTCATGCCGGTTTCTACAGGCGTTTCATCAAAGATTTCAGTAAGATAGCTAGACCTTTGACCCATCTTCTAGCTAAAGATGCACAATTTGAGTTTACTGATGCCTGTAAGTCCGCCTTTGAGTACTTAAAGTTAGCACTCACTACTGCACCTATCATTCGCTCACCTGATTGGAACTTGCCTTTTGAAATTATGTGTGATGCGTCTGATTATGCAGTAGGTGTTGTTTTAGGCCAAAAAGTGGATAAAGCACGACATGTCATATACTATGCTAGCAAAACCTTAAATGATGCCCAAATCAACTACTCAACCACTGAGAAAGAGTTGCTAGCAGTCGTGTTCTCCTTTGAGAAGTTTAGATCTTATTTGGTTGGATCTAAGGTCATCATATATACAGATCATGCAGCGTTAAGACATCTTTTGTCCAAATCTGATGTAAAACCTAGGTTGATACGGTGGATCTTACTCCTTCAAGAATTTGACCTTGAGATTCGAGATAAGAAAGGTTCCGAGAATGTAGTCGCTGATCATTTGTCCCGTCTTGTTATTGAATCCACTAGTGACTCCATTCCCATTTCTGATTATTTTCCTGATGAACAATTATTTGAAATATCTCATGCACCATGGTATGCAGATATTGTCAATTATATTGTGACTAGTCAAATTCCTTCCAACTGGTCCAAACAAGAGAAAGATAAATTTTTGGCTAAGGCTAAGGAATATTTCTGGGATGACCCCTACTTGTTTAAATATTGTCCAGATCAGATCATTCGTAGGTGTGTTCCCGAGGTAGATCAAAAGTCTGTCATTTCCTTCTGTCATGACCAGGCATGTGGTGGCCATTTCAGTTCCAAACGAACAGCTGCAAAAATCTTGCAATTAGGATTCTATTGGCCAACCATTTTCAAAGACACCCACACATACTGTCTAGTTTGTCATAGATGCCAATTGCTAGGTAAGATTACCAAAAGAAACGAATGGCCTCAACAATCGATTCTCGTCGTTGAAATCTTTGACGTATGGGGTATTGATTTCATGGGACCATTTCCATCCTCGTTTGGCAATCTCTACATCCTTTTAGCAGTTGATTATGTGTCAAAATGGGTAGAAGCTTTAGCCACCAAAACAGCTGACCATAGAGTTGTGGTGCGTTTTTTCAAAGACCAGGTTTTGCCTCGGTTTGGAACACCTCGAGCCATAATCAGTGACAATGGTTCACATTTTTGCAACAAAGTCTTTGGAAAGTTGTTGTCCAAATATGGAATCAATCACAAAGTGGCCCTATCATATCACCCTCAAACCAATGGTCAAGCCGAGGTATCTAATAGGGAGATTAAACAGATCTTAGAGAAAACAGTTAACCCCACAAGGAAGGACTGAAGTCTTCGTCTCCAGGATGCTTTATGGGCATACCGTACTGCTTACAAGACCCCTATAGGAATGTCCCTATATCGATTGGTCTATGGCAAAGCATGTCACTTGCCTGTTGAACTCGAACACCGTGCTTATTGGGCCATCAAGGCCATGAACTTTGACTATGATAAAGCCGGTCAACGTAGGACCCTTCAACTTGATGAGTTAGAAGAAATCAGAAATGATGCCTATGAGAGTTCAAGAATTTATAAAGCCAAGACTAAGTTGGAACATGACAAACACATTCTCAAAAAGGAGTTTTTCATAGGACAAAAGGTTCTTTTGTATAACTCTCGTCTTCAATTGTTTCCTGGGAAGTTAAGGTCACGTTGGTCAGGCCCGTACTATGTCCATCACATTTCTAGTCATGGTGCCATTGAGTTACAAGACCCTAAAAATGGACAGTTGTTTAAAGTTAATGCTCATCGTCTAAAGCCTTTCCTAGAACTTGAAACTTCTGAAAATGAGGAAATTTTCCTCATTGATCCGATTTATTCGGACTGATCTATTTAAGGGTAGCACATCTGTTGAGTCTGGCTGAAGACGTTAAACTTAGCGCTACTGGGAGGCAGCCCAGTCAGTTGTGTAAATTTTTCTATCAATTTTATTATTATTATTTTTTTTCACTCTATTTGGATATGTTTAGATTTTTTTTGGGGGTAAAGTCTGTCATAATATTTTCAATCACTTGACTTTTCTTTTGTCAAGAATCTTTGCAGGGACTATACTCTAAAAACACCACCTCAATTGCGGTAATTTGTTCCAATTTGTCTCTTAGATGTATTTTTAAACACTAGTGGCAGTGTTATTTTTGTTTGGGGGTGGATATCTATTTAATCAAAATAGAATTTCATTATTAAAAAAAAAAAAAATTTGAAAAATTGATTTCGTTTGGAAAAGTTTTTTGTTTTTATGCATGAGTGTTTTGCATTATAAGTTGATTAAGTTTATGTTTATGATATATCCGTAGTATGTGATGCGATATTCCCGCTCATGAGAGTAATGATTAGATTGAGTTAGTGAAATGATGTGATTTTACATAGGTAAATAAATTAGTGAAATTGAAACCGAAAAGGACAGCTTTGACCTATAAGCACATGCACACATTCACTATGGGAAAAACAGTTGATCTTTGACTATGGAGTTGAAAAATTAGCTTTGCCGCTATAAAAGGGGAGAAGGGGAGATTGAATGGAGAAAATTTAAAAAAAAAAATATTTTCAAAGAAATGTAAAAAGTAGTTCTTCGATCTGAGTAACCGGACCTTGATATCACCAATATCATTGTTCGCGTAAAAGGGGAGAAAACTAATGAGCATAAATCCCATGGAAGAAGTTCGGGCCCAGTTGGTCGGGACTAAAAGTCCTCGCTGGAAAGTCCGGAGCTTATAAATACAAAAAGGGATGGAAGTGAAATGATGGAAATAATGAGTTTTTATGAAAAATATGGCAAAGTTTGATCAATGAAGTAGAAGAAGAGAGATTGACATACCATAGTAGAATGTTCACAAAAACACGGAAGGTTGTCTAGATTGGGAGTAGAAAGTAACGAAATTATTTACTTCAGTGGGGATCATTCATATCATTAGCTTGAGATAATTATTGTTCGGTAGTGAGTGGTAGTATTTGTATTCATATTATCTTATATATTGTATTATGGCTTGATTAATGAATATGTGAATGCATGAATGCATGAAAATGAAGAATGAAGAAGTTGTGGGTAATATATCCAACCCTCACGAGACTATTGCTTGTCCACTAGGGTAATCTAGGGGTTTAAGGCCTTATTGCATATGGTAAATGCAATCGAAAGCAGCCTGCGAAAGTGGCACATCTTTAGTTAAAATTAATAAGAGTCTAATTTTGCGAACTAATCTATTTTGTCCTTATTTGCTAGAGGACTAGCAAGAGCTTGTTTGGGGGTAATTTGATAAGTTCACAAAATCACAATTTTAAATGTCAAAAATAAATCTTTAATTCACCATTTTATTGCATAAATGTTCTTATATATATCTTTTTATTTCTTATAGGTTTGAATTGGAAAAGATGAAGAAAATATATTAAAGTGAAGAAAGGAATGCACATGGATGGAAGAAAGAATATAATGCACATGAAGAAAGAATAAAATGACTTGGAAAACATCAATATTCAAAGAAAAAGAAAAGAAAAGTAGATCTAACTTCACTTTACAAGATGTCATTATATTCCAATTTTCTCTATAAATAGGAGAGTAGTTGGAAATTGTAAGGAGTTAGATGGTAGAGAGTGAGAAATTGTAGAGAGAATTTAGTCTTGTATCAAGTTTTTATTTTGTTGTAATATTTTTCTTAGTTAATGAAAATTTCTTCTATCATCATGTTTTATTCCTATATCATTATGCTAGCTTAAACATCTTCTCAAGGGAGTGATGAAGCCACATTGGGTAAGATATACATAATTTTATTTTATTTCTTATTGTTTAATTCTCTTCCCGAATTAATTCTTTCAAGTGACAAAACCTACAATAGAGGTTGAAAATAGAGGAAGGATTCTCCGTGATTACCAATCAATGGAAATACGGGGAATGCCTACCACTATTTATATTTATTTATTTTTAAACCAAAACATTAGAGGGAGGATTTTCCGTGATTACCAATTAATGGAAATACGGAGAATGCCTACCAATATCTATGTTTATGTTTAATAGGTTGGAGGAGAATTTGCAATAGAAATATATAATATTATTTATATAGACCCGGGTGGTGGATTCTCTTCCCTTGAGATTTCTTCCATCATTTGATAATTATCTAGTTATTTTAGTATAGTATTCAAAAATTCAAGAATTGTTTTAAGTAATTTCTTTTTATCTCGAAAAATATAGTTTTGGATCCTAGTCTCAAACTGATTTCTAAGTTGAGAGTGGTTCGACCCTATTTATTGCTATACTATTTTAAGTAAAGTATTTGTAGGTATTATAAATTTTGTTGACCGGAGTTTGGTGAAGCAACGACAAATATTAACAAATCATCAACCGTCAATTGTATGGTTGTAAACTAATATGTTTTGTTCTTCATCCCAGTGTTGAGCGTAATAATTTATCATTACGTTCTACCATTTGTGTCTTTCTTGGTTATGGTGCAGGTCAAAAGGGTTATTGTTGTTTTGATCATGTTGCTCGTAAATTATGTCTCCCGTCATGTCTTCTTCCTTGAGCATATTCCTTTCTTTTCGGTTCCTGTCAGCCCTCATAACATGACCAAGTCAGACCTTATTTTCATTGACCCTTTCTCTGTTAATGAAAGTGAAATTATACCATCCACTATTTCATCATCTGCAGCAGACACATCTCCTACTCATCTCCCTGTTCAACCTTTTTTTTTATCATTTTTCTCGCAGGACTCGAGCAGCTACTGATGGTATGGCCTATGATATTTCTGATGCTCCGCTCTCTCCAGTTAATGATGATCCATCCCCTCCTACGACTACCAATGTTTCTCCTATGATTATGGATCCACCATCTTCTCGCTTTCCGAAGCGTACTCGTAAGTCCACTCAGTTACCAGATTTTGCTTATTCTTGTTATTCTAGTTCATTTACTTCCTTCTTAGCATCTATTCACACTCTTTGTGAGCCTACCTCCTATACAGAGACAGTTCTTGATCCCTTTTGGCAACAGGCTATGGCTAAGGAACTCTCTACTCTGCATCGAACTGACACTTGGGACTTAGTGTTGCTCCCGCATGGTAAAAGCACAATTGGTTCTCGTTGGGTTTTTAATATTAAAACTAAATCTAATGGCTCTGTTGAGAGGTATTAAGCTAGGTTGGTTGCCAAGGGTTTTGCCTAGCAGTATGGTTCGGATTATGAGGAAACCTTCACTCCAGTTACAAAGATGACCACCATTCGTGCTATCATTGTAGTGGCCTCTATCCGTCAGTGGCGTATTTCTCAAATGGATGTTAAAAATTCCTTTTTGAATGGAGATCTTCAAGAGGAAGTTTACATGGTACCTCCTCCTGGTGTCTCTCATAATCCTGGAGAGGTTTGCAAGCTCAAGAAGCTTTATATGGTTTGAAACAGGCTCCTCGAGCATGGTTTGAGAAGTTCTCTATGGTGGTTACTTCTCTTGGTTTTTGCTCTAGTGCTCATGATTCGGCTTTATTTGTTAAGTTTATTTTTGCTGGTCGTATTCTACTTTCACTCTATGTTGATGACATGATTATTACGGGCGATGATGTTGATGGGATTGCAGCATTAAAGACAAAACTAGCTCGTCAGTTTGACATGAAAGATTTAGGCCCTCTAAGGTACTTCTTGGGTATTGAGGTAGCCTCTTCTCCTAAGGGTTATCTTCTTTCTCAATCCAAGTACACGGTGGACATCCTTCAGTGAGCTCGTCTTACGGATACTCAGACTATGGATACTCCTATTAAGCTTAATGCACGTTATGCTCCTACAGATGGTATTCATTTGCCTGATCCTACGTTGTATCGGACTATTGTTGGTAGCTTAAACTATCTCACTATTACTCGCCCCAACATTGCATATGTTATCCATATTGTTAGTCAGTTCATTGCCTCTCCCTCTACAGTTCATTGGGCAGCTGTTTTTCGCATTCTGCGTTATCTTCGGGGTACTCTCTGCCAAAGTCTTCTATTTTCTTCCACATCCTGTTTGGAGCTTTGTGCTTACTTTGATGTTGATTGGGCTGGCGATCCGACTGATCGTAAGTCTACTATAGGTTTTTGCATCTTCTTGGGTGGCTCTCTCATTTCTTGGAAGAGTAAAAAACAGAAAATTGTCTCTCGATCTTCCACAGAGGCTGAGTATCGTGCGATGACCACTACTACAAATGAGATTGTGTGGTTACGTTGGTTATTAGAAGATATAGGTGTTATTTTTTCTACTCATACATCTCTTTATTGCGATAATAAAAGTGTTATTCAGATTGCTCAGAATTCAGTCTTTCATGAGCGTACCAAGCACATTGAGATTGATTGTCACACCACTCGGCATCACCTTCAGTGCGGAACGATTACTTTGCCTTTTGTCTCTTCTTCCATGCAAGTTGCAGACTTCTTTACAAAGTCTCAAATTGTTCAACGATTTCGTTCTTTTGTTGACAAACTCTCGATGCTCCTTGCTACTACATTGTGAGTTTGCGGGAGGATATTATATAATAGAATGTTATTTTATTATATTTTAGTTGTAGGGGTAATATAGTACTTTCATTGCTTGGGTATATAAACCCTTATGTGTATCGTTTCAGTGTGTATTGCATAATGAAAACCCTAGCCTCCATTTGTTTTCTCTCTTCAATTCTTACAGTTACATGAATGATATCATTGTTGAGACAATTGAATTTCTGTACTTTATAAATTGGGGAACAGGGAAATATATTCTCATTAGTTTGAGGATTGTGAAATGTGGCTATGGTTTGTTTGGCGTAGAAGAAAAAGAGAAGTATAAGTTATTTTGAGAAATGGGTACCTCCAGCTTCTTCAAAACGATCATCCAAAGTCTAGAAACTCTTTTAAAATTTTTGTCAAACACGTTCAAAATAGCTGAATTAGGTAATGTGGTTAGAAAAGGTAATGGGTGGACACTTCTAATAGTTGTTTTGAAAGTGACTGTGAAACTTTGCAAGACCCATACACATGATTTCAAAAGAAAAATTGAGCACATATAGAATGGACGCCAGTAGAATATTTAAAAGAAAAATAAAAATAAAAATTGAGCACCACAATATATCTTCTTATCAATAGAATATTTAAAAGAAAAATAAAAATAAAAATTGAGCACCACAATATATCTTCTTATCAATAGAATATTTAAAAGAAAAATAAAAATAAAAATTGAGCACCACAGTATATCTTCTTATCAAGTTCTGTTAATTTTTTATTTTCTAATTTGTCAATAATATAATTTAATTTTCATTAAATTTCAAAATTAATATACAAATTTATCATGCCGTGTTCTGAAAATATCGTAAATGTAATTGTACTGTTGTTATTTAAAAATATAATATTTAAATTCAAAACAATTCTACCCCTTGCGTGCTTTCATAATATATATTTTTTTTAACGAGTGCTTCATAATATTAACTTGGCAGAATTATTTACTCGACTGTGGTTGGGCTGGGCTGTTCTGTGCCCAATTGAACTCAAAATGCACATAAAAAGCCCGAGTGGATGGGTCCCACAACGAGCATTAAAATAACGGAACTACCTGAATTTTGCTCAGAGGAAAGCAAATACGTGGAGGAGCAAAGCAATTGATGTGCCTCTCTCTCTCTCTCTCTCTCTCTCTCCATTTTAATTAGTGGTCTCTCTTTTAAAAAAGGGAAGATCTCCTTAGACGCGAATTAATCCATTAATTAATTAATTAATTCCCCCACCCTCCTTTTTCCGGCGACCATCGTCCGCCGTGGCAGTGGCGGAGGTGGTGGTGGTGGTGGAGGATTGTTTGATAGGAATAAATAGATGGCGTATAGGAGAAGACAGGGAATAATGAGGGCTTCGACGTTCAAGGAAGAGATATATCATCATAATGATGGTGATGGTGATTATGATGATGAGAACACCACTTCATCTTCATCTTCATCTTCATCTTCAATTATGGCCACTCAAGCTATCCGAGCTTCCTCCGCTCATCGTGATTCCTCTCTCTCCTCCGCTTACGGCGTCTCTGCTTTTCACTCCTCCTTCAATAACCGATCAAAGGTTCCTTTTTCTCTATCTCTATATCTATATCTATATATATATGTAATGTGTAATGTATATAATCACATTTAATATACTTAATTATCTCCAACTTTCCCCCAATTAGTCAATTAATTAAGCAATGTGTTATTATCGAATTATGCATTGGATACTCTTTTGTGTTTTTATATATATATTTTTCGGTAAGTGTGTTTTTACATTTTGCATTCCATGTGTTTTGGGATTTTCTTTTTCTCCTTATGCTTGCTTTGGATGTAAAGCGTCTTCCATACTAATCTTCTTTCGCTTCCCTTCCCTTCCCTTTTCTTTTGACAGTCAGGTTCAGGATTTGTTACTTTTGCTTTGTTGGCATAATTTTCGAGAACATATATATATATATATATGCATATACATATATATACACATAGGTATATAGATATTTAACATCAATTTCTATCCAGCTATGAATATAGGGAGCCAATGATTCCATTCTATACAATTTGTTATGTTTGAAACTTGACATTGACAATTTTGTGAATATATTTCTTGCACCGAATGACTAAGCAGAATTGGTACAGTGAATACATATCCACTGTTGGATGGATAAGTATAGATATGTTTGGGTCCCGCAATACTTCATCCAACAGTAATATATTTATGTTGGATGAAGTATCTATCAATGGAGCATAGCATATCTTGGCTTCCTTTCACCATGCCTTAGGGTAGAGAGGATGTCATTTCTGTAGAAATTATTATCTTATAATACTCATTTACGAACTTACCAGCATACTGTCAATTTAGTGAAATGAAAATGACGAATGCCACCCTCGATGCTGTGTCTGGTCAGCACAAAAGGCAAGCTCCATGGGCAGACGATATAGCGATATCAATGCCACGGTTGCTCTAGGCATCTAGTTACCATAAAGCATTATAAGACAAGCTTATGCTACCACACCAGTTTGCATTAACAAGATTGTCTCATGCTATGCCCTGGTGTAAGCTGCCCAGGCATATGAATTGTAACGAAGAAAAATTTGGGACCTTAAACTGACACAAACTAAAAAGAAAAAGAAAAATTACGCCGTCTTCAGGCTTCAGGCACTAGACTGATTCTTTCGGTTTTCAGGAAAGGATTATTGCATCTCTAGATTAGGCATCTCATTAAAACTAAAGCTAATTTAGCTGTGAAGACCATTCATTTGGACATCATTCTTTTGGATTTCAAATTATGAAATGGTTTTGGTGTTCACTTTTCTGCTGACATGTTGTGATTCCTGAATACATAGGGCGATCATACATCAATGAATAGCTCGAATGAATCCAAGGGGTTTTGGGGTGTTCTAGCTAAGAAAGCTAAAGCGATTCTTGAGGATGACGATATGTCTCAACAATTTGAAACGAAGCCAGATATGTTCAATACTTCCTCAGGCCAGGTGAAGTTTTTATGACTTAGTATGGGTACAAGCATATAATAAGCTCTGTAGTACTTTGATTTGTTGTTTCCTACCATTTTTCTCTTCATTAGCCTGTAGGTGCCATACATATGTCAAGTAATATGCTTAGTTGGCTAAGCTTCATTATTTGATTTTATAGTTTCTTTTCTTCTCGCTTCTCTGAATTCCAGTTTCATCAGCCACTTGAATTGCACGGGAGCTCTAAAAAGTTGGACAATCCTAGAATACGCAAGAGCTTGGATGCGCTCACCTCTTCCCTTAATCACATCGGCGACACCATTGGAAATGCCTTGGAGGTAAAAATGACATCTTTAACATTTTCTATGTCATTATGAACCGACCTTTCAGTCTAATTGTTGTGCTTCGGTAAGTCTTCATCTATTGTTAGAAAACTTTGGTGAGAAATTTTTAAGATCGGGTAGTGGGAAATAATTCCCTAGCGGAATATCTAATAGTTTTTGCCATGCCTCGAAATATAAATAATCCTGCTACATTTGATTTATCGTCTTTCAGGAAGGACGCACAATTATGGAGAATAAAACAGCAGACATCATCGAAGAAACTCGCAAACTGCAAATCAGGAGAAAAGGAAGCAACTCTGACTTACAATATCAAGTGCCCGGTATACAAAATCCATGGCAACAACCTTTAATGCAATCCACCCAACCACAGATGCAAACCAACCCAGAAACTCAACTCAAGGCATCCCGCGACGTAAGGTGGCAAATGTGTAATTGTGCATCACTCGTTCATGTAGTATCATTATATTAATAAGAGAACCACTCTAAATACACCCTTGATCCAACGGAACAATTTCGAGTAGCATTATGGCATGCATGGACATATGTAACATTATAAGCGACAACAACAATAATACTAACCAAAGGCCTTGTAGCATGATGGTATCACATTTCCTCCCCAAAGGGAAGGTTAGGGGTTCAAGCCCGATGAGGCTCATATGGGGGCGTGTGAGTGTGCGTTTCTTACCATTCAAAAAAAACAAAAAAAACTAGACTATTTCCGGTTCCCGTAATGCTAAGAGGTCCTGATTGGCACTTACAACCAAGTCACTAGTTTTCAATCTGTATCTCTTGCTGGAATTCTATATTCCTCTCCCATGGAGCTTGGTAGGATTTTAGGGTATACACCTCATTGAGTACTCAAATCAAAGTGAACCAAAGCTTAGAAGTTTTACATCTAAAAAGTTTTAATCCTACTTATATATCCTTAATTGCATTGTTGGCCTTTGTTTTGGGACACAGGTGGCAATGGCAACAGCTGCCAAAGCAAAACTACTTCTACGGGAGCTGAAAACTGTCAAAGCAGATTTGGCTTTTGCCAAGGAAAGATCTACTCAGCTTGAAGAAGAAAATAAAATTCTTCGAGAGGCTCGTGAAAAGGGAGTCAATCCTGCAGACGACGATATGGTATACATACATTTCATTTTTGCAGCCAGAAGTTTGAGAACATAGCATTATTTTCTTATGTTAGAAAATCTATGGGGTTATTGTTGCATCTACTAATAAAAAATCTAATGCTGATAAGTTAATCGTGCCGAATTTTGTTGTGTCATTCTGAACGAATCAACGCATACATGCATATACATACATATAAGCATGAGCTATTTACGATTATATTATTTGTATTTCCATTTATGGAATTAAGTGTTATCATATATCACTCGCTTATTTTTCGTGTATGACTTCCCAATGTCAGATTCGCCTTCAACTTGAAACACTTTTAGCTGAGAAGTCACGCTTGGCCAACGAGAACTCTGTATATGCACGTGAGAATCGCTTCCTAAGGGAAATTGTTGAATACCATCAACTCACCATGCAGGATGTCGTCTATCTGGACGAGGGCATAGAAGAGGTTACAGAGGTTTACCCCATCCCTGCAGTCTCCAGGTTGCTCTCTGTTTCCCCAGCCTCGCCTACGCCCTCACATTCACCCCCTCAAATGTCCCCATCTAGAAGCTCTTCGTTGACAAACGAAACCATGTCCCCATTTAGAAGCTCTCCGTTGATAAACGAAGCCAACCCTATCCCCAATCTCCCAATTCCACCACAAGCAACAAATGTTCATCAGAGTGAGGCCTCACAAAGTTCCAGCGATCCAATTTACACAGCGGAAGATTCTAAAACACAGTTGGACAGTGCTGCCAGTTGAATGAATCCCTTGGTCCCAATTTTTGTAACATTATTATTTTATTTTTCTTCCTTCGATGTTTTTTTTGGGGGGAAGGATAAAGAGATGGGAAATGTGAGTGTCTGGAGTTCTTTGTCCAGGCACTCGATATTTTGTGCATGCAAGTTATGTAACTGTGTAGCATTCTGGATTTGTTGTCGAACAATGACAAAAGGCTTTTTCTCTTCAAGCTTAACTGCAGCTTTCGAGCTCACCTTACATAGGTACTCTTCATAATATTTTAAAAAAGGGGTTGCCTGTAGGAAGATTTCTGTGTTAATTGCAACAGACAATATATATATATATATATATATATATTATATTTTTCTTAAAGAGCAAGTTCAGAATGATATGCAGCACTTCACATCAGTCTTCAAAAGGTTACTGTGGCCTATGGTACTGGCTAATAAAAATGCCCAAATCAATGCAGTTTCCTAGTAGGAGAATTGACACCCATGATGGGTTATACATCATGAGTGCAAGAGGCGATTCATCGTCGATATCCTTGCTGACTTTGATAATTTTGTTCCATCTGAAGATTAAATATAGATGATAGCCCCAATAAGAACAGAGCGAAACCATGGTTCTGGGCAAATTTCTACATAATAGATACACATTTCACAAATATAATCCCATGTTCTTAAGCCTGCCCATCATCACTTTTCAAGTAGGAAAATAAAGAACAAAGAATAGAACTTCAAATGCACCAGAAAAAAAATGTACATTTATTCAAAACTTTCATTTATAACAAATTAAACTGTAGCATGGTTAACAATGCGGGAAGCTTAAGGATTACATTACATATACATTTAAGCTTTCAGATACAACACATGAATAGACGACCAACGCAGTTCCCTCTAGCTACTTTGGTCCACTCTCTCTTGCAGCAACAGAACCACAAGGCTGGGCAGGATCCAGTCAAATTTACCAGTGTGGATAACATCAGGAGACTTGCTATGAATAAGAGTGAAGGCTTTCAAAGAAAAAAAAAAAACTCCCTGGTTGTTAAAAGAACTGGAAAAATAGACTAGTTGATCCATCAGCAAATGATTTGAGTTCTGCAGGTTTCACTAAGGCCCTGCACAACGGACATGTCCTTTCCCTCTCGAACCTGGAATATAAAGCATCGGTTATCCAGAGAGGAGACATAAAAAAGATATAAATACTGCAAGCAAGAATATTATTTTATGTACATAATTGCGCAATAGGATGAGATTCTTATTTTCCAATTTCTAAGAGGACTTTGTGTTTCAAAACATGATTAACAGAAACACATAGCTTTTAAAATTCCATATAGCTTGGTTAAGAACCCCATCAAATTTGCATGTTCAATAAAACTCTTACTAGAATATCAGAAATTGAAAAACATGGTTCAGACTCTTTCTTCTAAATGGAAGTGTGCTAGTTGTACAAGTCAGACCAGTCGGAAATGAATACATATGAATCATACATGAATCCTATGACAGGCCAATCAAATGATAGGGAGAACTACCCTGCATCCAGATGCTCCATCACACATTCAAAAACCAAACTGTTTACCTTCTTCCGCCAATGATGAAGAATACGGTCAAGATCCTTCTTCATCAATTATTATTATTATTATTTATTTTTTTAATAATAAGGATGATTTAAAAAAAAAAAAAACACAAAGCTTTTTTAGCTTTATTTTTTAAAATCATCCTTATCATTCAAAAAAAAAAAAAATGATGATGAAGGATCTTGTCCGTATTCTTAATGAATTACCATCATATATGAAACAGTTATCAGAAATGATTTACACTATATCTTGAACACATATACTACTGGGGAAACAATAGCTTTCAAAGCTGCACCGCAAATTAGCAAACCTCTTTTGATGGATAAGTTCATCTCAAAGCAACAAAATGTGCAACACATACTATTGGGGAAACAGTAGCTTTCAAAGCTGCACCCTAACTATACAAGCATGACCTCAGCGATTCTAACTAATCTAAGTTGCAACAGTGACAGAGCCTAGTGACAAACTAGGACATGAAGTTGAAAGGCATTCGACCAAAATGAAAATGCATACAAGGTATACAGATTAAATGTTAATCAAATTTACCTCACGCCTAGGAAAAATCAAGGATTATAATCAAGTCATGTGATGATTAGGACTTCCATTGTCCAAAAAAGGAGTAACTATGAACATGGTTCGGAATGTGGACTTGGAGAGATGAGGGATGGAATGAGATAGAAGCCGTGTAAAGTTAGAGTATTCGTGCCCAACTCATTTGTTAGTGCTGTCAGATTATGCCAGAGAGAATAGTGGATACTTTTAACAGTTGGAAGGGAGGTATCAAGAGAACAAAAGCTACAAAGGTACATAATGTAGCTTTCCTTTACTTGTTGTGCACTAATACAAGTAGTGGCTTTTTCCCTACAAAACTCCCTACTACTTCAGATTCAGTACAGAAACATTTGAAAATATTTCTGTTGCATTTTGTAAAGTTTATGGGGGAAATAAGGCTAGAATTCTAGCTCTTCAAGTGTTGTATCTCAGCGATGGCTCGGGGCCCTCTCTCAGTAGTGCCTTTTTCCCTGTATTTGTATACCCACGTGTACATGAAGTACATTTCTATTTTGGTGCTGTGCTCTCAGTGGACCATGGATTACTTTTAATATACATAAATATATATAAGCAGAACTGAAGAAAAAACTACAAGCTAGAAGGCAAAAACTGACCACTCTGATACACAGTCTTCACAAAATATGTGTTTACAACGTAGCAAGATTGGAGCATGCATTTTTTCTTGGCAGATAGCACACAGATCTCCAGCTGCATTGACCTGCATCAAATCACCATCAGCTTTGAGTGCATGAATAATGCCCTTCAAATTTATTTTTTTATTGTTATTATCATTATTATTATTACTATTATTATTATGAAGAAGAATAATTGTGGACCCTTAAATCAATCAGTGATGGGTGTCACCTTGCTTTTTTGATAATTTGTTCCTGTCACCTACCTTGAATCTATCATATTCCCCTTCATTCATAACCATTTCTTTTAATTTAAACGTAGTAGATCTAAACAAGTTACATGGACTCCTCTAAATACTTGAAATGTCTCCAGGATATATGACTCATATGTCTAATTGGACATGCAGCTAGCAAAGATACATGATAATTCAAGTTTCCTACATAATTGTACATAGACCACACTTTACCACATTCCTCACATACATTATCGCTTCAAGACATGCTAGTCAGATATGTCCATGTTGACACTTTATGGTAGATGAAAAGATATATCTTTAGTCTTATCAAATATCTCATGGAAATATCAATTTAATAAAATGGAGTTTAGACACATATTCGCACCAACACAAATATATCCAAGCCAATATAATCAGCGTAGAAGCTGACTTTTATGGAGAAGAATGAATGTAGACACATATATCAATATATATGTAAAAGATAGGGATCAACATTTGAGCTTAAATAAATGTGCTACTAAACAAGCTGTTGTGAGCCACAGAATGGCGCACCACGGCTGCCACCAAACATGTGAGACAGCTTGGATCACTTCCATTGTTCCTGATGTGTCCATACTCTCATTTACGAATAGGAAAGGCATTACGTAAAAGTCGAAAAACTTCTAGAACCATCATTTTTAACATCAAATTCACAGATAACTTAACTTAGGAAAGTTGTAGCAGGGTGCAAAGCAGAGCGAAATATGGTACCTGTTCTGAAGTTGCATAAGTCCCATAATGGATCTCTTTGCGAGACAATGTCTTCAAAGCAGTAAAAAAGGATTGGACCTGCACACCACCCACCAATGGGAAAACGACAAGTAAAAGTAATAAGATCCACGCACAAAATTAATGTACGTAAATTGTATAAAAAATGATAAAATTCCAAAATTTCAAAGTGCAAAAGAGTTGCCAGAAAGGAAAGAACGTACAACCATGAAAATCATACCTTCTCAACAATAGATGTGAGCTTGAAAGTCAAATACAACCCAGTCATTAATGAAGAAAAAAGGCTCCCATATTCTTTGTTCAAGAAGAAACGGTACCAGACAGGTGCTGGCAGCAACGCACGATACAGCAGGATCAGATACTCAAGCAAAGTTAGCAGTTGACCCTGTAAAAATATTACTTTTACAGTCAAATGGTAATCACATTTAAAAAAATATTGCATTATATGAACCTAAATTATAGGAGCCGACACAGTTCTGATAATCAAACTTCTAAACTGCTAATAGTGGGGAGACATGATACAATCCTGACATTCAAAATTATTTGCACATAATGGCTCACCTCTATACTTATATTCAAGTCCTCACACCTGACAAACTACAATTTTACCACTGGATGAATCAAATGTTCCTACATGAGCTGTGCATACGACATAACCTCACCTGCTTACGATATTTTCGCCCTCTGCTGTTTTTGTAATACATTAGTAGTATACACTTGAAAACCATTACTGCCTGACGAACCAAAGTATCTGCAACAAAACTGACTCAAATGAGTTTCTCCCAAAGAACTGAAAATAAATTGAATTTACTATTAAAAGAAGTAAATCGCATCCATAGATCCATACCCCCGAAAAAAATGAAAAATGTGAACAGACAAATACCAATAGTACAAAGAAAAACATCAAGGATTTTTAATTCATATTCTATGTGATGTAATATATAACGATATATATGTGTGTGTGCATACAATACTGAAATATCTTTTTTCTATCTTTTTAAATATTGACATTCAGGAGAAGTGGATGCCCAAAAGCAAACTGCAATACACAGAGCAAAGCAAGGCTGCAACACACATTTGCGAACACAATTGTGCCCTCTCCCCAAAAAACAAAAATAAAATAAACTGAAGGGAAAAAAAAGGAAAGAAAAACACTTTCTCATATTGCCCGAGAATGTTGCAAGGTACCAAGCAAGACCCAAAAGATCAGAGTGTTATAGAAGACAATATTGGAACTAAAGATCTCTCTCCAATATACGGCATATAAAAGTTTGCAACAATTAAAAAGAGTAGTGATAATATATACTGGATGAGAAGAACACACCGTTCACCATGATGATGAATATGGCATGCCAGAAAGGCGGTACAGCTTTTGGAGGGAACATGACTAACGGATACAGAAGATCATCATTCCGATACCACCAATAAATGCCAATGACATGAAACATGAATATGAGCATGATGCCCAAAAGAATGGATATTTTCCTCTCTCCCTGCAGATAACAATACTTTCTGTACTCAATATCAATTCTTTCGTGATGCTTAAAGATGACAGTTGTTATTCCAACTTCTAGCTTAGCAAAACCCCTTCAAAAAAGTAAAAATAAAATAAAAAATAGAGTAACAAAGAGCATTTTAAACAACCTTCAGAGCTGTCTGCTTCCTTAGAATATCGTTGGACTTGAACAAAACAATAGCAATCCACATGGTCACAAAAAAACCTACAAGTTTTTGCAAAAAGTCAGAAGGCAGTAGCATAAATAAATGGTTAGTGAAGAAAAAATATCCAACCAAGAAAATGGAAAACTTAATGCACACAATACGAAACATACTCAAAATTGTGAAAAGCACAACTTCCGATCTGTCCTAAATTCCTATGGAGGTAAATCAAATAGGTTGAGGTATGTCAGATAATTTTTCCGAGACATACATTAATGTAAGAGGTGGAACCAATGTAAGAGGCAAACACCCAAAATTAAGTCACACTCATGGGAAACCATGCCAGAGCAACCAAACATCACATATTCACATGTCAAAGGTTGCTACACTAGTAAACTTTTTCGAGGACTTATAACAACAGGATTATTAGTTATACTATTTTCTTTTTTATTTCTACAGAAAGGGAAAATTAGTTTGATTACTCCATAAGACCTTAATAAGGTTCCAAACAATGTATGCTAATGAAATCAATAACAAATTACAAGTAATCATGCCATTCTCTTTTCCTTTAAACAAGGGTACAGCAGCTAACAAATAAAAGAAGAAATTGCAGAAAGTACCTTGCAAATGCTGCCGTATGAAGACAACCAACAGAAGCAAAGAGAATGGGAGGACCTGCTCAATGGACCTCGCCGCCTGCTGTATATCGTATCTCTGATAAGAAGAATCCCTATTACTAACCCCAACACCCTCCGCAGCCTCCCCATCACCACCTCCAGATACTGATTGCGAACCGGCCTCTCCTACCCCACGATCACTCCTCGAATCCCCCTGACCATCCAATCCCTGTGACACCGATGCTGCAGAAGCTGTTCTAGACATTGGCTGGAAAAATACTTCATTCTGAGCCGCACCCACTTCCCTCACCTGTCCAGACAACCCCGACGCAGACTCAACCCTATTGTGTTCGTGTTCACCGGCACCAATTATCCTAATCGAAACCTCCCCACTGTTCCCGGCAGAGGCAGAATCATTCTGAATGTGATCCCGGAAACCAACAGAGACACCACTGTTCATCAAACTATCCGATTCCCCGTGGTGACTACTCGTCCTGGTTCGAAGAATGCCGGAGTATTCCAATAACGTCGATAGCGGCGACTGGAAAAAATTCGACGCAGACAACTGCTGAATCCCCCCATATCTTCTTGAATTAGTACTATTCCCCGAATTTCCTCTGTAAGCGTCCGAATTATTACCACCGGACGCTTCCATTTGCGTTTAATTCCAATAAAAACACCGATCCTCTTCTTGACCCTAACCCAACCCAATTCGTAAATTCAGTTCAAAATATAATTCACAGAGCAGATTACATACATACATAGATACATATATATATACACACATACATATATTGATATATATATAACTTACGATTACAAGAACATGAAATCAATTTTGAGGATATGAATAATGGATGGAGATCGTACCTTGGTGATGGATCGAAGAGCTAATTTAGGGTCAGAGATGATGAAGTTCAACGAAGCATTGAGCAAACCCTAGGACCAAAATCAATGAACGAACCGTTGAGAAATGGAATAAAATTGGAAAGTCAAAGCTGTGTAGGTCTGAATTGGACCATAACGAAACGCACAGTTTAGGTGGAATCTAGGTGCGTGGTTGTCTGAATTATGAGAAAAAGCTGGTCGTCTTCGTCTTCTTAGGGTTTGCGATCAAAATTTGAAGTACATGAAAATGAGAGTGTATGTTGTTGACAATTACAATACTGCGTATTATTATATGATTATATATATATATATATGTATATAATTTGTATTCTGAGTTGTGCGACCTTTTTCTCTTTCTTTCTCGCTCCCTCTTTGGGTTTGTGTTTGGAACCAAAGAGCGCGAGAAGGGAGAGCTAAAGGACAACAAATCCAATTCTAAAAATAATTGTATTTCATTTCCAGTTGTGCCTTTATATTGTCGTCAGTGTCCGTGTACGTATATGTGTGTGTATATATAGTTATATGCGTATAGAGGGTTTTTAGTTATTTTTATTTTAGGTACGTATGCAACTGCTCCCCACTTATTCATCACAAAATAAAATCCCAATTTTTTTGGGCAAGCAAAATAAAATCCCAATATATATTTTTTTTCAAAAGAAAAGATTAATAATGAATTAAATAATAAAACCCCAATATTCGTGTGTAAATTTTGAGCCACGATTATCTAATGCATTTCAAGGGAATTTTGTATAAGGATGCAAGGTTGATGTAAATAGTGTTAAAAGCATACATTTTTAACATTCTTGTACACGTATTATATTATCTCGAATTGCAACCTGGTTAAATTGAGAATGAAATACTTATTAGTGTTTTATGAGTTTAGTAATATTTTTTGCTTAAATAGATCTTTGATTTGAACAAACGTACAATTTACTATACATAATAAGCGATTTAACTTATTGAATGGATATCGTTACAAATATATATTAATTATCATTTTCTTCACTCATTTGATGCTATACAAATTTTATGGCAAGTACCATTAGGAGTATAGGACCATATCATGGGAAATCTAATGAATATGTGTTACAATACCCTAAAATAAAGAGGTAGTTAATGTGGTGAGAGTGAAACTTTGGTCCATGAAGGGTTTTTATTGGATTCCTTGACAATATGGGGCTGAAGATACATATACATATATATATATATATATATATATATATGTATGAACTTACCTAATGTAGTTTTATAAATTGTTAGTTGTGGCCTGAGTCTCAACCAGATTTATTCTGTCTATCTGGATCAGTTGGATGTATGTTGTCAGGTTTGTCCTTATGTGCTTGTTTCTTTCTCATCTCTTGTGGAGGATAAGTTGATCCATTCTTCTATAAAAGCATAAAGAAGCTGAATTTCTTTCTCAAGTTTGCTTGGTGGATGGTGTTTGCTATTGCAGACTATGTTTCTCAAATCATGCAGTTACAAATGTTATAAATTTATAGGGTCCTCGGGCAACTTTTGAAAGTGAATATCAAATGAATATTAATATTTATCAGCATGGTTACTTTCCAAATGTTGTATGAATTGACCGAAATGTATCATATCAGACATGTCAAATTTTAATTAGAATTAATTCCACCTAGACCTCTGAGATTAGCCCTAAGACATCTTTGATTTTGTCATGAAATGGCTTGGTTCTTGTGGTTTGGGCCTCTATTCGTTGTTGGGCTGATCTTACAGGTATTTGGGCCAAGACACCCCAGAGTGCTTAAGAAGAGTATTTTTAGTCCATATGATATGAGGGTAAATGACTAAATTGTCCTTCTTTTGGAAGCATAAAGTGAACGCCTTTAAAAACAAGGGTTAATATCACTAAACCTTTCTATACTATTGAATTTAATCAACTAACTCATCATATGTCTAGGGATGGCAAGGGAGCGGGGCGGGGCGGAGGCGGGATCGCATCCCCCATCCCCATTCCCATTTAATTTTGTTACCCCCATATACCCGCCCCAAATCCGATTATTAAATGGGGCAGAGCGGGGCGATTTTTCACACTTAGAAAAAAAATCATACAAATGAAGGTAATGCGTAATTTTTTAATGGGTTAATTTCAATAAACCCCCCTATACTATCTAGTTTAATCAACTAACCCCCACTGTGTCTACTTTGCCCCATAAACTATTCAATTTCATCATTATGCTCCATTACCTCACATTTTAAGTCAAAATGCCTAAACTACCCTCCATAGTATAAGGGGGTTTAGTGAAATCAACAATTTAAAAAATTATTTTTCAAAAATCAATTATATTTTTTACAAAAATTATAAATTAAATTTATTATATATATATATATATATATATATATATATTCACAAAAAAATTATTTTTTGGAGGGAGTATATTATTTTCCAAAATATGAATTATTTCCGAAAATATAATATATATATTTTTTGCAAAAAATTATTTTTCGGGAAAAAATCATATTTTGGAACATAATAGTATATATTTTTTGCAAAAAAAATATTTTTCAGAAAATATCATATTTTGAAACATAATAGTATATATTTTTTGCAAAAAAAATTCATATTTTGGAACATAATAAATATTTTTTCGCAAAAAAAATATTTTAAAAAAAAAATCATATTTTGGAACATAATATATATTTTTTGCAAAATAAATATTTTTCGGAAAAAAATTCATATTTTGGAACATAATATATACTTTTTCACAACAAAAAAATTCATATTTTGAAACATAATATATATTTTTCGGAAAAAATTCATATTTTGGAACATAATATATACTTTTTACCAAAAAAATTATATATTACACAAAATATACTTTTTGCAAAAAAGTATATATTATGTTCAAAAATATGAATTTTTGATGAAAAAAAAAAAATTTGCGAAAAAGTATTTATTATGTTCCAAATTTTGAATTTTTTTGCAAAAAATATATATTATGTTCCACAATATGATCTTTTTCGAAAAATAATTTTTTTGCGAAAAATATACACTATTATGTTCCAAAATATGATATTTTCTGAAAAATAATTTTTTTGCGAAAAAGATATACTATATTATGTTCCAAAATATGATTTTTTTCCGAAAAATATTTTTTTGCAAAAAGTATATATTATTTTTTCCGAAATAATTCATATTTTGGAAAATAATATGCTCCCTCCAAAATATATATTTTTTTGCGAAAAATATAATTGATTTTTGAAAAATAATTTTTTTAAATGGTTGATTTCATTAAACCCCCTTATACTATTGATGGTAGTTTAGGCATTTTGACTCAAAATATGAAGTGAGAGGCATATTGATGAAATTGAATAGTATATGGGGCAAAGTGAACATAGTGGGGGTCAGTTGATTAAACTGGATAGTATAGGAGGATTTCTTGAAATTAACCCCTTTTTTATTTATACTTTGGATATATTATTATTATACGAGAAACAAAGTAAACCATGTAATTTTTAATATAATTGATATGAAATTAAGACTAAAAATAGTAAAAGGATAAGGAGACTAGTATTGAGTGAAATATAAAAAAATGAAGGAGTTATTTTATATAAAAGGTATATATTAATAATATATAATAATATTGAAGGTATATTAGTAAAAGAAGTAATATAATCGAGATGGGTGAGGCAACCCCTCCCCACACTCGCCCTGATTACCAACCGGGAATTTTTCCCCACCCCCATTTATTTAATTGGGTCCCCAAACCCGCTTAAATCGGGGCAGGGCGGGGCGGTTCCCCACTGGGACGAGTTTTTTTGCCATCCCTACCTATGTTCAAATTACCCCCTATATTTTCTAATTTCATCATATTGCCCCCTTACCCTCACATTTCAGTCAAAATACCTAAACAACTCTCAATGAATATATTTCGGAAAAATATATATATATATTTCACAAAAATGTATATTTCAAAAAAAATATATATTTTTAGAAGAAAAAATATATTTCAAAAAATATATATATTTCGAAAAAAATATATATAGCAACTTCAAAAAATATATATATATATATATTTTTGGGAAAAAATATATTTTGGAAAAATATATATATTTCAGAAAATATATATATATATTTCAAAAATTAAATATATATTTCAAAATATATATTCGGAATAAATATATTTTTTCCGAAATATATATTTTTCAAAAAAAATTTCCGAAATATATACATTGAGAGTAGTTTATGTATTTTGACTGAAATATGAGAGTGATGGGGCAAGGTGATGAAATTGGAAAGTATAGGGGGCAATCCGGACATAGGAGGAGTTAGTTGATTAAATTCAATAGTATAGGGGGTTTACTGAAATTAACCCTAAAAACAAACCCCATATTACGTATTATTGGATATCACAGGGATAAATACCATAAGTGCAGGCAAAAAAATAATAAACTTAAAACTTCATATTAAAAAATAAGTATTTTACATTGAAAAATTATATAAAACCCCAGAATATAAATTTATATTCAACATAAACAATTCAATTAACAAACAATAAAGTAAATTGATTTTTACATTAAATAAGACATGAAAAATAAAATAGTCATGAATTAACTCATTAGTTTTAGTCAAAACTAGTATTGACCCACGAGGTCACTATTATACTAGATATTTCCTCCATTCCATATTAGTTGTTCACTTTTTTAATTTTATTTGTTCCAAAATAGTTATCGAGTTTCAAATTTCACTACAATATAATTTATATTTTCTCAAATTTTCTCTCTTCATTAATTTAAAAAAGCAATAACCCCACTAAAAATTACAACTATATTATATTATAAAATGACAAAATTGGAAATACACAATAACTAAAAAAAATGTTGAAAAATCATACTTAGACAACTAATTCCAAAAAAAAAAAAAAACTATTATTCAGTTGTCATGAGAGCAGGTAAATATGAATATTCAAAAAAAATTAATTGCATGAAATTATTTTATTTATTATTCCAATAAATTTAGAGAAGTTACTCAATTGGTTGGATATGGCCGGACCACTATCAAAGTACTATTGTGAATTAACTATTGGAAATACGCCTACTTGTTTTTGAAGTTCAAGAAATGTGTATGCCAGCTTATTTGTACAATGAGACTAAATGGCTAATGAAATAATAACTTTGAAATAGTTAAATCTGCAAAGAAATAATTTAATGACAACAGTAGCATTTCTCCAACCACAATAAGTAGCAATTATATCAGGGTTGGAGATTTATAGTGAAATTTACCATCCCTTCTTCATTGCAAATTAATGCTCAATTACAAAATAAAAAATTATTGACAAAACAATTTTCCTTAATTCTAGACAACAATCTTACCTTACAAATATATATTTAACCAAAACAATACAATCTTATTAAATCGAAGCATTAAAGTGTCTATGTTTATAATTATTAAAAAAAATCAAACAACTATCTTAGCTTACAAATATATATTTAATCAAAACAATACAATCTTATTAAATCGAATCATTCAAGTGTCTATGTTTATAATTATTGAAAATGATTTTTTCGAATTTCACAAAATAGTTATGAGTGTGTTAGAGATGACAATCATTTTTTACTGTCCATAAAAAGTTTAAAATTATATTTTCTTAGTTAATGTTCCCTTTCATATAAATTTTTGAATCCGTCCCTAGATCTGATGCAATCCACAATGAGTTTTTTGGTTCCACTGAAAGACTTCTCAGTGCCGCCAGAAAAGAATATTTTAATATGCGTTGTTCTTCCTTCAAACGAAAGGACTATTGCTCTTTCTTTCCATGGCCGCAAATGCCTCCCTGTCACTTCCAGAATTGCACTTTGATACTAGATCTCGTATAGTGTGCTTGCTATAGAAAGTAAATATACGAGTCACGAGTCAGAGGAGGTGGAAACGATCGATGGATGTTCATATTTGAGTATTTGCTGATTTCAGCCTCACATCAAGGTGACAGGATTCAAACCTATGGCCCTCTGTACCCAAAACAGATGCGCTGACCAGACTGCGCTACACCTTGTCTCACCACCCCGGAGCATATAGATCCATCCGATCGATGAACACTCAAACCGAACTCGCCCATCCCTTTGGGCACAGGGACGCGAGAACCAATCCGAGGTTTCAACCGCTTTTTTTTTTTAATCTGCCTCCAGCAAGATAGGGCGACGCCAAAAAACCGTATAGTGCAGGAGCGCTCAAATTATTTTGCTTACTCTTTCACTTTAATTTCCACATCCGGGCCACTCCCGGCTACGTGTCCTTTGGACCCTTCGCCCGCTTAGAAGTGGATTCGAACCACTGACACAAGGATTTTCAGTCGATTCCAACAGTATCAAACTCTTTATAAATAATATAAAATCCTATTTCACATACTTCATTCATAACTCTTTATTTCACATACTATTTTAATACATATTGTTTTGATTATTTATATGCTTAAATTTTGATCACTTGATTCCTAATAACCTATACAATTATATTTTGTTAAATAATACCATTCTCACATAATTTTTTTATATCTTTTTGTATCTACCCTCAAAAATAGAAAAGAAAGAAAAAATCAAATATGACCGTGTTTGTTAACTCTTTACTCACATCCTATATGAATACAACCATATCAGATATTATATTTGTAATTATTATGCCTTCATAAGTTTGTCATTAATTAATTATTCTTAAAAAATATTGCAACGAATAAGCCAAATCAAAACTGACTGAGATAACAGACAGCTCTAACATCCATTAGTGCCACGCACAATAAGTAGCAATCACATGGGTTGCGAGACCAGAGACGATAAAATCACCCTACTTCTCCTTTTACCCCTTGTATATATATATATATATATATATGGTATCGAGTACAGGCTGTACAGCTGTACATTTGGTTCTTAAAACAGAAAGCTTTGACTGGGGGTACATTCGTCTTTATGAAAAACCAGCAGGGGCAATAATGTCAACACGAAAGAAGCTGAAGAGCGTGGGGTTTATCAGTGTTCTTATTTTACATTACAGTAGTATATACAAACACATGTGTGTGTATATCTCTCCTTTCTCTATATTGTAGGAGTAGAAACCATTTCAATTCCGATTCTATCTCTTTCTCCACCATTTCATTTCGAGCTTATCTCTCTAGATTTGTTACTTTTAGAGAGAGAAAAACACACACAAACACACACTCACTTTCTCTCTCTATATCTTTACCTCACTGTTCATTGGCTGCTTTTTGCTATATTTTTTGTTTTCATTTTCCAAAATGTTGCTATCCATTGATTCACTCAGATTCAATCATATGCTTGAAAATGCAGGTTAGTGCAATTGAATCTGTTAGGGTTTTGGTGGACTCTGTACGCTTCTCTGTTGAAATTTGTGATGATGATGATGATGATATATAGCATTCGGAGATTCGAGTTGTTCTAGCGAGTTGTGGTGTTCTTGTTGCGTGATTTGGTTTCTGTCATCTGAAGTATGTTCGTTTCTGTGATGATTTTGGCGATGCACTCGAAACTCATTTCGGCATTGTTGAACTTCGAAGCTCACTTCTAGGGTTACAGATAGATCAGGTAACAATATTTTCTCGAATTGAAAGGTTTTTCTTCTAGATGCGTATGGTTTGTTGCTTCTC
The DNA here is from genome assembly GCA_963922005.1 of Cornus suecica. Lineage (NCBI taxonomy): Eukaryota > Viridiplantae > Streptophyta > Magnoliopsida > Cornales > Cornaceae > Cornus > Cornus suecica. The sequence continues at coordinate 72,697,009 of OY998244.1, read as the reverse complement.
TTGTTCGTAATCAATCTACATTGCTTTATTTCGCACAAATCTCAACGCGTTTGTTCACTTATTGAAGATCAATATATACTACATATATATATATATATATATATATATATATATATATGATTTGATTGCTTTGTTGTTTACTCTCTATGGAGATTGTAGTTGAGTGATTACAATTTTGTTTTCCATTTGTGTGAGAAATGAAATGCTGGAAAGATTCTCAATGGAAGTGTCTTTTAGAAAGGATTGGAAAGTGAAAAAAAGGAAAATAAAGTGATTTTAGAGGCAATTTTGCAACCGTTGAAGCTTTGGTGTTGCTTTATTTCTCTGTTAGATTTATTTTTCCTTTTGCTACTGCCCGTTAAGAGTCACCAAACATGAATTTTGAAGTTTGTGAGAAGTGATTGTGAAGCTTCTTTAGAATCTACCCCTACAAATCTGGTTTTAGTTTGAGTTATTGTTCTATTCTGGATCTGAGTGTCACCACTGTATTTCGGGGTTGATAGTGCAGCATTTGTTGGGGTCTGTAGACTGTAGAGTTAAATTGAGTGACATTTTGCTGATTTTGAACAGTTAATAGCATCGATGGGGCTTCTTCGAAGAAGTCTCGCGATGCTTCTCCTTTTGGTATGGTTCTTCTGGTTGCCAAACCTCAAAGCTCAATCCCCCGACTCTTCAACAAGCCCTGCAAGGGCCTTAGATGCACTACTGCAAGATTATGCTTATCGGGCGTTTGTCAATCCAAGGACTGGTGCTATGTATGATGGGGTTGTACCATCAAATTTATCCGGAATTCAGGTGGCAGCAGTGAGGCTCAGGAGTGGTAGCTTAAGGACCAGAGGATTACCGATGTACAAAGAATTTGCGATACCTGAAGGTGTTATTGAGGAGCCATATGTGGAGAGGCTTGTTCTGGTTTACCATAACTTGGGCAATTGGTCTAGGGTGTATTACCCATTACCGGGTTACAGGTATCTAACTCCTGTGGTGGGACTCCTTGCTTACGATGCTATAAACTTATCGGCGACAAATTTACCCGAATTGGATATCAGGCCATCTCGTCAACCCATATCAATTGTCTTTTCGGATGTGGGATTGGTGCCAGAGGGGTTGGTTGCACAGTGTGTTTGGTTCCACTTGAATGGTTCGGTCAATTTCAGCGACTTAGTATCTGGCAATGTGTGTTCAACATTCCAACAGGGACATTTTTCCATTGTGGTGGAGTCCACTGCTGCCCCTTCTCCAGCACCAGTTCCTTCTGAACCACCGGAGGAGCCTCCATATGTGGAGGTTCCACCTAGCGGTGGAGAAAAGAACAACAATACTAAGGTTTGGATAATTGTCGGGTCGGTGCTTGGTGGTTTAGCATTGTTTGTTTTGTTGGGATTTATGGCTTTGTGGGTGCTGAGGTATGAACACAGAAAGAAAATGCAGCAGATGGAAAAGGCTACAGAGGTGGGGGAATCACTGTATATGGCACCTGTAGGGAACACAAAAGCACCAGCTGCAATGGTGCTGCGGACACAACCAACTCTTGAGAACGAATACGTGCCCTAACTTCTGCTGTTTGTACAAGCTGCTCTCACTCTCCTTCATATTCATGTTCAATCCTTGCGGTTAGATATTCTTCTGATGACACTTGCTTTTGTTGGTGACTTTTTTCTTGGTTTTTTGGTTCTAGGTAGGCTTTTGGTTTTAGTGTGTGAGTAATATAGGGTTATTGTGTAAATAATAATCTCTTACCACTCACAATTCCCAAACACCCATTCACAGTTTCTTGATTCATTGCGGTGTGCATGTAGTTTGTAGCCCAGAGTGATTCCATATGTGTGATGAATCCCATTGCCCATTGACATGGAATAAAATTTTAATAGATCTTCCTTTCTGGTCTTCTCAATGATGACTTTAGATGAAGTTCTTTTTTGATAAACTTGGTCACTTTGGACATGAGATTATTAAAGTAGCTTTGTCATGTTAATGCTCTTATTGTGGTCTGGTGTTATAACTATTTGCACTTATTGTTGTTCACATCTAGCTTAGTGTGATATGATTACGCGTAATATCTCAGTCTAATGCACTCCATTACCAAAGCTTTTTGAGTGAACAACGCGTGCTCTTCTGGTATGCTTTCTTTATTATTTGAAATGTGAATGCTGGTTAGGGCTGGTTTTGAGACTTCTGAATAAGCTTTCCATCAACTTCAGTGTTTGTTTTCGCCTTGAAGATATAATTTTTGGACCAAATCTCTCTGAAATATACACAACCGTTGTATTTGGGCTCATACTTAATGGTTCATATAGAGAAATGAAACTTTTCAGCTGTAGATCATTCACTGCACTTGTTGCCTGCAAATGTTGAGGACTCCAAGCAAGAGCAGTATTGGGTTACGTATAAGACTGCTGGACATGACTATCAAACCTTTTTGACCTGTTTTGTTCTTCAAATGCAGTGGTTTATGTATATAAAAAAACTATAGTAATTTTTTATTTTTATTTTTCATTTTATTTATTTGTTTTAAGGGAGGTGTGTATGTATTATATGAGAATGACCGTCAAAAGATATTCATTTGTTTATTTTGCACGGTATTGTTGAATTGTGATGCTTGTCATGCCTCCCACATTCTAAAAGAGATATTGGGATGTGGATATAAAGATGCTAATAATGATTAACAAATGGGAACATTTGAACAGCGAACAAATATACGGATATATAAATGAATGACAGGAACCTACTAACCTTTTAGTTTTTTTTTTTTTTTTTATAAATAAAAGTGCAAAATATTTCTATATATATAAAAAATCGTATATGTATTAGTACAATAATTGGGTGAAGAAGATTATTGCTCCACCAGCAAAAAAAAATTGAGGAACCGCCTTTTGCACATGAGACATCATTATCAGTTGAATAGACTTTATTCTGTGGGGAACTCATATAACTTCAAAATCAAACCTATTAATACTTTCAATTTAAATTTTTTAATATTTTATAAATTAAAATTGACTAATATTCAATTTTTAATTTTATTCTTAATAATATAATATTATGATGGTTCAATATTTATTTAAAGTTAGACAACTAATATAGGACATATGTAATATTTATTATTTAAAAAGACAACTACTATCCCCACTTGAATATAAGAAATACAATCTGATATTCTTGAATATTCATACTCTCAGACACTTAATAATCATTCCAAATTGCACTTCAAAGATCATCATTTGCGTCTCATAATAAGCCTTCTAGCTAAATACAAGAACACTACCGACACTAGAGATTCATTTCACCGCTAAACGGCCTCAGTATCACAGCACTCAGCCACCAATTGGTGGAACCCATTGAAAAAAAATACTTTATTCAATCATTCAAATTCAAGTTATAAAATATTTAAATTATAAACATCATATCAGTTGATGAGATCAAATATAAAATTAATTTTTCATTCACTAGTTGGATTTCCCAAAAGGAATTTATAATTTAAGACCTTCCAACGCTACCACCAACTATGCCCCAGATGTAGTCATCAATCTATTGCTCAATGATGAGTTACAGTGAAACTACTCCCACATTAATGTGGATAAACAAGCATAGTACATATATGATTTCCAAGACAGTCTAATGAGACATGCTAGTATACTACCATGTCCTATATATATATATATATATGCATATATGAACACAACATTTCTATGTCATTTATTTATCAAAGTCTTCAGAGTACAGATGACAACGATGAAGAAAGCTTGCCTCCATAACCACGTTTGTTCCTTTCACGAGGTCAGCTTCGAAAGATGACGACAATGATGAAGTGAGCTTCTTTCCATCCTTGGCGCCCCATACGGTATCGACCACGATTCTACAGGGGTGACCACTGCTATCAAAATTCAAACCACAATGAACTCATATATGTCCTATAGTAAGAGATCGATCCTTGAGAAATGGGGTTTGCAATATCCTATTACAGAAAAGTTTAGTGATGACTACCCTCGCACAACAAACAATGCAATCATTTCAAAGCCAACAAATTCTGATAAATCAAATTCAGAACAACAAGGTCTGTTTGATATGCATTTCTGAGAAAGTTGTTCGGTTGAGTTTTCTGAAAATTATTACCAAAAAATTCAATTCTAAAAATGCTTAATGCATATTTGTTAACGACTTCATTTTTTTTGTTAACTGTTTTCCGAGATGGATACCGAGCATACCCTCAAACAAATACACACACAAAGAAGGGGAGGGGGACAGAACCAACCTCATAAAAATCTAAAAAAGTATTCTCTTGTCATAGCTCTTTATTTATTGAGTAAAATGGGTAATCACCAAAAAAAAAAAAAACTAAACTGATACGAGATGTAAAAGGCCTGGAAAGAAAAAAAATTGGATGACATGTTAAAACTGGAGCATATTGATCAAAACCCTAATTACTCTACCCAAATATCACAATAAATTAAAACTAGTAGTAAGTAATTAAAGAGAAATAAAAACAAAAAGCATACCAGAAAAAGAATGGGAAAAAGGGGGGGGAAAAGCAAGCAAGCTTCTTGTCCCTTCTTTCCATGGCCATATCCCACATGACGTTGCCTATGAGCTTAGGCTGTGATGTCTCATAATCTCTTTCCAGCTAAAACAACAACAATAGCTGAATTAGAACAATGAACCAATTTTTTTTTTCTTTATTAGAAAAATGACAAGAAAATACAAAATCACATGATGAAGTAGTTAAAAAGTACTTACAGAGATGACATGTATATAAAAGAAAAAAAAAAGAAGAGAATTCTTGTGACTGACCCATCTTTATTAAATAAAGGTAAAAATGGCAATGCATTAGCATTAGGGTTAATCACGTAAACATAAATTTATAATGGAGCTTTCTACCTAGAAAGGTGAGGGGTGGGTTTGCCATTGGGCCATTCAATCCTTTGTGCCACTTCTCATCCTTGACTATTCAAAAAAAAACATGGAGAGAACTAATCACAATCGCATGTGGACAGTCGTACTCTTTATTGAACGAGAATTCTATATGATAACAACAATATTTTGTTGCATAACCAGTGGCGGAGGTACGTGTTGGGGTGGGGGCCATGAACCCTCCCAAAATTTTCAAAAATTTATTTTACTATCTTAAAAAAATATATATTTTATAAATAAATTTTATAAAAATTAGATATGTCCCCTCCCAAATTTTTTAAAAATTCCTTTTATTACCAAAATATGTTATATTTTATGAATAAGTTCATAAAAATTTCATATGCCTCTCAAAATTTTTCAAAAATTTATATTATTACCCTAAAAAAATATACATTTTATGAATAAATTCATAAAAAATTGCATGTGGCCCCTCCTAACTATATTTCCCGGCTCCGCCCATATGCATAACCAAATAACATAATCAATGCGTCTTTGGAATGTGTGTGCTTTTATCTCCATTTATTCCATTCTTATATTCTTACATAAATTTTTATTATTCAAACTCTTTTATTAAGACGTAAATATGAGATATATTTTCATTAATGTTAATAGAGAACCGACATTACTAATAATATATTTTTTATTTTTTGTGAGACAAATATTTTTATTAACAAATACTATATATATATATGTTAATAAAAAAAAAGACATATTACTAATAATTTTAATTTTTTTTATACCATAAAGAAAAGACTTACATCTAATAACATATGGAAGAATATAATGTTTAAGAGATGGAGATAAAAATACATACATTATAAAGATGCATTAATTACGTTCGGTTATACAACAAAGTATCAATCGTTTTACATAAAACTCTATGGCCAATGAGGAATGTGACCGTCCAATTACTGTTGCAATTAATGGAATAATTTTTGATAAAGGGTGTGGACCAATAGAAAACAAAGAATGGAAAGGTTCCTAAATTCCCAAGCCATGTAATACAATGTATGTTTGTATGTATATTAATCATCAAACACAGTAGGTATGTGTCATCAAATATATAACGGAATGATTGGATTCTATATACAATTACAACAACAGCTTGCTGCATATGAGCTGGTTCTGGTGCACCCACCCACGGATACCACCATTTTAGTGTTTCTTCATAGCCCCATTCATTATAAGCTTTAAATACAATTTAGACTCTGGTTTATTATTAGTACTAGTAGTACATTTTTGCCAAACATGGCATTACGGGGAAAACGACGTCGCTTCGAGAAACATCTGGAGAGGTGTAAACGGCGCCCACTCACTATGTCAGTCCAGCTAAGACTGCGCTGGCTATATCAATTACCGTTGGCTGCATGCTCCTGTGGGCCCCACATCACCCCCTACATCACACGTGCACAGCTCATTCTGATCTGCGTCCGCACACAAACACCCCTACACCTACTACTACCAGAACCTTACTTCCTTCCACAGTAAATTTTTCTTTGGATTAATTCCACCTAGACCCCCGAAGTTTGTCATAATTTGGATAAACCCTCTCAATTTTTAATATTTCCACCTAAACTCTCTCAAGCTAACATCAGTCTATCTATTTAATGGAGCGTCATAAAATTATTATTTTTGCTCTTCATTATTAAAATAAGAATAAATATAAATTTTCATACAATATAATTGAAGGATAAAATTGATCATTTATTTACTTTTTAAAAATGATATCAACATATTCCTTTGATAACCGACAGTCAACTAACGGAGATAATTTAAGTAGTATAATAAGAAAAATTTCACCAGATCTAGATGAGTATATTGAGAATCAAGAGAATCTATTTGAAATTATAATAAATCTTAGAAGGTCTAGGTAGAATTAACTCTTTCTATTTTCATCACTCCCTCTCTTATAGAACCACTTTTTTCCCCCTTTCTGTAGAACCATTTTACTCATGTATATATGTGTCTATATATATATTGAAGGGCAAAATTGATCAATTTTGCTTTTTAAATGACATTAACAGATTCCCTTGATCAATCGTGGTCAACTAACGGAGAAGATTGAAGTAGTACAAGCAGAAAAACTTCACGAGATTTAGATGAGTATATTGAAGATTAAGAGAATCTATCTGAAATTATAATAAACCTTAGGAGGTCTAATTAGAATTAACACTTTCTATTTTCATCACTCCCTCTCCACTGTTGAACCATTTTACTTCTGTATATATGTTTCTATATATATATATGGAGTCAGAACCATCACTATTTTATATTTTCACCCCCTCGTGAAAAAATCTTCTCACTTTGTACCAACTATTATACACTGTATGTATATATATTTTTGGTATTTGGCAGAAAGAGAAAAAGAGAAAAAAAGAAAAAAAATTCACCAGACAGTTCAAATTTCTTTTTTAATCTTCGAAGTTTTTTTTTTTTTGTTTTATGCAAGACAGTGGACTGTCGGGGTTATATATATATATATATATATATATATATATATATATATATGTATAATTTATATATATAGATATATTAATATGAAAAAAACATAGATTTGCCTTTCTTTCTGCAAATTTTGCAGACCTTTCTGGTTTCAGGTATCGACCTTCTTTTTTCACAAAATCCTTTTGCCTGTCCTCTCCATCTCTCCGTCCTTCGTGTCTGTGTGTGTATATATTTATAATAGTCTATATCATTCGTTGATCAGTTATCTTCTAAAAGCCATGTCAGGGCTATACAATTCAAACTTCTCTCCTGCAAGAGCTGCTTCTCCACAGATTAGAGGTACCCCAGATGTTGATAGGTACTGTATATCTAACTAACTATATATCACTTGTCAATTTTCAATCTGGGTATTATTGTTTTTGAGTGTATTGAATTGTTATTTGGTTTTGATTGATGTAATTTTGTTATTTTTTTTGTGGCTTGTAGTCAGTACTTGTCAGAGCTGTTGGGGGAGCATCAAAAGATTGGACCTTTCATGCAAGTACTTCCCATATGTAGTAGACTCTTGAATCAAGGTCAGTCTCCAACTGGGTTTTGGATCTAGGTTTTCTGGGTTTTTTTGTGGGTTTAACTGCATTTCTGGTTTTTTTGTGGGTTTAACTGCATTTCTGGTTTTATTACTTTTTTGTCTGTGTATTAAAGTACTGGTTAGATCCATCTGTGTTGGGGTTAACTTTTATGTACCTTGGCTGATGTGATTTCTGCTGTTCTTTATTGTCATTGTTGAATCAACTTGTATTTATTTACTTTTCCCCAATCAATCCCAGTAAAATTGTGTATCTAAATTAGCACAATCAGATATCTGATTTAATTTCTCATGGGGCATTTAGTTTCTTTATGGAAATGAATTCATCATTTTTTTGTTCATAGCATGTGAAATGGTTTTGTTGGTTCTATGTGTACTTATGATGAAGTCATGAAGAGTAGACCAGGTTATTTGCCAAAATACTGAATTGAACTAATTTCAAATTGGCATGGAACATAAAGGAGACTGACTATATAATTTGCTTTGGAAACCAAAAATTTATATGCATTGTGTTCTATATGTAGCAAAATTATCGGCATTTTATTTTTGTGAGAATGTAATTATCCTTTCTCTTGGCGATTGATATATTGGAGTTTAATTGTACAATTAGTTGTTTTTGGCAGTTTTGGTGCATTGGGAGGCAACCAATTCATTCAATGTAATTTGTGACTCGGGAAGAAATCTCAACATATAATGACCATATTTTATCCTTCACACACTTTAGTTGGCCCATGGCAATAGAAAAAATTCATATTTTGCTATGAATAAATTTGAGGGGATTGGAACACTTTAAAAAACTGTTCTTTCAATTGGGTTAGTTTGAATGTCAAAACTTGTTTATTGTAGTTTGTTCCTTTGGTAAGGTATGAAAATGATGTTTTTACTAGAAAAGTTCCACCCTGTGCCTGATAACATTTTCTCTGTGTGTCTCAGCCATTTTGAGTAGATTCATTCACGATAAAAGTGTTAGTGCTAAATCCAGAAGAGCTTGATAAGTAGAAATTCAGCTAATTTAGATGACAAATAATCCATAGGTTTATATATTTTGAAGTTCGAGTGTTATTCTAGATAGCATCTTTCTCATCTAACTGGAAAGAACTCCAAGTAATGCTGTGGCAAGCTTGAAACAGAAAGGTTTCGTGGCCGACACTTCGAACTACTAGCTTGCTCTGCTTAGTAGGTTGATTTCCTGATCAGAGACCTGGAGGTTGGGATGTTAAAATCTGTGAATTACTTACACCGCTCCTAATTTTTCTTGGAATTTAAGCAACAGTGTTCTTGTCAGTAGTCTGCATGTAAAGGCGTTATGTTATATTTTGGTTGTTCTTAGCTCTTAACTAAAGCGCGCTCTATCTTGATTATAGGCTATAGCACTTGCTCTTTCTCATCTTATTCTTCCTGTTCATCTGGAATTGCTCTTCATGTCTCCACATTCTATTGTATCAATGACTGAATCTTGTAATGAAAATATTTCAGCTTTAATTTTCCTCTTGTTTACTTGAATTTTTCTGCTGTGGGAGATCGTCTTAATTTCAAATCTTTGCTATGTTCAGAGATATTACGGGTTTCAGGAATGATGCCCAACCAAGGTCTTGGTGAACTTGACAGACTCCGGCATAGAAGCCCCAGCCCCATGACTTCTTCTAATTTTATGCCAAATGTTGGTGGAACAGGGTTTGGTGGCTGGAATGGCTTTCCTCAGGAGGTAAGGGTTCCCACTGTTGGTTCAAAATTGCATTCAATGTCTGTTCTTTTATTTTTCATTTGGTAATTTGTTCTTGTGTAGCTTTCTGTATTCTTCATGTTGATGATATTGATTCTCTTTTGGCCTGCACTGTTGAGTGTTGCTGCATAGGACCAGATATTAGATGTAATGAGGTGAAAAGAATGATTTTCTATTTTTCTAGTATTACGAAGCAATTGCTCTTCACTGTGGTACTGATGTTAAATGGTTCGAGTCTTTCTTTTTCTCATAGTTTACAGCAATTTCATACCTATGCTTCCTCGCTATCAGCCCAATTTTAACTATTAGAGACGTGATTGTTTTGAGAATCAGAGGACTAATAATCTTCATGTTGACCCACAGACCGCTCAGATGGTAAAAATAAGACAAGTTACTGAAATAGTAAAATGCTTCAGTTTGTTTTCAAACTTGGACAATTTTGAGATAGTGATATATTTTCTCTGGTGTGAAGATGTTGCAAGGTTACCACCTGATTGTCTTAGTTGATACTAAAAGTTGTTGAATGTCCGGTTAAAGATTTTACTAATATATCAGAAAGGGGACAGGATCCAAGGGTGGAGTACAGCAGGATTTCATCATCTTACTAGCTAAAGTAGGTGAAGTACCCGTGTCTAACACTTATGTCGGACATGGGTATGGATACGCATCCAACACTTACGGTAAGACATTTACCTAAATTTAGCTCCAAATGATTCCATGTTGCTATCTTATTACTTTAAAGGAGTAAAATGTTTAATTTGAACACTATATTTGATAAAAACATTATTGTACACTAGAGAATAAAATAAAAATATTAATTAAAATAAATATTTAGCCGTGTCCATGTGTCCTTCTATTAGATATTTGATACGTCCGACACACGGATACATACCCGTGTCCGACACTCGTACCCTAGTCCATGTAACATAGCTTACGAGATTATGGCCTGCAACATAATACGTTCTACATTAGTCTACAGTTAAAAATGTGGAAGGCTGTAGATGCATTTCAGACTTACTAGGTTTGGGTAGGTAAGTGGAGCCTGCAGTTGATAGCACTCAAAATTTCACAGAACCATTGAATCCATTCGATTAGTAATTGCTTGCAAACGATATTCAACCGCAAGTTGGAACGCTAGAACATTAGGCATCCGTAGTACCTACCTTCTGCCGAGGAGCCAAGCAAGATGTTGCACGCCTGCAGCTAGACGGAGAACTATTGATAGGGAGTTATGAACACCCAAAAACGCCTGCATTTTCCGCCCATAGTATGCAGTGAGTAACAAAATTGATTGGTCACAGAAAAGCAAGTTTTCTTTCAACTTTCGACAAAAGCTGATATCCATATTCAACATACTGGAAATAATACTTGTCTTTTTCCTTTCATTTGGTTCGTATTTTTATTGGAAGTGTGTTTGGAGTAACTGCTATCTCAGAACTCAAGTGTATTTTGTTACAGTTGTTCTTGATGAAAGGAAATAGCACGGGGTAGTATAGAAAATGTCTGGTTGGAGTAATAGAATGTGTACTCCAACATGTCTTAGTAGAGTTGTATCTAATCATTGGAATTTGATCTGAAGTTATTTAAGGCATTAAATATTAATAAAGGTTTGTTCTTTGTTTGTCCTTCAGTTCACTTTTCAGGGAGCTTGATAGTGAAAATAGATACTCGATGTAGAATAATCGACGTACATAGGGAGTAACTGCCGTGACCAATCACGATTTGAAGATTTCAGCAACTGGAATATCTATCTAGTAATCGGAAGCTGTTAATTCATTCTCAAAAACCTCATAAAATTATGGAAATCAAGTGGTGAAAACTCAGTTACTCTTGCTGGTTGTTTGTGTACTTGGTCTACTGTACAGGATTTCTCTTGGTAGATCCCTTTTCATATTTTACAGTAGTTGCAATGATATATGGATATTTACATCTTTTTTGCCTTCAAGTCTGGTAACTGAGTCAACTTTTTGAGGCTTATGAGAAAATTGATTGCTGCTTCAATCAGGATCATATATGGATTCCACAAATCCGTTTACCCTTTTGTCTCTAATGCGGTTATAAGTTGATGCCATATTTTTCTAAGTTTTATACGTCGTAAATGTGCAGAATGTCATAGTTTCCAGACCATTGGGAACAGGTGAGAAGTTGAACACATTACAACAATCTTGCTATGTATGACCATAATGACCCAACAACCCCTTCATGCACAGAAAGGTCCATAGCTTCATGGGAAGTATAAGCATAAGATGAGAGTGAAATATATTTTTTTGAGCTGTGTCCTAATCTGTCTTCATCTCTCAAACTAATTGATGTTCTTGTAGTTGATTGCCACCCCCCTTTTGAAGTATATATATATATATATATATTGCTTTTGAAGATTGTTTTCAAGATGTTACATGATCATTGGATTGAAACAAAGTGACCTGAAGGTGGGGCTAGTTGCAACTGTTGGACATAATATTAAGGAGAAACCTTGGCTTCTCACTCATGTGTGCAAGAATTTGAAATCTGGGTGTTATGAATTTAGGATCTTGTCTTTTTAAGTTTCGGAAATCTGATCTCCTATTTCGATTGAAAAACATGACAGGTAAAATGATGACCTTTGACAAGGGCTTTTGTAGTACTCTTTTGTATGCTTTATGCGCACTCTTTTGTATGCTTTATGCTGTTCTTCTTGTTGGATGGAAGGTTTTAAGTAGTTTTTGGTGTTCTGCAGTAGTTAATATTGTTCCTTAATATTCCGTTTCATTATTTCTTCTGATTATTACAGAATTGCTTTGTTCCTTTTGTATTTAAAGTTCTTATGATTTGCTTACTTGTTATTTCTATATAGACTTGGATCTTTTAACTCTATCATTGCATTTATCTGATTTTAATCAATTACATGACAGAGATTAAGTGGCCCCACCGGAATGACGATGGACTGGCAAGGGGCACCAGCAAGTCCTACTTCATACACTGTGAAGAGGATATTGCGCTTAGAAATTCCAGTAGATACTTATCCAAATGTAAGGGTTCTAGCGTCTGATTTAAAGTTAATTGGTTAATCTCACTCGCATGTTTGATTCTAGTGAAATAAAGACTTGACTGAGCTAAATGACTTCTATGGTTCTTAGTTCAATTTTGTTGGAAGACTTCTGGGACCGAGAGGCAATTCACTGAAGCGGGTGGAAGCAACTACAGGATGCCGTGTATACATTAGAGGAAAAGGATCGATAAAGGACCCGGACAAGGTATGGCATGTCTTGTTCTTACGCCGATTCTATTATACAATAGTATTAGTTGATTATGGTTCAGCCAAAAGCAAGAAGATAGCATAGTATCGTGTAGACCTGTCAATGGATCGGATTCGGATCGGATCAGTTAAATCCAAATCCAATTTGTTAAGAAATCGGATTATCGGATTCGGATTCTAATCGGATTATCGGATTTTATTTTCAATCCATATCCGGTTAATATCGGATTCGGATCGGATTCAGATCATAATCGGATTATTAATAAGTCTATTGATAAGGATGACAAAAACTCCCGATCCGCGATCCGAATCCAATAATTCGACAAATTTTCACTTAATTAATTCATATTCGAATTTCTTCATTATAGAATATCTGATCCGAATATCTAATTAAAAAAATACAAAAATCAATAAATACTGAAACACTAAAATTATTCACACTTTTAATAATTGTATTTATGATCAATCATTATTAATAAATAATAATATAATTAACAACTAACATTTATATACATGTACAATATTAAATATATATACATATATATAAATATATATATGTATATTTTATCGGATCGGATTATTATCGGATCGGATTAGGCTAATCCAAATCCAATTTGTTAAGGAATCGGATTATCGGATTCGGATCATATTCGGGTTATCGGATTTTTTTTGAAATCCAAATCCGACTAATTGGATCGGATTCGGATCAAAATCCAATCCATTGACAGGTCTAGTATCGTGACAAACCCATTAAAGTTATTTCCATTGTGATTAGATATAGTATGCGAGCATAATTATATATTAATGCTTCCAATATGAAGGAAGAAAAGCTGAGAGGAAGACCAGGCTATGAGCACCTGAATGAGCCGCTACACATCTTGATCGAGGCTGATTTACCAGCCAATATTGTTGATATGAGACTCAGACAGGCACAGGAAATTATAGAAGAATTGCTCAAACCTGTGGTACTTATCTCAAACTGCTTCTTTTGCATTTTACTAATAGACCTATGTAAATTCTGAATCTGCAATAAAATGCTACAGAACTACTGTTGTAATATGAGTTTATACAATGAAGATAAGACGGAAAGCTGAAGCAGCCAATTAGTAGATCATCAGTCCCAAACTATTTAGGCGGTTGTAACATTTTGGTATATGTACTTGAGCTTTAGATAGCTTGATCCCTCTACTCGACAAGTCTTTGCCATAGGTTCTCTTGGAAGTATTTTAAAGACTGGCTTGTATTATACCTTAACAGGCTTCGCATTGTTCTGGGGGCTGAAATCAAATCCTGAGTTTATAATTTGAAAAAATTCTGGTATTTGAGGTAGCAAGTCAAAAAGGGAGTAGCTCCTGATTGGGAGAGGTATAAAAGGGTCACATTCACTTGTGTGTGTGTGTGAGAGAGAGAGAGAGAGAGAGAGAGAGAGAGAGAGCATTCAGTTACAACATTGTATGCATGTTTATTTCTTCTTCCATAGATTTTTTAAATGTGGAGGTTGTTGATGTAGAGCTGTAAGCCAAAACTATAGTCTAGTCAATTAAGCGTCCTATGGTTAGACATGTAATAATGATCCAGAACTATCTTCTTTCGGTTTGCAAAAACGTCTTGATTTCAAATCTCTCCGCGTGCAGGATGAGTCCCAGGATTTCATCAAGAGGCAGCAATTGCGTGAACTAGCTCTGCTCAATTCGAATTTCAGAGAAGAGAGCCCTGGACCAAGTGGTAGTGTGTCACCCTTCAATACCAATGGAATGAAACGTGCAAAAACCGGACGCTAAGACATCAGAGCTTACTCATTGTGTCCAAAGTGCCGGTATCTGCTCTGATTCAGAGAATCGTGCTCGAGTATACCCCTCCCGATACAACCTCAATGGCGCCCTACCTGAAAAGGGAGTAGGAAAAAAGGTCTGACTGTTCTTGCGGGTGAGCTTTATGTTTGTCTTTTCTTTTTGTTTTATTTTGAACAACAGAGAACAAAATTGGAGGGAACCCAAAAAAGAAAAAAAGAGAGAAGATCAGGACAGAAATGTTTTTATTTATTTTATTTTATTATTTATTAAAAGTTATATATAGTTGGTTTTCGGATTTAGGTTTTGTGGTGTCATAACCTGTAAACTTCATTCATTGGATTTATTCTTGTGGTAGGAAACCTTGGCTAGTGTGGAATGAATATATTGTTATTGGTGCAGCATAAGAAGGCTTAGAGCAAATTTATTAAATTTATGTTTCCTATAATTTTTGACATCTTTCACATTGTATTTAGTGTTCCTATGACTTTCTTTAGAGAAGGTGATATAAGAGCAGCAATTGGAAAAACTTGTGCCACTTAACATGCCTTGTTACGGTGTTCATAATGTCAAATATAGGCATTTTTGTTGGGTTGAATGAAGGTGGCTTCTCTCATCTCAATCGTGTTTTTTTCCAAAAAAGATAAAAATAAATTTATTCATGTGTTCAAATATTATTTCACCACACCAGCGGGAGGACGAACTTAATACTTATTCGGAAATATCCAAATATTGTCCTTCAAATAATGCAACCAAGAAAAAGGTAGAATGGGAGTACAACTTAATCATTCTTCTGAAAGATCCAAATATTCTCCTTCAAATAATGCAATGGAGAAAAAGGTAGAATGGGAGGATGGGCTTAATTCTTCTTCTGAAAGATCCAAATATTCTCTTTCAAATAATGCAATCAATCATTCTTTTGAAAGATCCAAATATTCTCCTTCAAATAATGCAATCAATCATTCTTATGAAAGATCCAAATCCAAATATTCTCCTTCAAATAATGCAATCGAGAGAATGGGAGGATGGGCTTAATTCTTCTTCAGAAAGATCCAAATATTGTCCTTCAAATAATGCAACCGAGAAAAAGGTAGAATTTAAACTCTTTGGAAAGATCCAAATATTGTCCTTTAAATAATGCAACCGAGAAAAAGGTAGAATGGGAGGACGAGCTTAATCATTCTTCATAAAGATTCAAATATTGTCATTCAAATAATGCAACCGAGAAAAAGGTAGAATTTACTAGTAAATTTTCAAAAGTAAATGCACACCAACTATACATTCATTTGCAATAAGTCTTTTCCCAAGTATGAAAAATTAGAGTGCAAACATATACTATCCAGATTGAAAATTGCTACATAAATTAAGGGCCTTAAAACCATTCATCAACCTCGTACCTTCCATTATTGTCTAATAGCCTACTAAAATGGGTCCCCCAACGGTTGAATCCACGATGTATTACATACATTGGTGATCAACAGCTCCAAGTGGAGGTTTTTTATTGCTTCTAGAATACTTGTACTAATTTGTATTGAAAAAAATAAAAGATGTAAGGTAGGGCATGACACTCAAACACACAAGAAATCAATAGTATAATTCAATTTGTTAATTATGGTTGAGCACATGTGCTGTCTGAATTAAGGCTCTCTGCACCCTACAGAGGGATGGTAAAGAAGCACAAATGGACTGCCTTTTGTAAACAAATGTTATGTGCAGGCACAGATAAACTTCTTTGGCAGAATACAAATAAAATTTCCTGCATAATTATTTCCTTCATCCTCATTTCCCACCAAAAATCTATTCTACAAGCTTTCATGGGAGTCCTCTCTCCGTCTCGAGTCGTATAAGGTCTTGTGTGCTTTTGACATGGCTCTACCAACTGTATTCACATAATATCTAATATCATGTATGGATTGTGAAATATCATCTGACAGCCTCTGGTGCAGAGTTGCAATATGGTGTGTGTAAGCAAACCAACTTGGTGCTCATTAGGCAAACGCTAGCAAAACCCATGCCCATAATGAACCCGAAGCTGCTTTTCCGCGTATCCAAACTTACTGCCCTCCTGAATATGGCCCAGAAACATGGCAGCAGCCCGCCACAGGCAAACACCATCAGGTGGTCCAGGCCGCTATAATCGATTCCAACGAGTATCGCTGCAATCGCAGATGATGGGCCGACAAAGCCAATCAGCACCGAGGCTGCAAGGGAGCCATGCCAGCTATTAGTTGCACCAAAGATGCAGCTAGCCACAGCAGCACCCCTTGGGATTCCGTGCAGCGCAACTGGAACGACCATGTGTTGACCGAAACCATAAGCTTTAGGTGCAGCCACCCCTAGTGCAAGCCCCTCGGCCAGAGCATGGAGAGCGACTGCCATACACGACAAGAATGACTGAAGGGTGAGGTTGCTCACTGAAAACCCTGATGCTGCAGATATGGTAAGTGCAGAACTCTTCTTGCGACCTGTGAGCCTCAAAGCACTGGAAATTGAAATATGGAAGAACGCAGATCCCATGGCAAGCAGCAACACGAGAGGGAAAAATCCCATCTTTGAAGACATTAGCAGCTGTAATGGTCGCCAGGCACCAAGTACAAAAGCAATGCCAGAAGCTACACCAGCAAGAAGAGCATGCTGAAGACGGAAAGCAAGAGCAAACGCAACGAGGACAAGACCACCAAATAGGGGCCCCAGACCAAAGAGTAGTGAGACAAAGAAGCCAGAAGTGTCCTCTGAACTGCAATAAAAAGCCATTAAATTTTGTTAAGGGTTGGAAGGGAGAGAAACCGTGATTTTGCCACAAATCTGTGGAGCTTCAATCCCAAACTCATTAGATCATCTTTATCGTAAGCACATTAGTACTGGTATACTAAATCCAATAACAGATACAAAGCCGCCTAGAGCATCTTGTGAATAATCACTAAACGCATAAAGCTAATCCTCTGGTCTGAAGTGGTAAAACACTTTCTTCTACTATAGTTAAATAAGCTGAACTTATTACAGTGTGTCAAGGCCTAGGCATGCACCTTAAGGTCACACTTTTGAGGAATAAATTTGGCTGTACATGGAGTTTTTTGAGGTATCCCTAGAGATCATTGACCTAAAGGTTGGGGCAAGCTCGTATGCCTTACAAAATAATGGACTTTTGACCATCTACACATATTATCCCCCATGAATAACAGGACATGTAATCATGTGGCAAAAGGTGAGTTATGCATGCCAAATAAATGGGTGCAAGGTGCTAGTTATACTTTCTTAGAACAATAAGGAATACGCTTGAGAATGTATGACGTTTATTTAGCCATAGGAATACCTTGAAGCAAGAATAAGATGCCAAAAAACATATTTAGAGCTGAGTTCTTTGTCATACTCGGAAGGTCAAAACAATATGGTATTGAAAACAACTTACTTGTAGTTATGGCTGAAATTTTGGAACACAACACTCAGAGCTTCCATAAATGCAACAGAAAGTGTAGCTGCAGATGCAACGTGAGATGGAGAGGCTTCCTACAAACCAGGGTAAAAAAATCGAAGGAAACTAGTAACGAAGTTTGGATTGGATGAAATTAAAATAATCACAAATAGTATGAGAAATTAGAAATACAAAACAACGTATCAAATATGCAAAAAATATCTTTAACTTCTAAAAAAATTAATAGTAAAATCTATATAGAATTTCTTGTTGGCAATGGGGAGAAAAAGGAATTCCAGTTCAGGTGAACTTAAATCTTTGAGAAGTGAAATATTTTGTAGAACTATGATAAACAGATGAACACAAGTCCGTTTCTCCATAGAATATATTAAATTGTTGTCGGAATGAAAAGAAATACTGCAGTAAACAGTACCACAACCAAAAAAAAAATTTAACAAAAGAAGAATCACCAACACTGATCCAAAAGGGCCAATACACTTGGTATTTAGTATGAGCATCACAATTTATAAGTTGATTTATCCATTTTAACTGGAAAAATAATGGAATATGTAGCAGTCAGATAAATTGTGCATGCACATGACTCCAAAGTCAAACTTCCTTGCAATAAGGCATATAGTACAGTGTACACGAAAGAACCGAGCTCAAAGTTCTTTGCATACTTTCAATGTTCCACATACATTCCTTCAAATACCTTTTTCTTCCATTCCATTTTATTTTCCATTGTTTCCTTCCGTTTTCTATAATATATACAGTATCTTTCAGTTCTTAATGCACACATCTATTAACACCATGATTCATTGTGCAACCAGGATTTCTTTGTTTTACTTTATATCATACTAAGCTGTTTCTTGTTAAACTCTGGAAAAAATGCACATAAACACAGCCCCCCAAAAAAACAATAATAATAAAAAAAATCATGCAAAAAATGAGAGATTGTCAAACACATTTTAAAGGTTATTATACGTTGTCTCTCTATCTAAAGATGTGTTAGCAATTACAAGATCATGCACCACTGCAAATTCAGAACATCATTTCTCATGCTTCATTCCATTCTTGAAATGTATATTCCCATGAAAACGGGGATGCATGTGCATTTCCTGAAAGGTATGTTACTATCAATAAATATTTAACAACAAAAATTCAAGCTTTATTAAACTAATATTTACTACACCGGAAAAAAAAAAACAAAAAACTGATAACACAACAGGAGATCATTAGAGTAAAAGATAATTAACGAATGTAAACATATCGTACATTGAGCTATGGGCAAAATTACAGTAACAGCATACTGCCAACTCCTCCTTTTTCTTTTTTAAAAAGGCATATGTTTTTTTAATTTATGTTGAGGTTTTGCTAGGTTTATGGGAAGTTGATTGAAACATTATTAAATCGCACTATTTTTTATACATTTATTTTTGGAGGGGGGTGGAGAACACTCAGTGAGTCACATTACCTTGAATCCATCTGGGAGGACCTCTGCCATGACCATCCAGATCATACACCCAGCTGCAAAGCCCGTACAAAATGGCAGGAACTTGTTAAATGCATCTGCACATATGAATGAAGGAACTGCTACAATAGGCTGCAACAGAAAAACAGGAGGGAATTTAAGTACAGAAATCAAGCAATCAAGCCTATACAAGGGGGAGAGAAAAAAAAAAAAAAGGAAAAAAAGTGAACTAGTAACCCTGTAATGTGACAATGAAGTTCCAAATTTGTACAGTTCCAGAAAGTTTCGAGGTAATCAAGGTCTGGTTCTAATACATGCTCACCAACTATTAAAATTTTAATATTCATTTCCAACTACTGAGTTCTATGAGATCAAATTGGTCTTCAAGATTCATTTTTGCATCCTTTGATGAGAAGAAAATAACAGAACCTCCTCCAATGAAAGCTTAAGCATATTACCTGGGGCAATGACGTAATTACACTCCATAACATCGCATTCTGTGGAGAGACCCCCCTTGATGCAAGAACCATACTCACAGCTAAGCCCTCTGGAATGTTGTGCACAGCAATAGCCAAGGTTACCAAAAGGCCCTGAGATAAACCTTTTGAGCCAGCAAAGGATACCCCAACACCAGAGCCCTCTCCAAAGGAATGAAGAGTCATGATGCCAACGACAAGAATAACTTTCGTTGCATCTGCTCCCTTTATGTCCAACATACTTACTTCGCCATATTCCTCCAGGAACTGAAAATACAAAGAAAAGAAAAGAACAAAATATAAATAAAAAGGAGAGGAACATAAGAGTGATATGCCACATGCCCACTGAAGCAAAATCATCAAGATTAACCTAACAACAGTTTGACTATAAGCTGGACTATTTTATTTTGCAAAAGGCCAGCACCAAACTTCACCCCAAAAGGAACCGACTGAATGTAGGAGATGCCTGGTGAAGTGTAGTCGATCGCTTTTGGAATGACCCTCTCCGATTCTTCAGAGGATCTGGTATGCCCGGACCCGTCTACATCAATGTGTGTGAACATATCTAAGTGATAACTATTTCTCCTTTCTAAACCACACCCAGTTCCCCACTTTCTCAGACCACTTCCAGTTGCTTAAACAGAAACCTCTGCAGTAACGACCCCACAAAAGTATCTATGCCCCCACGTTCAAAATTGTAACTCTCTCAGCTAGAGATGAGAACACATACATGAGGATATTTCCAGTGGTCAATCATTAAGCATGGCTTTGTTCCTCTGGATGCTAACCAAAGATATAGGTGTACTTGCTTTAAACCACAACTTACTACTACTATTGTCTACCTGAGTCCAACAAACGGAACAAACTCTTCATATCCATATTCATTATTATTTATTGATAAGTAAGTAATACAGTACATCCGCATCATAGCATGGAGGCTGAAAATGTATTTTATCTATGTCATGACTCATGAGCTGTAACTCAAAACCTATGGTACTACTAATGATTTCATTTGTGTACTAGCTGTTTAATTTACCCCAGATTACACCTAGGAACTTGCTACCTGCTGCTCTTGAACATAGAACCATGTTGAGGGCTGGCCAAGTATTACATGTAAGAACTATTTATGCCCTGTTCTTCACAGTAATATAAAATTTCAAAGTAAAGATGTATCATGATCAAAATCTTTATTTTGTGCTCTCATTTTCTTCACGAAAGATTCACATTTTTAAGTAATCTGTATCTAGTTCAAATAAAACATACTATATGTCACGAAAAGGTGAAATGTAATTGTCTTGACTTCAATCCGTTTAATAGTATAACAAAACAAAATTGGTTTGAAGAGCAAACCAAATACACATCATGTTTGATGAGCAACAGTGAGAGTAAGAATCATAACCATGAACTTAGTATAAAATAATCTGTATACACTTATAATCATCAAGTGCCATGCATCTGACTCGACGCAAAATTATTATGAAGCAACATTCTATTTATATACACATCATAAGGCACTCTCTCATGGTAAACTCAAAAATTGGTAACCCATATATTCTTGGCAACACCTCCTAGTGGTACTTCCTCACCTACCACAGTAGAAGTTTAAGGGTTCAAGTAACCACAGGGACAAAAGACTGGTGTATAAGTTTGTGCCAAGGAAGTACATACACACACACACACCTTCTGATAGCCAATAAATAGAAAAAAGTTGGGGAACTTCCAAGTGATTTGACATTCATATAATAAACAATAGCCCTTCTTTAGAGTATAAAGGAAAACCATAGAAATGAATATTCAAAGCAAAACAGAAACCCGTGTTTTCAATTTTCCTTGCCATGAGACTTCCCAAATGCAGGTTCATAGTGAATGAAACCGTTGGTATAGATCAATCCAGTTGACACCAACTAGTTATGCTTATACAACTGTTTCTTGAAATTGGATCCATAGTAGAAACAATCATACCTTAGGAACAATAGTTAAATCAAAGGAGTGTTAATCGGAAACTGTCAAAAATATAGATGCGAAAGGTATAACAATGAGGACAAAAACCAAAAGGAAAGCAACGATTGTCAGTTGAATTGTAATGAAGACAATTATATGGCAATGTAGAAACAAAGTATTGTTTATAGAAAACAAAACACATATTTCCACAATAAATTAGCCGCCAAATAAATGTGAAGCAACAAAGGACAATTGAACATAACAGACCAGTCATCACCTTCTTACAAAGCAAAATGAAAATGCCGCCTGTCAAAATTCCAATCACAACCCAGTTGCCACTACCATGCTCCTGTCCTTCCTGAATGAGATCAAAGCTTGCAGCCAACATCACACCCGCAGCCATGCCATTGCATATTCCGGCCCACTGGGGATCAAGCTCCAGAAAGAAGAATGGAACCGCACCTAAACCAGTAGCAGCAGCCATTGCCAGTGTGCACAATGCCACCGTGGACACTGAAACTCTGCTATTCATTCCTTTCCTTTCACCCTTCCCATCTGTACTATCATCAGAACCAAAGGTCTCCGCCGCCGTGCCATCTATGACACTATTTCCAGTATTCTTTAATCCAGGAGCTCTTAATCTCGCTGAGCTTTCTTTCTCAGATTCTGCTATAACATAACCATTCAACACCGCAAGAAACAGCAAAAATAGCAGGACCGGTTTGAATTTCAATCCCATTCTTGCTTAGATGTTCATGAAGACATAATCATTTTTTCAGCAATGCAAACTCGGGGGATAAAACCAAATAATCTTTTTTTTTGATAAGTAAAACCAAATAATCTTGTCAATGAAATAGCCAGAACCCTAGATCCCTCAAAAGCACCAGCTCATTGTCATCCAAAAACCCACTTCACCCTGATCACCAGGAGCACAATCTTTATCAATCAAAGCTATTCAGATAACCAGCCAACATTTTGAACTTGTTAAATATCAAATCCACTTGAATTCAGGTAAATAGCAACTAAAAAATGTAAAAAAAAAAACGCGCTTCGAGCAACTTCTGCTGCAAACCAAACACGAATCCCCATAAGCAAACAAGCTCAAACAAAAAAATTAACCTAATATTAATATCAAATCACACCGAAATGAACCCATCAATAATTTATCAATGATAACCAAAACTAATTCAATTTTCAATGGTCATTGAAATAAAATTATCCCAAAGAAAGCGAATTCTAGCAAAGCCCTAATTCCATCAACAACCATCAATGTCATCAACCCCTCCCCCACTACTTCCTCCAAAACAAAATCTTGATTTAGAAATGCCCTCAGTTTCAATAACTGTTATAGAGATTAAAAAATCAACAAATTAAACCACAATGTATATGCATAATTGAAGATATAAAAGGCATGAATTGAATTTGATTGGATTAAAGCGAAATTGAAAATGAAATTGAAATTGAAATCAAATAAACCCAGCTCACCGATGCTTTGAAAACCACCATGGATTCGAAGAATAAACCCTAAAACTGAGACTGGAGGACACAAAATCGTGATAGTAATAGTAAAATACAAATCGTGCTTTCCACAAAAAAGGAAGCAAATATATTAATGAAGAAAACAGCTTACCGGAAACAGAGGGCGGAGATTATTATAATAATAATGTCGCCGGAAAACCGGTTTAGAAGAGGTGTGGACCGGTTTTCCGACAGAGATAGGGTTAAATTGGAAGTAAAACAAGTGGATGGCTTTGGATTTGAGAAAAGGACGATAATGACGCTGAAACGAACTAGTCTTGACTTCGGTATTCACATGCGAAACAGCGTACAACTATTTGACGGAGCTTGCGCGTTACCGTAAACAGACCATAATATATATATATATATATATATATATATATATATTGTATACATATGATGAAAGACAACTACTATTAGTTATTGTCTTATAGATGGATTATCAAGTTTTATTGTTTAAATATGGATATGTCAAATATCTTTTCACTTTTTTGAGTAATAATTATTTTTTTTATGGCAACGCCTAATCAGTACAATTCGATTGACCACTGTTGTGCGTTGTTAGTGATATGTTGGAGCCGATATAGCATTTTTGTCGCATCAAATATGGGGATGGTTACTTCTATCCGAGTAAATATATGGTAAACTATGAGTATAGCCGTTAAATAATATATATATATATGTATGTACTTTTATTTTCTTGTTGAATGACTTTTGTTATACATTGATATTAAAAAAATTATTGAATATAAATAGATTAAATTAGGGTTGTACACGGTTCGGTTTGGTACGGTTCTTCAAATATTTGGAACCAAACCATTATCAACGATTCCTTGAAAACAAGAACCAGAAACATTAGTTAAGGAATCAAACAAAATCATAAAATAACGGTTCGGTTCCAAACCACAGTTCCGTAAACATGTTCTTTCAAATTATACATAACATAAATTATGAAAAACAATCTTGTCAATTTCAAAACTAAAAACAAGACTCTTAAAATAAAAAAATTACACACACACACACACCCCAACCTCCACCTGCGCCCCCCAAAACTCTCACATATACGCATTAAGAGGATGAGAGATGGAAGGAAAGAGGGAGAGTTTTAGAGAGATTGTTTATGGAGTTTTTCATGATTTTTTTTATTACATTTTTTTTTTTAATTTCAGACATAGCTTCAGTCAAGAAAATTATTGAATGTCCACGAGTTAAAACATAAAAGTTATGGGTCCATGTTTGTGTGTGAACCAAGACATATTTAGAGATCTATAGAGGAGGGGAGAGAAACCAACCGTTTGTAGAAAGCTTAGAAACCAGTGGTAATAATGAGAGGAGTTATGATGGTCGGCGGTGAGAATGAATATAAGAGATGAGATGGGCTATAAATTATAGAATTTTTATGTATATGCGTGTAATATTTGTTTGGATGGTAAAAAATTATTAAGGTAAATTTAAAATTTTATTTAATACACTAATTTATATTTATTTAATGTTATAAGTTTATATGAATCTATAATTTTGTTAAATATAATGTAATTGTATAAGTGAATTATACATATAGATGTATATCTAATTCATATCGGTTCGGTTCGGTTTGGTTTCAGGTAGTTTGAAACAGGAACCAAACTAAACCAATTCAAAATCGGAACCAAAGCACCGGTTCGGTTCGATTTGGATCGATTCTACGGTTCTACGGTTGTTTTATGCACACTTAGACTAGATACAGTGTCGAGATGTAGAAATTTCTGTGAGTGAGGGTATAATTATTAGATAGAAATTTTAATGAGAATTTTAGGATATTTATTATAAATTTTAGTGGGGATATAATTGTAAAAAATTTAAATTTAAAGATAAATTAGATTAAAAAGAAAATCAGTTGGACAACGCCCCCACTGAATTAATTAAATCCGATTCTAAATATTAATTTCAATTTATTATTTAAATTCTTTTTGGATAAATTATTCTGACCTCCCCTGAGATTTTGCATAATTACTTTCACATTAAAGTTTTTGTAAATTTATTATGATCTACCCTGTAAAATTTATATTACACTAATATTTTTGTGCATTTACTAAAGTACCCCTAATTTAAGTGTTTTAACCTGACGTAATTTATGATTTGCATGTCTAATGTCTTTATATCATTTAAAATACTAAAATATCCCTAATTTGACACCACCCAAAATATCTTTATCACTCTCCAAGCAAGTTGGTGAGGTTATTTCAATATTTCTGCCACTCTCAAGGGTATTTTTGGGTTTTAATATATTTATTATTTCTTAATTTAATAAAGTTAACTTCATTTGATAGTAAAGTTACCCAAATCAAAGTTAACAAGAACGTAATTTTAGGTTAGAGTATATTACTTCAATTTAAAGCACTTAAATTTGGGGTACTTTAGTAAATGCACAAAATGTTCTATCATATTAGTTTTACATGGGAGATCAGAGTAAATTTACACAAACTTTAATTTGAAAGTAATTATGCAAAACTTCAAGGGAGATCAGAGTAATTACTCATTCTTTTTTTTTTATCAAACAATCAAAATAAAACCCAATTAATTTTAGTCAAGGACCGAGTAGGCTAGTACTAATATCTTTGGGCATCTCTCTCTTGGGCCTGCACTTTAGCTGGATGTTTGTTCTCTTTTCATCTGTACATAACTAAATAGTAAATACTTACATTCACATGAAAATAAAGGGAAAAAAGAAGAAGGCAACAACAACAAATGCTACAAAATCTCTTCCAAGACTTTTGAAAAGTGCCACCAATGCTGAAAATTGTTCAATTAAAAACTTCATTTATAGTCTAAATTCAAAAGAATTGACCTAGCCAAAAGAAACTTAAAATTTAGCATCACGTCTCATATTTTATTTTTATTTATGCAAACAATTCACTATAAGTACAACTACAAATATATTATGAACCTTACTCTATTCATGTTACTTTACATGAATCTTGAGATTATTCCGGATGAAAGCCCATGGACATCTAGATTATATAAATTAAAAAAAAGAAGACAAATTACATTGCAATCACAATTTTAAATTAGTTATGCATTTTATTAATTTAAAATATAAGCATCCATATATAAAACTTCAAATATTTGTATTCACGATCCAAACTCTAAGGGATAATTATGTATTATCTGATAATTTTGTTTTTAATAATATATACAAACCATAGTTCGTCGATGAAGTATCAATTTTGATCTTGATCGTTATTACAATAATGATATAACGGATTCGTAAGTAAATTTTAGAATAATATAAAAAATGTGTAACTATATTAACACCTTACAAAAATATTATAAATCAACTAACATGTAAAGTTAGGGATGATAATAAAACTCACTCCGTTTATTATGGATTTGGGACCCGATTAAGCTAATCGGGGTGGGTATGGGGAACCCCAGTCCCGCCCCGGTTCCATATATATATATATGTATTTCATATTTTAAACACAAACCTAAATATATATATAAGGTAAAAAATGAATATCATCTATATATATATATATATGTTGAAGATCACTCTTCGCGGATTTATTTTCTATCGATAATGTCTTCCTCACAAAAATTATTCAAAAAAAAATTTGTAACCGGTCACGGACGGGATGAAAAAAAAAAAAATCCTACGTAAAGTATTACGTATTGGTCAGCAACCAGAAATACAGACACTGTTGTATTATGCATGACAAAAGGAAAACTGGAGACCAAGGGTGGGCAGTGGGCACATACACTACGTACCCTTCCAATAATTGCTTCTTTATTGAGTTCTGTGTCCCCTCTATAATTCCACACCGCGCCTCTGCTTTACTAAAATAAATAAATAAATAATTCTTAATTTCGTGAATAATTTTTTTTTTTTTTTGTGTATTAAAAGATTCTTTTAGTGAATATTAATCTCTCAATATTTTCTGGAATTCTCAAATTAAAAGGTTTACTTTTTTGTAAAAACTCAAATTGATTTTATTAATTGAAAGGGTAATGTTTTTTTGTGGGTATTCTTTCTCATCCTTCACTACTCAAAAAAGAATTTATCTTTCAAGAAATAAATAAAAATTTATTAATAGCCCATGTCTTTCAACATAATACCAAAACTACCCCTGCCTCACCATTATACATACCGTACATATATGATACATAAAATGGTATCTTAATCAATGCCCACACTCGTAACGTCTGTGCCAGAAATTTAAAATTTTAAAAAATTAACGGTAATCAGAATGGCGTGAGCTTGTATTCATAATTACTCTGAGAATTGCATATAATAATATGTTTAAAAAACATTATCTTTGTATATCTTCGAGAACAGAACAGAACAGAGGAGCATAATAGTAGTATAATACTAGAATACAGAGACAATAATACAAGACAAAGGAATGAAAAGCAAAAGGAAGCTCTGCTTCAGAAAAAGGAAAAGGTACATTCTTGTTTTGTTTTGGTGTAAATTAATACAAATTACAGGGCTATTTACGTAAACCAAGATGCATATATAATATATATATATACATACACTGCTATATATCATTACAATCTACTGTTGTAATTTGTAGTCTGAGGTGCTGTTCAAGTGTCAAAGTGAAAGTGGGACTCAGATCGAATAATATGCTTTCCGATAATTCCCTCTCTTCTACTCCAAGCTTCTCCAATTCCTTCGCTAACCGGTAATCTTCATTGATCGTCTTTATATAATATATACACCCCCATATAAATTACTTTTGAATTAACTTGAAATTAATGTTGGTTATCTATTTTGATACTTTCTAATGCTTTTGTTTTTCCTAATTGTTTCCATATGTTTTAATTCTGAACTGGTATTTTTATTGTTTTTAAATTTTTGTATGATTTTTATGCAATTGGGTTTCCATCATTGTTATTAATCTTCACATTCTGTTTTGGGCTTTGGGGTACTTCTTAGAAATTAGGATGGTGGTTATTTCTTTGTCATGATTTTAGTTGGTTGCATTTATTTAACTTTTCAATTTCATTTTGTAAATGATACTTTGAATTTATTATTAGAGGTGCACTTGAGAACATTAGTCCACCATTTTGACCTGTTACTTAATTTGTTGTCATGCATGCTAGTTAATAATTAATTGATTTGTGGAATCAAAACACTATGCTGTGAGTTTAAACTGTGTGTGGTTGAGGTTCTGTTACAATTCATTTTCTCTATTTATGTAGGTATATGATCTTGTATTGAGATTTTTTTTTTCTTTCGGTAACTGTGATATCCGGGCTAGGTTACGTGCACCTTGACTAATCCCCGGAGCTCTAGGTTACGTGCACCTTAACTTTTCAATTTCATTTTGTAAATGATACTTTGAATTTATTATTAGAGGTGCACTTGAGAACATTAGTCCACCATTTTGACCTGTTACTTAATTTGTTGTCATGCATGCTAGTTAATAATTAATTGATTTGTGGAATCAAAACACTATGCTGTGAGTTTAAACTGTGTGTGGTTGAGGTTCTGTTACAATTCATTTTCTCTATTTATGTAGGTATATGATCTTGTATTGAGATTTTTTTTTTCTTTCGGTAACTGTGATATCCGGGCTAGGTTACGTGCACCTTGACTAATCCCCGGAGCTCTAGAGTTAACGATGTAAACATCCAGTGGCCCAAACAAAATTGTAACCAACTGGAATCAAACTTAGGAACTAATGCTTCTTGAGGCACTAGGTTCTGCCTTTTCCCAACTGTGCCACCCGTTCGGGTTTTAAATGGAGATTTTCCTTTTTCGGGATCTTAATGGTTGTAAAGTACTATCACCCTCAAATAATTAGCTGTTTGTGTGTGTGTGTAGATTTAAGTATATATATATATATGTCTAGAGAAATAGATTGAATAATGGTTGGATGAATTGTCCATACAAGGTTGTTCAATGTCTAGTAAGAAACAACAGATGATGAAGCAGTGAATCTTCAGCTTTGGCAAGCCTAAATTAAACAAATATGCAATCAAACCTGATTCCGATGATACCATTTGTTGTTGTGGTTTCCTTTTCGACCTTAGCATCTCAAAACTTCAAATTTCGAGAGAGTTGTGGAATTGTAACCATAGTTTTTTTCAAATTGATCTTGTTTGATTTCTGATTCATTTAGGCAATGCAAATGCTTTTATACAATATATGATTAAATCTTGAATTTTATATGATATATTCTCTTCTCACATCTTCTGGATCATTACCATTTGTTCAAATCGCAATATAGATGAAATGTTCTATTTACATGCAGTATATTTACGGATATTGCTGGGGACATTACTGTTGTTGTTGATGGAGATTCTTTTCTGCTGCACAAGGTAAATTTTTTGTCTAAAGGTTCTACAATATTTGTTTCAGTTTAAAGGTCTTAGCAAAATGTTAACCCACTGATATGATAACATATATAGAAATAAAGCTCAAATGTTTTCGTTTTCGTGTGCTTCCTCTTATGGCGATGTATGTAGTGTGTACTCATACACACATCTCCACTGGGGCTTGAGCCCTCAACTTCCCGTTTAGGGAGGTGAAGGATATGCCGCTAGTCCAAGGCTTTGGTGGTGATATTCTTGCTTTGAAGTACAATAAAATGAAATTTTGAATTTTTGTGAACATCATTGTGTACCTGTATAATGTAACCAAAAAATAATGATAAAAATACTTCATGTAGGATATAAATTGTGAAAATATGATATGGGGAATGAGAAATCTCTATTATTATTTTCTAGTGTTAGCATTGTCAATACTAGTCTTTCTTCGGTACATTCTCAGCAACTAGATTTCCTCCATGATTTTTATTTTCATTTCTAGCACTCCTTGATTTCTTGAACACTGAGAAAATGTTGCTATTTTTTGTGTTTTTGTTTTACTGAAGTTTCCCCTGGTATCACGGAGTGGGAAGGTTCGGAGAATGGTAGCAGATGCCAAAGATTCTAATATCTCAAAATTGGAGTTTCTCAACTTTCCAGGTGGACCTGAAACATTCGAAATCGCAGTGAAATTCTGCTATGGGATGGACTTCGATATCACGACTGCAAATGTCGCTCATTTACGCTGTGCTGCAGAATACATGGAAATGAGTGATGATTACCGGGAAGAAAATCTCATTTCGTGCACTGAAGCCTTTCTGAAAGAGGTTGTGGTCAGAAGTCTCGAAAAATCACTCAAAGTTCTGTCTAACTGCGAGTCACTACTTCCGCTAGCAGAGGAGGTGGGAATACCGAATAGATGTGTGGACGCGATCGCCATTCATGCTTGTAAGGAGCAACTAGTATTGGGTTTATCTCGTTTAGATTGTAACAGTGTATCTGCAGAACTAAAGGGATGCGTTGTCAATTGGTGGATTGAAGAGCTATCGGTGTTGGGGATTGATTTTTACCAAAGAGTTGTCAATGCCATTGCAAGAACAGGCGTGCGACCGGATAGCATTGTTGCGTCTTTAATGCATTACGCGCATGCGTCGCTAAAAGGCATTGGGAAAAATCAATTTTGGAATCCGGGAAAACCAAATCACGGAGCGATGGAGAATGGCCAGAGGGTCATCGTGGAAACTCTCGTAAGCCTTCTGCCAATGGAGAAGAGCTCGTCTATTCCGCTGAGTTTTCTCTTTGGGATGCTGAAGATAGCGATAATGGTGGATGCTACAATGGGCTGCAGGCTTGAGCTCGAAAAGAGGATCGCATTTAGATTGGAGATGGTTTTGCTTGATGATCTGCTTATACCATCTGTCCAGACTGGAGATTCTTTATTCGATGTTGACACTGTCCAGAGGATATTGGTGCATTTTCTGCAGCGGATCGATGAGGAAGATAACGAAGATTGTGGGTACGAATCGGAAGGCCTTGGTTCTCCGAGCCATGGCTCTTTGTTGAAAGTTGGAAGGCTTATAGATGCATATCTTGCAGAAATAGCTCCTGATCCGTATTTGAGCCTCGAAAAATTCATTGCTTTGATCGATTTACTGCCTGATTATGCTCGTGTCATCGATGATGGGCTGTATAGAGCAGTTGATATATATCTCAAGGTAAATTCTCAACTTCAGCAATGGAAAATTTGCAGTATTTATAATCTGATTGCCCTTTGATTACATTTTTTACTTGGGTTTTATCTTAATTTTTTTTAGGCTCACCAAACTTTAACAGAGCTTGAGATTAAGAAGCTCTGCAACTTCATAGACTGTCAAAAACTTTCTCAAGAAGCCTGCAATCATGCTGCACAGAACGACCGGCTTCCAGTTCAGATGACAGTGCGAGTTCTCTATTTTGAGCAACTCCGGCTGAGGAACGCCCTATCTGGAAGTTCTGGGGATGGCTTTCTGTCCCAGAAGATGAGCAGTGGCGTCCCTAGTGCAGCTATGTCGCCTAGAGATAATTATGCTTCTCTCAGGAGGGAGAATCGAGACCTGAAGCTGGAGATTTCAAGAATGAGAGTGAGACTGAGCGACTTAGAAAAGGAACAGACGTTCATGAAACAAGGGATGATGGAGAAATCGGGCAATGGAAGGACGTTCTTAACTTCGATTTCTAGGGGAATAGGAAGGATTGGAATATTTGGCGGTCCAACAGGCGGGAAACACCATAAATCTGGAAGGAAGTCCAGAGTTAAAGAAGGGAAAACTGGTAGGAGCAGGAGGTACTCAGTTTCGTAGCATATTGGCGGGAAACACCATAAATCTGGAAGGAAGTCCAGAGTTAAAGAAGGGAAAACTGGTAGGAGCAGGAGGTACACTGTTTCGTAGCATATTGTTTCATCTTCTTTGTTCCAGCGTTAGAAAAACATGTAGTATTCTGGTGCAAATGAGTGGATGATTGATGAGTTTCTGTAGATGTTCAGATAGGGGCAGTTCTGGAGCTCAAATTCATCATGTAGCACCTTAAATATGATGCCCAAAAGTTTTTGCGAGCTTGGCCAGAAGTAAGATTCAACTGTAAAACCACTAACTCAAAACTCAAATAGATAGATATATAAAATCTGCATCTTTATCTAGCAATACAAGGCGAAATTCTCAAGTTTCAAGTGTACTCCAATATCATCGACGACGATTTCCTAATTATAAACAATCATGCATATATTTAATGTATATGCATGATTGTTAAGAACGCATATACATTATTTAATGTATATGCATATACATTATAATGATTGTTCATAATTATAAACAATCATGTATATGCATGATTGTATACGAAAAATAGTCTAAACAGAATATTGTAATTTTGCTGTTATTGGCGTGGATAACAATCATGCATATACATTAGTATATGTCGCTGTATACATGGGCAACATGAAAATTCGTGAATGGAGGATGAAGGCCATTATTCATGTATTCAATGAACAAGAGATCCAATTTATTACATAACATACATAAAATTATAATCTGAACAAGCAAAAAGAATTGGGTCCAAGATCCTATAACATCCCCTACATACATAAAATTATAATCTGAACAAGCAAAAAGAATTGGGTCCAAGATCCTATAACATCCCCTATATAAGACGCATGCTGGCCCCCAAGCGAAATGGAAAGATTTCACACTGATCACGCATCCATTTTATTATAGAGACGCTTGCGTATCTGCATTGAGGTAAAAGAAAAAGTGAGAATATTGAGTAATAAAACCATGATTCAGTTCAATAATTAAGATAACAATATCATGCAGTTTATTTATTATTAGTACCATCATTGATTTCTTTTGGGGCCTGAATCTTGTGCAGATATTCTTTAAGTAATTATATGAGTAGGGCTGACAATTCATGTCGTGTTCGTGTCGGGTTGAGATTGTGTCATGTCGAAAAATACATTGTTAATATACGTGTCAAATATGTTCAACCTTAACCCAACCCACAAGTTATCCGTGTCGACCCATGTAATCCATTTAGCCTATTTATTATAATATATTAAATTAAAGGGTAAATTACAGTTACACCCCCTCAAGATTGGATATATTACAGTTTGAATAATTACACTTTTACCCCCTCTAGTCTGATTTCAGGTGTGATTTTACCTAATTGCCCCCCACCCTTATGGGTAAATTATAGTTTCACTTCCAAAAATTTGAAAAAATATTTAAAATTTAAAAATATATATAAAATTCGAAAATATATATATAAAATTCGGAAAATATATAAATTTCGAAAAACATATAAAATTTCAAAAAATATATTAAATAAGGATTGTTATTCATTTAAGCTTATTGTTA
The DNA here is from genome assembly GCA_963922005.1 of Cornus suecica. NCBI lineage: Eukaryota > Viridiplantae > Streptophyta > Magnoliopsida > Cornales > Cornaceae > Cornus > Cornus suecica. The sequence goes on along the minus strand of OY998244.1, from coordinate 72,663,320 downwards.
ATTTGGGCATATAAACCTTGTAGTGTGTTCATGAAGGTAGATGTGAAAACTGTATCATGGTGTGTTAGCTTCCTTGCAAAATATAAAATCATATTTAATGAATCATCCTATGTTTCCATTCATGTGTACAGATTAGATATTGCACCATTTATTGGTTTGGAAAATATATTTATATATTTTTTTCGTATTTTATATATATTTTCGAATTTTATATATTTTTTCAAAATTTAAATATTTTTTTGAATTTTTGGGGGTGAAACTGTAATTTACCCATAAGGGTGGGGGCAATGTGAAAATTCAATAATTTAGGAGGATTTATTGATATTAACCATAAAATTATAATATAATGTAAAGGGTAATTAGGTAAAATCACACCTGAAATCATACTAGAGGGGGCAAAGTATTACCATAACCAAATTAGAGAGGGTGAAAGTGTTATTATCCAAACAAGAGGGGGTCAAACTGTAATATATCCAATCTTGAGGGGGTGTAACTGTAATTTACCCTAAATTAAATTGGACACAATCCAACACGAAACGAATTATTTAACCTATTATCAGCAAAATTAAATTGAATTTAACATGATCCAGTAATAGTTTATTGATATATTTCAACCCATGACCAATTAGAGAAGATAAAAAAATATTAATAAATATAAATATAATCATGTCAAACTTGTCGTGTTCGGATTGACCCTTATATTATCGTATCGTGTTCGGGTCGGCCCTTATACAACTTCAACCCTTTTATGATCAACCCTAACCCTTTTAATTCATGTCGTATTCGTGTCGTATCTCATTTTGTCAGCTCCAATTATGAGTCATGATAGAAGTTGCAAATCTAATAATTAATTAGCTATGTTTTCCATCAGAGCTCAATTGTTATAGAATTTGAGGATGAAGGATATATAATTGGAAAGTTATACAAATCTTTCGGGGTTCTCTAGATGGAGTTATGGCTGTTCCCAAAAGATGTGGGGACTTGCTGAGATTTCTGCACTCGAGGACTTATTTATCCTATCCTGATTCCATCCAACTCGGCTTCACCATATATTTTATCCCGTTTGTAACTGACTTCTAGGTTCCGTGACATATTTAAAGTCCTCATAGCCTTGTTCAATCATATTCAAGTTAGCGAAATCACGTCACTTTTCATTTTCTTTAATAGGTACTTGTGTTGAGTATTTTAGAAAGAATTTGTATCTTTGGAAATCTACCTATGGCTGAAGCAATGCCAACTCGAATGTTCTGGAAAGTAACCTAGATGAATTTTAATATTGTTTAATCATCTTGTCATGACTATTGTTATGATGGGAGTATCCTTGCTCTTATCCTTGGGCGGATTCCTCTGGGTGGCAACCTTACCTAATCTTTCAGCTTACCTCCTATTTCTCGGCATCATGGTCTTGAGAAAACTGACCAAGAGTTAAGTTCCATCTCCAACCATCCTCTCCTAAAGTTGTACTTCCTCCTAGAAATGCAAATGAAAGCTATGACTTAATTTGCAGTTCCTCATAACATACCAGAATGCAAGTTCTGGTAAAAAACTTGATCTTCAAAGCCCTTTGTCTTCTACACAAATTGTAGGGTGTCCATTCGCATGATTTATAATCATGGCCCACAGGTGAACAGTGTAAATTTTGAAATGGCAAGTGTTTTGTATGACACAAACTACTGGCTACTATAGTGTATTGTTACTCAACTTTTTAAGCAGAATTCCTCCAAGATTGTGGTTCGATTAAATGGCAAGATCTTATATGGAGGCCATTGCGCTTCCTACGTTCTTTTGAGGTGGTGAGGTGAAGGAGGCGAACCCGCCGAGAGGTCCGTCGTTGTACATTGACGAGGAGTCCATTTGCTGGAGGAAAGAGTTTCTTCGATCATGTTTGGTGGGACGATTCGAGGAGTTAGAGGTGGAAGAGATGACTAAGGTGCAGGAATGGGCCATGAGAGTATGGAAAGTGGCGTCGGGTTTCTCGGTTGCTTTGCTCAACAATGGTTACTACCTATTTCGCTTTTCGTCTAAAGAGGTGGCTATGAAGGTGTTAGCATCTGGTCAACGCGATTGGGGCAATAGGCGGTTAGTGCTGGATGCATGATCCTCCGGTGTTGGGGCGGTGGCGCCATGGCAAAGAAGCGAAGTTCGTCAAATTCTTTTAAAGGGGATTCCCTTGCATCTCTGCTGTTTGCAATTATTCAAAAGAGTGGGGGACTTATGTGGTGGTTATAGAGGCTTGGAGAAGTTAGATCCATGCCGACCGGATAAAGTGGCCATCATCGTGGCTGTTAGCAGACCTAGTCCTCCATTTATTTTCATTCACGATGATGCTATCTGTTTTCGTGTTTCGGTAGTGGATGATAATCCGTCGGCGGTGGTGGCGACGATCCATAATCTTGAAGGAGGTTTCGGATCTCTGGTGTTTAGGAGGAAGGAGTGGTTGGCGTTGCAGTCGAGTGGGTGGAGAGAAGGTTTGGAGATTCGCCGATGGGTTGCGGCCGATCGAAGGTATGCTCAACCTTCCATGCGATCATCTGCTACGGTGGTGAAGTAGGTTGCTAGGGTTGGGGCGAGGAAGGGGATGACTGGTATTAGAGGAAGGCGATGTAGGGAAGAGGAGGATGCGCGTGTCTCTCACAGGAGCAGGGGCAGGATGAAAGAGCGTGGGATGGGTAGTGGTATGGCACATGGGGATGCTGGCTGGAGGGGGGACATATGGCAGATACAGCCTTTCCCAAATGTCAACAAATTTGAAATGAAAGGGTTATGCGGCGCATGTAGGATTGGGAACTGGGCTGAGAGGGATGGGCCAGGTTTTGCACATAAGGGTATTGGGCCTGTGGGTTTAATGAAGGGCCAGGTGCATGGTGGGCTTGGTGGGTGCAATGGGGCTGGTGAAGCAGGCCGTGATGAACTCAGTAACAGGCCTGGATTTATTAGGGTTGATAAAAGCAAGGTCAAAGCCCATCCTAATGGGTCAGGGTATGGGGTTAACGATTCGGGTGGGAAGGGTATGGTGATGGGTCAACCCGGCTGGTATCCAAGCGATATGGATCCGGGTATGGAGCCCGACCCGGATCCGAACCTTTTTCTGTCAGAATCGACTCGCGACGGTGAGGTTTTGGATCGGAATTTGATTCCGGTTGTCGTGGATGGCGGGTCGTTGAAGGATGTTGCAGGCTTAAGGGCGAATGAGGCTGATGAAGGTCTGAATGATGGTTCGTGCCGACGAGGAAAGGAGGATGCTGGCAGGGGCGTGACGCGACGGGCTCCTTTGGCTCAGCGGTTTGTTTTCGATGGACTGAAGCCTGGTTCAATGCACAGGAATGGGATCGTGAAAGGAAAGAGAAGGATCGTTGGCCCTTTGCTCCTGTCGGCAAAACAGGGGTATGGTTTAAATGTGTACTCTGGTTTGAACAGTAGGCTTGGGGTTGATACAGGAGGAATGGTGTGTGTGAATGATGATGCTGTGAATGGGTCTATGGTTAATGGATCAATACTCACGTCTGATATGTCTTCGGTTGGGGAGTTAAAGTCTGGCAGTGAATGGGGTTACTCTACAGGTAATGAAGGTGTTGATCCTGGCAGTACTGAGAGACATGTGGTGATGAAGGGCAGGGAGGTTAATGGCGATGATGTTTCTGGTGTATTAGGGGTGGTTTCGGAGGGCAGCGGGTCGACATTATGCAAGGAGTTGGAGAGTATGGATGTGCTGGAAAATGCGTTACCCATTGCAATTGATTGTTCGGAAGTAAATGCGGAAAATTGGGTTAAGGAGAACGTGGTGAATGTTGCTTCATTGATAGGGGTCAAGTTTGGAATCCATCATAAGAAAGGGGAGGAGTTTATTTTGGATTTGGTGAATACGTCAGTGGAAGAGAAGAGTAACAAGGATAGGACAGTGGTGGTTCATAGATCTCCTTCATATTGGAAGGGGGAACGAGAGTTGCGAAATTTGGTGAGCACAGTGAATTATGATGGGTGTGGGAGTGGATCAAGGGGTTCCGAAGGGGAAAGGGGTGGGGGAAGACGGAGGGGCGAGGCGGTTTAGATTTGTTTCTCATGTTGCTACGACTTGTATCATGGAATGTTCGGGGCATCAATTGCCCTGAAAAGAGGAAGATTGTTAGATTGGCTCTTGGGAAGTGGAATGCACATGTTGTCTGCTTACAGGAGACAAAGTTGGAAGTGGTGAATGATAGAATGATTCGAAGTTTGTGGGGTAATCGGTTTGTGGAATGGGCGTTCATGGCTTCTTGTGGAGCTTCGGGAGGTGTAATTGTGTTATGGGATAGGAGATGGGTCTCTTTACGGGATACGAGTAAAGGTCGATTCTCGATATCATGCTCTTTCTCAATGGTGGAGGACGGTTTTGACTGGGTGTTCTCAGGTGTTTATGGGCCCGGGGATGATAGGGGGAGGTCGGTGTTGTGGGAAGAGCTTAGTGATGTTAGGCATGTGTGGGATTTACCTTGGTGTGTGGGTGGGGATTTCAATGTGGTCCGGACACCTGCGGAGAGATCTACGGGGGGACGATGGACTAGGGTGATGCTTGATTTTTCCGAGTTCATTGACAGACAGTCTTGCATGATTTACCTCTCAGTGGGGCATCTTTTACGTGGTCCAGTGGTAGGGCGACGCCGACTTATTCCCGTATTGATAGGTTTTTGGTATCCGGTGATTGGGAGGAGCATTTTCCGGGCGTTATTCAAACTATTGCTACCAGATTTACTTCTGATCATGTTCCTATCTTTCTGGATTGTGGGGGTATTTCTTCAGGAAAATCTCCGTTCAGGTTCGAGAATATGTGGCTCAGGGCAGGGGATTTTCAGCTGAGGATGGCGGAATGGTGGGCTGCTCCGGTTCGATCAGGTTCTCCGAGTTATGTGTTGGCTTCAAAATTGCGATGTTTAAAGTCATCTCTCATTTCATGGAATAAGGAGGTGTTTGGTAACATTGTGTGGCGTAGGAATGTGCTTTTGGTTGAGATTACCGACATTGACAGAGCTGATTTGAATGGGGGGGTGGATGAGAGCTTGCAATTAAGGAGGGCACAATGTCTGGCTGATATTGAGGAGATTGCAATTCTATAGGAGATCTCATGGAGACAGAAATCGAGGGCAATTTGGTTACAGGAAGGGGATCGGAATACCAAGTTTTTCCACCGCTCAGCAGATGCACGGAGTAGGAAGAACTTTATTGGGAGCTTAACTGTGGAGGGTTCTCTACTCATGACTGAGGAGGAGATTTGTGCGGGGATTCCTCCGTACTATCAGAGGCTGTTTACCGAAAGCGCGAGTTGGAGGCCAAATTTGGATGGACTTGTTTTTGATACTATTGCTGAAGGGGATCGTGACAGGTTGGAGATTCCTTTCACTGAAGAAGAGGTATTGAGGCCGTTGAAGCAATGTAATGGTGACAAAGCCCCTGGTCCTGATGGGTTCTCGATGCGTTTTATGTTGGAGTGTTGGCCCGTTGTCAGGGAGGAGGTGATGGCTACTTTTTGCACATTCCATGAGGAGGATTGTTTTGTGAAATCACTTAATGCCACTTTTATCTCTCTTATCCCAAAAAAAGGAAAGATGAAGGACATTAAGGATTTTCGATCGATTAGCCTTGTTGGGTGTGTGTATAAGTTGATTGCGAAAGTTCTTGCATCTAGGATGCGTGGTATTCTGGATGGGGTTATCTCTGATTCTCAGAATGCTTTTATTGGGGGTCGCCAGATTCTGGATTCTACCATTATTGCGAGTGAGATGGTGGACGATAGGTTGCAGAGTGGTATCCCAGGGGTGTTGGTGAAGCTGGATGTGGAAAAGGCGTATGACCATATGCATTGGGGTTTTCTTTTGTATATGTTGGAGAGATTGGGTTTTGGGGTGAGATGGCGTAGATGGATTCGTTTCTGTATTTCTTCAGCTCGCTTCTCTGTGATTGTGAATGGGTCACCACCGGGTTTTTTGGGAGTTCACGTGGTTTGCGACAGGGTGATCCTCTATCTCCCCTCCTTTTCCTTATTGTTATGGAGGCTTTTAGCCGGATGATGACTAAAGCCACTGAGTTGGGTTTATTACATGGGTTCAGGGTAGGTGAGGTCACTTCTCAGGTTGAGGTTGTCTCACACTTATTATTTGTTGATGATGCTTTAGTTTTTTGCGATGCGGATGTGATGCAGTTGTGGTATCTCCGATGTGTATTGATTTGTTTTCAGGCGGTCTCTGGCCTGAAGATAAATACTGGAAAATGCTCCCTGTTTCCGGTGGGTGAGGTGGATAATGTGTCGGCCTTGGCTTCAGCTTTGGGGTGCAGAGCGGAACAATTTCCTACGGTGTATTTAGGTTTGCCATTGGGATCCTCTGGGCAGCGTCATTCCTACTGGGGCTCGGTTGTGGAACGGGTGGAAAGGCGTCTTGCAGGTTGGAAATGACAGTATCTTTCTAAGGGTGGGCGACTCACTTTGGTGAAGAGCACGCTATCCAATCTTCCTACGTATGCTTTGTCTCTTTATCGGATTCCAACCGGTGTGGCTCAGCGGATTGAGAGGATTCAGCGACAGTTTTTATGGGGTTGTTGTAGGGAGGGTTACTCTATCCCGTTGGTTCGGTGGGATGCTGTTTGTCGGCCTTTTCAGGACGGAGGTTTGGGCATCCGTCGGGTGTTGCTTTTCAATAAGGCTCTACTGGGAAAGTGGTTGTGGCGATTCGGGATAGAAAGGGATCGTTTGTGGAGGAGGGTGGTTGCTTGTCGTCATGGTGTGAGTAGAGGTGGTTAGTGTTCTGAGGAGGTTAGGGGTCGGCGAGGTGTAGGGGTGTGGAAGGATATCCGAGAGGGATGGGATTCTTTTGCTTCTTTTACCAGCTTTAGAGTTGGGGACGGTCGTTGTATCAGTTTCTGGTCGGATTGGTGGTGTGGTGCGGGTTCATTAGATTCCTCGTTTCCTCCGCTTTATAGGATCGCTCGGGACCGTCATACTTCAGTAGCCGACTGTTATCATCTTGATACCGGGACGTTAGTGTGGGATGTCAGTTTCGTGCGGCACTTTCAGGACTGGGAGTTGGAGGAGGTTTCTGTGTTTTTGGAGCTATTATACTCTCTGACTATACAAGGTGGAGCGGACTCGTTGATTTGGAAGGCGACTACTTCAAGACTCTTTTCAGTCTCTTCTTATTTTTATTGTCTCTTGTCGAGGACGAACGAACCTTTTCCTTGGAATGCGGTTTGGCGTTCAAAGCCCCCCCCTAAGGTCGCTTTCTTCACATGGTCGGCGGCGTGGGGTCGGATACTCACTTTGGATAGATTGCGACGGCGCGGCATATTTTTGGTCAATCGGTGTTTTATGTGTAAACAGGATGGGGAATCCATTGATCATCTTCTTTTGCACTGTCCTTTTGCATATGACTGTTGGTGTTTTCTGTTATGTTTGTTTGGTGTTCATTGGGTGATGCCTGCTTCAGTTCGGGATGTTCTGTTTTCTTAGAGGAGCGTGTTGGTTGGCTCGCACAGTCGTCTTTTTTGGAGGGTGGCTCCTCTTTGTCTTTGGTGGACGTTATGGATGGAACGCAATAGGCGTTGTTTTGAGGGTATTGAGTCCCCAGCGAGGGTTGTAAAAGATAATTTTATTTTCTGTCTGTTTAGTTGGGTGGAAGGGCGTAATTGTAGTTCCATTGATGAGAAAATTGAGTTTATGGGTTCCCTCGGCCCATAGAGGTTGATGTATATGGGATGCATTCCCCTATTGAATGCGTTTTTTTATAAATTACTTACTTATCAAAAAAAAAAAGCTTGAGGAGGAAAAGAAAAAACAAAATAATTCCTTTGATATAAATTGAATTATTGGATATTCTTCCTTTTATACCAGTTATTTACATATAGTAACATGTCTTACAAGTTTAGAGGCGCTACAAGATTAAGGAAAGGCCAAAAATAAGTTACATGGTCTGAAGGGCGTAATTCGTACTACATTGATCATAAAAAACACCAACTTAAAGTACTTTAAGAATTGAGAATCAGGAACTTATATTTTCATGATAAGAATGCATACCTCGGGCAATTTTTGCCGGAAAGCAACATCCAATCGAGCATCCAGAGTGTTCTCACAGACAATCTTCCCATCTTGTGAAGCCAAAACAACCCCTCCCGAGCTTTTAAACAACAACAAAGGAGGGTCAAGAAAACCACAAACAATATGAGCACGTGGAACAAAAATTAACAACTGACAGTACACCAAAAAAAAAATAGGGAGCACATATGAAAGCATCAGCATGTGCTGTCATGCATAATAATTCCACTGTACAACACTCAGCAAATAATGTAGTTCTCCAGTGCAAATGGCATTCATTTGGTGTATCAGAACATGTCTTTGATATTAATGGACTTAAAGAAAACGGGGCCATCAGCACCAACAGCAGCAAACGCCTCGACCATGAATTATTTTGTAAGATCCTAACTGTGGTTTTATACATGCAATAACAATTGTCATTTCAAAATCTATAACTAGACGACTTATTTCATATGCCATTAACAAAACAATATAAACAATTCAAGTTCCAAGTGGATACTAGAATTAACCCTTATATAATGCAATGAAAAAATCAGTCTGTAATGGCATGGACAGAAGAAACTTTTCCAGGTAGCAACAATTACCAAGAGAGACCATGAACCTCAGCACTACTTGGTGGAGGTGGGAGATATACAGTGTCAATGGTAACTTTAGGCGCAAGCACTTTTGCTTTCTCAGCATACTCTTTTTTGGCATCCTCCAAAACAGACCCAACGAGCTTAGAATCCATCTCTCTGCAACGCAGCAGCACTAAAGGCTCCTTCAGCCGTAGCAAACTCTACGAGTTGCAATTAACAGATAATCAGACACAGAATAAGTGAAGCAATGAAAAGTAAAAATATATTTTCCCTTTTTTTTTTTAGGTGTGTTGGGGGGTGGGGGGGGGGGGGGAACGCACTAAAGGCCTTCAACCATAGCAAACTCTACGAGTTGCAATTATTATCAGACACTAACACTAAGTGAAACAATAAAGATAACAAAATTGTCTTCCTTCTTCTTCTTTATACTTTCTTTGTTTTTTTGTGTTTAACCAAGCAAGATATTCAAGTATTCAAGGATGAGCAGTCAGGCTGCCTTTGATTTCACAATTGATCCCTTTATAAGCATGCGGTCTAATTGCAGAATGGAGAAAAACAAACCAATTATTGCCGTTTAAAGCTAGTGTTGTCCCAGTAATAATAACCCTTTTTCTGACAAATATCTTTCAGTAATTCCTAAATTACAAAGATGATACAACTCAATAAGTGGCCAATCGACATTTTAAGGAGCAGCTCTCATATAAGCCTAGAAGTTGTATACACTAAGCTCAGCATAGTAAAAGGGGGTGAAGAGAGAGAGAGTGAGAAGAAGATACTCAAAACTATTTACTTATTAGTCTAAGAAAAAGAAACAAATAATAATACGTTGCAAAAATAACGCTTTTTACAGTATCAGGTCAGTTGCTAATGTGGAAGGTCAACAATAGGTTTCACCTATTGTTCCCTTATAAGCATGCAGTCTAATTGCAGAATGGAGAAAAACAAACCAATTATTGCCGGTTAAAGCTAGTGTTGTCCCAGTAATAATAACCCTTTTTCTGACAAATATCTTTCAGTAATTCCTAAATTACAAAGATGATACAACTCAATAAGTGGCCAATCGACATTTTAAGGAGCAGCTCTCATATAAGCCTAGAAGTTGTATACACTAAGCTCAGCATAGTAAAAGGGGATGAAGAGAGAGAGAGTGAGAAGAAGATACTCAAAACTATTTACTTATTAGTCTAAGAAAAAGAAAGAAATAATAATAGGTTGCAAAAATAATGCTTTTTACAGTATCGGGTCAGTTGCTAATGTGGAAGGTCAACAATAGGTCACCTATTGTTCCTTTTATAAGCATGCAGTTTAATTGCAGAATGGAGAAAAACAAACCAATTATTGCCGGTTAAAGCTAGTGTTGTCCCAGTAATAATAACCCTTTTTCTGACAAATATCTTTCAGTAATTCCTAAATTACAAAGATGATACAATTCAATAAGTGGCCAATCGACATTTTAAGGAGCAGCTCTCATATAAGCCTAGAAGTTGTATACACTAAGCTCAGCATAGTAAAAGGGGGTGAAGAGATAGAGAGTGAGAAGAAGACACTCAAAACTATTTACTTATTAGTCTAAGAAAAATAAAGAAATAATAATAGGTTGCAAAAATAACGCTTTTTACAGTAACGGGTCAGTTGCTAATGTGGAAGGTCAACAATAGGTTTCACTGTGTGCAAGGTACAAAATTTGTTTAAACATGTCCACATTCAAAATAAAAACAGAGAGGGCACCTGCACAATCAATCCTTTGAGAAGCTTCTTATATGCATTCTTGTCATCAGCAACCTTCAGAAGGTCCTTGCTGGCAGTATCTTTCATGGCATTCACCACATCATCTTGTGCCTGAAGAACTTTGATACGGGATGCATTCAGCTGCATAGAGTACTCACTACATAGAAGCTATTTTAGCCACTAAAGTTTCAAACTGAAATATTTAAAGAATTTCTGATAACTAACACAACCAATAACAAATTATCATGTCACATGTTCAGCCTTACACCTCAAATACATAACGTCTTAGCACCTTACTGTGCCTAATGCCTTCAGTAAATATGAATTCAGCATTTCAGTAATGGAAATTCAAAATGGTTTAGGCCAATATAGGGAAAGTAAGGGAGAGAGAGGGTTCACTAAATGGGAAATTTTAGGGGCATGATTAGGGATGGCAATTTGTACCGCCCCGTTATTTAAGGGTTTGGGAGTGTTTTTAATTTCGTAGGGGCGGGTATAGTAAAACAAATCGAACCCGTCATGGGTTATGGGGCAGGTACGGATTTTAATAGATACCCTCCCCGTGCCCGCTTCATCTCATTTATATAAATTTACCTTATTTGTTTGCTAATATATATATATATATATATAAGACTTATGTTGTCAAACCCTAATCACTTTATTATTTTTCCTCCTCAAACAAGCTTGCAATGTGCGGCGGCTGTGCTGGTTCGACATAGAGAAAACAAACACCACAAATTACTTGAATCAGTTTTGTGAATAAGATGGGTTGATTTTTTTGACATATTATCAAATTGTGTGATCTGTATTATGTATTGTTTATTTGTTTTCTCTTCTAATCAATAACAACTTTACTAACTACATAGGCATATTGTCAAATTGTGGTTGTATGTTATCTCTAAGACGAAGAGGTGAGAACAAATATTGTCAAATGGAAATAAAGAATGAACAATCAAATTTTTTTTTATTGATTCAAAACAGATGTTAAATTGCGTTAATGGGGCGGGGCGGGTTTAGTAAAGTTTTAATGGGGCGGGTATGGTTTAGAAAAAGACAACTTGCCACAAACCCGTGAAGGGTATGGTATTTAAAAATTTTAATGGGGCGGTGATGAATATAGGCAAACCCGTTTCGTACCCGCCCCATTGTCATCCCTAGGCATGATGTACCTCTAGAAGGGAGGAGATGTACAAAAAAGAGTAATATTTTATGTATTGCCAAAATGTTTCTAGTTTCCATAAGACTGGTCACAAATAAATAGAGGATGTCATAAAACGGTAGGAGATGTACAAACACTCACATTTTCTTACGAACATCCACCTGCTTCGTTTTCCGCTCGTACTCTTGCCTGATCTTTTTCTTTTCAGCTTCAACTATTTGCAATTTCTCGATGTTAAATTCCTGCAGGCAAGACCCAGTGAGTCAACCAACAAATCTTTGTGAAATTACTGATAAATAATTCAGAATTACACTGTTTGCATTAAGTAAAGTAAATGTATCAACTTTACAATAACAAACAGCTATAAAATTTTAAAACTCTAGCAGAAAAAACACATTCAGAAGCACAGCTACGAAATAAGTTAAATCATATAATATAGAACCACCAAAAGAATCAGCAAAATAACATCACCAATATAACCAAAGCTCAAACATTCCCACGTAATTCATACTACAATTTTCATATTAACACAACAATAAGAGTAAATTAAAGCCCTAAAATAGCTGACCGAACCCTAAAACGGGTTCGATTTCACTGTCATCACTTGCTTTCTTGAACAACTATTTTTCTCTTTAAATTCAAACCATTATATTAACAATGAACAGCTCAAATTAATTAAACACGGTCATCAGGAAAACAAAATTACACAAAAATATAACAATAAACAAAGAAAACAAATAATTAAAAAAAAACTTCAATTTCGGATCATATGAATGAAATTAAACAATAAAAAGAACCTCCTCAGCAGAAACAGAGATCTCGTTAGCTTTCTCTTCGGCCTCCTGCCGAATGAATCTGACCATCTGCTGTATCTGCTTCGAGACATCTGCGTCGTTCATCTTTCCTCCCCAATTTCTAGGGTTTTCTCTTGATCGATGCTATATATACCTATATATATATATATATATATGAGTGTGTTTGCGCGCTAGAGAGGATCAAAAGGTATAATAATACAGAGAAAATTAGAAAGAGTGGGGTTAATTAATGAGTTGAAGAACAAAGGGAGTGAGATCGGGGACGAATGGGATTCTAATGTCTCGGAGAGAAGAGATGATGATGTGGCGTTGTAGGCCGGGCCCACCTGTTTATTGGGCCGTTGCTGCGAAGCTTCTGCCGAGCCAACCTCCAAGTCCGGTATCAACTTTGAATAAGTCCGAGTGTGTAGCTGCACTTGCCACGTGTATGTGTGGGCCCAATTGGTGACGTGGCATCCTGCTGAGTTGGACGATTAATTTACCAGGGGTTCTTTCTTTATGTAATTATCTTTGGGTGGTGAATGGCGCAAAACTCCCCTTTACAATAAAAAATGTGTAGAAAATTTCCCTATGGTTCACTTTGTGCAGATAAGTCCCTATGGTTTAGTAAAAGTGTGCAGATTGATCCCCTGTAATACTGTTCAGACCACTTTTTTTGGCCAAAAACGAGTCACATGGGTTTCACATGATTTTAATTTTTCTAAATCCCCAAAATGCCCTTGCCCACTTACCAAAATACCCCTCTTCATTTTAATGATATATATGTGTATGTGTATACTCTTTTAATGATATATATGTGTATGTGTATACTCTCAAATATTTCTCTCTCTACCATTGCTTATTTCATCAGATCACTCTCTCTCTCTATCTCTATTTATCTCTCTTGCTCGTCCATTCTCTCTCTGTCTCTCCATATTGGATTTTTGCTTTATTCTTATCTCTCCATCTCTCTCTCTCTACAGATTGGGTAAGACCTCTATTCCTTCTCCCTATCTCTCTTCTTCAATAATTTTTTTTTGCTGAAAACCCTAATTTTTTTTCCTCTTTAGCAAACAAAGATGTAAGAAGTTTTTTTGTCGTCGTCTCGCTGGCAATCAAATAAACCTTTTTCTTTTATCGTCCTCATTTCTCAAACATTTTAGACTCCACCGCAATTGCAACTAGGAAAGGGTCACAACAAGAAAGATATAAGAAGCCCATAAAGAAAATTTTATGTTCCAAAATTGGATGAATTTACTGAAAGAAAGATATATATTGCAAAAGGGAAAGAAAATAAAAAAAAAATCCAATTTTACAAATTTTAAACTAAGCTCAAAAGGAATGAAATCAACAAAATCCAGATTTCCAGTTTCTAAATCCAAATTTGGTTAGATGGAAATTAATAGTGAAAGAGAAGGTAAATGAAATTTTATTTTTTGGTAAATAAATGAAATGGTATAAAATAAAAGTAAATTACAGAAAAGGACTTCAGAAGCCTTGAAAAGGAAAAGTAAAAAGGGGTGGATATGTAATTTTACATACCTATACAAGGGAAAAACAAACATCAAACCTAAATCCCTAAATCATTCACTCTCAATCGATCCAAATAGAAGGAAACCCAAATCATTCACCCTAATCGATCTTCTGATGATATATATTTATGTGATTCATATATGTATGTATGTATGTATGCGAGTCTGTATCTATGGGGGAGAGAATATGGATTGATTGTTAACCTTGATTCACACCCATATTTCAGACTCTCTGCTGGGAAGGAAAAAGGGAACTAAAGGAAAAGCAAACTTACATTGTGTTTGGAATTGAACGACCTAACAACATAGATGTTTTCTTCTTCCCAATAGCGAGAATATGGACTGATTGTTTTATGATTTGCAAAAGTCCCTGGAGAATATGAACTGATTGTTTGTGATTTAGTTGTAGAGAAATCTGATTGCTAGAATAAGGATCTCTATTGAAAGCACAATTAAGGTCTCGCATTGTATGACTTGCACAACCAGCATTCAATCCAGGGACTTTTGCGTATTTTCACATTTAATCATTATTTGTATAAAATTAAAAAGTCAAAATTTAAGGGTATTTAAGTAAATTCCCATCTCAGGTACTAGAAAATGGCTTAAAGGGGTCTATTCGCCCTTTTTGCAAAGGTTAGGGGTGTTTTAAAACCAAAAGGAGAGTTTTCTGCACATTTTTGATAGTATATGGGGGTTTTGTGTCATTCACCCAATTATCTTTAGATCAGTCAACCCTTAATTAGAACTCACACACTTTTTTTTTTCTCTCTCTCGAAAAACTATCTTTTTTCTTTTTCTTTTTTTAAAAAACTCAACACACTATTTTTATTGTGTGCTTAAAGTCCTGTTTGAGAAACTGGTATTCCTAACTTCTTCTAAACGCTTTGAAGCAATTATTGTTCAAAATAATTTTTTCCTCCAAAAAGCTAAGAGCAATTTCTGAAAAATCAATGAAATCAAGACATTACTTGTATAAGTACAGTCAATTAATATCTAAATTCAAATAAGCTTTTAAAAGTATATATATATATATATATTTCAAATCTCATTTTAGCATGGCCTTTTATTTAAATTAAATTATATTCCATACTCATCAAACTATTTCTCCCATATTCTCCTTTTATTTCTTTTAGTAGGATTTTTCTTGCTAAACCTTTGTATTTTGTATAAGAAATAAAATATAAGTGAAGTGAGATGTTAAGAAATTTTGAAAAGTAACTTTTTTATTTTTTTATAAGAAATAAAATATAATAAGTGCAACTCAATTCCTTTTAAAAACATTTATGACCATTTGATAAATTTATATTTGACCACATCAACAATGATGATAAACTTGATTCGCATAAGACAGGACCTAAGTTTTGTCTTAATACATATGACTTACCCATGGATATGATAATGATTATCTTTGATTCTCTATAGAAGTAGTTGTTAGGCATAAGGAAATAGGGACATACATAATAACCAGTCTTCTACTAAATTACTTGGGGCATTCCCAAGGGTGGTAACCCCCAAAAAAATGATACTATATTTATATGTATATCCATATATTAGTCTATAAATTAATACAAAAAGTCTACTAAATTACTTGGGGCATTCCCAAGGGTGGTAACCCCCAAAAAAATGATACTATATTTATATGTATATCCATATATTAGTCTATAAATTAATACAAAAAGGATCTTTTTATTATCCGTGACTAAAAAAATTATCCTCACCAATTATATTTATAAAAGAATATACATAGAGATATATATCAACCAAACACCAAAATTGAAATGGATCACTCATCATCTTTTACTATGGGACAATGGACATATGTAAGAACATTTATTTATTAATGACATGATTCTGATAAAAAAATCATGTTGAGAGTTTTGTGTTTTAGATTGAGTTATTAAGTGTTAAATGTGTGTACAAAGTGGTGAAGATACAAAGGATATTCAGTGGAACAACTGTTGGAAGCGGCAGTGCAAAGAAGCAAAGATTTCAGAGAAATATTGGAAATGATTGTTATTGTTCCACCGAGTACTTGTGGGATCTTTACCGAGTACTCATAAGTGGCAAACTTTTGCTCATTTGCGTAAAAATGAGAATTCCACCATAACGTTTTGCGAACTTGCGCTCATTTGCGCACGCATACATGTTCACTGAGTACTCGGTATAACAGACACCGAGTACTCAATAAAGTGGTAAACTGCAGAAATGTGGAAATTACGATTTTCTTATTTGAAAGGTATTGTCTTGCTACGTAATAAACTCCTAACCACTTTGGGACGTGATTAGAAGTTATTATCAGTATATTGGACTATCATTGGCATATTGATTTATATTTGGAAGATTTAAATGGTGGAAATACGAATCCTGATTGGAAAAGGATTCTTACCATTAATTGAAGATTCTTCTCTATATATATGATTTAAAACTAAGAGAATGGTGTGGTTTTTGAGAGATCTCTGTAATTCTTATACAAATTCATATATTTATACAAAGATATATATAGAGAGAAAATTATTGAGTGATCATTTATATTCTAGTTCTCTCTTATTATTGGGATTTTCCAATTGTGCTTATACACTGAAGATCATTATGCACAATTGGATGATCTACTTGCTAAAAAATCATCACACCACCTTGATCGAAGTAGGAGAATTCGTGGTTCTTTGATCCGTTGAGAAGCGAAGCCATCAGAGTACGAAGATCGGAGTGAAAGCTTCGTGGAACGTGAGTGATTCAAGACTGTCAAACGTTGAGTGGAGAAAAACATATCATAAGTAATTTGTAAGTTTAAAACTTCATGGAATCTTGTACTTCTTGATTCATAGTGCGTCGATACCCGAACGTATCCGTGATTTTTTACTTGGAGTCTTTCCAAAAATTTTTCATGTAAAAATATTGGTGTCATCTTTGATTTATTTTCTGCACTTATATTTATTATTGTGTGGTTTATATTGAGATCGGATTGAATTAAAATTGACTATTCCACAATTAAAATTTTAATTTGTCAATTAATTCTTAAAAAAACCTATTCACCCCCCCCCCCCTCTAGGCTTAGTTCACCGTCTTCTAGGTAATTTCAATTGGTATCAGAGCAAGGTTATCCTTGATTTAGGTTAACGACCTAGGGTTAGATCTTGAACTTAGACGATGGACTTACCTCTTTAATGAGGGTCCGTATCTAGGTCCCCTTTGTTTGATAGCTCTAATTATACGTATTAGAAAGCTATGATGAAAACATTATTGAAATCTCTTTACGAGAGAGCATGGCTTGCTATAAAAATAGGGTATTCATCTCCCATTGTGATAGACGCGACTACTAATAAATCTAAATTAAAACCGGCTAACGAGTGGACTACTGCTGAAATAAACAGTTCTAATTGGAATTCTAAAGCCTTGAATGCTTTAAACAATGTCGTTACCTCTAGTGAATTTAAAAGAATTGCTACGTGCGATAATGACAAAGAAGCTTGGGATATTCTTCAAGTAACTCATGAAGGGATTTCAAAAGTTAAAGAATCGAAACTCCAAATGTTAAATTCTAAATTTAAACAGCTTAAAATGGAAGATGATGAAATTTTTACTAACTTCGAGGATAGACTAACCGACATAGTAACTAGTTGTCATAATCTAGGAGAGCCCATTCCTGAGACTACTATAATGAAAAAGATACTTAGGTCTGTCCCTGAACGGTTTCGGTCTAAGGTTACTGTAATATCGGAAGTAATGAGTTTTAAAGAAATTAAACTTGAAGAATTGGCTGGAAATCTAAAATATTATGAGCTGAAGATGTTCAAAAGTCCCCCTAAGAAGTCTAGCGACACTAAAGAAAAAAGCATAACTTTTAAACCACTAGAGAATATCCGGTTGAGTCTGATAGAGAAAATGATTTATATATGAGTGATATTTCCATGTTTGCTAAAAAGTTAAACAAATTTGTTAAAGCTAATAGTGGCAAAAGGAGTGGCAAAGGACAGAACTTTGGAGATAAATTAAATAATTTTAGAAATAAAGATAAATCCCAATCTAGGAATGACCAGTTTGACCTTAAGAAGAAGAAACCTCAGGCTCTGTTTGGTAGGCTGTTTGGTTCCACCTGGTCTGGTCTAGTCTTTGTTTTCAGGGACCAGATCATGTTTGTTTGGACTTGGTCTCAAAATTTGGAACCAGACCAAATTGAACCAAATGGGGTGTTTTTGGAACTAGATTTTTTGATGGTTCAACCTGGTCCGGTCTGGTCTTATTAATAAAATATATTTATAAATAATTAAAAATAAATAAATAATAATAATGAATTAAATAAAACATATTTTAAAAATAAAATATAAATAATAAATAATAAACAAAATGAATTAAATAATACCTAATAATAATAAATAAATGAATATAATAATAATGAATAAATAATTAAATATATTTATAAATAATTAAATATGAATAATTAATAATATAAATAATAAATTGAATAAAACATATTTAAAAATAAATAATAAATAATAAAAAAATAAAATTAAATAAAACATAATAATAATAAAAAAATGAATACAATAATAATAAATAAATATAATAATAAAAATGGACAAAATTATAAATTAATAAAATATAATTGTAAATAATTAAAAATGAATAAATAATAAATTACATAAAACATATTTAAAAATATAATAATAATAATAATAATAAATAATAATTTTAAATAAATAAATATAATAATAAATAAATACTTCATAATAATAACAAAAAATGAGTATAATAATAATAAATAAATATTAAATTAATAAAATATATATTTATATAATTAAAAATGAATAAATAATTTATAGATAAAATGAATTAAATAATGAAATAATAATAAATAAATAGAATATATTTATAAATTAATATATAAATGATTAAATAATAATTTAATAATATAAATAATAAATTAATAAAATATATTATAAAGTGAAGAAATAATAAATAAAGAAATAAATAATACATAAATAAATATTATAATAAATAATAAATAAATAGTAAGACCAGACCGCTTACCAAACAGACTTTTAAGTTCAGGATTCAAATAAGATTAGACCAGACCGGACCAGACCAAACCAGACCAGACCTGACATACCACCTACCAAACATGGCCTCAATGTTTTGAGTGTAAAGGGTATGGTCACATAACTGCAGAGTGTGCAAACACTTTAAAAAAATCTAAAGGATTAGTTGTCACTTGGGATGATGAATCAGCTAGTGATAAAACAGACTCAGAGGTAGGTGATGAGTCTAAGAACTATCTCGTGTTAGCTGCACAAAGCAAGGAGGTTAAAGAAGTTGTTACCAGATGGTCGATGTTTGGAGATGAAAATTCTGAGGGTGATGAAGATTGTGATGATATGCCTCAAGCTTCTTACAATGAATTACTTGATAAACTTACTCAACTTAACTATCACAATCAACTATTGACTAAATATTTAAAGATAGATAAAGAATTATACTCTTTAAAAGAAAAATTAGTCAATAGTTCCCAAACCCTAAACTTTTTGCAGACCCAAAAAGCTCAAGTGTCAAAAAAATTAATTGAGTCTGAACAAGAAATGAATCATGTTTTGAAGAGTGTAGATGATCTAAATAAGGAATTAGTCAATTTAAGATCTGATATAAATGAGAAATCTACGAGAATTAAGGTTTTGGAACAGGAATTGAAGCATGCTAACTCAATTATTTATAAATGGTCTAGTGGAACCCTTAAGCTTAATCATATGTTAAGTATAGGTAAATCTGTGAGAAATACCAAAGGATTGGGATTCGTAGGAACAACGGGTAATTCAAATATTATTCCCAAAACTACATTTGTGAAGGCTTCCCAAGTAGCACCAAGTTATTCTCAAAGTAAATTTAATATAAATTATAAGGTTCAATCTTATGTCAGAAAATCGGTTGAGAATAATCCTCTTTTTACCTCTAAGTATCATAAAATTTATAATATTGTTTTTCAAAGATTTGTTCCTACATGTTATCACTATGGAGTGAAAGGCCATATTCGACCTATGTACTTTAAATTAAGAGGAAGGAATTAGAATTCAATGATTAATCAATCAACTCAAAAATGACTTAATGTTGATAATCAAATTAGGATTTTGAGTAAGGAGGTAAATAATTTGTCTGAACTCACAATTAGAGCTCCTAAAATGAAAAAGGCATGGGTAAGAAAATGTGAGATACACTGTTTTGAGAAGTGGAAAAGAGGTGGAAAATAGGGCTGAGGAGCAGCATGAGGAGAGGCTGAAGAAGCAAAAGGCCCAAGAAGTTCAAAGAAAGGCAGAAGAAAAAGCTTAGAAGAAAGAAGCTGAGAAAGTTCAGAAAGATCAATCTCAAGAGGAGGAAGAACATATTAAGACAATACTAGGAGAATCGGATAGGGCATACTATGAGGAGGGAACATCATTCCCTCAATGTCTTAGAGAGCCGACCAAAAATGGTAAGAATAAAGAGTCAGACATGCTGGAGACATGATTCCAACAAGTCGAGATTAATCTGTCTCTCTTAGACATTATAGACCAAATACCACCCTATGTTAAGTTTTTGAAGGACCTATGTACCCAAAAGTGTAAAAGCATAACTAAGGTCCCAAAGAAGATTTTGTTGACTGAACAAGTAAGTTCGATCTTACTAAGTGATACTCCACCTAAAAAGAAAGATCTCGGTGCTCCCATTATTTCTTGTGTCATTGGTGACCAAAAAATTGGTAGAGCTCTTTTTGACCTCGGTGCGAGTGATAATTTACTACCTTACTCAGTCTATCAACAGCTAGGATTGGGATAACAACTAGAAAGATTTGAAAAGCTTATCTAGAGAAATCATTCCCCTAGAAGAGAAGTGTCAGAGGTAGAAGTCGATTATTCCCATAATGAGTGTCAAGGTGGTGAATTCGTTGCTGCTAATGCTAATGTAGCATGGAACTACTCAAACAATCAAATGTCTAAAATTATCCCTCTCTTTCATCTCAATTTTTGAATATGGAATCAATGTTCCCTCAGGAACAACAATCATATAATTCACAGTCAAGGTTTTAACAGAGTCAATAATCATATCAATCCCCACTAACAATCATGGCTCGAAACTCTTAGTCAAATTACCAACCTAGACAGTCATCCACTAATTCTTAGGCTCTCCAACCATTCAATAATAATCAGGTTGTCCAACCATTTAATTATCAAACTCAGCTTTAAGGAACCCAAACCCAAGGATTCAATCCAAATCAAACTTACCCTCCATATCCTCAAAACCATTTCCAACATAAAAATTCAATTCAAAATCCACCACTAAGACCACCTGGCTTTAAAGAAGAGGCGATGAGTGCCCTGAGGGAGTTAAAAGATCAATTTAATAATTATCAGCCGACCATCCAAACAGTGAACTCTCATTCCCAATTCATGGCTCAAATGGGAGCCCAAATGGTACAACTAGCGAATGTTGTGGATATGATAAAGAGAATATTGCCTAGTCAGCCAGTGGCTAAAAAGCCACAACAAGCACTCGAGCTTGAATCCTTTATTGAGACCCGTCATGAGATAGTTCAAGCGGTCACAATTTTGAGAAATTGAAAAGCGGTGGAAAATAGGGCTGATGAGCAGCATGATGAAAGGCTGAATAAGCAAAATGCCCAAGAAGTTCAAATAAAGGCAGAAGAAAAAGCTCAGAAGAAAGAAGCTGAGAAAGTTCAGAAAGATCAATCTTAAGAGGAGGAAGAACAGGATGAGACAATACTAGGAGAGTCGGATAGGGCATACTATGAGGAGGGAACATCATTCCCTCAACGTCTTAGAGAGCCGACAAAAAATGGTAAGAATAAAGAGTCAGACATATTGGAGACATGATTCCAACAAGTTGAGATTAATCTGCCTCTCTTAGACACTATAGACCAAAACCACCATATGCTAAGTTTTTGAAGGACCTATGTACCCAAAAGTGTAAAAGAAGAACTAAGGTCCCAAAGAAGATTTTGTTGACTGAACAAGTAAGTTCGATCTTACTGAGTGATACTCCACCTAAGAGGAAAGATCTCGGTGCTCCCAATATTTCTTGTGTCATTGGTGACCAAAAAATTGGTAGAGCTCTTTTTGACCTCGGTGCGAGTGTTAATTTATTACCTTACTCAATCTATCAACAGCTAGGATTAGGATAACTCAATCCTACATTGGTGGTGCTTTAATTGGCAGACAGATCAACTAAATAACCGAGAGGAATTCTAGAGGATGTCATTGTTCAAGTGGGTAAGTTCTACTATCCTATGAACTTTGTGGTATTAGACATGAAACCTAACCACAGGTCAATGAGACATATCCTTGTTATCTTAGGAAGACCGTTTTTTGCTACGGCAAATGCATGCGTTAATTGTAGAATATGGGTTGTGGATATATCTTTTGGGAATCTAGAGATGATGATAAATGTATTTGATATCAACCATCAATTACCAGAACCAGCCGAGTGTTTTAATATTGATGAGATGGCTGATGAAGTGGTACCTCAGAGGAGTTGAGCAAGAAATGACTTAGATGCTATGATTGAAAGGTCGAATGCAAAGTTTGACACATGGGATGAGCCAAGAGATTCGCCTGAATCTCCATTTGTGTCACCAGCAGCATTGGTGCCCGACAACTCACTTTATAAGATTGGGTTGTATGACGACACTAAAGGTCGAGAGAAGAGCTTAGTGACGAATAAGCAAGATGTGGAGGCTGTTAGAGATGATCAATTGTCACGAACTTTTAAAGAACCTACTAAGGATGACCCCCTATTAAGGACACATTTCTAGATGAACCAGTGTTAGGTATACACATGGTAGAAAGGTTATATGCCTTAGAAGATCCGCGATTGAGAGATAAGTGTGAAGGGATACGGAGTTGTGCGTACAAGGATGCTCGAAGATACATAGCTCGAACAAGAGTACATCATGCTAAACATGTTCGTCTTAAGTTCCTTGAGCTTGGCCAGAAACGACAATGTAATCTAAAACTAAAAGTGTTTCTAGGTAAATTCCGACAAAGATGGGACGGACCACACATAGTTAGATCGGTTTACCCCCGCGGAGAAGTAGGATTTGATAAAAGGTTCGGGATACATGGGCATAGATTAAGATATTATGAAGAGATTAATCTGGGACCGAAATTTATGGCATTTTTCAGTTTAATGGAAAATGGTGAATTGGTGAAGGGAACATTACATAAGGTATTAGAGGAGGATATGTTGGACACATTGACCATGCATAAGGTGAAGTTAGAACGTGATATAAAAGGTACTTTATATGGTGATTATTGTTTTATATTTGATGTCATGGATAATACTAATTGTTCACAGGTGAGAGCACTGAGGGAGTTACTTTTTACATTTTATCCTATGAGTAGGAGAAGTGTTGCAGAGAGGAAGGGTGTTGGATAACCCTTTGAGGAGTTGTCATGCCAACGACGTTAAACATTGGTCCTAGGTTGTGAAAGATAGTTTCTAGCCTAGGTTTGTAGAATAGGATATCATTTAATTTATGTAATTTTAATTCTTAAAGACTATAGTCCTTTAAGGACAAGTCATTGCAATTTCAATTCTTAGATATGGTAGACCCTTAAGGCCACGTCTTTGTTTTTTTTTTTTTAATTTTAATTTATTTTTATTTTTATAGGATTATAGGCCCTTAAGGCCAAATCATAAAAAAATCAATAAAAAAAAAGAAGAGAATTTTTAATTCCTTAAAAATTTTGTGTGAATTTCTGGATATTTTTGTAATTTATTTTTCCTTTCCTATGATTATGGGTATTTGTGTTTTGCTGTGTATATCTACAGGTGATCTAAATTAAGTTTGGGGGAAGAGATCAAGTGCTTCAATGTTTAATCCAGAATTGAGCTTCAAGGGTAACTTTATATGTTCTCATACTTTATTTTTGACCATGAGGACTGATAGGTGCTCAATATTGGTCATTTTTTGTCCATATCTTGTGTTTGTTATGTCTTTACATTCCATTACTCTGTATTTTTATCTCGTTTGTGTGTGTAAGCATGTTTCAGGAGCTTAATGAAAAAACATAGTTAATCTCAGTGAATTAACTGAGTTCGTATTCTCGAGAAATGAATTAAGAGTGTCTCAGAGCAAAGAAGAGCTACCAGATGGCAAAATGATCATTTCACGACATCATTATCTCATCGGAAGGGCAAAAATGTCTTTTTTAGATATTATTACTTCACCGAAAAACATCGAGAGTTAAAGGCGATTAGTTTAGCTCAAAAATAAAAAAGACGGATTTTACATCAAACGTGCATAATACCTACGTCACTAGAGAGAAAAATGGGCAAATTGGACCCAACCTACGCTCCTAAGCTACACTGTGGTTTTGGACCCTATGCTCTAGACCTACGCCCAAGCGTAGGTCCCATATGATGGTCACGTGATCCCTCGACGTGCTGAAGTTGTTTTGAAGTTGTTTCAGAATTTTCCAGTTTTGTCCCTACTTCGATATTTCAAGTGATCGGTGATTCCAGACCTATACGTATAAGCTTATACACATATTTACATCTGATTTTATGAGAATATTAATGTATTATGAAATTACAGAAAAGGGCAACCATTAGGGTTTCCCTCACTTGTCTATAAATATGAGAGAATTAGGGTTTAGAAAGGGAGCTTGGAGAATTATTTTTAGTTCTGTTTTGGAGATACACGTTCATTCATAGAGTTCTCTTTCATTGAAGAGAACCACCATTAAAGACTTAGAGATATGGAGAAGAAGGCCATGGAGAACGTTTATACACCAACAATGCAAACTCCCTCAGTCATGATTAACTAATTCGGTATCTAGGGTTTTCTCGCAAAACCCTTGCCAAGTAATGTAGTTTTGATTTTGTTTTCAATTATAGAGAGGAGAAGTTGTGACTATATTGTGATGATTGTGTTAGATGAGAGACCATTTTTATTCGTGATACAAGTTTATATATTTGAATTAATTTTTGTCTTAGACTTTTCGAATATATTTATCTTACACAATCACAATTATTCACTATGGGCTGGAACTCGGATGTTTAATCTGTGATTTTCTACACAATGGTGGTCATAAAACTTGAAACCCTAGGTTGGCACAGGCAATGCCCTAATAAACTGATATAGACATGCCTTAGTTTATTTTCATGTTTTAATTTATTGCTTTAATTTACTTTTGTGTTAGTAGTCGGCATGCACTAATCAGTTTAGTCTTGAGATGGGTTGTCGCAATCCAGTTGAGAGTAATGTCAAACTGCTGGCGCGATGCGACCCGATTCACAGTCAATGGATCGCCCTCATGTAATTGAAATTAGAATTTGAACTATGTTATACGGTTAGTGGTGGAGTGAGGAAACCCTAATTTTCTCTCTCTCTGAAACACAAACCAATTTACTTTGCTTTTTAGATTAATTTAGTTAATATTAGATAATTCACAAAATCAACTCTTTTTGGAAAAACTATAATTCAGTGTTTTTAAATTATTAAAGTGAACAATCCTCGTCTCTTTGGGATCGATATTCCCCTACTCAAGCAAAACTATACACAATTGATCTGTGCACTTGTAGAAGGGTAAAACCTAATGTGACGTTAAGGTGTCATTTTTAACTACATGTTTTGCACACATCTAACGTCCATCAAGGACATGGTCTCATTTAAGTTTGGGGGTGAGGGTATAGGATTACAAGGAATGAAATTTTTCAGAAAAATTTGAAAAGTTAAAATTTTGGACCAGTTCTTTATTTTCACGCATGAATGTTTTGTATTACAATTTAATTGAGTTCATGTTTATGATGTATAAGTAGTATATGTTGTGATATTCTCACTCATGAGAGTAATGATTAGATCGAGTTAGTGGAGTGTTGTGGTTTTTACACGGGTGAGTGAATTAGTAAAATTGAAATCAAGAAGAACGACTTTGACCTATAAGTACAAGCACATATTCACTATGGGAAATAGGTTGATCTTTGACTATGAAGTTGAAAATAATAATTTTGCCACAATAAAAGGGGATATGGGGAGTTGATATAGATAGAATGAAGAAATAGTTGAAAATTTATTTTGAAAAATAAAATGCAAAAAGTAGTTCTTCGATATGAGAAACCAGGCTTTGGTATCACCAATATCATTATTCGCGTAAAAAGGGGAAAAAACTAATGAGCATAAATCCCATGGAAGAAGCTCGGGCACAGTTGGTCGAGACTAAAAATCCCCGTTGGAAAGTTCGGAGACTTAGAAAGACAAAAAGAGATTAAAAGTGGAAAGATATGTTTTTATTAAAAATAACAAAGTTTGATCAATGAAGTAGGAGAAGAGAATCTGAAATATCATAGTCGATTGTTTATAAAATCATGGAAGGTTGTCTGGATTTAGAGTAGAAAGTAGCGAAATCATTCACTTTAGTGGGAACCATTCATGATACGAAGTTTGATATAATTATTGTTCGGTAATGAGTGAGAGTATTTGCATCCGTGCTATCTTTTACATTATATCATGACTTAATTGAACTTGTGTGTGAACTCATGACTGCGTGATTATAGAGAATTGAGATATTTGTAAGTACAATCAGTGGAAACCTTCACGAGACTTCACTCGTCCACTAGGGGTAACCTAGGGGTTTAAAAGGCTTATTACAAGTGCTAAGTGTAATCGTTGACCCTCACAAAAGCAAGGGATTATGTTAGATTAGTTAGAATAGATAGAAAAAAAATCATCACAAGAAAGTTCCCTGAGTTTATTACTAAGAGACTAGCAATATGTAAGTTTGGGGGTGTGATAAGTGTCAAATATTAGACATTTTGACTTTTTAACTCACTATTGTTACGTCTTTTCATTCCATTATTTGGTATTTTTATGTCATTTGTGTCTTTAAACATGTTTCAGGAGCTTAATGAAGAAATAAAGCTAACTTTGGTGAATTAACCAAGTTCATGTTCGTTTCTATCCAAGAGGAGAGTCAAATAGGTGTTTTCAAAATAAAAATGGCTCCCGGAAGGTAAAAACAGCATTTCCAGAAGCTGTCACTTCAAGTAAAAAGCCTCGTGGAGTCAAGACGGTTATTTTGGCACAATTAAGAAGAAAAGTGGTTTTCATGAAGAATCTACGCTTAAGCCTACGCTTTCAGTTTCAAAAAGTGACAAAAAAATACATTTTTACGCTTTTTAGCACAAAATTTTAGCTAACTTCTAAATTCTTGAGCCTATCATGAAGAGCTTGAAATCATTTTTCCAATGATATATTACACACCTCCATCCAATATGTAACACCCCGTGTTATTTTCCCAATTTCCTGGAATTATTTCCAAATTATTTTTGGTTGTGACGTCACTTGTTCATGACGGCATGGTTATTTTTGGTGTTTCACATGTAAATTTTTCACGTTTAACATTTAGACTTGATTGGGCGGCTGAATGATTGTCTCCTTGAGGACTTCGTGGACTTTCTTTGGTGATTATGTGACTTGGCGCGACGGTAGTGTTTCAGACTTAGTGAAACGTTGATGTGAATTCTTATTGTCGACTAAGTGGATTCGTTTTGACGTTTAGCTTTTAGAGATTCGACTGGGTGGCGACATGCTTAGTATATCCAACATTTAAGGCTCCGACGTTTTTGTTAGAGTTTGGCATTTAGTGTTTTAGGGGTTGACGTTTTGTTTTCCCTTGTAATGGGATTAGTGTGTGCTTTATTTGATTGATGTACTCTGTGTTTGTATGTACGTGCCTCTATGTATTGTTTGATTTGTGTGTTTAAGGGTATTTTCATTACTTTGTGTGTTCTTTCGTGGTTATACTTATGTGACGCGTAGTCTTAGACTTCTTGGGTTAACTTTTGACGTTTTCTTGTTTTAGGAGTTTCGGTGGGTTATGTATGTAACCGGTGTTTTGGTGATTGGGTTTTTATCCCGAGCTAGTTGTGATACCCTTTAATTTTCATGCATAGGTTGGCCAGGCCTATACCGAAAACTAAGGCGCATCAACACTCAATAATAAACAAGCACAGAAGCAAAAGATATATTTAAGAAATAATAGAGTCTCAAAAGTTTAATTCTCATGAATATACAAATTCAGAAATCCAAATTCCCAAAGGGTACAACTCGGGAATCCCATATCGATGGACCCCTAAAACCATAAACGAAAAATATAAGCCCGAAAGAAAATACTAATATAGAGTCCCTACACTGAAACAAAACGGAAAGCTAAATAACTCAAGAAGAAATGAGATGAACCCTCAACCCTGTGGCTGGAACTGCCGATGACCTAAAATGTTAACAATAGTGGGTCAAACCCACGCGCAAAGTAGATTCTACATGATCCCAAATAGAGTACCCATAATCCTATCATCTAACCCAACCAAAAATAAGAGTAAAACTATAATTTATTTATTATCATTGTTTTAAGCATAAATCCTAAATAACTACCGTCCTGAAAATAGGCAAACAAATAAAGTGTAACATAATTAAATCACAAAACAACAGGCAAATCAAATAAAATGATATAATTAACTAAACCACAAGTCCATAGGCAACTAAACCATGCCGAAGCATAACCACGTACCCGATCTCCATGTCATAGTACAGATGAGACTGCATTAATAGTCAGCCCATCGTGGTTCCCTCCATTCCACCAATACAGAAAAGAAGAGTTATGTGTATATAAAAATATATATAATTTACAAAGTATATTACAGACTAAAGAATTTACTAATTATTTCATAATCACTCTATTGATTAAAATTTACTAACGACAAAACTCTCCTAAATTTTGACCAGTAAAATAATTACAAATCGGTCGACCGAAACCTCATAACCGGAATGTGCCTGGAACTATAATAATAATTATTATTATTATCACTCCCTGTTGGGATACCAACCGCGACCAATAATTTACCTATCCATATGTATATTAATTTATACAAAACCTATGATATATATATATATATATATATATATTAAAGGAAAAAACATATTGTTATCCATTGTTACATGCTTTGTAAGACCCTCAGAGTTTCTATTGTAGCCATTTAATCATGGACAAAAATACTACAGAAATTATATTCACTATAGGACTTTATGGAATATGACTACACAAATTACCATTCTAGCTATATGGAATTGACTTAATTCATAGAATCCCACTAATGGTGGGGTCCGTTGACCAACAAGCAAGGAAAAAGATAAAAATATAAATAGATGTCCATTAACTTGATTCACCCATCTATACATGTAAAGTATCCATTAAGAATTTAATTACTATCAATACAATCCACCTATACATATAGTAATCTAAATATATATGTATATGCAACGGTAGAATAAGACCTAACATGACTTTTGATTTTTATTGACCCAACCATCCTCACACGAACATAGCGGCGATGGGTCCAAAACACATATGGTACATAATTAAATATTGTAGTGACACAGATACGAAGCATAATATAACTGTAATAACACCGGTTTAGACATATATGTATATATATATATATATATAGTACCAACTCCTCAAGAAAGATTCGTATACCAGTGTATATATACATATATAATTACACATGAATTTAATAAAAAATTATAAGTTATAGAGGATGAGATTACGGGTCCAAAGGGGAAGAGAAGAACATTCTACTTACCTGATCGTTGGGTTAAATCACACGCGAAGTGTAGGCCGATCGATGTTCTCCTCTCTCTTCTACGCGACTGCGATTCTGTTTTCTCCTATATTTGTCTGACAGAAACGTAGGACTAACTTAGGGTTTTCTTTATTTTTTTATATAAATATATATATATATAATCCTTCCAATGAGCCCAAAAATATAATATAACCCGTTAGCTAATAAGCCCAATTAATTAACTCAAAAATATATTATAACCCATTAGCTAATAAGCCCTAACTAATTAGCTATTAATTAATTAATTAATTCAATTAAATATATCCAATATAAATAAATAAAAATTATGGGGTATTACACTAGTTATATTAGATATATTAATTATTGGGTTTATATTTTCGGGCTCGTGTGATTTTATTTGGGGGTTTCCGGTACATTTTGGGATTTATTGTATATATATATATATTATTAATTGGGAAAATATATATATGGGTATTTATAATATATATATATATATATATATATATATGGACATAGATATTTCGGTGGACTGAGAGAGAGACGCACAGATCCACCACTTACCCTATTTTTTCTGCTTCGATCTGGTAGTATCTTTTTTACCCCATCAGTTTTTTTTTTTGTCGATCTATGAAAGAGAGAGAGAGAGGGGAGGAGGAAGAAGTCGAGAGGGAAAGAGGGTCGCCTTCAATTGAGGGCTGGGGAGGTGGGTCGTCGGCTGGGGAGAGAAGCGGCAATGACTGAGGGTGCGACAGTGGCGCACTGCGTAGGTGGTGGCGACATGGTGTTGGGCACGACCACATGTGGTAATGCGATTTTGTGAGGGTCGCCTTCGATTTGGATTTCGACAGGGGTAGTGGTTCGATGGTTAGGGTCGCTGGTGGTGCGCGACGGCGTGGTGGTGGTACTGGTTCGCGTTGTGGTGGCGCGAGATGACCAATGGTGACCAGTCTTGGGTTCGGCCAGACCGAGTTGGGTCAACTCGGTGCTGATTCGGGCTTCGTTTGGCGTGAAATTTTGAGGATAGCTTGCTCCCAATGTCGTACACGATATATCCGAATTTGGTGCGAAGCCGTTGAGCGGTTTGCCGGAAATTTCAGATTATAGGTACGATTTTTCGGTTTGGTTTTCGTTAGATTTATTCAAATTTGTTTATCGATTGCTAATAGGTTTCAACCATATTGAATAAGACGGTAAGGCGGTCATTTTGGTTCGAGCGGGAAAATTTTCGAACAACTTTGGTCGGCGGGCCCATTTACTGGTGCATATACATTATTCACAGCAGGCAGTTTTAGGGTTGTTCTATAAGTTTTATTTTAGGTGGGATATTTTTAAATATATTTAACTCTCACACTCGTGGCATAGTGAGCCATAGATTTTATTATTATTTATTGATTAAGCATGCTTTAAATGTTTAGGAAATTTTATTTTTCTTGTTGTTTGTGTATTGCTAGTATATGGTGACATGCTTTGTGATTTTTTTTATTATTATATACGAGATTTAGGAGTTTTATAAACTCGATAACGGAATGCCTCTAGGTGAAGTAGAAAAGAGGCGGAGGATAGTGATTTACTCGAGAAAGTAAAATTATTTAAAACCTACTTAAATTTGATTAAAATATGCGGCCTAGCATCCCTTGGAGTTGAAATAGGATAGCGAAATTTGTGGAAATTATATATGAACTTAGAACACGATATTAGCTCCCCAGTTGCTTATGTTTTACTGAAATTAAATATATGTTAGAGGATACGTGGAAGCGAGAAACGTTAAAACTTAGACATGATCCTAGTTCTCTTTTATATTTTTGTAAATTATAAATAAGTTAAATTACAAACTGGATGTCCCTGAGGTGAATTTATTCAAAATTGGTTGTTGAAATTGAATTATAAACATGCGGATACATAAAAATTTATAAGAATTGGATAATTAAGAACCCGGGTAACTTTAAGATAGAATTGTCGTGGTTTATTGCTTTAATTTAATTATAAAACATGCTTTAAATGAAAATGGTTACATTGTGAACTTGTTGTGTAACAAGGACTGTAAGACAAACATAAATCATTTAAAAATGTTGTACATTGATATTGACTCATTGTTGAGGCATGATATGCATATTGTATACACCATGAGCATATTTGCATTGGGTGTGGTTTTATGTTTCATTCATTTACCTTTGGTATGAGTGAGTCATCGGGTCGTCGCAACAACTGGCCAGGCGATGTCTCTCGCTACCGGCGGACTAGTACTCCGGGAATCAGGGAGGCGTGTGAGGACGTGGTCCGAACATAGTATGTATTTCACGAGTCGATAAATTCCTCGTGGTTATGTTACTTTGGCGACATTATACCCGGATGTCCCTTGTTAGATAGGGTGCATTGGCATTCACATTGATTATTCATTTTCCATATGGTTATTTGTTGAGCTTTCATGATATTATTGTTTGCTTATAGCGATCAGGTTGGAATTGAATTATATTAAAATGTATATTATTCCTTTGGGCGCTACAGCGCAATAGTTGTTATCGTGATGGTATTTATAAATTCCTGGAAAATGATAAATAAAACACTCAATGTGAATGAAGATTTAAGAACTTAAAGTTGGGAAATAAAAAGTGTAATACTAATAAGAACCAGGGTCAATGGAGCTACGATTGACATATATTCGAGGTGGTTAAATGAAACTAAGTAGAAAGAGGCCGGAATGGCATAATTTTTCCCCTTGAGTCGGGATTGTATGCATAGGTTATCCTTAGATGGAAAGTTACAATAAACGTGTTCCCTTGGGCTAGGAGAGTGACCTAGAGACATAGTTTTGACCGTGAGTTCTAAGTTGTTTAGAGGGACAGTTATAATTCTTTGTTGGACTTAGACACGTATGTAGTAACGGCCAGGTAGGCCCTTGAGTATTGGTCGATGTATGAGGTTATGGAGTGGTCGGTATACTACTCTAGTTGATATATAAGAATGGTTGATTGTGAGATCTAACCAAGTATAATAGGTTAACACATTCCCTTTCCTCTGTACTAGTGTTATTCTCAACTACGTATTTTGTTCTGCACCTCATCCGTGGTTAAACTTTGGACTATCATGTGCCTTAAGGAACCATTGAATGTAAATTGAGGTACCCATAATGGTTTGAGTTGTCATACTCCCGAGTGGACGTTTAATAGTAATTTTGAGACAGACTGGCAATGTTTGAGGATGGTATTGATCATTTGTTTGTGGTATAGTGATATTGAGATCTTATAGTATTATTGAGATTTTATGGTGATACTGATAGGTATATAATTGATTACCTTTTAGTGCATACATAATGCACACTTTGTTTTTATAGTTTCCTTGTCTTAGTCTCGGGTAAGAGACATGATACTGATTTATCCACACGTAGTGCGATTCGTAGTACCTTGGGTGGGTTCGAAGACATTGAAACTAAACAGATTTGACCGGGTCCTAAAATTTTTTCTTAAAAACCGGTTGAATCCTTTGGGGTTCAGCATTTTTCTTTAAAAACATGAGGGTCTCGACATCCGTTTGGGACTAAATGACTCTGGTACCCCTTTCTTGCGCCTCAGTAGGCAGTAGGAATTAGAGATTGACTTGAGATTGTCGAATCTGATCTAATGACAGAGTTCTTCCACTTATGTTACTTTCGAGGAATAGATGGTAGCAGTGTGAACCTACCATATGACCTCTAGTTGATTTTATAAATTCTCTTTACTATATGAGGCTTTAGAGAAAAGATCTTTTAAGTGAACGAACTATTTCACTGGTTATTGTGGATAAAAGGACAAGTTTGAGGTTAAAATTATGAGAATGAGACTCTCTAGGAATGATTTGATAGCGGTGTTGTGTAGGCATTGTGGTTTAGTTGTGGGCGTGATTCTAGTTATTCATTTTCGGTAGTTCTAAGGAGTGACCTATTTACCTCCTAGGAACCTTGAACGTCATGCTCGGTGCACGGTGTGATAAATAGTTAGTTATTGTAGTATCTATAGACGAGAGTGCGTATTAGACTATTTGTGTACGCCTATGCGGGTATGATTAGTTATCTATGAGATTTTACTTGTGTACATGTTTATATTTATGTTGTTTTGACCTATATATATAGGTTGGTGATATTTTTATTGCTTTGTGTTATCTTGATATGATTTGGATTATCTGTGGGGTTGTTTTGGGGTCTCGGATTGGCGTGAGTGCCAGGTGAGACAACTGACTGACCTAGGATAGATGCATACACACAGGATGGTTAGAGGTTTCTGGCGGCTAGGGGTGTGTTTGTTAGGGATATTTTTGGCGAGCCCCCGCGGTTGTGCTCGCCCCCACACAGATTGCAGGTTTGCAGGTGGATGCATCATGGCATGTACAGTGGCAACGATACGGGTGCTTTGGGATGTTTTTGTCTATACTTGTTCCTTTTATCTGTAGTTATCCTTATGTATTCTTATTTCTCTTGGGAGCCAGTCTATTGGCATATTCCCTTTCGTTGTATATTTCATTTCGGGTATTTGTTTATTCAGGGTATACTTTTTCGGCATCGCCATCTGATTTTCTTTATAATTTCGTTTGAGCATTTGAGGCTCTATCGATTTTAGAAGGGTTATGTAGAGGTAGCGGTGTTCTTTTCCACTACCTCGACTCTAGTAGGTTTTTGGAATATTGGGTTGCGTGCCATTGATTATATTTCTATTATTATGGACAGGTTATTTTGTTGTGTTGTTTTTGGGTTATCCGGATGTTCCATTTACAAACGGAACTCTGCCGGATTTTCGTTAGAATTTATTACTGAGTTTCCATCACTCAAGTGGCATGAAATACTTTGTTTTCATTCTTATTCCATGTATTTTCTCGTTATCGTTGATTCTATTGGTCATTTTCTGTGACGTCATACCTCGTAATTCGCTGATTCTCCTGATTGGAGTCTCAGGAATAACAGGGCATGACACAATATGTGTAGCTCCAGATATGATCAAAAGAGTGAGATGTGTCCTGCAGAAAAAACTGGAAATTTCATATTCGGGCCAAAATCTTATTTTGACCCGGATGACTTTAAGTTAGACCCCAACACCTTTATGCATGTAATATACACATAATATACATCAGATATTAGGGTTTTGTTTGGTTGGGTGTGAATTACGAAAAGGGTAATTTTATTCTTCAAGTTAGAGTTTCCCTTACATTTGCCTATAAATACCAAACTTTGCTACATATCTAAGGGACTTCGCTACACATAGTTTTCAGAATATTTTCTGGAGATTCATCTTTCATTCCAATGAGGAGTCATTCAAGACCTAGATATCCGAATAAGACAGCCATGAAGGGCAATTCTACATCAACGATACAGTCTTCTTCTACTATGAGCAACTAATTCGGTATCTAGGGTTTTCTAGCCAAGTAATGTAGTTTTTATCTTTATTTTCAATTGTAATGAGGGGAAGTTGTGACCATACTGTGATGATTGTAGTAGATGAGAGACCGGTTTTATTCTTGAAACAAGTTTACATATTTATTATGATTTTTGTCTTAGACTTAATAAATATATTTATCTTACACAATCACAATTATTCATTATGAGCTGGAACTCGGATGCTTAATTTATGATTTTCTACACAATGGTGGTCATGAAACTTGAAACCCTAGGTTGAGACAGGCCATGCCTTGGCAAATTGAGATAGACATGCTTTAATTTATTTTCATGCATTAGGAGTAGATTAGAGTAATTTAATTGGCATGCACTAATCAGTTTAGTCTTGAGATGGGTTGTCGCAATCCGGTTGATGGTAATTCTTTTTGGGATCGTATTTAGCTATTTGCGGTACGACCTGATTCACAATCTATGGATCGCCCTCTTACAATAGTTATATTGACATAACTATGTTATGAGGTTAGTGGTGGAGTGATGAAAACCCTAGTTTTCTCTATCTCTTGAATCACAACTAATTTACTTTGCTTTCTAGATAATTTTAGTTAAAATAGATAATTTGGTCTTGGACCACCCAAACAAACCATTTTAAAAAAATATAATTCAGTGTTTTTGAGTTATTAAAGTGAATAATCTCAGTCTCTGTGGGATCGATATCTCTTACTCAAGCCATTGTTATACTATAATCGATACATGCGCTTGCGTAGGATAAAACCTATAATAGTTAAGGTATTATTTTTAACTAATATTTTTACACACCTGACGTCGCATCACATATATCTTTATAAAACCATTAGATTTTCAAAAGCATATAAGTCTTAGAAAATTTGTTGGCGTGCTTTCTTTAGAATAGATATTTTCATATGTATCATTCTAGAAATATCTTGCATTATTCTTTATCCTACAATTGATACATTATCATGCATTTTTAGTGCATTTTTATTTTTGGTTATTATTATGCATGCATCATATTTTATTATTACTTTTAGGATTTTCATGCATACATTATGACATAAAACACCTAAAAAATTATAAAATAATTTTTTTTAGCATGTTGAGTTTGGCTAAGGGTACAAATGATTGTCATATTTCATTTTATTCTCATATTTAATTTTCTTATTATGCTTATGGGAATTGGAGTTGTTAGTCTGACCTGAGGATATGAGTTATTCACTTGACATGTTTAAGTATTATTTTTAGAACTCATTAACTTTGGGTGTTTGTTTCACTTCGGAGATGACTGTAATACTTGTTAAAACTTTTTTAGTCTTTTTCATCTAACCTGAAGTGATATGTAGGTTCATGAACTATGTTAGATTGATCGATGTTTTTGAATATCTTTTTGCATGATTTTAAATGTTGGGGTGATGTTAAAAGAGGAAAGAATGAGATGTTTAAAATATAGAAATGCAAAAAGTAGTTCTTCGATCTGAGTAACTGAGTCTCTTCTCTCAGTAAGCATTGAGTGTTCGCGTAAAAATGGGAGAAGACTAATGAGCATAAATCACATGGAAGAAGTTCGAGCTCAGTTGGTCGGGACTAAAAATCCTAGCTGGAAAGTCTGGAGCTTAGAAAGACAAAAAGGGATAAAGTCAAAAGGTGCAAAAGATTAAGTTATGAGATATTTAAAAGCAATAAGGTCCGAGCTAAAGATTGGACTTCTAACTTAGGTTTTGGACTGAAGTATCATCACGGTTAGTGAGGAGATTATTAGAATTAATATGTATTGCCTTCATCTTAGTTGTTTGTTTGTACCTGAATATTTATTGTATATGTAAAAACTATGTAAAGTCTGTCTTGTGACTGCTTATAACTGCAATGTATGTGTGCTAATTTTCTTCACTATTGTGTGTATAATAACTAAATCAAATATGCAAATATGATGTGCTAATGATTAGTTCATTGTCTCTATTGCCTTGCTCACATGTTTCTAAGAACAAAAATATATATATTTATTAGGTTGAACATATTGCATTCATGCATCGTAGAGATTTGTTTTACCCGAGAATCTGGATATATCCTTTACAGTTCTATGTCTTAAATATAAGTTTTGCTTAGATTCTTTAGTTTTCCCGTATATTTTATACTTTATCTTTTCTCCTTCAACTCTCTTGATTATTTTTAGGGAAAATTACACAAACTACCCCTAAACTATAACCTAATTGCAGAGAGTACCCCTAACGTTTGAATAATATCAGTTACTACCCCTTAGAACAGCCCCAATCAGATTTGTGCGTGAATTTACTTAAAAGCCCTTGTTTTATATTATATTTTAGGGTTAATTTCAAGAAACCCCCTATACTATCCAGCTTTATCAACTAACCCCCACGGTGTCCACTTTGCCCCAAAAATTATAAATTCAAAAATATATATATATTTTTCGCAAAAAAATTATTTTTCGGAGGGAGAATATTATCTTCCAAAATATGAATTATTTCGGAAAAAATAATATATATTTTTTGAAAAAAAATTATTTTCAGAAAAAAATCATATTTTGGAATATAGTATATATTTTTCGCAAAAAAAATATTTCTTAGAAAAGATCATATTTTGGAACATAATAGTATATATGTTTCGCAAAAAAAAATATTTTTCGGAAAAATATTCATATTTTGGAACATAATAAGTATTTTTTTGCAAAAAAAATCATATTTTGGAATATAATATATTTTTTTCGCAAAAAAAGTATTTTTCGGAAAAAAATTCATATTTTGGAACATAATAAGTACTTTTTTGCAAAAAAATCATATTTTGGAACATAATATATATTTTTCGGAAAAAATGAATATTTTGGAACATAATATATATTTTTCGGAAAAAATTCATATTTTGGAACATAATATATACTTTTTCACAAAAAAATTATTTTTCGAAAAAAAAATTCATATTTTGGAACATAATAAGTACTTTTTTACAAAAAATTCATATTTTGGAACATTATATATAAATTCAAAAAAATTAGGGTATTTAAGTAATTTTGTATGCAAAATTGGAACATGCAATGATATGAGGGCAAAAATGGAAGTTCACTACAAAAACAGCCTTTATTGACCAATTTTGGCGTTGACTTTGAACAGAAGGGGCTAAGTGTTACAACAGAGGTGGTTTTGAGGGTGGTTTATGATATTATTAAAACGTAAGAGGTACCGCGTATAATTAGGTCATAGTTCAGGGGTAGTTTGTGTAATTTTCCCTTATTTTTATTATTTTTTCATTACTTGTCATTTTAGTGACAAAAATGTGGAGAAGTTTAGAAAGGGGAGAAGTATTTAGTAAGGGGGAGGGATATATAGTTAAGGGGGAAAATATTTATTTGAGGGGGAGAATTAATTATTATTCATTCATGATCATTATGCTTCATGTTGATATTATTTATTTTGTTTATGATCGTTTAATATTGATTATTCCTGCTATTTATTTTTCACATTTGTTTTCCACAAGTATATTTGTTTAAGTGTTGTGATTGCATGATTCGTAAATCATCATGAGATCAAGAGAAAAGTCTATGTCTATGTTTGTTGGTGTGTGTTCATATGTATAGGTTTTATTTTGTTTATTGTAAGGATATATTTATAAAATATGATTTTGTCTCAGAAATGCCAATGGGAAGATTCTAAGAACATTTATTTATTAATGACATGATTATGATAAAAAAAAATCATGTTGAGAGTTTTGTGTTTTAGATTAAGTTGTTAAGTGTTAAATGTGTGTACAAAGTAGTGAAGATACAAAAGATATTTAGTGGAACAACAGTTGGAAGCAGCAGTGCAAAGAAGCAAATATTTCAGAGAAATATTGGAAATGATTGTTATTGTTCCACCGAGTACTCGGTAAGTGCCGAACTTTTGCTCGTTTGCACAAAAGTGAGAATTCCACCAGAACGTTTTGCGAACTTGCGTTCACTTGCACACGCATACATGTTCACCGAGTACTCGATATAACAGACACTGAGTACTCGGTAAGTGGTAAACTGCAGAAAATTGGAAATTGTGATTTTCTTATTTGAAATGTATTGTCTTGCTAGGTAATCAACTCCTAACCACTTTGGGACGTGATTAGAAGCTATTATCAGTATATTGGACTATCATTGACATATTGATTTATATTTGAAAGATTTAAATGGTGGAAATACGAATTCTGATTGGAAAATGATTATTACCATTAATTGAAGACTTTTCTCTATATATATGAGTTAAACCTAATAGAAGGGTGTGACTTTTGAGAGATCTCTGCAATTCTTATATAAATTAATATATTTCTACAGAGATATATATATAGAAAAAATTATTGAGTGATCATCTATATTCTAGTTCTCTCTTCCAATTGTGTTTCTACACCGAAGATCGTTATGTACAATTGGATGATCTAGTTGCTGAAAAATTATCACACCACCTTGATCGAAGTAGGAGACTTCATGGTTCTTTGATCCATTGAGAAACGGAGCCGTTAGAGTACGGAGATCGGAGCGAGAGTTTCGTGGAATGCGAGTGATTCAAGACTGTCAGATGTCGAGTGGAAAAAAGCAGATCAGAAGTGATTTGTAAGTCTAAAACTTCATAGAGTCTTGTACTTCTTGATTCATAGTGCATCGATAGTCGAGTGTATCTGTGATTTTTTTACTTGGAGTCTTTTCAAATTTTTTCACGTAAAAATATTGATGTCGTCTCTGATTTATTTTATGCACTTATATTTATTATTGTGTAGTTTATATTGTGATCAAATTGAATTAAAATTGACTATTCCGCAATTAAAATTTTAATTTGTCAATTAATTCTTAAAAAACCTATTCACCCCTCTAGGCTTAGTTCACCGTTTTTTTAGGTAATTTCATATAGTACAAAACAAGACTATACAAAACTTATATATATATATATGATCAGCATGCTGTGTGCTTCATATTCATATTCAAGGAACAAAGTACATAGGATTAGGAAGTTTAAAAGTCCTATTGCCAATGCAGTCTCCTTGAAGGTCACTCCATTGATCTCCCACATTCCCCCATATTCTGTAACCTTCACCTTCCAGCTGCTTCCGAATTTCGGATTTGTACACCACTGCACTAAGTCCCTTGTAAGCTGCTCTTCTGATAATATATATATATATATATATATATACAACATTAATTAATTGCAAAAAAATTATTCAAAGTAAATATATAATTAATCTTATATCTAATAGTGCTAAACACTTCAGAGTAGAAGTGTAAATCGTACCAAAAATTTGAACGACCTGGGTTTGTTTGGCTTGTATCTCTTGAAACTATTTTTTAAAATTTTGAGAACATAAATAATTTTGTGAGAAAAATAAAAATGAGTTATGTGAAAATAGGTATTTTATAGTTTAGTTTTCTAAAAATTATTTTCAGAAAACTAAATCAATTAAGCAGACTTCTGCACAATTTTCTGAAACTGTTTTTATAAATACAAATCAAACGGGCCGTTAATGACTATCATATATAATATATATTTATATATATATATATATATATATATATATATAAATATATTACCTTAAAATGAGTCGCTCATAACCAACAAAGCCTTGATTGTGAACATTATCAAGAGTGGCTTGGCCTAATGTTTCATCATCTCTGCCTGTAACAAGGAATACCTTGAATCCGGTTTCAACCAGCTTGTTGAACAATTTTACAACTGTGGGAATTGCTGGGCACTCTCCTCTCAATGCCCACGATTTAAACCCGTTCGGATCATAAGGTTCACACCTACATATTCAAATATATATATATATATATAATCAGCCTACATATGAAATAGATTGTTATAGAATGTACCCGAGTGATGATTTTAATTGTTCATTAATTAAAAAACCATGCAAATGGGTAGGTAATGCATGACTGGGAAAATTACAGATACATAGAGTGAAATCAAAGACATGAAAATTTTAAAATATGATTTTTCTAAAAAAAAAATCGTGTAGATATGTATTTTTTATACGAATCATTTTTGAGAATTGGTAATCAGATAATTTTAATTCAATTTAACTTTTAATCGTCAAAAAACTAAAACTAGTTAAAGCCCAATGAAATAAACAATTCTTATGAGTATAATAGTACAATAGGAAAGCATGTCATTTAAATAGACCTACATGGCAAATAGTCAAGCATCAAGCATACAATAATTAAGAATAAAATAAGCTTCAATAGTTAGGTACTAAGGTGACATCCACATCCACATACATATCTCTCTCTATATATATACATACACATATATATTATACACACACGTACCCGTATCGCTTTCCTTTATAGTACATGATATTGGAGACACATGTGTCGTCAACATCTAGTATCCAAGCATCAAAGCCATCGTCAGAGACACATATAGAATCAATATAAGCAATAATATGATCAACTATGAAGTTGAGGTCACGCTCGTATTGACCCCCAATCATGTATGTCTCAATGTGGCGCAAGCACTGAGTTGGGATGGTGCGCCATGCACGTATGTTGTTCGCCTCCACCGCCATCCGCCAACTCTGGCAGTAGCTTGCTCCGTCCACCACCGCCTCCCCCTCCGCTCTACAGTGTGGCCTTGTACTGTACACTGCCTTAGAAAATACAGCTAGGAATAAAAATACCAATATGTCCCGAATTCGTCCCATCATCCCCAAAATCATATGTATATATTATGTATATCCTCTGACAATCATATACACAAGAAGCAAAAGCATTAGTACTACACAGATTCGTAGCAAAACAGAGTATTTGTGACAAAATTTTGTGACGATAAAAAAACTGTTACAAAAAATAACTTTTTGACAGTTAGATAAAAGGATCGAAACTGTCTCATATAGGTACACACATGTATGCATGAAAAGACCGTACGTTAACATGTTTATAATATATTTACCCAAAAAAAAAAAACATGTCTATAATGTGATCCCTAAAAAGAGTAATATACATTAATAGTATATATATTGGAAATGAAGTAGTGATAATGAAGCATGAAATGTTTTGTGCTTATATGTGTTTGTAAGAGGAAATTAATCTAATTCACTTTGAGCAAATAAAAATGCACTCACAAAATAATGGAGAGATTCAAGCCAAATGTGTGCGAGAATGCGTCCCTTGAAGACGCATACTAGCTAACACCCATGCATTGACAAGCACAAAAAAACACACACATATATGCACTTATATATAGGGAGAGAAGGCACATACAATATATTCACTATGCAAGCAGATAGGAAGGACAGACCTTATGGAGATACTTTGGCATTGGTAGGGAAGATATAAGGTATTGATGAAACCGAAAGTAGCACGTAAAGTTATCACAGTTTATATATATATATATATGTATTATACATGTATATATAAAGAGAAGAGAGCATTAGTGGCAAGTAATGGGAAGGTATAACGTATGCCAGAGGGAGTCTGAGGATTTGTTAATTAGTTTGTACATAAAAATGAGTCGTTTCTGGAGGATTCTTGAATGGAAAATGCTACCAATTTATAAGCGAAAAACGTGCACTCATTGGAATATAAAGTCTAAACTACTTTGAATGTGATTTTTTTTTTTTTTAAAAAAAAAATTATATATTGGGGCATTTTTTTTTAAAAAGAAAAAATTGGGGCACTTGTTGTCTTCCATGTGGCTTTGATTATTGACAACATTATACGGTTAGACCAAAAGTGTAGGTTTCTATAATTAGTATTTCTTTCCCAGCCCACATTCTCATTAGTGCATAGTTTGAAAAATATGCAGAAAACCTTCTCAATTTTATTTTGTGTAAATAAGTCTTATTACTATTTCAAAAGTGTGTAGATTGACCCCTATGACAAGATTTTGTTCACTTTTTGACTTTCACATGCCATCATTTTTTTCCAAATACCAAAAATACCCTTATTCCCTTAACAAAATATCCTTCTTGCATATATAATTACTTTTAAAATTAAGTTAATAATAAGTAATTATATATATATTATTTTAATAGTTAGAGACTTTGTTGTATTTGTTGAAAAAAAATTAATTATATAAATAAAATATAATTTTAAAACTAGCAAAATAAATGAAGGGATTATGTCCAAATATATAAATTTTTTCGTTTATAGTTCACTTTTTAAATTTAACAAAAAAATAATATTCCGAACATTATCCAAATTTTTAATGTCCGAAATATGTCCAATTTTTTTTTTCTTTATAGTTCACTTTTAAAATTTAACACAAAATGTATATATTTCAGACATTATCCGAAATTTTAATGTCCGATTGTTTTTTCGTTTATAATTTACTTTTTAAGTATAATTGTTTAAAGAAGTTTGACAAGATTAAAAAGTAACTTGTTGCTTTTATCACAAACGGATTTGATTGGATTATTCAAATGACGTGATTCATATTTTTATTATTTTAATTAAATTTCTCTTATGTAATAGTAATTATAATAATTAGAATAACAACTTTTCTACAAAGTAATAAAAAATAAAAATAAAAGGCAGAATGGTACAAGCAAGGGCGAAGCTAGAAAAATTATCAAGGGTGCCTATGTAATTTTTTATAAATTTATTAGTAACATTTATATTTTTCTGACTTACCAAAGAAATGTTTTAAAACTTTTGGAGGAGACAATGCATTTTTTTATAAATTTATTGGTAAAATTATATTTTTTAGGCTATCAAAAGAATTTTTTAACAACTTGGAGCGGCCATATGCAATTATAGACATATTTATAATAGGGTTAATTTCAGTAAACCCCCCTATACTATCCAGATTAATCAACTAACCCCTTGTGTGTCCACTTTGCCCCCTATACTATTCAATTTTATCAAATTGCCCCCTCACTTCTCAAAATGCCTAAACTACCCTCGATCAATAGTATAAGGGGGTTTAGTGAAATTAATAGTATAAGGGGGTTTAGTGAATTATTTTGGAAAAAATAATATATACTTTTTGCAAAAAAAAAAAATTCGAAAAAAATCATATTTTGTTCCAAAATATGAATTTGTTTTTCGAAAAATATTTTTTTTGCGAAAAAGTATATATTATGTTACAAAATATGAATTTTGTTTTCGAAAAATATTGTTTTTGCGAAAAAGTATATATTATGTTCCAAAATATGAATTTTTTTTTCGAAAAATATTTTTTTTGCAAAAAAGTATATATTATGTTCCAAAATATGAATTTTTTTTTTGAAAATTAATTTTTTTGCAAAAACTATATATTATGTTCCAAAATATGATTTTTTTCTGAAAAATAATGTTTTTGCAAAAAATATATATTATGTTCCAAAATATGATTTTTTTCTGAAAAATAATTTTTTGCGAAAAATATATATTATGTTCCAAAATATGATTTTTTTTTCGAAAAATATTTTTTTTGCGAAAAAGTATATATTATGTTCCAAAATATAAATTTTTTTTTTGAAAAATATTTTTTTGCGAAAAATATATATTATGGTCCAAAATATGATTTTTTTCGAAAATTATTTTTCAAAAAAAAAATTCATATTTTGGAACATAATATATACATTTTTGTTCCAAAATATTATTTTTCGAAAACAAAATTCATATTTTGGAAC
Organism: Cornus suecica; assembly: GCA_963922005.1. NCBI lineage: Eukaryota > Viridiplantae > Streptophyta > Magnoliopsida > Cornales > Cornaceae > Cornus > Cornus suecica. Next base: position 72,618,899 of record OY998244.1, on the reverse strand, counting down.
ATAATATATACTTTTTCGCAAAAAAAAAAAAAAAATTTAGAAAAAAAAATGATATTTTGGAACATAATATATATTTTTCAGAAAAAATCATATTTTGGAACATAATATATATTTTTTGCAAAAAAATTATTTTTCAAAAAAAAAATTCATATTTTGGAACATAATATATACTTTTTGGCAAAAAAAATATTTTTCGAAAAAAAAATTCATATTTTTGAACATAATATATACTTTTTCGCAAAAAAAATATTTTTCGAAAAAAAAAAATCATATTTTGGAACAAAATATGATTTTTTTCGAAATTTTTTTTTTTGCAAAAAGTATATATTATTTTTTCCGAAATAATTCACTAAACCCCCTTATACTATTAATTTCACTAAACCCCCTTATACTATTGAGGGTAGTTTGGGCATTTTGAGAAGTGAGGGGGCAATTTGATGAAATTGAATAGTATAGGGGGCAAAGTGGACACACAAGGGGTTAGTTGATTAATCTGGATAGTATAGGGGGGTTTACTGAAATTAACCCTTTATAATATATATATATATATTTTTTGGGGCTAAAAATGTTTTTGAAATTTTTTTGGGATAGAGTGGCTCTGCCCCCTGGGTACAAGATTGAAATGTATTTTGAGGGTAATATGGTAATTTGACATCTAAAAGGGCTTAGAGGAGGGCTATTTGCACTAATTGTAAAGTGTAGGGAGTTTAGAAACCATAAGGGGGATTTTCTTAGGAATGACAATGGGGCGAGTCGGGGCGGGTATCATATTCTCCATCCTCGAACCCGGTTTAATTTCCCCGTCCCATACCTGATTATTTTTTTTATTTTCCACCCCGCCCCGCCCCATGACCCGGTTATCCCTGCCCCGCACCTCGCCCTGCCCCGCAACCTGGTTATATATATATATTTTTTCCTTTTTTTTATAAAAAACAATTTCTTAAATTCGTTCATTGCAAAAATAATAGATGAAATGTAAAAAAAATATAAAAAACAGTTTATGAACTTCATTCATAGCAAAAATAATAGATGAAATATAAAAAAAATATAAAACATACTGGAATCCACTCCCCATTACAAAACAATAGATGCTAAGGGGAGCAATATGAATCCACTTCTTCATATTGCTCCCCTTAGCATCAGCTTCCACATGGCATACTCATGGCATTTGAGAGTTCTTACTTTGCCAAATAAAACAGAAAATATATTATCAAAATATAAAAATTTGAAATCATTACCAAATTAAACTAATAGAACATGTATTATACATCTATTCAAGAACCTCGGACATTAGAGAATTGTCATCATCACAATCACAAAATATATTATCATTTGTTGTATTCACCTTGGATGGAATTCCTATAAACCAATAACATAATTTTTTTAAAAATAATAAATCATGGCTATAAAAAAATAAAAAATAAATTTCTTCGGACATCCATACACTGATTTTGCTATAAGTTATGATAGATCCTACTAATACAGAGCATGTTGTGTTTCAATAGCATAAAATATATACATATATATATAGAGAGAGAGAAGGTTACCGATAAATGAAGGGGAAGACCTTGGTGTTTTGCTCAGACAATCAAGATGACAAGATCTAATTTGATCGCAAACAAATTTGAAGCTTAGATCTGTTGTGAGAGAGAGAGTTAGTAGAAGACATAGGGTTTGGGAGTGATGAGAGGCGAGAGGCAAAACGGTGTGTTAGAGAGAATACTAGGGTTTGGGAGGTATGTCTTAACATAAGATATATATATATATATATGTGGGCTATGTTTGTAATATGTCAAATATATAAGGTTAGTTTAGTAAATAACCAATTAAGTGGGGCGGGGCGTATCAGTTATTCGGGGTGACCCATACCCGCCCCGTTTATAATCAGGTAATTTTTTTTGCCCCATACCCGCCCCGATTAGTTTAACGGGACGGAGCAGGTTTTTTTATCATCCCTAAATTTTCTGCACATTTTTCAAATTATACGGGAGTTTTGCGTCATTTATATATATATATATATATATATATATATAGGAAGTCTAATTTCCTTCAGGTTAAAAGACATGTCTTTAACAAATTGTGGAGCATAAAAATCACGTTCGGGATGGGAGATATTGTTATATAAAATATATTGTATAGTTGTAATTTATTTTTATCATACCAAATTAAAAACATAGACCAGATAAGTTCCAATTCAAATTCAATTTAGTACGAATTAATTATTGATTTTTTTTGTTAAATTCATGTTCAAATAATTAAATTACATTGAAACCAGAATCTTTTATCTATTGACAAATCTACGTCATGTCATATGTATTATTGCATGAATCGAAATAATATGATATGGATGATACAGATCAACCAATAGCATCTAATGGGGTACAAAATAAAGTTGCTTCCTCAATTCAAGTAAAAAAACTTGTGCATATTTGACTCTAAGACACCATTTGTGGGGGAACGAACATTATGGTCCACGGTATAATTAAGTAGGTCACTATTTTCTTAATGGAAAAACACACAACTGTATGTATTATGCTTTTCATGTTGGACATGCACTCAAAATTGTTTTATAATCTTGTGATGCTCTAATCATAATTTCTTCGTTGGTTGTATCAATTTCGGTCAAGATTACAATAATAGTGTAATACACTTAATGATATTAATTTTCAAAAGTGAATAGCAGACGAATATCGGTGTTACGTTATAATATCGGTATCTCTAAAAAATATTATAAAATAAATGAACGATACGTAACATATCAAACAATAAAATGAATCATGGCCCTATTGCAATTTTTTTCAAAAACTAAGAATTTGTTTATTTTATATCACTGAAAACTGTTCTTGAGAATTCTAAAAAAAAAAAACTAGTTTTTGAAAACAATAAAAATGAATTCTCTGAAAATTGACATTTTTATAACTAAATTTTCGAAAAATCAAATTTTTTTTTTTTTTAAAAACTGAGAACTATTTCCAGAATTACAAACCAAACCCTAATATTCCAAAAAATATCATATATATGATGTCCCATAATGTCCGGGTATAGATCTGATGATGTACTTTTATGTGCATGTGTGCCTTCAATTGATATAAAATCTCTTGGGTAAGAGTCTAAGAATAAAACTGTGCGAGTTGAATCCAAAACGGACAATATCTTACCAAATATTAGAATTATTACAGTATAATTATGAAGATTACGTATGAGAACTCTAACGCACTTTGACTTCTTGTTTTAATCCCAAAAAAAAGGTTTCGTCCAAATGAAATGTCAAAGGATTTATTAGAAAAGACATATACATACATGTCTCGAAAGTCAACTAATTAAATTGATCAATGATCCATTAGTACTGGCAAATTGAGTGGATATTTATGGTAATAAAAGTGAAAATTGCAATTGAAATTCTTATATAAATTAGTTATTTTATATTTTAACAAATTGAAAAATTATTTACTGATTCTAAAAAATGTGGCAAACAATATATCACATTTATCTAATATTCACACGCAATTTCGAAAGTAATGTCTGAAAAGCAATCAACTAGAAAAGAATGCTTATATATAGATCTTAAAAGAAAAATCAGAGAGAGGGGGAATTAAATTATAAAACAATATATATATATACATATATATATATATGTATGAAACATATATATATATGTATGTATATATATATTATCCTCTATTAAATGTATTGACAATTTTATATGAAACATCGTCATTTAAGTGTTGTTTGTGTCAAATATATGATTTTGGGATGAAATTTGTGGCCCAACCCATGTTTGGTAATCTTGGTGTTGGTGCAACAATGTCAAACCATTGGTACCAAATGCCCCATTTTTCACACCATCTCAATAGATGGTTTTGTGTGGTTTGATTTTGTTTTCTCACACCAAAATCATTATTTAACCCAAATCAATTCAATTTGGTGTACCATTGTTTAACTCAAATAAATTCATTTATAATATTATATATATATATATTTGAAAAATAAAATATTTATGAAAAAAATCAAATATTTCAAAAAAATCAAATATTTCGTAAAAAATAAAATATTTTGGAAAAACAAATATTTCTGGAAAAAATAAAATATAATAAAAATATATTTATTATTTTTAAAAAAAATATACAAATTATATATATTTTTACTGAAATCTTTTATTTTTTCAAAATATTTTATTTTTTTGAAATATCTTATATAAAATATTTTATATATAAATATTTAGAAAAAATAAAATATTTATGAAAAATAAAATATTTCGAAAAAATAAAATATATGTTTTATATATTTTATTTTTTAAAACATATATATTTACAAAATATTATTTTAAATAAATAAAATGTCAAACTATTTCAAGTTACCAAATATGATTGGTTTCGTAATTTCAGCCCATATACCAACTCTACCAAACATGGTTTGGTTTTTCAGCTTTACTTTTTCTCACACCAAAACCATCTGTACCAAATATGATTTCAGTTCAGAATAAAATCCAACTCAATCCAACTCAATTCAACCCAAACCAAAACAAAAAACTAACATCATACCGCACCGGTTATCAAACAAGCACTTAGCCGTCCCATCAAGGACATGCATATATATATATATATACACACGTGTGTCAACTGCCATCCAAGTCCAACCACCTGCTTCCACTTCCACTACCACTACGAGTGTGGTTGGTGATTAGAATTGTATTGGAACATCCACCCACCAACTTGGTTGATATAGGAAAGAATGAAACCATAAGCCTATTGGATAAGTGTCCAAATTTTAATTGGTAAAGTATGCAAGTGATGATGGAACTACTCATTGGACCACTGTGGCCCGTTTTGAAATCTTATTTTTGTTTTGTTTTTTATTTTTTGGCACTGTTCAAAAAAACAGAACATATTTGACAACCATTTTTACTATTTGTTATGTTCTCAATTAGGAAATTGTTTTCGTGAATAGTAGAAAAAACAAGGGAACAACAAAAACTTGTTTTTTTGTTCTTTTTGGGATTTTTCAAAAAAAAAAATTTGTGGTAGAAAAGAAAAATTGTGTAAGAATATGTGTGTATTTTTGCCCCAAACATATTTTTTATTCTCGTTCTTTTGGGTAAGAAAATAAGAACAAGAACAAAAATTATTCTTGTTTTTTTTATTCTCAAAACAAAAACAAAAACAATGGTTCTCAAACAGACCCTATATAAAGTGTTTCTCTCTTTTTCTTTTGTATAAGTTTGTGAATGTTCATGAACATGTACATGCCAAACGATTTTGAATATGAGATCACAATAATTTTTTAAATAATTCAGAATTTAATTTTTTAAATAATTTAGTGAGTAAATAAATTCGAGTTCAACTTTTTAACTCAACAAAACTCGAATTAAGCCACTAATAAATTGACCGAGCCTGAACAATCTCCAGTTCAACTACTCAACTCGATTATTTTCAACTCTAGATATGGAGTTAAATTGAATCCGAAAACAAATATTCTCAAAACATATAAAATAAGATTAAAAAAAATAAAACATGTTCTGATTAGCGTCCAGAATTGGTTCTTATTCTTCTTTTTCATATTTTGTTTCCAAAATTGGTACATTTAAGTCTTCTTAATTTGCAATACTCTGGTGGAGTTCCCCTAAAATTATTTGTACATGTAGAATGTATTTAATCAATGTTGAGAATAACCTAACTCGCATGGATGGCTCACAAATAGTAAACTCAGAACATTTTATGTCTTTTTTCTGTAATTAATTATTTTTTGGGGTAATTCAGAACATTTTATGTTAAATTCTCACAAGGTACAAAAATATCAAAGAGTAGTGATTTTTTAGAAGGATTGTTTCTTTATGACAAGGTTACTAATGGGCTTCAGGCCTATCCATCATTAATCTTCTTGTTAAATTATCAACTAGTTCAATGGGCTTTACATGATCCCATTTTTTGTTACACATAGCTAATTTATGCTTTTGAATACATCATCAGATTCATCACATCCGGCCATATTAGGTGCCTTGAATTCGATCTGCATTCAGTTCCCTCGAATTTATCCTGAATCGGATTCATTGAAAAAATGATTGGATATAAATGAGCTTAATATTAGCTTGATCTAGTTATTCAAATTTTTAGGTTGAACAGTATAGTATCGCACCCGTTACACTAATCAATTTCATTACTTCTATGAAAACATTTGTTTGTAATAGCATCTTCTAATCAAAAATCATGTTGAAGATTATGAGTTTGGGTAGAGTTAGGAAAGTTAACGTGACCAAGAAAGGATGCTAATGAATCATCGACAAGCTTTTTAAATCATAAATCAAGTATAGAGTGGTCAAGAATATGTTGCAAATGAATTGAACCGCGAGCCGAACTTTGGAATATTCAAGTTTGGTTCATTTACTAAATGAGCTTAAAAAATGTGTTAAACCTCGCTTTATTTGTTTAACGAATGAGCCTGAGCCGAACACCAGATTTAACGAGTCGAGCCCGAGCTTGCTCACGAACGACTCGTTTCAGTTGTAACATATATTACTCTTGTCAATAGTTGTTTGGATTGAATTGTTGCATGTCTGTTTTTAACATATTTCCACCAGTATAATTTTTTATGAATAGTTTTTATGTTATGGCCGCATAATTCCTGCAATTTTTTCACAACAATCTTCATAATTTGTTCAATTTGAACACTTTCTTTTGTCAAATATGAGATAATTTTACTATTTAACTTAAATGAGTATGTTCATGAGCTTGGTGAGCTGAGCCCGAGCCTACTCACAAACTACTCGGTTCATTTGAAGCTCTAGTCAAGAATACAAGAGAAGTGAAGTGGAGATTGGTTATAAGTGGTAATGCGGAGAAATAACCAAAATTGAATATTTTTGTACTATGCAAGATATCGGATAAAAAGCCCGTGAACTCAAACAATAATCGAGATCTCGGCCAAGCCAAAAATGTCGTCTTAGCGGAGGCCATGGCACAATCATGAAAACCATCCAGAGATTTTGAGACGATATCCAACGCCATCCATAACAATCTGAAGCTCCCGAGATCTTAACAATATCATGCGAGAACTCGACATTTTTAATTTCCCGAGATCTCAAGCCAATTTATAGGAGCCTAATGTTACACATTCTAGACCCTTAACTCCGTGTTATTGGTCCACGCATTCTACTATCTTGGTATTTTTATACGGTTTGTCTTGTTTAGTGTGTTTTAGGTGCATTATAGGAAAATGAGTTAATTTCGGTGAATTAACCGGAATAATAATTCGAGATGATTCAAGAGACGAAACCGCTAAAGAATGGAATAAACTGAGCCATCAAATATAAAGAAAATTCCAAAAGTGGAGCGGAACCGAAGAAAATGGCTGAATCGTATTTAGACATACCGAATTTGCAGGTTTCACATATAACTGTCAGAATGTCCGAATTTAGCAAGAAATGATAGTTTTTCGAGTGGAAACGGGCCAATAAACAAAACTCACTATGAATAGTGAGCCCAGATGATTTTGGGCCAAAATGCATCGTTTAAGGTGTCAAATCCATGATCTTATTACTGTTGGGAAGACTGCTGAAGACTTCGTTATTTTTATTGTTGATCTATATAAACTCCGACTTGGCTGATATTTTAGGATTAGTTTTATTTGTTAATTAGTATTATTTTGTAATTATTTCGGAATTTTTAGAATAAATTTATTTTTAGGTTAGTTTTAGTAATTGGTTTATTTTAATTAGGTCTCCCAAAATATTTAGGGTGTGACTTATTATCTTTATAAAAGGTAACGTACATCAGAATAGAGGGGGGCTTCTGTTTTGTGACAAAAATTAGTGCGTAGAAGAACACATCTGGAGAGCGACGAAGAGGAAAAGACCAAGATAAAATATAGGAAAACACCATGAGGTCCAAGGATTCGGGTTCAACATCAACGATGTGATCTCTGACAGACATGGGGAACTAAACAGTATCTAGGGTTTCTAGCAAACCCTAGCCCAAGTAATGTAGACTATATTTTATTTATTTTTATCGTAAAAGGGAAAACTAAAGAACACTATCGTGATAATTATGTAGATGAGAGAACGAAATATCATTGTTACATAAAGTTTTGCATTTATTCTATTTCTTGTCTTAAATTGATGTAATGCTTAATTTTGCCCAACTATGCTTAACCACGACGAGCTAGAACTTTGAATGTTAAATTTTAGTTTTCTACATAATGGTTCGTAAACACAGGAAATCTTGATTTGGACAGACCATACTAAGGAAAGGTGAAATAGGCATGTTTTAATTTAATGCACCGTAGGAGTAGAGTAAAGTAATTGCATGCACTAATTGCACTCATTCCGAAGATGGTTTGTGATTGAATTCGATTGAATGTATTTCTTTTAGGACTAGTGTCACGCCCCAAATTCCTAGGACTCTGAAACCCGAGCCTAAGAGCTAAGGGAGTGAATGCGGAAGTAAAAAGAAACGAAAAACAAATGAAAACCAATGACTGAAGGTCATCAAACACCCACAAAAGGGTAAAATGCTCTAATACCATGCTGACACGTCCCTAAATTCCTAAGACTCCCGAACTGGGATATCCAAGGGATCCAGGATGTGATTATTATTATGAGCAACCAACTAAGATATCATTAGCCATGAAAACGTATGGAATAATGATGGAACGGTATATTTCATACCCAAATGAATAATAAACAAAACAGCGGAATCTAACGAAAATCCGGCAGAGTTCCGTTTGTAAATGGAACATCCGGATACACAACCACAGCACAAGTACCTGCCAATAACATTTCGATAATAACAATGACTTCCAAGCCCCACATTCATCAATCCTACTATGGCCGAGGTAGTGGAAAGAAACCAAGACCTCTCCAAACCCTCTAAACTCAACAGAGCCACAAATGCTCGAATAGGAATACAAGAAATGCACCTAGCTGTGCAAAATAAATACAATAACCATCAGAAAGAATAAATACAGGAACTAAAGGATACATCAACAGGGATATGCCAACAGACTGACTCCCAAAAAAGAATACATAACAATCCCATAACAATGGGTAGAGAAACTGAAAGCGGATACCTATCGTCCCCAAACCCAGTCGTGCTGCAACCGTAACCGCATCACCCAACGCAACTCCAAAGCCTGTAACAAGGAAACAAAAGAAAGCTGTCGTTGCACTGCATCCTGCTCATAGCCGTATATTTCCTGCAACCTGGCGTGGAATACCATGGGGCGAATGAAATTCCCCTGTGAGCAAATAAGCTCAGTGGGAAAAGATACTCTAACTACCACATCCTCTGGCAGTTTAGGTAATGCTAAACTATCTAGCAAGATATATATATAGCCCAACTAATCTCATCCACGCAAAACCCAAGGCACACGCTCATATACTACCGTACGTAAGTATATAACGGGGATATACATACATATACACATATATATATATAAGAATAAATACACAGCATGAGTCTATAATGTACAACTAAGACTCGTACTCCAAGTACCAACACCAGTAGTTTACACTACTCTCATCAGCGTACACTAGGTACACGACACTAATGTCAAATCTAACCAATCATCCAGCGCTCACAACGCTAACCAGAAAATCTAAACAGAGGGAATCACACTCACCTCTAATATCCACAAGGATCAAAATCCACCACTAGTACCAAGGAATACTCATAACTCACTCCCCGAGAACACAGGAGGAAAAGTACTCACGTCCTTGCGTACTAACACAATCATCGTCTATATATATATATTGTAAATGTACAATATATATATATATAATACAAACCTCATCCCATTCCTAAGGAAAATCTACCTCTCAAAGGCTAGATCACCTCAATCATATCACCATACCATAAATCACATCGACCTCATAATACTATCAACGATAGGGTCAATCACATCACTAACGCTCTCACTGTAGGCGAGGGAAAACCACCAATCAAATCACTAAGAGTACGCGAACTCAACTCACAAGAACGACCACCCAATGGTCACCGAAACAAAGCAAAGGAAAAGACTTCTCAATGCTAAACCAACAGATAACCGAGACAACAATGTCAAGGTTAAAACACCACAAGTGTTTAAGGAGAACACTTGGACAAGGAACCCAATCCACTCGGTATCCATGCCCACAACATGTGGAACAACTCGAATCACCTAAGTAGTAACGTCAAAAACCAAGAAGAAAGGAAGGGCAACACTATATGTGTGCACTGAACAACACCAAGCCTCATACCCGAGACTTAGAAATGATAGGAAGCAAAGGTGAAACAATGGAACACCTTTCGAAACTCTACAGGATGAGATATTGAGAAAGAGGTCTCGAAATCTCAGAATCCCAAGAAAAGTAATAAAATAGTTTTCCTTTTAAGAAACCACATAGTAAAAATGACCGTCTTGCCCCCGGTCTCCGTCAGTTGCCATCATCGACTTTTAGAAGTTAAAATCTTTGTTTAAAGAAGATCCTAAGATCATTTTATAAAGTGTTAAAACTTTTAGTTGCTACGGGGGTAGGCGAAAACGAGTTTTTCCTTTTAAATACAAAGAGTTTAGAAAACACCGTTTTCGAAATGACAGTCAAATAAGAGAAACACAACTCTATGAATTCCTGTAATGTCCGAGAGGACAGTAAAGGAAGAGCAACACGTTGGACTCACGGAAGACAACCATCCGTTCCAACTCCACCAATTCAAATGACACCACGAGGAAGAGGTTCGGCACCTCACCGTAACCGACAACTCAAGGAATGACATACAAGTCAACGACCACGTACTAGTGTACAAAACACAGTACCAGGAATGCTTAAGGGAAGGGACTAAGCACTAGAACCAAGTCTGTCAAACTACAGTACCTCGAGTACTTAATAAAGTCACTCAACCATAACCTCTTCTCACCAATCAAAATCTCGACTACAGTTGATAGTTTATTCCTCAAAAGTGAAAGACACCTAAAGGTCCATACTACAACTCACAATCTCATCACCCGCCTTCTCGAAGGCCCCAATTCATAACTGATACTAAAATCAATCTCTAACCTCCAATCTCTAACAAGGTCACACAACCAACCACAATCACCAAACTCTTAACCCCGCCTTCTCTAAGGCATCAACTCCAAATCATCTCTGCAGTTCATCACTAACCACAACTAACCACAAAGGTCACTATGCCAATATACTTAACCTCCCCCAAGGGTACGAAAGTATATATATACTCACAAGTATAAAATAAGCATTTCATTATACTTGATCTATTACCACATGTAATCATTTTCTTTCACGTTAATCATTATCAACTGAACATTTTACAAAAATATGAATTTAAATTCGCAATATTCACACATAACATGCTCCAAAAATCCAACAGGCAATAATAACACATTAAACCTGTTCCAACAACACATGTAATAATCTCACGTATACATGTCAAATGATATCACATAAATGCCATGCAAATATAATGTGACTCAACACCACACTTTGCCCTATCATAGGTTAACGAATACGCACTCTACCCATAAATATGAGCTAACAGAGGGTCGCACCGGTACTTCCCAAGTGATTTTGAAACTTCTCACTTCAACAAGTAAGACGGTTTGCACGAGACGACCCGTGACCAAAGATTCGTCAACACGAATGCACGAGACGACCCGCGACTTCGAGAATGAGACGACTCACCCTATACCCCATTCACAGCTCATTATTCTGTAGGATGGGAACACCCCCTGGCCAGTTGTTGCGACGATTCGACACAAAGACACCCCACATGATTTCACAACCCACATATACCAATACCATGATTTAACACTACATGATATTCTCAATATGCATCCAGGTCTAAATGACAATCATGCATCAACATAAATATGATTTCATAAACCGCATATACCAACACTATATGTATCTAGGTTTCAATGACAATCATCTCTCAATATAAATATGTAACGCATCATATTTATATATAATATCCACATGAATCCAATATAATTCTCGAAATCTCTTTCTAACATGCTTTTAAAATACAATAAAGCATTTAAATCATATGAAAACAATTTCATATACAACTCATGTTTTCAAATATATATTTTCTTTAATTCTTTAGAAAATATTTCAAATTCCCTTATCATGCCTTTAAAATAATTAAAACAATTAATTCACGTCTCGCAAGGGAACCTAGCACAACGTCTAAGTTTTCACGAATCTCTACTAAATCATTTAATTCTCAAGGGAATTTCTAAACCGCCTATTCCTATTCAATTCAATTAGGAATATATTTAATCTCGTAGGAAATAATTTAATTAATTTTCTTAAATTAATTCCTAAGTCCTATTCCGATTCTAAACGAATTATAGATATTTAAATTAACGATTTAATATATCTATATTAAATTAAATAAGGGTTTTGCACCCCTAAACTACTTCAATAATGCAGAGTGAGAAATATAATTTCCCACCTGAGATTACGCTTACAGAACAGCCGTTTCGGGCCCACCGTGAACAATACCGGCGCCCGAATATAACGCCCACCGATCAAAGTCGTCCGAAAAATATTTCACATATATCGAAATGTCCGCCTCGACAACCTATACGATATATACGAAGCCCGTTAACAATAGGTTAAATAATTGGGTTAAATCTAAAATACCCCAAACGAAAACTATAACCTATAAATGCGATTTCCGGGCAAATCGTTCATCCTAAATTCATGAAATTAATATATAACGAATACATGGTAGAGACGAAGCTACTCACCGAAAATCGGCTCAAACCGATCACCGGAAGGTCGCCGAAAAATTGGCCGAAGCCCAGCCGGATCGCCCCTGCCCACGCGCGTCTCCCCTGCGCGAGCCCAGCTCTGTCCGGCGCCACCCTACGCCACCACGGCCTCCCGCGCCGCCGCCTGGCCCAACCGATGACCACCATGCTGTCGCCGACCGCCGCCGTGCCCTTGCTCCAGCTGCGCAGCCGCGTCTGCCATGGAGAACAACCCGAGGTCTCTCTCTCCAGCCGCTCCTCTCTCTCTCTCTCTCTCGCCATGACCGGCGACCGAAGATGGAGAAGTAGGGAGCTGCTTCAGTCGTGGAGAAGAAACGAAGAAGAAATGAAGAGAAATGGGAGTGGTGTCGTGTAGGAGAAGGAGCTCAGCAGACCTGTATATACATATACACATATATGCCCTAATTGCAAAAGCAACCCTCTAAATGTCCATAATTTCGAAACTGACCCTTCAAGTATCCGTAATTGCGAAATGACCCCAAAACTATATATATATATAATTAAATATATATATATACAATAAATCCCGAAAAATATCGGGAACCCCAAAACATAATCTCGCAAACCCGAATTAATAACGGGACGCCCAATTAAATATATCGGGGTAGAAACCCAAAATATCGGAACACTTAAACAAGCCCGACAAATTAAAATGTGTCGTCATCCAATCGAAGCACTAAACATTTAATATCGATACTATACCGCGTAGTCGATAACGAGAATTCTCGAAGTCGTCAATGAGAAACCGCAATGTCGTTCAGTCGACTTTAAAAACTAAACGCGAAAAATTTACAGGTATCAAATACCAAGAATAAACAATACGTCAAGAACAAGTGACGTCATTACCGAAATTAAATCAAAGATAATTTCAGTAAAAAGGATAATAACACGGGGTGTTACAACTAGGCACTAGCTTGTAGCATTACTAGTCTGATTCACGAGAGTTGTATCTCCTTTTTATAATAAAATGGATAGAACGTTTATATTACGAAGCTAGTGGTGACGCTAGATACACCCTAGACTTTTTCTCTGTTAAATTTTCTCAATCTATCTTTAATTGTTTTATTTACTTTATTTGTTTAATTAATTAGTTTAATACAAAAACCCAAATTAAATTATCATAACAATTCAAGAGTATTATTTTATTAGAATTTAGAGTACGAATTAGTCTTTTGGGTTCGATAAACCTGTCTCAAGCTGTACTATACTATAATACGACTCTTGCACTTGCGATAGGTTAAAATAGGTCAATATAATCTTATTCTTAACCATTACTTTAACCGACCTAAGACACCGATCACCAATTTAGGAGATCTCGGGCTAGCCGACTTCGATTTTTTAATATACGTGGATTTGATGATCTATGAACTCCTATTCACTTAAGGACGCGTATAAGGGTTAATATTGGTATATTGGTCAATATTTGGAGACTTGATGGTCAAAAGTTAAAGTCTTTGAGGAAAAGAAATCCAAACCCTAATTAGAGACTCTTTTCTCTCTATATATAGGAATTAAACTTGAGATAAGAGTGTTGGTTCTTACATTGTGATATTTGGGTTTTGCAATTCTTCCACATATTAGATCCGTTTGTAGAGAAAGAGATTCCTTGATCATTCCATATCAAGGTTATCTCTTGTTTTTTAAGGTTATTCAATTGTGTTTCAACGCTTGAGATCTTTATACACAATTGGATGATCTAGTTGCTAAAAAATTATCACACCACTAATTGCAACTTGTTTGCATCGATTCGTTGAAAAGCGGAGTCGTTGGAGTATAGAGATCGGAGAGGGAAGCTTCGTGCAACATTGATCCGTTGAGAAACGAAGTCGTCAGAGTATGGAGATCGGAACGAGAGCTTCGTGGAGCGCAAATGAATCAATATTTTTAGACGTCGAGTAAAAAATAGCAAATCAGAGTTATTGTAAGTCCTAACTTCATAGACTCCGTACAAATTCTTTGATTAGTGTATCGATACCGAGGGTGTCGGTCGTTTTTTACTCAAAGCTTTTCCACGTAAATTACCGTGTGTCATATCTTAATTTATTTTTTGCACTTATATTGTTCTTTGCATGATTTAGTTTGCTAAATAATTGGATTAAAATTTATTATTCCTCAATTAATATTTTAATTTATCATTAAAATTCATAAAAAAAAGTCTATTCACGCCCCCCCCCCCCCCCCCCCCCCCCCCCCCCCCCCCTCTAGGTTTATTCCACCGTATCCTAGGTAATTTTAATTTTTGATCAGTCTAGGTCAAATGAAAATAAAAGTGTTAAATATAGTGAATTAACACGATTTAGTTTTACCTCTCAATCGCAAGTACGCGAGTACTATATAGTATAGTTGGGTAAAGAGAGTTATCGAATCACTAAGATCAAAGTCGTACTTCAAATAATCACAACTTAGTAATTTGAATTATATTTAAAATAGTTTGATTGGTTTTTTATTTATAATCTATTAAACATAAAAGAAATAATTAAATAGTTGTTTTGGTGAATTCAAGATAAACAAGTTTAGGGTTTCTTCCAACTCCACCACTAGCCTAATAATATAGTTCTTTAATCATTAAATTGCAAGAGGAATATACAACCCACATGAATCAAATTAGTAACACTACAGGCAGTTGCATAATCCCCAAAGGGATGCAATCAGTCTGATTCGCTACAACCCATCTTCGATTAAAGTATGATTATTGTATGCATCTATTTTATATCTACTTCTAAAATATTAAATTAAAAGTATGTCTATATCATCTTCTTTTAGCATAACCTATGTAAACCTAAGACTTTATTATACCAATTAAAAACCATTATGTAAAAACCATTATTAAATCTTCGGAGTACTAGCTCCTAGTGATAAAACATAGTTGTTCAGGATTAATCATCAATTCAATCTAAGACAAGAAGAAAATCAACAAAGAATCTTATTTAGGTATTAAGTTTGTTCTCTCACTACATAATCGTCATATGAGTGCTTTTTAGTTTCTCCTCTTTGCAATAAAAATAATTTAAGTTCTACATTACTCGGCTAGGGTTTCATTGGAAACCCTAGATACCGACTTAACCACTCATTGAGGGAGGAGACTGCATCATTGATGTAGAGACCATCTCCATAATTGGGTTAATCTGTTATTGGGTTCTTGAGAAGAATATTCTCTCTATAAAGAGAATTTTGTATTTTGTGTATTCATTGAATGAAATCTTGATAATTTCTTCATGTAGCTTCACATATTTATAGATAAAAGTTAGTGTAATTATGACATGCATGTCTTTGCTTGCACTCTAAGTTGACTTGGTATGAGGACCAAGTAACAACTGAATTAACCATATCGTCCTCCATTTTTACTTGCATAAGGAGCCAAATAATACATTCTGATTTTACATAGATTTCGAGGCATGAACACGGTTGATCGATCGCCAAGGTCCCGATTGTTCGGTGGCTTATGAATTCTGATTATTTATTATTTTGCGAATTTATGCTTTGATGACTTGTACTCTGCTCATAGTTGACTTGTACCTTGCTCTGAATTGAGTGTTATTATTTTTCTAAGTATCATTCTGAATCAGGGTTTTCGCTAAAACTCCGAAATTAACTCATATTTTCATTAAAGTCCATGTAACATGCTTAAACACACAACTCGGATAAAAATACCAAAATAATAAAATAAAGAGACTAACAACGAGTTACTTAATGCCCAATCATCAACTTCAACCGGTCGCTAATGACTCTATTTTCACTCACTTTAATACACAATCTGCATTCTAGAGTTTACATATTCTATTGCAATGAATTTATTAAATATTAATTTTATATCAATTACGCCAAATTTAATACATTTCTATGGCTGAAATGTTGCACTTCCATCTTATAAAACACCAAATCACTTAACTATTGGGGGATTATTTTGTTGTGGTCCTGTAAAATGGACTCTCTTTTAAGACTTCTGATTCTCAGATGCTGGTCAATATGGAACCAAATGGTGAAAGATATAAAAAAGAAGAAGACATTTTTATAACTATCTTCTCTTATCTTCCTCTAAGCCAAAAAGATATGTGTGATGATAGGTAGGGGTGTTCACGGATCCGATTGAAGGTATTTTAAATCCAATTCACTAATACCGAATTCACCATTTATGGATCCAATTCAATCCATTTGCCCAACGGATCGAATCTAAACTGGACCGTGATGAATTAGATTGGTTCAGATCAGATTCACGGATTCAAAGATTAAAAAATAAATATAGTAAAGAGAATAACAAGAAACTTTCACCAATAAAAGTGAGCGTCACAGTAGGATGTAGCAAATAATAATACTAAACATACTTGATCCAAAAATATAGAAAATAAACTTGAGTAAATTGTACATAAACATATATAATAAACAATATTTGTAACATGTATTGATAGTGTCACAATAACAAATTGACACAAATATAGATAACAAACATACAAGTGATAGTGTCACGATAGTAAATTGTACATTAATTATTTTTTTGCCTAAACATATTAATTTTAAATATATAAATATAATCTAAGGGTATATTGTTATGTGTTTCGTCTTATTTTTGGTGAATGATAGAGATAGATAATATTTAGTTATAATATTTTATTATATTTTAAAATACGTTAAATGTTCAAAAATATTAAAAAATGACTCATACTTTTATAGGTAACTAGCTAAGAGTACATACAAATGCATGTGACGTGAATCTTAACTTATATTGATATATGAAATATACATAACTTAAAGTTGTGACTTATATTGCAACTTTGCATAAAGATATTTCACAACACAACAATATTTTTGTAATAATTATAGAAGATCATATGTTATATTTATTTAACTATGAAATTATAAAATTTTAAAATTTGGTTATCCATTTATTTTGTTTTCTAATTGTTGTGTATACCTTCTTTTAAAGAAAATACATGCATTAAAATAATAAAATGTATTAATGTACTTTAATGATATTTTTTTGAATTTAGTTATTAAAGTCTTTATTAAATTAAAATTTAATTGTAATTTTTTAAATGGAATAAATGTATAAAAATATTTTAGAGGCCTTACTCTTTTATAATAGTAAATAACTAATAAAAAGTCTTCCATTATATTTTTCTGAAAATTGCAATAGTGATGAATGTTTTAATGTATGAAAATATTATAAATGACTTACATTTTTACAATAGTATGGATATATATAGATAACTATTTAGTGTAAAATAAGATATTATGATTTAGCTTAGAATAATATATTATTGATATAAGATATTATAGTTTAATTTTAAATAATATATTATCTGATATATTATTAATATAATATATTGAAATATATATGAACAATACCGGATTGGACCGGATTAACCGAATTATTGAAAATGCAATTCAAAATCGATTTGTAAAATACCGAATTTAGTATTTTTGAATCCATATTAAATTCAATTCATAAAAAATTCGATCCAATATATCCGGATCGGATTGAACATATTGGATTTACAGATTTACCGAATGTTTTAACACCCCTAACGGTAAGAATGACTCTTACACCCTCTTTTGTTGTTATTTCTTTTTCTTGGGGCACACAAAGTACCACATCTCATATTTCTCACATGACATGCCTCAGCTTTTTATAAAGATAGCTTTGCTTTAAAGGAATTCCTAGTGGTTCAGATTAATTTTCCCTTTGGCTTTCCATCCAATATTTAACCACCATGGTAATTTTAAATTTTTCACATTAAGCCGCAATAGATATTTTCTTTCACATGTAGGGCCTAATGTGTAATTAATAATGTTAGTCTTTGCAAATGGTTGAAAAGATCGGTACCTGAACAAATTATATCTATATCTAGTATACCTATTGTAAGTTCGAATCTCTGATATTTTGCAAATCTACAATTCACTGTTACACACAACTTTTGGACAAACTAGTGTAACACCTTGCATGACTTGGACCCCCTAATATAAAAGATAAACAAATAAGATACGCGAATGCGAATGAATAGTCCTTTGATTCAAGGTCACACACATATGTTATCTTATAGGGGGTAAAAAAAAAACTTCCATAATGAAAGGTAGGTAGTTGTCTTCCAAGATAGTATAGGATAAAAATTAAGACCCCATTTATATATTTGTATAGTACAATATAATTATTGATCATGTTTCTTTCAAGCATACATGAGAGATGTGTAGTGACCTTTATATGAAAGTTTACTTAACCCATTAAATAATATTTTTAATTTGCATATATATATACTACCTCCCCTTTTGAATGATTTATTATTAGTAAGATCTTCTGTATGTCAACATTGAGTATTGACTATTACTTGTATAACAATCAATATCTGCTTCACTTTATTATTACTTGAGAGTTATTTACAATACATGACCTCACGAGGTTTGACAAAATCTTGATGAAATGCCAAGTCCTTTATCTTAAGTTTCACTTATACTCCAAAATCACTATTGCCAAGAAAGTATTTCCTCCTCCAAATATTTATACATACCACTATACCAGTATGTGTGTGCATATATATATATATATATATATATGTATAATGAGATGTGGAAACATCAAAGTCCAGAATCTCAATCCATACATAATACATCGTTTGTGATATGCATGGACCATATCGTCCCATTCGTTGTTGAATGTTTGTTTCTTGAGGAACAAAAGCCAAACACGTGGTTATCTGCGGAGTTGATCAGTATGCTGACCCGGATCGCACACATCCTTTTCTCCAGTGGTTCATGCACCATGTTAGCTTGATCATAGTCAATGACCACATTTATTGGATAGATACGTCTTTTATTTTTTTTTCTTTTTCTTTTTTGGTGCGCTACACAAATTTAATATTTTCACACCCATTCAAGAAAATTCATCAAAACATAGTATTACACCGTGTATAATTGCATTCAATATATGAGTCTTATGTATCGACTTATTCGTAATATTTTTTTAAAATAACGATATCATTACACAATATTAATATTTATTTGATATTCCTTTTTAAAATTAAAATCATTCAAAATTATTATATTATTATCGCAACTACGACCAAATTCGTTATCTCTTAACAAATTTAGATGAACCCAAGGTTTTAATTAAAACCCAAGCTATAATTAGTACATAACTCTTTCTTATTAGTCCAGTTATTGAATTTCGGTCACATGCCGAAAGCTAGCTTCTCAATGTATTCCATTTGATCTGATCGCCATCAAATGCCACTTCAAACTTTTCACAATTAGTATATACTAAATTATATTCACACACATCCAACTTATTCATTTCATAATCAAATCCAGTGTCGATATATTTAATAAGTTAGGTACCATTTGGCCATAACGAGATACAATAAAGGGTTAAATTTATTTATATGCCTGAGGTTTGTTTTTATTTTAATTAGATCTCTTTAAATTTGAGAATTTTTATATGAAATATCCTTAAATACTCTTAAGCCAAATAAATTTAAATTAGTTTAATTATAGGATAATCCAAATTATGTATTCCAATAAAATTAAACCTGATTCCCAAGGGTAAGACGAAAAATTAGGCGTCTCAATAGATGAGAAGAATGAAAAACCATAAAAAACCTAAGATAGCTCGAGTCTTATCATAAATTACTATAATTTTCTTTTGTCCAGAATTGAGTGTTGGATATGATACATGGAATCATAATTTTTATATATATATATATATATATTAAAAAAAAAATCAGTACAACGAGTTTGACTTCAAATTTTATTGTTAATTTGAATTGTTATACTAGGGTATTGGAATGATTTTTGATGTAACGACAATACAGACCGTGATATTGATCATTATAACGACCCAAAGCAATTGGGAAAATGAGGTAGAGTTCGACACAATTTTATATGGACAATCCTCAGGTTCTTCGGGATGGGATGGTAATAGGTTGGGTTTGGGGGAGTTTGGCTAATACCATTACTATTTCATTTAAAAATTATAAATATCAAATCCGTCCCAAATCTGTGACGGGTTATAATCGGTAATACCATTACCATCCCGTCGGTATAAACGGGTTCTATCGGGTTACCATCGGTTGTACTAAATTATTTCTAATAAATTATAAGCACAGTTGATTTACTAAATTATTTGATGACAAATTAAGTTATAAATCAAGTATCTCTATCTTATTCTAGGCATATATTATGTTTTACGTTATAAACCAAATATCCCACATATTTAGATAAACAAATGTATATATAAGCATATTGACTGGAATTCTTTCAAAATATATATATATATAGATGTCAGTACTAAGAATCAGATTAATGAGTTATATATAGACAAAGACACACACACATATATATATATATATAATTTTAAAATTAAAATCGTAAACGGGTCAGGGTCGGGTTACCAACGGATTTTCCAGAAAACCCAAACCCGACCCGAACCCGTTTCGGGTTTTAATTTTGGATACCAAACCGTTTATAAGTTTACCAAACCCGCCCTAATCGGGTTGGGACGGGTTGGAACCCGGCCAGGTCGGACTATTTTGTCATCTCTATAGGTTCTGCCTCATGAGGATCAAGTTTATCCTCCCCGTTGACGTGGTCCGATATAAATTGGACACGTGGCCAAAATCTTTTTCAAAAGGAATGTGAACATAAAATTCATAAATACACAAATTAAGGTCAATTCTTTTTAAAATTTTTTTTGACCATATGTCCAATTTATATTAGACCACATCATCGAAGATAATGAACTTAGTCCTCATGAATAGTACTTAAGTATTGTCCATTTTAAATACGTAATGTTATTCATATATTTCCACATTCATGAACATGATTTTCCTTCATGCGTGGATTTGCAGGCTGAGAAAGCTACCATGCATGTTCAAAAGTGGTCAACACCAAAACAAGGTTATCCATCATAAATTGAACAATTTTTTTCCTTTTTTCTCTAAAGATTCCAATTCACAGTATGAATTGGAGATAGCAATATTGCATTAGTCTCTTTTTTTCTGAAATTTCAGTTCCTAAAATGCCATCCAATTTCCGAAACAAACACATTCTGTGTGTGTAGATTATCTTGTACTTTCTACACTTCACTTTATTGCATTTTAGATATATAATTTTGACACGTAATCCTATAGTGTTAGTCTAATATATTTTTTAATAAACACTCATCCTAATTTTTATATTTATCTAATAAATACATCATTATATATATATATTTACTATTTTTTATTTTTCAGTTTTAATTTCAATAAATACATCATAATTTAAATAATATTAATTTCATGATAATTTTGATTGTATAGGTGTTTGTATAATTTCTCTTTCAATTTATTATTTTCTTCTAATTTGTTTCTTGTCCGTATGTACTTTTTCAATTTTCTTGTATTATTTCAATATATTTTTATTAGTTTTCATATATATTACTTTTCTTTTACTTTCAATTTCCACAACTATCACATTTTTATTTACTTTATTCTATTTTTCAGTAAAAGTGAAAGTAATGATTTGAGAGGTCAATTTGATAAAAATAAAAATAAAGAATATTTGGGCAAGTTATAAAATGAGGGAGTCAAATTAATAAAAAAATTCAAACACAACCTGAATAGCATTGAGGGTAGTTTAGGTATTAAAATAAAATTTCAGGATGATGTCATGCTTCAAGTGGTGCAAATGATAACTGTTTTAAAAAATAAAGAATGTAAATAAAAATTCTCAAACATGAAAGAATTTTATTAAAATATTTCATTAAAATAAAAATAAATATAAAAAGGTGTAAATGAAATTAATCCTACAACAAATAACAACTCCAACTCCAATGTTAGTTCAACTATGGAAGTCTAAAGTACGCCACTTTATTTATTTATGGTATATATATATATATATATATATATATATATATATATTCATTTAATCTACTTTTTTTTTATCTTAAAACTTCTCTCCCCGTGGGGCCACATTTTCTCAAAATGTAGTCACACAAATTCCAACTACCTCTGAATGTGGCCGGTTGGATTCAATTCGGTTTCGATTAAAATCGTAATTGAATTGTTATTTTTGAGTTTTTAAAAATAAAAATCATTATCAAATTGTTAATAAAAAAATTGAATCAAATCAAATTATTATTTTTGATTCGGTTTCGGTTTTTATAATTGTCTTTCAACGACATAACTCAAAAAATAATATAATTAAAAGCATAAACTAAATTATATAAAATAGTTCATATTTCAACTATTACAAACACAAAATCAAATTCATAATTAGTATAATGAAAATATGTCGTTCAAAATTACATCTCACACTAGTTATCTAAATCTGTTTACACACCTCTGTTAGTCTGATACATACCACTGCTGAAATGTGTACCGAAGTAGGTTGATTTTTCATCAAATATTACGAAACATACCATTCTCTCAATTTAAATGTCTGATGCTAAAGTGATATAGATAAGATAATATTATATTATTAATACATTATTTCATATTATAATATATTTAAAACGGTTCGGTTCGGTTTTTGACCAACCAAAACCGTAACCGAACAAAAAAATTTGATTTTTTAAATTTGAAAACCGTAATCGAATCGAATCATCTTAAAACCAAACCGAACCTCCGGTTTCGGTTTTTCAATTTTGTGTGTAGCCCTAACCACCACCAAGGGTCTGTTTGGTTTAAGTTTTTGTTTTTATTTTTATCATTTTTTATAATAAAAATATGTTTGACATTCAATATATATTTTTCTATAATAAAAAATATAAAGTAAATAATGTCATTTTTAGAAAATAATAAAATGATGTTTTTCTTTGTATTTTTGGTAGTGTTAAAAAAATACCACTATAGTGGAGGAAATAAGTTATCAAAACAAAAAATAAAAGCATTACCAAACGTGCTTATAATTTTGACTCACAACACTCTACAATAAAAACATATACTTTTACTTTATAAATTCCACACTACGAAAGTCAAAGCACGAACCAAACGAGCTCTAAACTAGGACGGATTTTTGTTTTTGGTATAGTCAAAATAAATCAAATATTTTTACTAGAAAGTACTTAAATTTAATTTGTGTAAGGTAAATTTAGATTTATTTAATTCACACATATTTCATTTACAGCATTAAAAGAAACAGTACAAAAACACCAAAACATCACATTGGTAGTTTTTCTCATGGAAATATTTAAATTATTCAAGTAATGATGCAAAACAAAACAGACTCCAACATGTTTCATCTCAAATCATACGTTAATTTTTAATACGTTAATTTTTAATGCAAAACAAAAACATAAAAAAATAAAATACATACCAAACAGTACTAGAATTTGCTAAAATCTAAATATTGAAGAAAGAAAATGCATAAACCATGTGAATATGCGTCTATGAAACATCAATACTATTATTAATATATTAGTGATGGAGATTGGAGATCGGAAAATAACAGGTGGCTGCCGTGTCACTCGAATTTAATACACCATAATAGTATTTTAATTGTTCCACCTTTCTCTCTACCTTATTAGCAATTGAATTTAATTGGCAAAGTCAAGCCAATAAAGCCTCAACTTCTACTTATGAGTTATGGCCCTTCATGCATGGTCATTTTCCAACTGCAATGAAAGTGCTAAATCACATGTAAATTGTAGCCTTATTGAAGAAAATTTAGTACATGTGATGGAGATCCTTCAATCACCTACTACTAGTAAAAACAAAAACTATGAAGCAATGGGTTACCACAAGCCACCCATGATAATTGGTACTAGGCTTTGACACTCATCTACTACTACTATACACAAATAAATATATATATATATATATATAATCATTGTTAAATGTGATTGATGTAAATGAAATAATTCTTATAGTATGTGACAAATCTAGAAAATTATGTGAGTGAGGGCATAAAGATATATTTTTTTATGTGAGAGGGACGTAAGGGTATTTTTATGTATTTTCAATGGTGGTATTTGGTAATTTTAGTGGAGAGTTTTGGGTAAATTAAATAAAATTTAAGTCTAAATTATATAAAAAGAAAATTTAGTGGGGTGATTGGCTCCCATTGGACACTGAATAGATCTGTGCCTGATCACTGTCATTGTGAATAGTTTCGATGAATTTTATTTTATTTTTTGTCCAAATTTATTTGATTTTTAAGAATACATGTCTCCCATTTCTATTTTCTTATACTTACAACTAATGCTGCAAATATCAAAAATAAAAAATATTTTAGATAAACTATAAATAGAAAAAGAACGATGCTCTTATGTTCTTTTTTAAAATATCAAATTTATATAAATCTATATCATTATAATTTAAAAATATATTGACAATCTATGCAACCTTTGTCACTTGTGAACTCTTGGGACAACAAAAATTCAGGAGGGAAAAGTATTTTAGGAGGGGAATAATACATGATATACATATACAAATACCCATACAAACACACAAAGCTTGATTTAATTTATTTGATCCATTTTACAAAGTTTGATGACATGTAGGAGCTTAATAGAAGCATGAATTAAGTGAGATTAATTAGGATTGAGGATCCAAGAAAGTAATTAATGAGACGAGGCCACTTTATCTACTATATGATTACCAAAAAATCAGTGCCATTTATGGCAAAGTAGAAATAAAACCACCTGATGTAGTAAAATTATTGAAGACCTCTAACAACTTCCCTTGTTCTTTTACTACTCATTGCAGTAATAGTAGTACTATTATGTTAGCCTCATAATCAACACTCGAGTACACATCACTCCTCTCTCTCTCTCTCTCTCTCTCTCTCACACACACATACATATACATACACACACACACATATAATTTCATGACGTAAAATTCACAAAAAGCTTCTTCCTCTCTCTCTTTGCATCAACCTCTCTCTCACACACACTGACATTTACATGGTGGAGCATTTTGGCTTGGAGATGGTTATTGTGTTGGAGTCGTAGATATGAATCGGAGTGGTTTCAAGGGATCTGTGATCGGCGGGAGGAATATTCCGGCGGGATCTCATCACCGGCGAGGTCTCGGTCTCAATGGAGTCCCCAAGGACGCCGACGAGAACTTGGATCTCTTCTCCAGGAATCGCCGGAGTCTCTCCGTTGCTTCGTCCGACGAATCAGACGGTACCACTCTCTCATCGTTTCACCGCATTTGATTTTCATTTTGTGTGTATATATGTATATATATATACTTGATTGGGTATTTGAGATGTTTCCAAAGATTTGTATATATACTGGCAATGTCTGTAGCCCCCCACCCCCCCTTCCCAGAACATCCGAAACGACGCCGTATTGTAGCTAATTGCCATTTGATCATCTTACTAATGTTTTCACTACTTTGCATTTTGTTCACAATCTAATTTAAATTTTCTGATTCGATTAATTACCAATTGAGATTGTTATTGTTGTTCATTACATAATTGCAGTTTCAGTGAAATTGGGGAGATTTTCAGTTGGATCAGCAAAATTGGCTAGGAGTGGGGTTGATGATCTACTGGCATCGACCGAGGGCGGAAAGCATGACTATGATTGGTAAATATTTATCATTTTCTTGATTATTTAATTTCAATGTGGAGTCATTCAATTTCAGATCCACCTTCTTATGGCTGATCTCAGCCTGATCACAAATTCACAACTTCAATGTATACCAATCAAGAATGCCTTATTATTCTGTTGTTTCAATAATCTGTTTATTGCACAGTTCGAAACATCGGCTCAAATTTTCAATTAGCTTCCTCATGTAAATAATTTTTAGGTTATTACCTTTTTGGATCAATAAATTTGTAGGAATGTAAGTCACAGCTTGTGGACCATTATGGTTGTTGCCATTTGCAGAATGTAAACTGGCAAACAAGATAGAAACCTGAGAAACACCAGTACATTTATATAGGGGTAATAGTTGTGAAGTTGTGTCGGTAAACGTACCCTAATTTGAAAATATTTTTTGAATTAAGAATATGTACCCAATGCTTAAATGGGGACTCAAATATCTTGAACAATAAGATGTGACTTGTACCCTGGCGTCCGCTCCATAATAGCTTCTTAATTTAGAACGAGGCAGATGCTAGTTGACTTGATACTGTGATTTGAAACCATGAGTTCTTGATGATTAGATCTCAAGAATATAATAATTTGGTTTAGTTATAAGTTGTAATGCCAATATAATAGCTGACTAAATAAAGGGTTTCAGATTACACTCTTCTATGGCGTGGTTCGGTTAGTCATTTGTTTAGGTTACACGTATTTACTCTTAAATGCTTATTATCAAGATTTAGCCATGTTTATAGTTCGTTCGTCAATTTCAGAGTATGGCTCTCATGGTTATAGTCCAGTGGGTAATATTCTTTTTAAGCACTTCTGTTTTTCAATTAATATGAACTTTGTCAATTTTATCTGGAATCTGAAGTTCAGTGAACTGCTTGTGATACATATACACGGTACAAAGATGCACAAAATTAACTTGTACTTTACCTTAAAATTCTATGCAATCAAAATCAACCATATATAATTTAGAACAGCAGCTGTAAGATTCATAAACTAAGTGACGAAAATGCGAATTTCAAGACGAACCCATGCCAAGAAAACAAGTAACAAAATTAGAAGTGATTACATTCATGAAGAATCAGTGGGAGAATGTGAATAATCACCGCATAGAGTTGAGATTGCAAGTTTTGAACTTTTTTCTTCTTTTGATTGATAATGTTGGAATTCTGAAAAAAGTCGAGAGGGAGAATTTTTTTCTCAAATGTTCGAAATTTAACCTGGAACTAAAGATTTTAGGTAATTTGGGAACTTAAAATTTGATACAAGATTAGTATCTTGAGATTCTTATGTAATTCTGATTTGTAGTTATAATTTACTGTTACTAGGCTTCTCACTCCACCAGAAACTCCTCTTTTTCCTTCATCGGATGGAAAAGAGTCACAACCAGCCTCAGCAGCTCCAAGAGGAAATTCCTTGGTTAGATCAGTCTCAACAACTAAGGCTTCAAGGGTATGTTGTTCGATTTTGTTTTGTTGAGTTTTGGTCCAAAATTAAATCTGTGGCAGTGTGTTTGCTTCATGGACCTACTTCCAGACAAAGAGAGAGTTTTCTTCTTCTTAACATCCAATAATATCCCTAATATAGTATAAATAGTACATGTACAAAACAGACTTAATGACATTTAAGTTTCTCCCTCGTACTATTAGGTTCCTTGTTTAATAACTCCTTTATTATCATATGAACTTTGGAGCAAATAGCTTTATTCTACAACGATTGATTACTGGTGAAATGCTATTGGATAAATTATTTTCCATGGGGTGAAATGGTTTTGGAAGCTTGAAATATGAATTACCAGTTATTTCATTCTCAGTTTTCAGTGTCGCAATCAGAGAGCAACCATCCCTCAAGACCAACAAGAAGCAGTTCAGTGACTCGCCCATCCATCTCTACAACACAGCATAGTACCTACTCAAATAAATCCACCTCAATACTCAACACAAGCTCCGCGTCAGTCTCATCTTATATTAGACCATCCTCCCCTGTTACCCGTTCTTCTTCTGCATCAAGACCTTCTACCCCATCTGCTCGTCCAGCCCTATCCCGATCCTCAACTCCTTCTAGAGCCCGTCCAGCCCCCACCAACTCGTCCATTGACAGAAGCAGATCATCCCAAAACTCAAGACCTTCAACTCCAAGTTCTAGACCACAAATTCCTGCCAACTTTAATACCACGGTCACTCGTTCTGTCTCTCGGCCATCAACACCTACGCGTCAGAGTTCAGCACCTTCTCTGTCTCAAGCAGCAGGATCTTTATCCTCAGCTGGGCGATCTTTGTCCAATGGGCGAAATGTCTTGCCCACGTCCCGACCAAGCTCCCCAGGGCCACGACTTCGGGCCCCGCCACAGCCAATGGTTCTACCTGATTTCTCCCTTGAGACACCACCTAACCTGCGAACAACTTTGCCAGATAGGCCAATTTCTGCTGGAAGGTCCAGGCCAGGTGTGGCTGTTACAGTTAAGGGGCGAGCAGACCCCCCAACCCCTGCAATTTTGCCAAAAAGACAATCATCACCTGTTGTCACTAGGGGAAGACTTTCAGAACCCCCTGCAAGGGGCCGTTTGCATGCCAATGGGCAGGTTGTCGATCCCTTGGAAACCCGTAAGGCACCTTATAACTCAGAGCCATTAATGCGGAAACCTGTAAAGACTTCAACAACCTCCACAGAGAGCACAGGATTTGGGAGGAATATCTCAAAGAAATCACTTGATATGGCTATTAAACATATGGTATGCTTACTTAAACATCCCGTAATTGATCTAATATTTTCGGTTCTGATATAAAATATGTTGGTCAGGATATCCACATTTTTTTTTGTCAAGTAAATTCCATAAATTACAGTTGTCCTGACTATTCTCCCATCATTTAATGACTGTCAAGGTCGATTAGAATCAGAATGCCCATCATCTCTATGGTTGGCTGGTGCACATTATCACCATCACAGCATTATCAAAATTTAAAAACATCATAAACTGATTTTCATGCAACATGATATAATCACATCATCACTAACAGCAGCATCATTTTTCGTGACTGTCGTATGTTTGCCTCAGGTGGTATTACCAACACCATATATTTTATAATCATTTCTGTTAATTACTGTCATTAGATATTCTGGCATCTTAATTACCATAATTAGATTCTCACCAGATTCATATCTTCACGATCACTCAACATTGTGATCATAATCCATTTCGACTTATCACCATGATTTCCCCTAATACCAAACGTGCCTTTTGTCTTATTCAAAATGGTTCAGACTTCAGAGTGAGACTGACAGTGTGATATTTGGGAGTTTCCTGAACGTTAATGCAGAAGTATGCATAGTTTTTATGTTTTCCCGTGTTCTTATATGATTCTTCTTAATCATAGAATTATATGTCTCCTCTCGTAGGACATAAGAAATGGTACCAGTAGCATCCGTCAACTTTCAGGCACAACCCTCTTCCCTCAGAGCATTCGATCCAGCAATCACAAAACCCAACCTGGTCGTGCTTCAAGTGCTCCAACATCTGTCAATGGGAACCCTCCTGTCGACAGCAATGGTGTCAACTCCGATTACGGAAATTACATTCATAGGTCTGCTGAAAATGGAACGAAAGAAAACTGTCAGATATCAGCAAAACTGACTGAAGCAGACATCTACGAGAGCTCCCGATATGATGCAATTCTGTTGAAAGAGGACTTGAAGCACACAAATTGGTTGCATGGTCTTGATGATAAGACTGATCAAGATTCTATCTTTGACCATGGATTTGAGCCTCTGCCTGAACCCTTTGGAATTGGGCCCTTGTAGCCTCTGTGAACTGGTTGTTCTTTGTGGTTTTATTTTTTTCCACTTTCTCTCTCTCTCTCTCTTTTCTCATTTCAATATTTATATTATTTTGAATTAAATGGCCGAATCCAAATTACAGATTTTTTATTTTCCAAAATCACAAAATTATGCAATTTTATCCTGTTTCTTTTAGCTTAAGGTACTTGAACAATGAAGGGCAGAAGAGAACCCTGTGTTTTTTTGTTAATTCTGAGTAGGGATGGCAACGGGTCGGGTTTGGCTAATACCATTATCACCCCATTTAAAAATTACTAATGTCAAATCCGCCCCAAATCATTACCACCCCATTTAAAAATTACTAATATTAAATCCGCCTCAAATTCGCGACGGGTTGTAATCGGTAATACCATTACCATCCCGTTGGTATAAACGGGTTCCATCGGTTATACTAAATTATTTCTAATAAATTAGAAGCACAGTTGATTTACTAAATTATTTGAGACAAATTAAGTTATAATGCGATTGATGACAAATTAAGTTATAAACCAAATATCTCTCTCTTATTCTAGGCATATATTATGTTTTACATTATAAACCAAATATCCCACATATTTAGACAAACAAATGTATATATACGCATATTGACTAAAATTCTTCTAAAAAGAAAATATATATAGATGTCAGCACCAAGAATCAGATTAATGAGTTATATATAGACAAAGACGCACATATATATATATAAAAAAAAATTAAATTAAAATCCTAAACGGGCCGGGATCGGTTTACCAACTGGTTTTTCAAAAAATCCAAACCCGCCCCGAACCCGCTTTGGATTTTAATTTTGGATGTCAAACCTGTCCCAAACCCGTTTATAAGTTTACCAAACCCGCCCCAATCGGATCGGACCATTTTGCCATCCCTAATTCTGAGGCAACAACTAACCATTGTCTCTTGTTAGCAAGTTATTACAGTGACAATAGATAATTAAGTAAATAACTAACGGAAACATGAATTTAATAATGTTGCGCTTTGTCTGAACACAGCGACTGACTGTGTGTGTGTATGAGAGAGCTAAAAAAAAAAAAAAACAGAGAGCAGAAATAAATTTGTTTAACGATTTACTGAATCGAATGATTAATAATAATTGAAATAATGGAAATAATTCAACCATCTGATCGAAACTCTCTGTATAACAAGAAGGTGGGCAGTGTTTTACATTGTAATACTATATTAAAGTCAAAAAAATTGGTAGAAACATCAGCAGAATTTATCCTCCTATTCCTTCACATCTTTCTATTACATCAATAATGTAATGTGTATGCCTCAATTTCACTTCTCTGTAATCTCGAACAAAATTCCAATCTAAATCCAATGACACCAAGGTAAACCCATTTCCGTGGTGGCTACTGGCGAAGAACCGCAGTCAGTTACCGGAGCTCTTATTGACCAAATCAGCGCCACTAACATATCTAGCAACAAAAGACATTAACCGGAAGGGAGCACCGATAAGTGGAGCATCTGTCATCGGCACCTCAGCCACTTCTTCACTCCGAATCACCCGAACTTCATTTTCATCCAATGGAATTTGCACAATTTCTTCAGAATCCATAGTCTCTCGCGAGTTATGAATACCGGAATTGCTCTCATCTTTAAGAGCAACATCTTCCAGGGAGTCTATCTTCTTGTTTGGTACAAATGACCTCTCACTAGATTCAAACATGGGATCGGTGACATGGGCATCATCCTTGGCAACCACGAGATCAACACCGTTCCTCCCGTCTTCGGGTACAATGTGTTCTGGACGCTCCATCTCCTCGCCTGATGCAGATCCCTGCTCACTATTTTCAGACACGGGATGAGTGACACGTGCAGTTTCAGCAGTTCCAACCATCAAATCAGATCCAATTGCTGAGGAATATGGGGCTGTTGCTTTCCTTCGATCAAGCTCAGCATATAACTCACTGACCTGAACATAAACATGAGAATGCATGTTCAAATCTTAGGCTGAACGACAATTCCGCTAGTTAGGACTTGTAACCAGCTCACTCTATAAAACACCTCCAATTAACAAGAATTAAACCAGGTACTAAGTAATGACTTAAATGATTTTGTAGTTCATTTGGTTGGGATAAAGACGTAACCCTTGGAAAACTTGAATCTTGACAGAGCACTCAGTAAATTTTCATTATCATACTACCAGTCTGATAGTTCCTCCTGATTTCAACTCATAACAGCTTTGTATTGCACAAGACTCTAATGAACGACTCGGATTCATGCTCATCATAAAACTGGACACGGTTTCATAATTTTAGAAAACGGTTCAATCAGTGGATTAGTTTACAAGCTTCTGAAACTCGACAGTGTTGATACTAAAAGGGATGGTTAATTACCTTCTCAACAAGCTCAGCATTTTCATTGACCAATTTCTCGACTAGTGCACGTGCACCTTCAATCTGAGAGTTCAAGTCCTCATTTTCAGAAGCATGCTACAAAGAAAAAAAAAAGAAAAAAACAATTGATAAATTGGCTGAATACTTTTTCCATATATCTCAAGGGTATATATACAAGATACACAATCCTATTTTAGGATAGTCAATCATACAATCAATCAGAATCAATTAGACGACTAATACAATCAATCTAACAACTAATTCCTAGCTAAATAAGGAAACACCAATATACAACATAATTACATAATATACGCTAACTCTCCCCCTCAAGTTGGTGCATAGATATTGCACATGTCCAACTTGGATAGTGATGTATAGAATGAACCACTGGTAATAACATGGGTCATCATATCATCCAGCTGATCTGCACTCTTAATGTAGGGAACCCTTATCATACCAGAATCTAGGTTATCTTTGATGTAGTTCCTGTCAAGTTCAACATGCTTTGTTCGGTCGTGCTGTACCGGGTTATTCGCAATCTCAATAGTTGTTGTGTTATCACAGAAGAGCACCATAGGTTTTTTTGAACCAAATCCGAGCTCGTCTAAGAGAATTCTTAGCTAAATAAGTTTCGTAGTTGCATGATGCACAGTATTCAGCTTTTGCGCTAGACAATGACACCACATTTTGTTTCTACTCCTCCAGGTCACCAAATTACCTCCTACAAATGACACATACCCTGAAGTAGACTTCCTATCCAATCTGGATCCAGCAAAGTCAGAGTCGGTGTAACCCATAATATCAAGATGTTCATGTTTGGAGAACATAATACCTTTGCCTGGAGAGGACTTCAGATAAGCCAGGATACGATTCATTGCATTCATGTGTCGGTCACTCGGATTATGCATGAATTGACTTATAACACTGACTGCATATGATAAGTCAGGTCTAGTGTGAGTCAAGAAGATCAATTTCCCCACTAGTCTCTAATATCTCTCTTTGTTCGTTGGAATCTGATAAGGATAAATAGACAAGTTGTGATTCACCTCAATGGGAGTATCTACAGTTTCACAAGCGGAGTTACCAGTTTCAGTCAAGAGATCTAATGTATACTTCTGTTGTGAGAGGAAGAGTCCTTGCTTGGACCGAGACACTTCAATGCCCATAAAGTATTTTAGAGCTCCCAAGTCCTTCATTTCAAATTCCTTGGCCAAATATCTCCAAAGCTTATCTATTTTACCAGTTACTACCTGTAACAATCATGTCGTTAACATAAACAATAAGCAAAGTAATGACATCACCATCTCTCTTATAGAACAGAGTGTGGTCTGCCAAAGCTTGCTTTAAACCATACTTCTTCATTGAGTAGCTTAGCCTGTCAAACCATGCCCTTGGCGACCGCTTCAACCCATACAAAACCTTTTTCAATTTGCATACCTTACCTCCTTTTGGTGTAAACCCCAGAGGGGGGTCCATGTACACCTCATCTATCAGATCACCGTGGAGGAAGGCATTCTTCACATCAAACTGTCTTAATGGCCAGTCCAGATTGACTGCAAGAGAGAGTATGACTTTAACAGTGTTCATCTTGGCCACAGGAGCAAAGGTCTCTTGGTAGTCAATCCCATAAGTTTGGGTGTATCCCTTGGCAACCAATTTAGCCTTGTACCTGTCAATTGTCCCATCAGACTTGTATTTTACTAAGAACACCCACTTACATCCCACTGTCTTCTTTTCCTGAGGTAGCTCGACCATCTCCCAAGTAGAGTTCTTCTAGAGAGCCTTCATTTCTTCTACCATAGCAGACTTCCACTTAGGATCTTCAAGGGCTTCCTGAAAATGACTAGGAATAGACACAGAAGACAACTGAAGGGCAAAAGCTAGGTGAGTCTTAGATAGACGATGATAAGAGACAAAATCAGAAATGGGATAGACAACATTAGAAGATGATTTTGAGAAACCCAACCTATCAGGTTCTTTACGATCACGAAGAGGATATCTCTACCTTGATCACCAACTTGCAGATCCAAGGTAGCAGTTTCGGAAGTTAAAGGAGAAGGAACATGTACCTCAAGAGTAGTCTTGGAAAAGTCATCCGATAACATGGCAGTATCATCAAGAGGAGTATTGGAGCTTGGAGGGGATATGACAGTAGCTTCCTTGTTCTTCCTCGTATAACCCTGTTGGAACAACCAGGCTGGTCTTTCACCTCTTCTTTCCTCTGGTTCAAACTCAACTGCCATAGGGTTGGAAGCATCTAAATACTCCCCCTTACCCAAATCAGTTGAATCTTCCCTCGGACCTGAAATCTATAACCTTTTCTTTTCTAACCATAACCGTTCCTCTTCCTTACTACTAATCTCCCCCTGAAGAGGAACCAGAGACACATCCCCAGAAAAATAAGACTCCCGTTCACATAACTGAACATCCCTAGAGACATAGTATTTTCATGTAGGAGGATGAAAGCATTTATAGCCTTTTTGGGAATTAGAGTATCCAAGAAAGACACACTTAAGAGCACGAGGATCAAGCTTATCCCTTTGGTGAGAGTGCACGTGAACATAACACACACAACTAAAAACCTTAGGACACTAGATTCAAAGCAGAAGGGATAGGGTGAAATCGTGATAACATTCTCAAAGGAGTTTGGTAGTCAATGATACGAGAAGACATTCGGTTGATGAGAAAGACGGCGGTCATAACAGCCTCGTCCCAGAAATGTTTGGGAACACGCATAGTAAAGCATAAAGCTCGGGTCACCTCTAGAATGTGACGGTTCTTACGCTCTGCTATTCCGTTCTGTTGTGGCATGTATATACACGTTGTCTGGTGGAGAATGCCATGTTCTTTGAATAAATCGGCAAGAGATTGATTCACAAACTCACGACCATTATCGGAGTGAAAGACCTAAACCTGAGTATGAAATTGTGTGGTAATCATTTTGGAAAATTGAGGAATAACGTGTATAACATCACTCTTAGATCTCAGCAAATATACCCAGCTCACCCTAGTACAGTCATCAATAAAAGACACAAAATATTTATGACCCGAAGCAGAAATAGTAGAAAAAGGACTCCAAACATCAGGATAAACACATGTAAAAAGAATTGGACTTCTATTGAAGCTTATTTTGAAAGGTACACGATGATTTTTCGCATAAATGCATTGTTCACACCTTAAACTAGAAACAGAAACATTCCGAAACAACTGAGGAAATAAACGTTTTAGATAAGAAAAAGATGGATGACCTAAACGACAATGCCATAAAAGAATCTTCTCTCTATCAGACGTCTCTCTTGCTACTTGAAAACCACGGCCAGGTTCAGATTACAACTCCCCTGCCTCCTCAAAGTAGTAAAGTCCTCCTTTTTCCTTACCAATGCCAATCATCATCTTCGTAAGATTGTCCTGGAACACACAATGAGTAGAGTGAAAGGTTACAGAACAATTAAGATGTTTGGTAATCTTGTTAATGGAAAGAAGACTATTAGAGAGATTAGACGCAAATAAGACAGAAGACATGGAGAGAGTGGGAGAAAGTGAGACATTCCCGGCCCCTGAAATTGGCATAGGTGTCCCATTAGCAACCTGAACAGATTTAATAGGTGAGGGCATTAGAGAGTCAAGCAAGGAAGATTTACTAGTAATATGATCAGTGGCCCCTGAATCAATAACCCAAGTGTTAGAGGCAGCAGAAATAAAAACCGAACCAGAATTACCTTCTTGAGAAGACAATCGAGAAACATGAGAAACAGAAGCAGGAGTAGTGTCAGAAAGGGCAACCTAAGCAAATTTCTTGTTTTTTCTCTCGGCTTGCTTAAGCTTATACCACTCTGGATAACCATGCTTCTTCCAGCAAACACCGACTGTATGTTTGGTGTTGTTGCAGTAAGTGCAGAAGTAAGAAGAAGAGTTAGTAGAAGGAGCAAAAAATGATGGCCGAGTACTATTCCTTTGGACAGCCAGTGCGGAGGCCTCAGAATGATCTTCCGTTCCCATGGTGACTTTTCTCTGTGCTTCGCGATGAACAAGGGAATAGGCTTCCTCCAGGCTTGGTAAATGAGAGGTGGCCAAGACACGACTGCTAACTTGATCCAAATTGTGATCAAGTCCTACAAGAAACATATAGACCCGATCCTCAGCAGTACGTTTCCTTTGTTTCTCAATATCAATTAGACATGTCATATCATTTGGCCTACGATAATCAAGGTCCATGAATATTGAGTTTAACTCATTGTAATATTCTGCAAGAGGACGACCACCCTGGCATGATTTAAAGGATTTCTTCATCAATTCATAGACTTGAGAAGAATCAGAAACATCAACATAGCTCCTCTTGACCGCATCCCAAACCTCCTTAGCCGTTCCACATTGCACGAAGTGTGACATCAGCTTGTCAGTCATATAATTGATGAGCCAAGATTTGACTAAAGCGTATTCAACCTCCCATTCATCATAGCTTGGATCACTCTCTGCGGGTGCAACCTTTCTCCCTGTAATATAGCCCTTCTTCTTTCTGCCAGCAATATGCATCTCCAAAATTTGAGACCAAACATGATAATTAACACCATTCAATTTGATAGAAGGAATTGGAGAGGAAGTCTCATGAATGGTCATCGGGGAGGGCTTCTTGCTGTCAGAATCACGTGTATCTGTTTTTGCAGATATAATCGTGTAAGGAGTGGTGTCAAGGGTTGGAAAGATTGGTAAGGAGGCGGCTAGGGTTTAGAGTAGGGCAGTGATTAGGGTTTCAGCCAGGAAAAAGAAAAGGCAGCAGCGGAATTTTTCTGCCTACACTCTGATACCAAATTGATAAATTAGCTGAATACTTTTTCCATATATCTCAAGGGTATATATACAGGATACACAATCCTATTTTAGGATAGTCAATCATACATTCAATTAGACGACTAATACAATCAATCTGACAACTAATTCCTAGCTAAATAAGAAAACACGAATATACATCATAATTACATAATATACGCTAACTAAAACAAAATGTCAGAAAATTTCATCACATGATAAAGAGGCATCTAATGCAAACAGTGAACAAGCATATACAGAATGAACTCTTCAACAGTCAAAATTGCTAAATTACTTACCTCAAGTGTTATTTATTCTTGTCAAAATCTATACTAAAAAATTCAAGATATACTTCATGTAGAATTCCAGCGGTATTATGCTCCATCAAACAATATAGTACATTTTCAAGTTTCTTCTCTTTGTTTTCGGGTATGTATAAAGGGGTTTTAAGTCTGGCATCCACTCCACAGTAGCTCTGAGATACCACAATAAACTCCACCTACCCATTACCCACATTTTGATAACCCAAAAGAAAAAAAGGGAGTTTGGAGAACATGTCACTGAATTGATATGTCACAGTTTTCGGGTATGTAAAAAAAAAATTTGATCCTGACATCCCACTCCATGGTAGCTCTGAGTTACCACAATAAAAATCACCTATCCATTCCCCACATTTTTATAACCCAAAAGTAAAAAAGGGAGTTTGGAGAACATGTCACTGAATTGATATTGTGCAAAAGAAAGAGCAAGTTCCTACTCTTAACTATTTCCAGTTTTGTAAAGAAGGTAGCAATCTAGGACTATTTTACATGGACTCTTCAAGAGTAGGTGAAGTATCCATGTCGGAAACACAATACTCGAACATGG
Organism: Cornus suecica; assembly: GCA_963922005.1. Taxonomy (NCBI): domain Eukaryota; kingdom Viridiplantae; phylum Streptophyta; class Magnoliopsida; order Cornales; family Cornaceae; genus Cornus; species Cornus suecica. The sequence goes on along the minus strand of OY998244.1, from coordinate 72,580,784 downwards.
GTACTGTATGTGTTCCGACAAGGTTGTGATAACTCCATAAGTGAATCATGGGGTATTCTAAAAGCCAAGTTTTCCTATAGTAGAGTAACCTTCCAAATCTAACTCTAAGATGATAGAAGGTGAGATACTGAACAAGAACCACAGAGTACATGCCAAAACACAATAATCCTATTCTTGGCCAAGATTTCCCTCTAATCGGCATGTTGGGGAGAAGTTACATCTCCCTTTGCTGCTACATATACGATGGTGGGTCCACAGGCTAAGTCAAACTAGCAGTCATGCACAAGAATAACATAATCTAATAAGGGCCCAAACCACAAATTTACAGCTACAAGGAATATCCAGAAACAAACCCGTGGGGTCACAGATGACGAACGAGCAGAAGCTGCACTCCTCTCATGGTCCTGGATTTGTGACTGCAGAACAGAGATGTTTTCCAACAGCTGATGGTTTTCTTGTACACTATTGTTCCTGGATTCTTCCAACTCCATCACCTGCCAGGCTTTGATTTTAATGTCCATATCAGAATAAATACAGACGCTAGTTGTTAATGAGCCATGAACAAGTGAGATAATGCGCTTGAACTACTTATATTTATTTGAGTTCAAAAACGACAATAGATATATTTGCAAATAAATAAATAAATGGTCATCTGATACTTGAAGAAACAATAATCAAAGGCAAAAGAAAAAATTGCCCAATCAAACACAGCAATTCGCAATCTATATCCACTTTTATCTTAGAAATAATCACACACATCAATTCGCAATCTATATCCACTTTTTTTCTTCAAAATGTGATTTCTATCCACCTTCATGTGCACTGAAAGCACCAAATGCTCTTACGCCCAGAATAGTAACATCTTTCAGCTTTGTCTGTTGTACTAGGCTCCGAACCATAGACAACCGTTTGGAGCTTAGGAAAGCATTAAATAATTACGAATTTAAGAAACGGGGACTCTCCTGTTCTTTCCAAGATACACAATATTTCACGGGTACAGATATGGGAAATGTATCGGCAAACAAACCAAAACACAGACCAGTTTGCTACATAAGATGATGGAAGAAACTGAAAAGACAAATGAATAAAGTAACCAACTTCTCACAGGAAGAGATAAATAAAAATTCCTTTTCTTGGCCACGCCATATCATTAAATTCTAAGCGTCATTTTGTTAAATAACAATTCCATCATATATTACTACATTATGCAAACATATAATACACTTCAGTGTGCAAATTGTGTCTACATTATCATATTCACCTGTTAGATACATTTGAATTCAGATACCCTAAAATTTGAGATTCAAGGAGATCCAAAACCTAGACAAATACTCACATTCAATACATGTATTCAAGTCTTTGTCACACAGTACATTCAAGTTCCATAACTGTTATGCATTTAGTTTATTAAAATTATGTACCTGTGCTCGTAATTGTGTGTTGTCCTCATTCAGGCTTGCAACTGTTTCTTTGTTTGAGTTCTGTTAAAAGAGAGCGATCCAAATCAGAAACAAATATGCTCACATCTTCAAAGCTTGTAAGCGCGATATTAAATGTTAATTATTTGAGAAAACCATGGACGCATATGACAGAACAAGCACATATACATCTTACTTAAATTTTTACAACACATAAAAAGAGACACCAAAAACATAATGTGCAGACGAAATGATAATCCCTGTTCTCACAATCACAATAAAAAGTTTAAGCAAAGGGAAGGACAAGGGAAGTAGGACTCCATTACACAGTTAGCCACTCTGCTTAAACATCATGACGATATACGTAGACATTTTGAGACATCCAAGAAGCACAGGGTTAGAGATTTTTCTTTAGTAATATACTGGTACAAACTAGTTATTTACAAGTCGTAAATGATAACAGGGTTTGCTGCCCTTCACAAGCCTCTACTATTTTCACAGAGCATATACACCCTGTCTTGTTCACTAAAACCCCTGAAGTTTAAAAGGCATACAAAGAAGGACCTCCTCACACATATAATTGTGCAAAGACCTAAATACCCTTGCACCAACATTTCTTACATTGTTTTATGGGGAAAAATCCAAACGAAAATAACCAATTAGATCGTACACCACCTGTACTCGTATATATTATGCTAGAAACTTTATATATCGCTTTCAACTGTAATTACTTATTTTCTCTGATTTCATAGTTTTCCTATTCTTTTTACCTGGTTTAAATTGCATTTACTTTTATGTTCACTGACAAAACGCTGAAACAAATTATGTGTTTATGTGATTGTGGATATATCATTATGTAGTGTGAGAGAGAAAGGGAGAGCGAGAGACAAGGGAAAATCCAAATATTAGTTCTCTCACAAGGACAAACTAAACACCAGTGTGAGAAAATTTTGACTTTTTTTTTGGAAATTTACAGAATTTGACCCAAAAAGTGTTTGTGGGTATTAGGTATTTGACCCCCTCAAAAGTAAAGAAAGAAAGAAAGGGGAAAAAAGGAAGAGAGAAAGAAGTACATCCCAAAACATAGCCACAAATTATGTGAGCATTGAAGTGAGAGATAGAAAAACAACTGCTTCACAAGAAATCAGAGAATCGGCATCAAAGTGAAATGGTCAATCATCTGGGCTTCCCAAAACTCATTGACTATTTCAGCCTTGGAAATAACAGGGAATGGTAATATAACTTCACAACTGTCATAGCTGATTGAGTGGTGATGATGGAGACCAAGCAGGACCAAAAACTGTTGTAGTTGATATGTAAGCAATGGTGGGTGAATTCGGATCGGAACTCGATGTCGCAGATGAGAGAGAGTCTTGGCTTTTGGTTGGGAGTGTGATTCAGGGTATTGTTATTGGCGGCAACGGTGATGGTGGTGCCTTTTTTGTTGAGCTGAGTGGAGGAGATGGTGGCGGGAGGCCATGGATGAAGAAAAATGAAAGAATGCCGGAACATCATTAATTTAGTGTCAGATGACTGGTTTTGGGGGGGTTAAGGAAGCGAAAATGAGACATACAATTATTATGTGTGTATATATATCAATGGGGGGGGGGGGGGGGGGGGGGGGGGGAGGATGAGGAGTATACTCCAAGAGTGTTAAGTGCACCTAACCCTATGATAGATAGTACAAGGAGTCATAACTGAATAGTATGTCAGAAAACAATCTCTTATACATCGTTCTTTTTCTTTTTTTATAAAAATATATATTGTATTGAGGCTGGAAAAAGGATAAGACCCAACTACTTTCACCTAGAACCTTCTTAACCAACGCCCTGATATTTTGGCCGACTATCCAACTGGAAACCTCCTAGCCTACTAGGCTGGTGGTTCCCAACATTTTTAAGCGCATATGAACTATTCTTCAAGGTGATATCATTAGGAAAACACTATTACGAACTGTGGTAAAAGCTAAGGCTGCCAAGCGTGGGAAAATCCAAGTAATATTAACAGCAATCAGTCATAAAGATATTGTTAGGTTGTGTCCCATCCATCCCCCTCATATCATCCCGCATAGGTATGTATGATCACATTCGTAAAGACCTTGAGGGAAAGCTATTACCTCCTGTTGAACCCAAGATTCCCTCTCTTTCTCAAACTGTTTGATCTTTTCCTCAAAGCTAACCTGTACAACATTGTAAAGTTAATTTACTCTTGTATACCTGTGAAAAGGACTTGCAAATATATATGGGATGCCAATAAACACCAAAAATGAATAACATAAAAAATATTCCGAATAAAAGAACTACTAATGAAGTTGCATATTATCAATTACCCCCTTCGAACTCAAAGTTGTTGTTTCATCTATCAACTGGTCTATTTTCTCCTTAAAGCCAGCCTGCATGCAACGAAACATTGATTACCAGCATCCTAAGGAAATTTTAAGAAAACCTTCAAAAAATCACATGCTAACAGGAATTAATAGTTTTGATACTAAAAAGAATTATGAAAAATATTGGTGGAAAATCTGCTGTTAAATGTATATCTTGCCATGGGTTCCAAAATCTACAAGATCTATCTCATTATGTAAAATCACAATCAAAATTTAAGAAGCATTCAGAAATGTATAGTTTTGAATCAAAATGAAGGTTATTATTAGAATACTGCAAGCTATTATGAAAACCGATGGTGGACAATCTGCTGTTGATCATATATTGCTCCATGTGTTCCATAATCTACAAAATCTATCTCACTCCATCATAATGTTCAAATCACCTCCTTTTGAAGCCAGGAACCTTTCTCACTCTGGAATTGCAAAATTTTCGTCTCAAAGCTTGCCTGCAAGTTATGCAGGAAAATGGATTTGTTAGACAGACCAAAATGTAAGCACACAAGTAAATTAAATTACTATTACATCAAAAAGTATATTAAGTGTATCAACGAAGGTCTTCATTGCATTACAAATTTATTCCACACTAAAATAATTCCACCTCTTTCTCTACACTAATTTACTACCTCTTTTTCTATGTATATATCCTTTTCTTTTTCTAGTTGTTTGATTTTCTCTTCTAAGCTGGCCTGCAAAAACCCAATAAGGTACCAATCACCTCAGAATATGTCCAAAACAAAGTGTGAAATGTAAAAATATGATTAGAAAAAAAAATGATCACATAGAATCGAAAATCACCTCTTTTTGAAGCCAAATACCTTTCTCACTCTGTAATTGCAGAATTTTAGTCTCCAAGCCAGTCTGCAAGTGATGCAGTAAAATGGATTTATCGACAGGGCAACATGTAAACACAAGTAGATAAAAGTAGAACTACATCTGAAATGTAAATTAAGCACATCAATTAAGGTCTTATTGCACAAGAAATTTATTCCTGAGTTAGAAAACTTATTTACTACCTCCTTTTCTATGTGTCTTTCCTTTTCTTTATGCAATTGTTTGATTGTCTCTTCTAAGCTGGCCTGCAAAAACACAGTATAACAGTAAGGTACCAATTATCTCAGAATATGTCAAGAACAAAGTACGAAATGTAAAACTATGATTGGAAAACAAAAAAATATCATATGGAATAGAAAATCACCTCTTTTTGAAGCCAAATACCTTTCTCACTCTGTAATTGCAAAATTTTAGTCTCCAAGCCAGTCTGCAAGTGATGCAGTAAAATGGTTGTTAACAACCAACTACTCTAAAAGCTTAAGCTATTAAAGATGGTGTAACTTATATATTTATATCCTTCAACACGCCCCCTCACGTGTGGCCTTCTTTTTGATCTAACACGTGCAACAACAATTTTTCAATATGGGTGAGGTTTGAACACGAGACATTTGGCTCTGATACCATGTTAACAACCAACTACTGTAAAAGCTTAAGCTATTAGAGAGGGTGTAACTTAAATATTTATATCCTTCAACAATGGATTTGTTAGACCGAGCAACATGTAAATACAAGTAAATAAAAGTACAACTGCATGTAAAAAATAAATTAAGTGCATCAATTAAGGTCTTTATTGCATTAAAAAATTATTCCTAAATCAGAATAATTATTTACTACCTCTTTTTCTGTGTGGCTTTCCTTTTCTTTTCGTAATTGTTTGATAGTCTCTTCTAAGCTGGCCTGCAAAAGCCCAGTAACATACCAATCACCTCAGTATATGATGGCAAGAACAAAGAAGAAATATAGAATTTTGACTGGAAAACTAAACAAAGTCACACGGGAATACAGGATCGAAATTCATCCTCGCCTCTTTGTCCTGCCAGTATGATTTCTCAGCTTCAGCTGAAATTAACTACAAAAACAAGAAGTACCGAAAATTAAAATAAGGTATCAAGAGAACCAACAAAAGGAGGGAGACAAACCACAAACAAAGAATTAGACACTGGAAAAATTAAGAAAAGAATGACAACAAAACATGGTGATTTTCTGCTTATTAGTTAAATAGAAGAAGTTCACTTTGAAAGCTTACAGCAAGTATGTGAAGATATGCAACACTTCTTAAATGAATTCCAAACAGAAATGTGATTTGTAGTTCCAGGTGACCAGGCACACTATACGTCAACTAACTACTTTTTGCCCAAAATGAAACTTTTAAAAAAAAGAAAAAATAAATTAAAGAGTTATTTCATCATTAGAGACTTGAAACACAATGAGGCTTTCAAGAGAAGTGCATGGTACATTTACAGGATGGATGGGACTATATGGAATGTATAGTCCTGCACTGAGTATATTTGATGGGTTTCAAGAAAAGAACAAATTTACTAGTTTCTCATCGGGTTTGTGGATCCTTATGGGATTTAATGCTTCATAGAACTTCCAAAAGTTCATATTTACGAAAGACAAAATTAGAAGTTGATGGTTACTTATATATAAAGAAACATATTTGACCATTAGATAGTGCAAGCAAATGCAAACATCCTTCAAAATTATATGACAAGTAACATCCTTTAGGATTATATGACAAGTAACAATATAATCAAATGCCGGCAGCCAACATAATAAACCTCCAGATAAATAAGTCTTTTCACTAAAGTCATACTTACAGCTCCTGTGCCATTAACCTGATGTCCATCGACTCCATCCCGATCCACATCTGGTTTTGGCTCTCGATTGTTTTGTTTTTCAACATCTGCAGTCTCAGATACGTGATTGTGATGATTCTGCGGATCGACATGATTCTCCTCCACAGAGGCCGGTTGTCCAACCGAATTAGTGGCATCATCTGCTGTCTTAGTCTGCTTGTTCTTCTTTTTCTTGTTTCTCTTCTTCTTTTTTTCCTCTTCCATCTATTGACAACTTTAGCTCAAATTGCAAGACTCCAGACCCGCCGCTTACTTGAATCAACCACAATCTGTAAATTCCACCAAGATTTCACTTTTCTTGTAAAATTCCCAAATTTCTACCAGAAACAACATAAAACAGTAGTCACTAAAAAGGAGAAATCCATAGTTATGACACCCAAATTCTAACCCAATCTCAATTTCATACCATTCAATCAAAAAAAAAATTGGGTCTTCAAGAAACTGATTCAGCATGAAATCTATACAACTTAACCTAACATTATCAAATCCATCACACACACAACAAACACACATAATATGATTATCAAGATTTATATAGTTAGTTCAACATCAAATCAGGGAGTAGTTTAATTGGTGAATAATTAAATAATCTGACAAGATTGAACTTCGAACACATTGACATTTCCAAAATAAAAAATAAAACCTAAATCACATTTGTGTATATACATATATATGCGCTTATACGTGTTAAATCTATATATACAGTAAAGAATCTATATTGAACATATGAAATGGGTAATGGGATTTAGATACGTACCACACAGATCTCAAGTGTGTGTGAGAAATTGCGAAGCGTTGGAGAAGAGAAGTGATGCTAGAAATCGAAGCCTTTTGTGGAGGTGAAATAGAAAAAAGAGTGTGTAACGGCCTTATATTAGGTTCGGTAATATTAATTTAAGGGAAAAATACAGTTTTACCCTCTTGTTTGAACATATTATACTTTATTCTCTTTTGTTTGAATAATTACAATTTTGTCCGTGACTGAAAATTGAAAATTACTTAATTACCCATGATATTATATTATAATTTTATTCAAAAATATCATTAAAGTAATTTTACCCATTTGCCCTTCAATTTTTTTGTTTTTTTATAAAAAAAATAAAGAAAAACCTAAAATCTACTGTATCACACATATATACACATACATATATCTATATCTCTGTAAGTGATATATATACGTATATATAGAATTACAGATCTATATCTGTATATAGATTTGTTTATAAATCTTGTCATCTATGTTGTCCGCGCTCTCATTTCATGTAAATTCGTTTTTGCCTTCCCAAAAAGTTTATATATCATATATCTGTCTATACATATATAGCTGTAGATATATATATTCACGCATATATGTGACAAACAGAGGGCGTGGCCGCGAGAGGAGGGGGAGGGCGCCGCCGTGAGAGGTGGTGGTTGTCGCTGCTAGAGGTGGAGGGCCGCCGTGGGAGGTGGTGGTTGCTGCAAACCCCTAACCCTAGATTTCCTTCCACTTCATCTTCTTCCTTCGTATTTGGAATAAGGGAAGTTATTGGATGGATATTGATTTTTGATTTTTTTGTAATATATTTGTTTCTATTTGAAACTTCCGTATCAATCTTTCCCAAAGTTAAACCAAACAAGGATAGAGATTTGATTTTCTTTTTCTAAGTGGGTTCTATTGGAAATTTCCAGATCAATGTTTAACAAAAATTTCAAATCAATGTTTCATGTAGTTAAACCAAGTTTTCGAATCAATATTCTTTTTATCTATTAAACTTAAAGTAACTTTCCATTCAATGTTCTTTTTTAATCCTGAAATTGGTAATTTTTATTATGATAATTTTTTTTTTTGGTAAATTTAATTATTGTAAATTAAAAATATATATATATTTTTTTTTTATAAATTTGATTATTATAGAAAAAAAAATTGATAAATTTGATTATGGTAAACTAGAAATATACAAAAAAAAATAAAATTGATAATGGTAAAATAAAAATATTATTATGGTAAATTTGATTTTTAGAAAAAATTATCACTTTTTGATTATGTGAAAAATTAAAATATTACATTTACATATTATATATGTATACAAGGATATTTTTGTCCATTGAAAACTTAAAGCGATGGACAAAAGGGTCTTTTAAACCAAACTAGAGGGAGTCAATCTATTGTTATCCAAATAAGAGAGGGGAAAGTTTAATTTGTCCAAACAAGAAGGGGTGAAAATATAATTTTCCCTTATTTTAATCATATATAATTAGGCCATGTTTGGTAGGCTGTCTGCTTCCACCTGGTCTGGTTTGGTCTTTGTTTTCAGGGACCAGACCATGTTTGTTTGGACTTGGTCTCAAAATTTGGAACCAGACCAAATGAGACCAAATTGAACAAAATGGGGTGTTTTTGGAACCAGATTTTTTTATGTTTCAACTTGGTCCGGTCTGGTCTTATTAATAAAATATATTTATAAATAATTAAAATTTAATAAATAATAATAATAATAATAAATTAAATGAAATATATTTTAAAAATAAAATATAAATAATAAATAATAAACAAAATGAATTAAATAATACCTAATAATAAAACAAATTAATATAATAATAATAAATAAATGAATAAATAATAAAATATATTTATAAAATAATTAAAAATGAATAATTAATAATATAAATAATAAATTAAATAAAACATAATAATAATAATAATAAATGAATACAATAATAATAAATAAATATAATAAAAAAATGGACTAAATAATAAATTAATAAAATAAATAATAAATTACATAAAACATATTTAAAAATATAATAAAAATAATAAATAAATAAAATGAAATAAATAATAATAATAAATAAATATAATAATAAATAATAAATAGATATAATAATAAATAATAAGTAAATATAATAATAAATAAATACTTCATAATAATAATAAAAAAATGAGTATAATAATAATAAATTAATATTAAATTAATAAAATATATTTTTAAATAATTTATAAATAAAATGAATTAAATAATAAAATAATATTAAATAAATAAATAGAATATATTTATAAATTAATATATAAATTAATAAATAATAAAAATAATAAATAAAGAAAGAAATAATACATAAATAAATATTATAATAAATAAATAGTAAGACGAGACTGTTTACCAAACAAACTTTTAAGTTTAGGATCCAGATCAAATTAGACCAAACCGAACCAGAAAAATCACCTACCAAACATAGCCTTCTGTACTTGTCCTTAGGGCTTTCACTTCCTATGCATTTCGCGTTACTTTATGAATCATGTTATGTTCTTAATATGTAGGGTTAATCTTATTCCCACCCCATAATGTTTGCCCTAATATTACTCTAACCCCCTCCATATTAACGACGTCAGAAAGTTCCGTTAAATGAATGACGTCACCTTTCTCAACTATGTAAGATGCCTAATTTACCCCTATAAAATGCGTGTTTTAAAAAAAAATACATGTATTGTTTGATAAAACTGAAAATTAAGTACTGAAAGTTTTAAGTAATGCTTTAAAAATTATATTTTATGATATTTTTGTAAATTTTCAGTCTTTATACTGTTAAGTGATGATCGACATTTAATACTTTTAGTATTGCTCAATTTTTTTGTCAAACACACTTAACAAAATAAGTGTTAAATTTGTTCAGACTTAAGTGACAAATAAGTATTATCAACACATGTTCATAATATCTAAAATAAAAAAGATAATTTGACTTCGTCTATCTAAGGGGATGTAATTGAGATTTTTGAAATTTGAGAGGGTTAAAATGAGATTAGGGTAAACCTTCATGGTGAAAGTAGAATTAAGGGTAATTTGCAATGACACCCCTGAGGTTTCAGTCAAAATACTTTTTAACAGAGACACCCCCTAATGTTTGTAAAGTGTTACAATGACACCCCTTGGAGACATGAAATGACTTAATTGACCTTAATTATGTTAATTTGCATGTGAAATGTCTAAGTTACCGCATTACTTAAACCCTAAACTCTATTCATTACACCAATTACCTTTATCACCAAATTCTTATTATATATATTTATACAATTAAAAAAGTACAAGTAATTTTTATTTTTTCCATACATTTTAAATCTTGTATTTATTTAAATAATTATAATAATTCATTTATTTATACACCAAATATTACAACACTCTTTTAATTAATTAATTTTTTATACAATATTTTATTTTTATTTATTAAAATAATTACATTTTTTCATCTACTTAACATTTAAACTAAATGTTTGTTTTTGAAACATTACTGAATTCAATTAAATTATATTTACACCAATTAATACAAAATTCTTTTCAACTACCCACAAATTATATTAATTATTACTAAATTTCATTAAACTATATACTACTTAAAATATCAAAGCCATATTTAGTTTTTCTATAGACTTTGTTTTTTCTTTTCTGTTTACTCTTGTTATTTGTTTAAATATTTATATATATTTATTTATTTTATATTTACACTTAAATATTACAAATCTCTTTTGATATTCCCACTCAAATTAATTATTATTATTAAATCATATTTTATAATTGATATAATTATATTGTTAAATCCCACTAAATGTTTTGATTGGCTATAGTATAGAAATATAAGTCTTTTTTTCTCTACGTTCATAAAAATTAATATATATATTTATTAGGTAGGTAATACTTATAATAGTTATTAGTTATAACACTTTTTTTTTTTTGTAAAATATTATGTAGTAATATATTTAGAATTAAAATAAGAACTAAATAAGGTGATGTTCTTATTATCAATTTATATATTTTATTATTGATGAAATATTTTTAGGGATAAAATTTACTTTTAAATATGTTTTTAGTATATTTTAGTTCTTGAATTTTCGTATTTAAAGTAAAAATATATATTGTATATTTTATTTATTTATTGTAATTTTTTAATAATAAAAGTGTGGTTATAAATGTGGTTGGTGTAGTGAGTGGGGTGTAGTGGGGGTAACATAGACATTTCACACGAAAATTAAAATAAGTAAGAGAACTAAAGTTATTTCATGTCTTCAAGGGGTGTCATTGCAACATTTTACAAATCTCATGGGGTGTCTCCGTTAAAAAATATTTTGACCAACCTCTAGGTGAAATTGACTCAAACCTCAAGGGGTGTGACTGCAAATTACCCTAGAATTAATCCTAATGTTTGTTGTCTGTTAGTTTGGTTATTTTAATGCAAAAAAACATTTTACAAGTTTATATATAAATAAAATTCTAATTTTCTGTTTGCAGGACCTTTTCGAACAAATGAGCGAAAAAATATTCAAAACAAGATTGTTAAAAATAAAAGAACACAATAAAATAAAAAATTAGAGTTGTATTACATAATTTGAACATCCAAACAAAAAAGCTAAAATTACTTGTTTCCAAAACAAAAGTACTAGTTTTGATGGTATTAGTAAAAATCTGATTTTAGAGAATAGCGAGAGGTTGTTTGATAATTTAGATTTAAATTAATTAATTTAATTAAATACGTTTGATAATACAATTTAAAGGTAAACTTCACTTGAAATAGGTGTGAAGTAATGCGAGCAATTGAATTTTTGAGCACCTGAATTTTAGACAAAAATTCAGTGCTCTAATTAACACTTTCAATATTAAAATCTTTTGTGTTATAGAAATTGTCACACATATAAGAGAAGAAGTGGTAATTGAAATTAAAATATTCATTATAAACTCAAGAAATTAGTATTATACATAATGATTACAGGTATGTTGTGTTTGAAAATTAAATTATCATGGTTTGAATTAAAACAAATTAAAAATAAGACAAAATAAAAATAAGACTTTAACATAATAATTATAAACTCGAGAAATTACAAGGTTTAAGATTATATAATCGGAGATGAAATACACACTGTGCTTGAAAGAAGTTTTAGTTTGAAAGTGATGAATTTAAAAGTGAACAATTTATCTTTATTCAATTCTAAGACACAATTTTGTACTTTAAACAAGTGAAAATTTAGTCGCGGGCAAACCACATCGACTCAACTGCTCTATTTTCTTAAACTATTTTCGTAAAGAAAACCTTATGTAACTTTGCGTCCTTGTTTATGGATAACATCTACAATCCGGAGATTGCTGAAATATATACTCTTAGAGAAAGTCTTGCTCTCGTTTCTCACTGGGGCTACGATGGGATAGATATTGAAGGTGATTGTCTCAACGCCATCAAGCTTAGACCATCCTCGCATTTGTCTATTGTTTTGATTGAGGATATCAATGCTCCAGAAAATTGTAACAAGGTGGCTCATAACATCGGCAATTGGGCTTGTCACTCTAAGTAATATGATCTCCAATGGTCTTCTTGGCCCTCTTGGCTTGTTCATTATGCAAACTTAGAAGTTGTTTCTTAGTTTCTTTGTTTGTTGTCAAAAAAAAAAAACTTAGTAGAAAATATTGGGTATCCCGGAATAAATACATACGGTACCCGAAACCAATAAAAAAATAATGTGTAATATACGCATGAATTCTATCACTTACGACCTAATTGGTTTGGGATAACACCTATCTCCGTGGTATCCAATAACTTTCCGTAACTTTGATGGATTATAACTTCATAAAATGTTATTATGATTTATGAAGCACAAACACTTCATTTAAAGTGTTCTAAAAGTTAATTTTTCTTTTGGGGTTAACTTCATTTACACTCTTTAGATTTATTTTTATTTAAATCAGACCCCCCAGGTTTGACAATCTTCATTTACACTCCTTATTTTTTTCAAACACACATTATTTACACCCCCTAATGTCACTTAATACCTAAACTATCCAAAATATTGAGATAAGTGTTGTTTGGAAAAAATGTTTAATACCTTCATATTTTATTATCCAAACAAGACATTAATTTTTTTATTTTGACATAAATCAAGAAACAAATTCATTTATAGTAAAATATATAAAAATATTTAAAGAACAAAAAAAATCTAATTGGCAGTTCGAAATATTTTTTTATATTTCGGACTTATATTATTTTTATATTTTACCCTAATTGGTAGTTCAAAAAAATATTTCATCATTAATATTTTATAAAACAATAATTAGGGTAAAATATATATAAAAAATAAGTCCGAAATATAAAAATTATTTCAAACTACCAACTAGTTTTTTTTTTTTGTTTTTTAAATATTTTTTATATATTTTACTAAAAATGATTTTTTATTTTCTTTATGCCAAAATAAAAAATTAATGCCAAAATATTTTTTCGAACTTGCAGTTATTGTAAAATATATAAAGAAAAAAGTTCAAAATATAAAAAACTATTTGGAACTACCAATTAGTTTTTGTAAAAAAATGTTTTTTTATATATTTTACTATAAACGATTTTTTTTTGGTTTATGAAAAAATAAAAAATTAATGCCAAAATATTTTTCCAAACTACCAATTGTTATAAAATAAAATAAAAAACTAAGTCCAAAATATATAAAAAAATATTTTGAATTACCAATTAGATTTTTTTTTCGTTTTTAAATATTTTACTAAAAATGATTTTTTTATTTATGCCAAAATAAAAAATTAGGCTGAAATATTTTTTCGAACTACCAATTATTATAAAATAAAAAAATTAATTAAGTTTGAAATATAAAAATATATTTGGAACTACCAATTAGGTTTTTTTTTCATTTCTTAAATATATTTTTTTATATATTTTACTATAAACGATTTTTTTTTTGGTTTTTGCCAAAATAAAAATATATGCCGAAATATTTTTCCGAACTACCAATTATTATAAAATATAAAAAAAATTAAGTCTGAAATTTAAAAAATATATATTTCTAACTACGAATTAGATTTTTTATTTTTTTAAAAATATTTTACTATAAACGAATTTATTTTTTGATTTATGTCAAAATGCAAAATTAATGTTTTGTTTGAATAATAAAATATGAGGACAGTAAACATTTTTTTCAAACACCATCTATTTCAGTAGGAATGACAATGATGCTGGTACGAATTGGGTTTGCCTATATCCATCCACGCTCTGTTTAATTTTTTTAAATACCATTCCCTTCACAGGTTTGTTGCGGGTTGTCTTTTCATAAACCATACTCGTCCCATTAACACTTAATTCTCAGTGTCATTCATCATCGACATAAGAGTTTTGCAACCAAAAAAATAAAAAATAATAATTAACACTATAAATTTACATAATTTTCTTTCAAATCATTCAACAATCAAACTCTCTCTCTCTATTTATCTTTTATTTGTATATACTAGGTAACTCGTTTCTTCTTGGTTTTAGATTTCAAGCCCCATAAAAAAGAAGGGGAAATTACAAATAAAACGAAAAAATGAAGTGTAATTACAAATATAACAATGAATAAATTTTATTTACAACAAATAACGAGAGTGTAAACTTATTTACAGATTAGATATTTTTGGTATAATTAATTACAAAAATAACAAATATTTATTTTTTATTGACTAAAATACCCTTGACTAAAATACCCTTTAGGTATTTTAAACACCTATAAATTATATTTGATTTCATTCCCAAATTACCCTTTATATTTTAATCGATCAAATAATCCTTAATATGTGTAATTATCAAAATACCTTTATTTCAATTAGGGTTCATTCATTCCCTCATTCATTGTGCATAATAGTCTACATTCCCGATCTTTGTCTCGCAGTATCGCCAACTCGCCCTGTTGTTTCATTGATGCCATCCATCTGACAATCATACACTTGATTCCTCCATAAGGCAGTTAGGCTTAGGGACTCACAACATAGAAAACCCTATAATTGTTCAAATTGTAATTGCTGATTTATCATTCTCCAACGGTTTTCCATAAAAATTATTCATTGAGCCACTTAAATTTGTGATTATGGTTCCATTGTTGAGAGTACTGAGAAGAAATTGGTACTCAAATTCGTTTGGTAAGCTACAATGTTCTGTATACTCGTACAAATCACTTCTTATTGCAACTTTGATAATTTGGGGTGAATTATTATTTTAACAAATTATTTGTTTTCACTTGAAATAAAATTTTGAAAAAGTAAAATGAAATTTGGACACCTTACAAAGTAATTTTGAAATGGTGAATCAAAATTTTTACAAAATTTATTTTCACTTAGAATAAAACTTTGACTCAGTGAAATGAAATTCGGACAGCTTAAAAAGTGATTTTGACATATTGAATCAAAATTCTTACAAGATTGTTTATTTTCACTTGAAATAAAAAATTGACAAGAGTGAAATAAAATTGGGATACCTTGGAAAGTAATTTTGACATGGTGAATCAAAACTTTTACAAAGCTGTTTATTTTTACTTGAAATAAATGTTTGATAGAGTAAAATGGAATTTGGATACCTTGTAAAGTAATATTGACATAGTGAATCAAAAATTTTACAAAGTTAATTATTTTTACTTGAATTTTTTTTTGATAGAGTGAAATGGAATTCAGATACTTTGTAAAGTAATTTTGGTTTGGTGAATCAAGAATTACAATGTTGTTTATTTTCACTTGAAACAAAATTTTGAGAGAGTGAAATAAATTCGGACACCTTAAAAGTAATTTTGAAAAATTAGTTTGACATGAATTAAATTTTGTACAAAGTTGTTTATTTTTACTTGAAATAAAATTTTGACTTAGTGAAATGTAATTCGGATACCTTAAAAAGTAATTTTAACATGGTGAATCAAAGTTTTTATAATTTTGTTTGTTTTCACTTGAAATAAAATTTTGATAAAGTGAAATGTAATTTTGACATAGCGAATCAAAATTTTGACAAGGTTTTTTTTTTTTTTTTTTTAACTTGCAAGTTAATTTTGATGAAATTAGATGGAATTCAGATACCTTTAAAAAAGTTCTGACAAGTTGATTTTTTCAAATAGTGAACCAAAATTTTCCCAAGTCAACTTTTAGGACATGGTGAATGGTAATTTTCACATATTAAATTAAAATTTTAAAAATTCATTTGTTTGGACATGAAAATTAATTTTGACACAATATGTCATAAAACTAGGACTAAAATAATAGATATATTAATTTAGAATTATCAAATCAACATGATCTTGATTTGTTATTTGAACAAATTCTTTGATGAAAGTTAAATTTAAGATAAGCGTTCCAAACCCTTAAATAAAAGAGTGCGAAACAGGGGATATTGTTTCCAAAAATCACATATATCAATATTAGGGCAGTTTCGGTAGGGGTGTTTGGAAATTATACTCTCCGTCAATTGGCTTGTTTATATTTGACGGATTAGGATAATGAAGTATTGAGGGAATCATTGAATTACATGACAAAGAGGAGATTAGGATAGAATTACAGAAGTCAAGGGTGGTAACGGTATTATAATTGTCTTTGGGAGGCGTCTTTATATACACAGCCTGTATACACCATTCTCTCTCTCTCTCTACATCGTGCAAACAAGTTTGGGCGAGAGGAAAAAGCGGTAGGTTTTAGGCAGAGAGACCCACCTTTTCTCCTCAGAGAGGCCTCTCTGTGGTGGATCTGCTTGAAACCCGTCTCTCCGTTCCCGCTTTTCCCGCCCAATCGCCATTTCCAAAGCCTGTGCTTTTCCCCACTCAGGTATTTCATCATCTCTCTTCCTCTATTTCATCTTTAGGGTTGTTCAATTCAACGCCAACCCTTTTCGAATTTTTACATCTCTGTTGCTTTACTACACTTTTCTGGTTTAATTAACTGTTTATCGGAGATTCTGTAAGTTGTTGCATATATATATATATACATATATATAATTTGGATGTGGGTTTTGTGGTTAAATTCTTCTGGTGATTGAACATTTGTTGTTTATTGGTGGTGTGTAGTTCTGCAGATCTAAGGTTCCGTGAAATAGGATCGTTGAAGCAACGTCATGGCTTCGAAGCGTATCTTGAAGGAACTCAAGGATTTGCAGAAGGATCCTCCTACTTCTTGCAGTGCCGGTGTGCTTTTTCGGCTTTATTTATTGTTTGTATAGCTTGTAGATGTTATTGGAACTTTTTCTATTACACCCATTTTGTGTATGTTTGAAATGATGTATTGAGCACAAAGTTTTAACCATGATTATTATTGTGATATGAGTATACAAAGGTTTTTAGGCTTGGTTTGAATAAAGAGAAGGAATGACAAAGAAAGAAATGCACGAATAGCATGATTTGTATTAGTGTTTGAATAAATTCCATCAAGTTTGAATTTTTATAAACAAACAACAAAGACCAGCTCTCTTGATCGATTTTGCAGTAACCGGGACTTGATTTTAATTATTTTTAGTACCCTTCAAGGGTGATTGATATTCGCTACAGACCCCATTTCTCATCCAAATATTTTCTGTGATAATCTTCTAAATTCTAATCCTTCTTCTATCTGTAATAGGTCCTGTAGCTGAAGACATGTTCCACTGGCAAGCGACTATTATGGGACCCTCTGACAGTCCATATGCAGGAGGCGTGTTTTTGGTTACCATTCACTTTCCTCCAGATTATCCTTTCAAGCCCCCTAAGGTAAGTTTTTTTGAAGATATCTAATTGTGTTTCTCAGCACTATTGCATGGCATGTTTGGTATTTGTGTAGATCCAATAAGATTGAGGAAGTCTAATTCTGCTAAAAGTTTTACTGGTTTTTTTTTTTTTTTGTAAGGCTAAAACAGACATGCACTTTGCAAGTTAAATAGTTTTGAAAGTTTATCAGTATTACCAAAGAAGTGAGAATAACCGCGGAGAGTAACCAAACTTTTGGTTGATAACATATGAGCAAATTAAATTATCGCTTGATAGCATATGACATACCAAATTTTTGGTTCATAGCGTATGAGCATATAGCATGTGGAAGTCTAACTTATGTACTATAGTAATCATTACATTGCCGACGAAAATGCAGCTGGGCATATGCATACTTGATAGCATACGAGCATACAAAAATTTTATCTGACTATTATGAAGAGAGTCGGTATAACTTTTGGTTGATCAAAATTGAGAAAACAAGATGTTACGTATTTTCAGTGCTGGAGTATGATTTAGCCTGAGGTGTATGGTTTCTTATTAAGTGTTAATGGTATGATGTTTACGTGGTTTCTAGATGCTCAAGGCTGGTGATTTTTTGTTTTTCAGGTTGCATTCAAGACTAAGGTCTTCCATCCAAACATCAATAGCAACGGCAGCATTTGTCTTGATATCCTTAAAGAACAGTGGAGCCCGGCTCTTACCATATCAAAGGTTAGAGTTTTGCTCCCACCAATTTACTGATTATATTTTTGACTCTCCGATTTCATATGACAAAGGGCATAAGAATAATGGTATTATTTACTAAAACCAGTCAGCATGCTTCATAATTGACACTGGTCGCAAGTCGGCCTTGCACTTAGTAACTACTATTTACAAATGATATGTTGAGGCTAGTGTTAGTATGATAGAGCATGGAAACCAAATTTACTGGAACATAGAAGTTGTAAACAATCAGTCTGTTAGTTGTACGCCATGGGCTTGCCAACTAGTGGATGATAAATAGAGGCATTCATATTAGAAAGAGGTTGTTGGGTAAATGAGGAATGAATGTTTGCTTGAGGATATATGGGTAAAGTGCAAAAAAACCCCCTCAACTATTGCCTATGAGCAAAAAACCCCATTCAATTACAAAAAAAACCCCTCATCTATCAATTTGGTGCAATTAAGGACAACAATTCATTGAAAGACACATTTACCCCTAAATTAAATAAAAAATCACAAATTTCTTGAAAATATATACATATATATATGTATATATACATACAAATTTGCCTTCCTAACCTAAATTAACACTTAATAAATGTATATATATATATATATGTAGATAGATAGATAGATAGATTTAAAGAGGGAGAGAGAGGATATCTATATATATATGGATAGATTTACAAGGGAGAGAAAGTTGGTTTGGTTCATTGAAGAAGATGATACAGTGCATTTTACAATTGGAATTTTTGGTGGGTTTTGTTATTTCATCTCTGTTTTGCTCATTTTACAATATATATAAATGTATGTATATATATTGTACAATGGAAAATTTTTGTGGGTTTCGTTTTCTTGTCTCTATTTTGATGGGTTTCTTCTTTGTTTTTAAATATTTTTTTGAAAATATATAGTATATATATTTTGTTGGGTTTTTTTTTTTTTTTTTCTCTGTTTTAAATCTCTCTTTGAAAATATATAGTATATATGTACAAAAGCTTGCACTCTCACAGATCATCTTGCCCCCAGTGGCGGCCTTTGACCTCCGGCGAGAATCGGCAGCTTGACAAGCCTGTTGGCGGCGTCCTTGCGATGAATTGCGGTTTGAGTGAATTGGGTTTCCTCCATGAGTCAAACCCAGATTGAATTTCAACTTTCCATGGGTGGTGAGCTTCGGCTGAGGGAGGGAGGGACAAGGTTTGGCGGCGGTGTGGAGGCTGAGGGAGGTGGTGTTTGAGGTCCACCGGCGGTGGAGAAGTGGTGAATGGTGATGGAGAGAGAGAAGAAAGTTTTTTTGGAATAAAAATTTATTTTATTTTTATAAACAAGCGTGGTAAGGGTAAAAATGTATTTTTGCAGTAGAAATTATTTTGGAGTGGGTACATTGCACTCAATTGGCATAGTTGTGGTGTTTTTTGCTCATTTTATAGTTGAGGGGGGTTTTATGCACTTTACCCTAAATAGAGGCATTCATATTAGAAAGGGGTTGTTGGGTAAATGAGGAATGAATGTTTGCTTGAGGATATTATGTCCGGTACAAGGATGTAGGTGACTTTTTCCAATTAATGTAGAACATTGTGCTGCAGCTATGTGAGTTCTCTCACATCAGACTTTAGCTTGGTTAGATTACTTGAGATTTTTGGTTAATAACTAGCATGAATTGCTTAAAGTTACGGTTTAGTAGATTTGCAACTGCTTCGATTCTTCTGTCTCGTCTGGTAAAATTTGAACCCAATGTGTGGTAAAATAGTAGTAAGTGTTGCTTTGTCATTTCCCAACCTATCTTAATCTGTCAGGTTTTGAATGGCTAAGGTTTCCTAGGCTCCTAGCTTTGACATCATCAAGTGTTTCAACTGATCATAACCTGTTAGAATCGTATTTGGGTTCTTAACCAAAGCCTATTGACACTATATTTGTGCAAATACTGAGATATGAACAATGTTCTGAAGTAGCTTAGCAGTTGTTAAAATATAGGTTAATAATCTGAAATTGTTTTAATGTTTATTTCTTAAGAATATCAGCTCTTGGTATCCATTGGGAAAGGGTCCAGATTGCTAAACGATCAAAGTCTTACTAGGACTTGGCTAACATATTTAGTAATGCATGTCGTGAATGAATTTAGCTCTCGTAAGAACACATTTCTCTGAACAAATCGCATATCTTCATTTTGTGCTCTGTTCTATAGATGTCTGTGTTAAACATGTTTCTTTCGGTGGATTACTGATCATCGTACTTGCCTTTAAATCAGGTACTGCTGTCTATTTGCTCGTTGCTCACTGACCCAAATCCCGATGATCCCTTAGTGCCGGAGATCGCCCACATGTACAAGACTGACCGAACAAAGTACGAGACCACTGCCCGCAGCTGGACACAGAAGTATGCCATGGGATGATGCTCTCCCTTTCACATGGATTTTCTGAATGCATGTATAAAAGTTGTATTTTCTGCTTGTGGCAGTGAGGAAAAGCATGTTTTTGTTAGATTGAATTTTGTTCTGGCAATTTTAATTATGAGGATTTGAATTGAGGGAAAGAAAGGAAAATGGGTGTTGTTTGTTTTGAACCCTTTTGGTAATATGTATTAACCTTTTCCTTGTCTGGAGCTCCTACTTGCTTGAATGCCAGAATCAGAATCAGTAAAATGTGGCAGATTTTAAATTAATTGTTTATTTTCCTTTTCCGGTAATTAGTCTTGTGTTGTTGAATGATTGTTCTGTTCTATGAAGAAAAATATATATGCTTCTCCTTTTTTTGGGTCAAATTAATTGCTTCATGAATAGTGTGATACAAGATCATTTGCCTTTTTCGAAAGTGTCGATATGGTAGTAATACTACGTTCCATATTCATTTTTAAAATTATATAATTTTTATTTTAAAATTGATATAGTTTGCGATAGAAGACCACGACTGTGAATCTGACACAGATTTTCATTTGTAATTTTTTCCCTTTTATAAGTTTTCTTAAATTAAAAAATAAAATAAAAAATATTAAATATCAAAAGTATAATCAAATCAATAATAGAGGGCGATGACATCCAAAATTTTTCTTGGGATTTGGCACTTTGCTAGTTTTTATTTTTATTTTATTTATTTATTATTATTTAGAAAAACACTCAAATCATTATATCATGAAAAATTAATACATATATCTTTGATCAGATTCTATTTACAAATCATTAGCTTTTCGATTATTTTGTAAAGAGAATGTGATCAAAGATATATGTATTAATTTTTCATGATATAGCAATGTGCCAACTCCCAGTAGGACGAGAAATAAGAACTTATGGCACGTTTGATACGATTGAATGGAATTGAATGAAAGTGAGAATGAAATGAGAATGAGAATGAAATGAAATAATTATTCTCATTCTACTGTTTGATTGTAAAT
Organism: Cornus suecica; assembly: GCA_963922005.1. Lineage (NCBI taxonomy): Eukaryota > Viridiplantae > Streptophyta > Magnoliopsida > Cornales > Cornaceae > Cornus > Cornus suecica. The sequence continues at coordinate 72,558,722 of OY998244.1, read as the reverse complement.
ATGAAGCATATTGGGAATGGAATGAACTTAAATTTTTTTTCTCAAAAATACTCTTCTTAGTATTAAATATAAAATAAAATAAAATAATACTATTTTTTAATTTTTTTACAAAAAAAATGATAAAACATAACGGAAATAGTAATGACGGACAATAAAGGTCGTGGAGGTGGCGAAATGGCGATGACAATGGCTTATTTTTTTGAAATGTGAGGATTATTTAAGTAATTTTATGTTTTAAAAACATTCTTAAAGGAATAGAATGACTATTCCATAGCTTTAGTAAATGAATGAAAATCCATTCCCGAAAATGAATTTTCATTCCATTCATTATATTGTACCAAATTAAGAAATAGAATGAATGGACATTCCATTCCAAGTACCAAATGCAATTATAGTGAATAGTGACACTATTGGCAATTAGTAGAGTTGGCCAAGGGTAACACGTAATTGCGCCCCCAAAAACGACATTTTGCGCCAACAAATACAATATATAATGTATATATATTCGCCTAATCGTCAATATATAATGTATATATTCACCGGCAATAAAGTATTGTGTATATGTGTATGTATATGCATATGCACATCCAGTGTTCTCCAATTTTTAAACTCTTCGCACAAACCACCTTTTTTAGGGCTTTGATTCGAATTTCCAGACCGAGAAGCTGATCAATTCAAGGAACTCAAAAATCAAGGTTGATTTCCAATTGATTTTTCTTTGATTTCTTGTCTAACAATCGCACATTGAGGATTGATTGATTGATTTAAATTTTGGGTCTGTATTGACTGACCGATGTATATACTTAGCCAAAAATAATTTAAGGAAAAATGAGAAATGAATGATTGGTTTTCATGTATCTCATTGTTGCATCACTGAAATGTTGGGAACAGAGAGAATTAGCAATTTGGTTGAAAAATTAATGGGTTTTGTCAATGATTTTTATTGGATGAAATTGGTATTATCATGTGTGATTCCCTTTTCTGTTATTTTTTCTTGCAGAAGTTGTGATGGTTAACTTGGTTTAGTGTATTTAGTTATATAAATGTTCAATTTAGGTCTGTAGTGCAATTCATGCTCAATAAATCCTTGCCCTAGTTTTGTTTTTTTTTATTTTTTATTTTTTTTTATTTTTTTGTTTTATGTAGTGTTACAATTTTAGATTCTCAGCCATACTAATTTTTGATCTTCTATTTCTTCAACATTGACCTTAATACAATATTCACATTCCGTGTCACTTTTTTTCACTTGCTGCTTTTGTTGGAAGCATTTCTCAGTGGCACTGACACCATTCTTTAGTTTTATGAAATACTTATTCTCTGTGAATAATCAAGTTTAGGTACAATGAAATTTTTAGTTTTTTACTTTCACAAAATTGCCATTCATGTTCCTATCAACTAGAACAACAATGTCAAGAAATAGCATACAACCTATTATTAACTCAATTAAATAGGTACTTAATGCTAATCCTTGATGGGCGAGTTTAGAATAAGCGGAAGTCCAGAATGTATCTCCTGTAATTTTTTTTAGAGAATAGTAGCTTCATCATACATTTTAGTTATCCTGTTGATATATTTATTTATGTCTCTTTTCATATGTAAAATTTTGTCAAATTATCCCTTGTCATAGGCTTTCTCCATATTTATTAAGAAATAATACGAACAAAAATTCCTCGTTTATTTATGTTCTCACTAGTCTCTTTACTAATTTCTATTGTCAATCCTCCCCCATCTTCCTCCTTCCTTATCTAGGTAGAGTCCTTTTCCTTCAACACAAGCTACACTTTTTGTTTCTGTGTTTTATGTGTATTTTCAGTTTTAATCCATATTTAATTAATCTCCTTCTCACCTTATCTAACAAGTATATCTTTGATTGTTAATCTTGCTATACCCTAAATCACTTACATAATCTATTATATTCAGTTAACCGATTTACCTGTACTCTTACAGAGTACCTTGGAAACATTTACCCACTTTTTGCTGCATTTGAGCACCTATGTTTTGTCTCTTGTTCATTTTCAAGGTATTCAGAAGTTGATGTACAGATCATTTGAGGGAAACACCATATTATCCTCGTTTGTCCACCGGATACGTGTATGTTGAAGAAGAAAAGACACTTTTTTTTACTCTCTCTTAGAAGGTCTTTAGAAGAGCATGTTACACCTCTAGATGTATTTGGCTCTAAAAAAATAATTCCAACAGAGTTGAAGTGAACTAAGAATCATTTTCTATTGATTGGAGGCTTAAGATGCTCATATTATTTTAGAGTAGCTCAACTTACTAGTCCATGTTAAAATTGTGACTTTAGTGCTGTCTTTTTTATTTTTCTACTTTAATTTCGCTTTCAGGATACTGTGGGTAGTTCACCATATCTAGCTTTCTGAAAATCAAAATGGGAGGTTGCTTAACAAAGGTAATCGTTTGTAATTGATGCTTGCCTAATTAACACGAACAAAAAATTTCTCGTACAAAATATATGCATATTAATTACAGATTTAGTAATTTCCTTCAGCAGAATAGTGTTTCTCTTCGTGGTGGTGGTCTTTTTTAACTCCTTTTTCTGTGTTCTTCTGTTACACGCCTAGTCTAACTGTCTCTCATATTGTATTATGGAACAAGTTGTTTTGGTTAGTAATTGAGTTAATTGTTCCTTTTAACCTTATGACCTAAATTAGATCATTTTTTTGTTGGAATTAGGGAAAACATCAAATTTGGAAGGAGCTCTAGAAAAGGAAAGATTGTTTGCTTGAATTCCATATAACTATATGTGATATAGTTTTAGTTTTTTTTTTTTTGATAACCGTGATGTCCGGGTCAGCTTACGTGCACCTTGACTAATCCACGGGACCCGTGCAAGGCGACCCCCCACACGAATCGGGTAAGGCTCGGACTATGTCCGCGGTCGTGGCCCTAACGAAGTTTTAGTTGTTGCTGCTATGCTAAATGAACCGTGGAAAAGAGAGTTGCAAAAATGATGTGGATGTCCTATAGGAAGGATATTGGATATGATTATTAGCAGATATGGTGCAAGATTGAGGAAGGGTGGGAATGGGTTTACCTGAGTGTTTTACGTAATATTCTAGGTGTTTAGGTGGATGGGCAGTGGGTTTAGTTGAGGTGTGGCTTAGAGTTCGTGAGTGCGTGTTTCATGTGTGTATAGTTGGAGTGTCTCCTAGTGTGTGGCTCCTTGGGTAAGGTGAACAGCTCAATTTGCAGGAAACCGTGACCAATTAAAACCAATAACTTCTTTTAGAGACAAGTTGCGTAGTCAATATCAGGATCCATTATAAATTGTCTTCAGGCAGTCTCTCTGAATTATTTAGAAAGAATATCTCTTGTTCTGAATTGATGCAGTGCTCAACTCCAGCCTCAGTACGGAATTCTAAAGAGAACCTCTTCCACAGTTGTGTTGCACTTTGATATTTTGCTGTGTTATTAAAAGTTTTTTAAAAAATAGTATAATCTTCTAAAAAGATAAAGTCTTGTACACATCATTATCTTCTCAATGGTCACATGTGGAACTAAAACTGTAATCAAGCTTATGGTTCTAAACGTAATGGAAAATTATCATACTAAACTAGTAGGCTTCTCTTATATTTGGGGCACGAATCATATCGATATGGCCTTGTCCACTTCTTTGGGGACGCATACACACGTTATAAAAATGAGTAATGTTGGTTTATAATAAAGAAATTTGTTAAAACATTTAGAATAGAAATGCTATTGAGTACCTTGATATAGCTGTCACACCAAAAGCAATTTCCCAATTTTGCTGAAATTGTTTTTTTTACTTTTCTTTGATATTGAACTGGAGCGCACGATATATCTTTGTCCCCATGCTGTATTCACACCTTTAATTTGTAATTTAGTTGATTCTCTGTTTACAGCAAGCTTAGCTTTTGCATGGAAGATACTGACTTTAATTTTAACATATTTGGCAAGGTATTTGATTCTCAAACGGAAACGGAATTGGCCCAGGTTTTTATTTTGAATTTGAATAAAAAGTTCATTGTTTTGCATTATAGTTATCACATTATCAGAATATGAACAGCACAGGGTTTCATGGAATGACTATATTTTACTTTCATTTTTCATGTTTTATTTCTTCAATGACTGTTTATCGTATGCTATCTATGCTAAAAATTCCTAAATATCTTTCTCCATGTAAATGTCAGTCAGTCTAGTCAACTATATTTTTAGTTTGGTTCACTTTGCATCTTACCTTTCAAGTTACTTGACAAAGACATGAAAACCTGCGTCCTACTGGCAGACACAGGCTGATGGAGATGAATCTGAGCCTAAGGTCGAGTTTGCTGGTGGAAATGTTCACCTCATCACAACCAAAGAACGTTGGGATGAAAAGCTGTCAGAAGCAAGGAGGGATGGCAAGATTGTAAGTATTGTAAGAGGTTTAATCAACCATATCAACTACCATTGAATATTGATAGCCTAATAATGACTACCTAATCCAGTTTTTGTTATGAGAGTGAACTGATTTATTCATTTTTGATTGAGTTACTATAAAAGATAGACTACACTTTTTTTAAAATCATCCCTATCAATGTTGCTTGGAACCGGATTGCTTACATTCAGTAAGACGTGATGTGCATTTTAGGAATATCTTCACTGAATATTGACATCTGATGACCGGGTTACTTAGTTTGGAGAAGTTGCCTGCTAGCATTTACTGAGTAAAAAAGGGGGGAAAATAACATATATATATATATATATATATAACTTACTGGACGACTGAAATAATATATCTAGGATGATTTCATGTTATGACCGATATGATATGGTCAGTTGACCTACAATATACTAATAAAGACCAATACCGGTTGAAACTACTATGTGTTTTAGCTCACACTAAGCACAGATAAATGTCTACGAGCTTTCCTCTCTTTTTATCTATCATGTACAAGTATTAGCTTTGACATCTAATACTGTATGATGTGCCATTTCCTAGATATTGTTTATCTGCATTAAATTTGTTTGAGAAGTGTTTTTTTTTTCTCCATGGTTTTCCCCTTCCAACTAGAGCTGATTTTTCAACAGGTGATTGCAAATTTCAGTGCATCATGGTGTGGTCCTTGTAGACAGGTTGCACCATTCTATTGCGAACTATCGCAGAAACACCCTTCGCTCATGTTTCTGACAATTGATGTTGATGAATTAAATGTAAGTAATTCAATTATATCGGGAATTCGTAGAATGAAACAAAGTGGCGTTTCTGACATTTGAAGCCTGCCAGCCTCACATTATATTGGCTGGCTTGTAAAATGAGAAACAAGAAAGGAAAAAATAATTTTGATAATCAGGCACATTCAGTGTGAAGTGTTTGTCTATTTTATTTTTTACGTAGCTGTTTCTGCTAGTTTGATATAATATCTGCCGAATTTTTTGGCAACTAATTTTATTCTGGTACAGGAATTCAGTTCATCATGGGAGATCAAAGCCACTCCGACCTTCTTTTTCCTTAGAGATGGTCAGCAAGTCGACAAAGTAGTGGGGGCCAACAAGCTGGAGCTAGAGAAGAAGATAACCGACATTCAAGATTCTGTTGCCACAGGTAAGAAATAACTGTTTGGTTTTTTATTTTGTCATACATGAGCGGCCAAGGAACTGTTCTCTCTCTTCTTGTTGCCCCGAGTGTTGCGCTGTCTCTACACTGTCTTATTTTTGTAAAGTTGAGTAACTATATCACCCGATTGTCTTGTGGTTTGGAAAATTGTAAAAGATAAAACCTGGGTACCAATGGCCGCTCAAATTTCCAGAAAATGAAGATCCAGGATTGTCAAAATTCTTTTTGTTGTACATTTAATTAATTGGAATTCTCTTATTATCCCATGTTTTTTTTTTGTCCCCTACTATCTTTTTCTACTCATCTCTCATGAAAAATGGATACTAAAGGACATGAATCTAATTTGGGAACTTCAATTATCTACCAAATGAATGGATGATGGTCAAGTATCGAGTTCAATGAAACTGTTTCCCGGGCTCCTTTTGCTTTACAATTTTAGAGTACTTGTAATTTGTGCCTGATTAGTGATTCCACAAGTCCTATGTAATGAACAATCACACGATACTTGAAACGATTAATTGGCTTAATTTATTGAATTTGTGTTTGAGAAATCGCGGATTTTGATTTTTCTGTCCTCGCAGTTTTATTCAGGAGTAGAATTGAGCAGAATTGTATAAGCTTGAGCTGAGCTCATGTTCACCTGATACTGAGTAGTGTATTCAGGAGTAAATTTGAGGTTTTTATTTGCTAATCTACTGAGTTTGCTATATTAGCATATTGATGCTATACTCGCACAAAACAATAGAAACATGAATTTAATTGCAATAGTTGTTATATGGAAATTTGAAAGTATCTCTTTGCCAGAAAAAGTAATGAATTTGCAAATTATACTGAAAGTGATTTATACAGAAAAAGTAATAAAAATTTTTTTTTTTTTTTTTTTTTTTAATGTAACCCCCCCCCCCCCCCCCCCATGAGATACAGAGATTACATCAGATAACCACTTGTCTATAGTGTGAGTGACCTGAACTGTCTTTATACTATGATGATATTCGTGAGAACAATTCTTTCTTCGGTGAGTGGAGAAACCATATAGTAGTAGCTATGGTCCCTGCTAAAATGAGCTGGGTGTTGTCTTTACTTTATTGGTCATATAATGGACCAAACTTCCTATTTTACCATTGTTATCATTGTAATTATATTTGAACCCTTATATCTGCATTCAAAATTACTAGAATACACCAATTTTGTTTTACCAAAATGCCCTCATATGTATTCCATATAAACCCATTTGAGTGGTTTATACTACTCTCTCTCTCTAAAAATCACTCATTTTCTCTCTACAAGTCTTCTGGCGTGATTTGGGAAAGATAAGAGACGAATATGAAATGACAATTGTTGGTACACATAATTTCCGTCAATATATTTGAGGGCAAGGTAGTAAATTCGTCATCCTCTAGAAGATTTTCTAAATATCTCTAAAGATAGAAGGGTATATATACGTCATTTTACTATTATTTCTTGTTGGACCAAATATTCCGATGATAGTAATGGACGTTTCTGATATTATTGAAACATTAAAATAACAACATGCAATTATGCCTTAGTTTAGGGGAAGTTTCTGTAATTATCCCTTGAAATACTTTTTTTCCCTTGTGTATAATGATTTGATGTACCTTGTTCAACCTCGATCCTTTTGTGAAAAAAAGTATGAAAAATCGTTCACAGTAACTAATTTTGTTTATCAAATAGGAAAAAAGTAGTGAGAGGACAATCTCAACGTAATCAAGGGCAGAGAAGGCAACTACATGCAATTTTGAATTGGTAATTAGTATATTGTTCAATTACGCCAAAACCAAAGCCTGTTATTAAATTGGAAACTATAGTTTTGGAGAGGATTTTTGTAATCTTATAGAGGGCAGGTGCGGAGCCAAGATTTTGCTTCAGGAGGGGCGTAATATGGTATATTCAAGCCAAGCAGGATTGAAACGACATAATATTTTTTCAAAATTCCTACAGGGAAATTAATGTTTCTTAGGTTGACAAGGACACTTTAAACAATATGCTCTATAAATTTTGGCCCGAATATTAAGATTTGTAATCCAAGATTTTAGTTCATGGTCCTGGATTTGTTTGAATACTTTCAAAATTGATATCTAACCGACTTTGTTTTACAGTATCATCATTTCTCTCTATAAGGGTAGCCAAGTCTGATTTTTTTTGAAACAACTATCGATTTTCTCCATAATTGTTTGGAAAAAAAATTATTTGCATATAATATTAACACATAAAATTATATAACCTTTATTATTGAAAAAATAAATCAACCACAAAGAAAAAAAAAACAAGAATAGGCTAAATAGTCTGAAACCACATAAAAAAAAATTATAACACATTACATATATGAGATCTAAAGTCTATCATATTCTCTACCAAACAAGAAAAAAATTAAAATACTTGTGAACCAAAAATAGGAACTAAGTATTTTTTAATTTTATTGAAGTAAAATACGTGTGAATCAAGCTTTGAGTTGATGACAAAAGGTTGATTTCTCTTCCAATCTCTTAGTTAGGCTCCTATGGGTGTTTTCGCAGATAATAGAGATTCAATAACAATAGTTAACCAGACAATAGAGTGATAGGCCGAAAGTTCTATAGATAATATTTATTTTTACAAAGTCATAATATATTGCTATTTGTGATCATTTTTATTTTCTATTCTTTTAGAAATTAGTATGTGAATCTTGAATAACCAATTTATTTGGTATGTAAATCTTGAATAACCAATTTATTTTGACACATGCTATCACTAATTTTTTTGGAAGGAAAATAAAATGTCTAAAGATCTCTAGAAAATATTTTCTTCTACAAAATGATAATATATTATTATTTGGAATAATTTTTATTTTTTATTTTTTAAAAATTAGTGATATTTTGTGATTTGAGTTTTTTTATTTAGTATGTAAATATTGAATAACCAATTTAATTTGACACATATGCTATTACTAATTTTTGAAAGAAAAATGAAATTAAGAGGGGCAATCTTATTTATATATATATATATGTATATATTAGTAAAAGAAGAAAAAAATTGAGCACATGCTCCCTCCGCCCCAGGGCCGGGGTTATTTGATTAAATTAGAGGAATTTTTGAAACCATAATAATTTTTTTGAACAATTTTGAAAACTATGGGGTAGCCCTTTATATATTGCGTGAGAGGGCATGGACATTGGATTTATTTAAATGGACTGCTCTAGAGATAGCATCTTATGGAGGATGTAGCCACCTCCACCAAGTGGCATTAATGGGGACCTAAATGACAAAGCAAGCCATCACTTTCATACCTTTGAAATCCAACAAAATCTCTACTAATGTGACACCCACTCAACGGCCTTTAACGTCTAACAATGGGCTTGGTGATATATTAACCATAAAACATATATATATATATATATATATATATATATATATATATTAACAATTTAGTCTTGTTTTAATTGACTTTTTAAAGGATACATTATTACATAAGGGATGCAAAAAAAAAAAACATGTAACCATTTCTCTACTCTCCATTTTCTCCTCATTTCTCCTCAAAATCAATCAAGGTCCGTTCGCTATAACTTTTGTTTCTGATTTTTTTTAGAAGAGAAAGAGAAGCAGAAACCATTTTGAAAAAATGGTACTCCCTAACTTCTTTTAAATGTTCTTCTAAGGCCCAAAAATTCTTCTAAAATTTTGTCAAATACCTTTCAAAACAATTTTTTCCTACATGAAACCAAAAACAACTTCTGAAAAGTCAATCCAAACATAGTCTTAGCCTTAGGCTATGTTTAGATTGACTTTTCAGAATATATACACACATGTATAGCCTGGTCAACCTATAAAGAGACCTATCGAACCGCGTAATCAAAGCAACTAATAGCGCTCTCTACTAAACTCTTTCCACCTGGTGCCAGCTACTTCCGATATTCTTCCTTCCAAAAGTTGTTAGTTAAACAAAGAAATTTTCTTAAAAGCAGGATGACACGTCTCAATAATGGATGATATTTAAACGAGTGCATAGATAAATAATGAATGTATATATATATATATATATATATATATATATATCAAATAAAACCAAACATAAAGATAGGGAGAGAGAATGGGCAATAATTAAAAGTTGGATGTAGGAAACCACCTAATTGTTATCCACATGTGAACACAGATTTCGTGGTAAAGCCTACATTGACATTATTGCCACTGTAGTATTATTATATGAATTTGTCAATAATAAAATATGGATGGTTAGTTAGTCTCATTCTCTTGTTTGAGAGAGAAAGAAAAGCTTGTATCATGAATATGAAAAACCAAATGAATCCTCTCATTGAGTGCAATTATGTATTACAACAGATTATTTCACATTCTTGGACTAATCGCAGATACAACTTACAGGTGGATTTAACAAAAACATAAAAATTAAGCAAATGAATAAGAGTAAAAATGAGACAGGAATTTTTTAACTTGTATGTTTAACCGACTAATGAAAGTACATTACCGTGATGAAAATCAGCAACCAATTGTTTGATCTCAACGTCCCTTGGGGTTCATGATCTGTGAGAACACGGCGCTTGGCGTCAACCCATCTGAATCTTCACTAGCTAAGCTCCGGCCACCTATGCTCATAGACATCCCACTGGTCCTTGAATCCGTAGCGTTGCCATCAAAACCCGGAGACACATTTGGATCCTTCTTTCCTTTACAGGCTGCATCGTATGGACCCTCTTCGATGTCCACACCTCCTAGATCCTTGCCACTCTCCTCCGCACTCTCTTGAAGCTGCAGAGCAAACTCGAGGTTCCACAGCACATCACCCATTGATGGCCTGTCAATACCCTGATCAGACACGCATTTCATTGCCGTTTCAGCGACCTTTTTGAGGCACTCTGGTGCAATCTTCCCTTTCAGATATGGGTCGGTAATTTGATCAAGGATGCCCTTCTTCTGGCAATGCAACGCCCACTCGGCCAGACTTACCTGTTCTTTTGGAAGAGTTGGATTCAAAGCAGGCCGGGCACACAAGATCTCGAAAAGTACAACTCCAAATGAGTAAACGTCGGATTTGTCAGTCAGTTGCTGCCGCCTGAAGTACTCTGGATCCAAGTAACCGAAACTACCCTTCACAACAGTGCTAACATGGGTGTTATCTAATGTAGGACCTGTTTTTGACAAGCCAAAATCAGAAACCTTTGCCACCCATTTCTCATCCAGGAGGATGTTGGTTGTCTTAACATCACGGTGGATAATAGTGTGCTTGGCACCAGTGTGGAGATAGTGCAAACCACGAGCTGAACCAATGCATATCTCGAGCCTCTGCTTCCACGGAAGAGGCGGCTTTTGGGTCTTGTACAGATGCTCACGAAGGGTTCCATGGGCCATATAATCATAGACAAGGATCATTTCACAGTTCTCTTCACAATAACCAATCAATGAAACAAGGTGACGGTGTCTAAGCTTTGAAAGCATCTCAATCTCAGTTTGAAATTCATGCACACCTTGCTCAGACAGGGGGTTCCCTCGCTTAATTGCCACCTTAGTCGTTCCACCATCAATTTCTCCCTTGTAAACTTTGCCAAAACCTCCTACACCAAGTACTAGAGACTCATCGAAGTTCTTGGTGGCAGTCTTGATCTCAGCAAACGAAAAGTGGCGGCAAAGATTTGAAGGTAGGGAGGAAGCGTAGCTTCCTGTGGTATTTGTCTTTGCTGAGCCTGCAGAGTGCGAATTTCCATATAGTGAAAGAGGGAGCCACCCATCACTAGCAGTCGAGTCCTTCCCCTGCCTACGGCGACGGGAAACAGCACAAACACACAAACCAATAAGAAGGAGTGCAACAACACCACCACCAACACCTCCGCCAATAATGGCTTTTTGATTCTTTGATTGACCAGAAGAGGATGGTGGTCTAACTTGTAATGGGTCAATAACATCCTGATTTGGAGCTGGGACTGGATTTGGACCAGCGAGATTTCCAGAACTGTCGCTAACTTTGAATATCTCCACTCCATTCAGTATCGCATCATAATAAACGGGCTTTGAGGCAATGTCTGGATGCAAAGCGAGCCAAAGATCCTGCTGCGGAGGCCCACTGGGAACCAGCACAACATAATCCTTATAAACTGCAACATCACTACTTCGTGCCCAAGCAATCACATCTGCCCCGTTCATTGCAGTTTGATTATCAAGGAAGATGTCAAACACTCTTTCATTAATTGACGATAAGTTTTGAAAAACCTCACAGAAATGGAGCCTAACCAGGTAAGAGAATCCCGAGTCGACTGTGAAGATCCAAGTCAAATTGTAATTATTATTGATGTTTGGATCAGGACCCATCGTTCTAGCAGTGGCATAGACATCAACTGGTGCAACATAAGTAGGCGTGCCTGGGGGGTACTTGATCGTCACATTCGCATCAGTAGCTACTGTAACCCCTGATGCTGCCCCAAATATATAAGGGGAATCATCGTACCAAGACCTAAACAAACCAGTATCACCAGTGGGCGAAATGCTATTTCCACCCACATTTAAGCGATAAAGATTTTCAAGAGCACTACTATTGCCAATAGGAAACGGAGTATCTTGGCCAACAAGCATGGATGGCGCACCATCCTCTGTATTGTATATATCAGGCATCGACACGACCTCAATCCCATTCACAAAGGCATAGGAATTGGAACCAGTGGACGATGGTTTGAAGGTTAGGTTCAACGTCCCGGTGGGGACATTGATAGAATACTCCTTAATAATATAAGCATAGTTGATAGCTTCAGTAGTCTGTGCTACACTGAAGTTCTTCAGAAGGGTATACGTGCCCGAAGTCACCTTGAAAAGAGCATTCGAAGCACTTAGCCCCGAATAGGAAGCCGGATAAAAGTAAAGACGCACAAATTTACGACCGGGAGCTACAGGAAAGCTAAAGGTGAACTCGGATCGAAAAATCCGAGCAGTCATGTAAGGGACCTCAGGAACAGAAGGGTCTTGAGTGGCAGCAGGGGAAGTCAAGGAATTCCCACCCGCCGGTGCAAACTTTGAACCGATATCGGAAGTCCATTTCCGACCATCAGCATCAGTAGTATCGGGGGATGCCCCGCAATTTAGGAGAATTTTATCAGTTGGCACATAATCAGCAGCTGAAATTACATGAATCACAAAACCCAACAACAGCAACAAAACAAATACTAACTCTGGATGATACTTAGAATCCGTGTTCCTCATTGAAAAATAGGCGCCAACAATTTCAGCAAAAACCCAACAATGTCTGCAACCCAAAACAAATATCAAACACTTAGAAAACGCTATAGCTGCAAATGGGTAGTGAGAAAATCAAACTCTGAAGTAAAATTCAACAACTCTAGCAACAATAAGCATAAGATCTGAGGCTTCTAAGATCTAAGAGATGAAATAGGGTATAATCCAAAATAAATGAGCTCAAAACTCCAAATACTAAATGAAAATAACGTTTAATCAAAAACAAAAATGAAGCTTCCAGATCCACTATCTTCGAAATTTAACTCTATGAAGTAAATAAATAAATAAAAAATCAAATTCAGACTATGAATAAGAAAATGTAGTAGATAAAGTTACCTTGAATCAAGAGAGAACCGAAATTCCAAATCAAGAAGTTTTAATCCATTTGTGGACTGAAAATAGCTCTAGGAAAGCAAAATGCAACCTTTGAATCAGTACAAATCTCAGATCGAACAGTTTTCTGGAGAGAGAAGAGAGAGAGAGACTAGGGTTTGAAACTTGGAGAGAGAGAGAGAGAGAGAGAGAGAGATTAAGAATTGGTTTGGCGGTTTGGTAATAAGGGGTGGCACAGGCACATTAAATTGAAGTGGCAATCGAGATACTAAACCTTATTTAATACGAAGATAACAGTCAATTAGTGGCGATTTGAAAATGACAGAAATGCCCTTGTTAGAGCCATGGATTTGCTGGTTTTGCCATTCTATGATGTTAAGATGACAGCTGATCAAGCGTGTTGGAAGTGTGAGGATAGTTTTGGCAAACGCGTCGCTCCTTCTCTTTGTATGTATGTATATTATATAGATATATTCGTTTATGAGCTGACTCAGGTGAGTGAGTTGTTTTTGGGTTGGAGTCCTCAATGGGTTTGGGTTGAGTCGGGGCCCACCGGTTGTACCTGGGCCTGGTCCATGTGAGGTGGGACCCATTAGTAATAGGTTCATTGGAGCTGGCATGAACAGTGAACAACCACCCTTAGACGCGTCTGTGACTACGAGGCCTTTAGACTTTAGAGCCACTCGGCACTTGCTCCGGGGTACTATTTCTATATATTTTGTTTTATTAATTTATTATATGTATACATATATACATATATATATATATATATATATATATTCAAAAAAAGTCAATTACTCTTTTTTTTTTTAGCAAAGACTAAGGTCATGTTTGGTAGGCGGTTTTATTTGATTTGGATCGATCTGGTATGGTCTGATCTGACTTGTCTAGATTCTGAATTTAATGTAAGCGGTCTGGTCTTACTATTTATTTTTTATTTATTATAATATTTCTTTATGTATTATTTATTTCTTTTATTTATTATTTCTTCACTTTATAATATATTTTATTAATTTATTATTTATATTATTAAATTATTATTTATATATTAATTTCTAAATATATTCTATTTATTTATTATTATTTAATTATTTAATTCATTTTTAATTATTTAAAAATATATTTTATTAATTTAATATTAATTTATTATTATTATTTATTTCATTTTTATTATTATTTATATTATATTTTTAAATATGTTTTATGTAATTTATTATTTATTTTATTATTTTATTATTATAATTTATTCATTTTTAATTATTTACGATTATATTTTATTAATTTATTATTTAGTCTATTTTTTATTATTATATTTATTTATTATTATTGTATTCATTTATTATTATTATGTATTATTTAATTCTATTTGTTTATTATTTATTATTTAATTTTAAATATGTTTTATTTAATTTATTATTTATATTATTAATTATTTATAAATATATTTTATTATTTATTCATTTATTTATTATTATATTTATTTATTATTATTATATTCATTTTTATTATTATTAGATATTATTTAATTTAATTTGTTTATTATTTATTATTTATATTTTATTTTTAAAATATGTTTTATTGAATTTATTATTATTATTTATTCATTTTTAATTATTTATAAATATATTTTATTAATAAGATCAGACCGGACTAGGTTGAACCATAAAAATATCTGGTTCCAAAAATACCCCCTTTGGTTTAATTTGGTCTCATTCTAAATTTTGAGACCAAGTCCAAACAAATATGATCTGGTCCCTGAAAACAATGACGAGACCATACTAAATCAAATAAGACAATCTACCAAACATGACCTAAACTCTTGGTTTTTTAGTTCAAATATTTTTTGAGACATTAGCTTCTATTAGTAGCATTAGTATCATTAACAATAGGGAGAGAGAAAAAAAATGATCGTCTTAACAATTGTATGATTGTATCACGTTCAAACGAAATGAGAACAACTATTTTCCTATGGGTCCGTTTGGATACGAGAAAACATTTTTTATTTTTTTTACTGTTCACCCAGTTAAAAAAAAAAACACACGTTTGGCAAACGCGTTTACTGTTCACTTTTTTTTTTCCCAAGAAAACTGTTTTTTGTGAATAGTGAATAAAAGTGGTGAAAACACCAAATACAACTTTTAGTTGTTTTTTGAATTTTTTCACTATTTAGGGTACCACATCCGCCACCAACCACCACCACCCCCCGCCACCGGTCGCCGTCGCCGACCCCACCACCTCCGGCCGCCGCCGCTGCCGAGCCCCACCGTCGCCTCCTCTAGCTGCCAGTCACCCACCACTACCGCCCCCAGCCGTCGTCGGTCACCGCCGGCCACCAATACCATTTTATTTTTCAATACAAATTTTCATCCAAAAGTTTTTTTGTTTTTAGTTTTTTGCTGAAAAAAACAAAGACAAATACAAAAACAGTTTTTATATTTGAAAACAGAAAACAAATACAAAAAACATATTTTCCAAACGTACCCTTATAACATACCGCTTATATCATTTCTCATGGAAAAGAGTAATTTGGGGGTAAAGATAAGGTGGTGTTTGGGATGAACTTTTGCTTCTCCTTCGTTATTATTCATATTCTTTAAAGTAAAGTCTCATGTTTGTTTTACTTTCAATAGTATCAAAACAAAACTTTTATTTTGAAATTTCAAAAATTAAGACTTTCATGTGCTTTAGTTACTGTAGTAATGGGTTAATCGAAAGTCGGAAGCAAATCCAAACGGAGTCTAAGTAAGAAGAATATATAGAGAATTGACAAATCTATCATGGTATCACCCTTTCAAGAAATGACAATGATTTATGTTATGAGTTAATCATAATTGGAGTCATAATAATTTTTTAAATTTATTGAGCAAACTTGTTTTAAAGTAAAGTCTGATGTTTGTTTTGCTTTCAATAGTGTCAAAACAAAACTTTCATTTTGAAAGTTCAAAAATTAAGACTTTCATGTACTTTGGTTATTATAGTAATGGGTTAATCAAAAGCTGGAAGTAAATCCAAACGGAACCTAAATAAGAACAATATGTAGAGAATTGACAAATCTATCACGGTATCACCCTTTCGAGAAATGGCAACGATTTATGTTATGAGTTACTCATAATTGGAGTCATAATATTATTTAAAATTTAGTGAGCAAACTTGTTTTATCAGTATCCAGCAATTAAATTTGACATGGAAAGAAAAACTTTGCCATATTGACAAGCATCTATGAAATAATTCGAAAGAGACTCATTGTGGTTCAAGTAAATATATATATATATATATATATATATTATTTAAATGTCATTCAAGTGAAAATAATGAATATATAAACAAAGTAAAGATGATACAAAGCAATAAAAAAATTTGTGGACTTAGGTTATAATTTTTTTTATAAAAATACTTATTTTATTTTCTGAGTGAAATAGAATTGGCCATTTCATTTTATTGTATTCCTATTTTTATGTATACATGAGAGGAAAAAGTTAATCTGTCATGTTTAATTTTTATTCCTTCACAAGGGAGAAAAAGAAATCTGCCAAAGATTTTATACCAATTCCTCTGTTACAGTTACTTCCATTTCTCTCTACAACTTAAAAGTTCCAAAGAGTGGTCTATCAGAACATGACAGGAGATGGAAGGGAATGGGACATCCATTCACTTTGGGTGAGTTGTTGAGGTTGTGTCACAATTTATGCTTTTTTGCTTTCCTTTTCTTTCCCTTGCAGCATTATATATATATATATATATATATATATATATTGGTCTTGAACCACATCCCCATCTTTTAGTGATTAGCTTGCTCACCTGCTCTGGTTTAAGGTCACCATAGTCACATTCCATGTAATTTACTTTCTGTGTTTAATCATTTTCATTTTCTTCATACATACACTCATGCTGTCTTTGAAGTTAATGTAGAAAGTTGCAATTTTGGTTTTACATTTGAGAAATTATATTGTACCATTCTTCATGGTTTTGCTCTTTTAAGCTCATTTCCTCAAATTTATGGTTCCCATGATCTCTCTTGTGTGTACATAATACATATATCTTTATCTATATATATATACATACTAAAATAATACATACTTACATTTCATATTGACCATTATATATGATTGACATAAATAAAGGTATTACCATTTAAAATTTAAGAATCATATATAACAATCAATATAAAAAGTGATTACGCTAAATCATTACTCTCTCTATATATATATGTATATATATATTATGTCATACTTTAAAGTTAAGGTCCATTTAAAGCTTGGCATAGACATATAGATAATATAATTTGTTGCTAAATAATCATATGTTCACAAAAATATACAAATGAAGTGAATAAGACATTTGAACCAGATCTGACTATGAGCTTCCAGGAATTTAATGCATTTTCCAGAAATTGCACATTGCTTAATGGAGCTTCTTTTCCTATGGATTTTAATTAGCATGTCTTGCTTAATTATCAGTACTAATCTGAGAAAATGGAAAGGGAAATAGAAAACTTAAATTTTTAATCTGTATCTGAAAGAGCAAACAATGCAGAGATGAGATATAAAAATTTCTTTGCTTCAAAGGTATAGACAATGGTTCCCTCTTATACACTTCTCTTGTATTTCACAGTATAGTTGCCATCATAGCTGAAACCTCAGACATACTTGTGTGTGTGTGTGTATTATATATATAATATATGACTCTGGATATTGGCTGCTAAGTCAAAATATGGATACCCATGAGCGGAATTTTGAATTTAAAATCATTTACTTTGTGGCCATTATTGTGATTTTCGCTGTTAATTCAAGCTCCTATGTTCTTGATGTCAGCGGAGATGAGAATTTAGAGTCAATGGTCGAGAGAGAAGAGAGTCATTTACCTTATTCTAGCTCAAATCATGGGTACCCATGAATTTATATTTTTCATTTCAGTTCTAAATATTTATATATACAAATCAATTTATTAGTATTTAATTTTTATTTTTTTTTTTTGAAATGTGCAGGATGGATGAGTTTGATGAGTTGGAAGATGATGCATGGGCGATGGTGCAGAGAAAGGGGAACCAATTTGTGATAAACGACCAACCTTTTTATATGAATGGATTTAACACTTACTGGTTGATGGTATTTGCAGCAGACCAATCTACAAGAGGAAAGGTTAGTGAGGTGTTTCGAGACGCATCAGCTGTGGGTTTATCGGTGTGTCGAACTTGGGCTTTCAATGATGGTCAATGGCGAGCTCTCCAGAAATCACCATCTGTTTATGATGAAGAGGTTTTCAAGGTACTCTTTTGAATGCCTCTTAATTGTAAATTTTAGGGAGAGAAACAATTGCGTTGGTTTTATAAAAACATCTGCTTGCATGTCGAGTTGTGATTGTCTAGGACCACATAGTTCAAGGCCGTATACTAATTTTGCTATATTGTCTTATCATAAGCAATACATTTATCAGTATTTTGCTTTGGAGTTACATAAACACTACCTTTGTCTGGTACAAATAATGTTTATTGTTCTTTGGATTTGCAAGCCCAAGCATCTTTCTTATTTGCTTCTATATCGATATCCATATACGTATGTTAGGCAAGTGTAAGCATTCATCATATATATATATATATATATCAATTTCTCCTTGTGTGTTACAGGCCTTGGATTTTGTTGTGAGTGAAGCAAAGAAGTACAAGATCAGGCTAATATTGTCATTAGTTAACAACTGGAATGGATATGGCGGCAAACCACAATATGTTAAATGGGGCAACGATGCCGGCCTGAATTTGACTTCAGACGACGACTTCTTCTCTCATCCCACTCTCAAAAGCTACTACAAAGCCCATGTCAATGTAAGTTCTCCCTAATTTGCAATGAAATAAAAATAAATGTTGTTTCTGAAACTACGATCTCGGACTTCTGAAATTAAGCGTGTCATAGATGTGTTTTAGTTTATCAACTCTTCAACCGTTGGTTGTGAGTACAAGGATACTACTAACTTGTTTCCATTGTTGTCTAATGCTCTACTTTTGTCTCAAAATTGCGACTGTGTAGACTGTGCTTAATAGAGTCAACACCCTCACCAACGTCACGTACAAGGATGATCCAACAATTTTCGCTTGGGAACTAATGAACGAGCCCCGGTGTGGCTCAGATCCCACAGGGGATAAACTGCAGGTTTGATTTCTTCGCATTAAAATATTTGCGTAGAGTTGCAGATGAATAAATAAGTGAAGGTCTTGAACGAACTTCGACGTTTGTAGCAGAAATTTGAATTTGACACAGTATGCAACTTCGTATGTTGCTTTTGTAATGCTGGAATGTTTGAGTGATAAATTCTGCTTATCGTCATGTATTCGTGTTTGTAGGCATGGATAGAAGAAATGGCAGTCTATGTGAAGAGCGTCGACCCAAAACACTTGGTGGAGATTGGATTGGAAGGATTTTATGGTCCCTCAACACTAAATAGGGTTCAATTCAATCCAAATACATATGCTCAGCAAGTTGGAACTGACTTTATCAGAAACCATCAGATTCTTGGAGTTGATTTTGCTTCCGTTCACATTTATGCGGACTCTTGGTAAGTCATTACTGCGTTCGAGAGTCACCTTGTCATTAGAAACAGTATATCAGTAGATATGGGCTTGCTTGGTTTTCAACTGTGGAAACAGTTTTCTGTTTTCTGAACGCTCTGTTCAGTTTTCTAAAAACCTTTTTGTAACACGTGTGTCGGATTCTAATTAGCATGTATACGAAACTCTCTGATGAAGGATTTCTCAATCGATATCCGATGCTCATATCCAATTCATCAAGTCATGGATGCAAGCACACATTGAGGATGCCGACAATGTCCTTAACATGCCGGTGGTGTTTGCCGAGTTTGGTGTATCTTCAAAAGACCCTGGCTACAATTCCTCTTTCAGGGACACCCTCATTAGCACAGTGTACAAAGAACTCTTGAATTCTACCAAAAAAGGAGGAAGTGGGGGTGGAAGCCTTGTGTGGCAGCTGTTTCCTGATGGAACAGATTACATGGATGATGGGTACGCAGTCGTCCTTTCCAAGTCTCCTTCAACATCAAACATCATCGCTCTTCAGTCCACGAGGGTCAAAACTTTCAACTCCCGGTGTTCTTGGAAATGCCGTTGGGGTTGTAAGAAGAATCATCGCTTGGAAAATTCCTCCTGCCATGATGAACTTTAATATACTACATTAGCATAAAAAATGAGAAGTCTTATTGCAATGTCAAAAATGGTTTGCATCTGTTTTCTGCTACCATAATATATATTTCTGCATCTGATCATGTATGTACATATCAGTGTGGATTGTGAAACCAAAAGCTATTGAGAAATGAAATATGGAAGTTACTAATGCTTATCCAATGGATTACTTTGATGCAGTAGTGCTGTTCAGTGTGTGGTTGTCACAGTAATTCCTGTTCACCATTATATTTTGATAGGATAGTCTTCAAATTTGTATATTCAAGTGGTGTTTGCTACTTGTGAATGTTGAAGTTGTGGTGTTTGTATATGCAGTTCATCTTTAATTTTGTGACTACTACATTATGTTCATGGAAAACCTTGTGAAAACTATAGTTTTTTATTTACCTTTTTCACTAGGGTACAATCATAGGAAGCAATATGCTTGCAAGAATGTCAAGATGCAGCTATCCCTTGACATAATACAATACATCAGAACCAAAAGAATATTACTGGCATGTATCTATCTATCTATCTATATATATATATATTGGGAGAGCCCAATCCTTGGCTCCTGAAACACATCATCATCTTAGACAGGATTAAGCCCCAAGAATACTGGTATTGGTCATAATACGGACGACTCTGCTAATTTGATCCTGTTCCTGATTCCAAGGTTCCGGTGACATCCTGCGGGAAATGAATTTGGCAGCAGAGTTGTAAAATATACTCACAAGGGTATTTTGTGTGTGAGAGAGAGATGAAAATGAAAATGGAGAAGCCATTTCCTTGCAAAGTTCTAGAGGCAGCAATTCCTTTCATTTTCGAAATAAAACAAGGGAAAAAGGAGATCCTTTTAGCAGAAGGAAAAAAACACCAAGTTTTTCTAACTGCATTCAAATAGGTAGTTTTAGTTGTGTACATTTAGTATTCAAAGTACCTGGTTACTTGCTGCAAGGATGTCAAACCTGAACTATATAACATGGAAAGCAAGAATTTTGTATCTCCGTGCCCCTTCCACCAGAATTTCTTGTGTCACCACATCAAAATGATCGACGGTTTCATCTCAAACTGCAAATATAAGCATAAATTTAGTGCCCTCTTGTGAAATCAGAATTTGAGGATAGCTTCAATGAGGATGGCAGTGGATGTTTCAACTTAAACGTAACTGACGTGCACCAGAAAATTCAATACAGGATGGTAAAATCTGTAACCCAAAGTCATCATCCTCAAATGATTCATTTCTCATGCTATTGCTTTGCCTTGGTGAGTCGAAGAATAATAATACATGAAAAAAGCTGATTTATTGCGCAGCTATTCCATTGCCTTACATGGAAGAATAGGAGCTTTAAAGAAGTAAGAATAAACAAATCTGGGAGTGAAAAAGATGTCCTACTCACATTCAAAGGCAACTGACTACTTGGTTAAACTAAATTTTGAGAGAACTGCGGCTGCTTGGTCACCACCCAACAAGAAGTACGGATGCCTCAAAGCAGCTGCAGCTGATAAACGCCCCCTCCGAAAATTTCCTCTCTCTGAAATGAGCTTGGTGACCAAATCCCACCCTCTGCCCGAATCAAGATCAAGGATACTGAAGTCAGGCCTCGACCGAGTTCTATCCCTCCATTGTTTAAGATCATATCCAGCACCCTTTATTTCTAAATTGAAATTCTTTAAGCCTGCAGCAGACCTTAAGCTTGGTATTGCCATTTGCAGGAGTACTATCCCAGCAGAATACATATCAAATAGATCAGGACTATTTAACTGCAATAATAATAACAAAAATCACTTTAGCACTTTGAATACCAATATTTACTATGTCTCGGAAAAAGGAAGCTTGAGCAGTCCCATGCTGAAGTATTTCCAGCATGTAGTAGCTAGGTCAGATAATCTTCTCAAGGTACTTTTTTTTTTTTTTTCCCCCATTAACAGCATTACATTTACAAATGTGGATTGATCCAGTTACAAAGAGACAAAGGGTAGTGAAGTGCCATACCTGCCATAAAATTGGAGAAAGGAGGGCAGCAACTGGTTCCGGGGGTGGCGTTGGTGTTTCCTCCGGGAGTACATATAGTTCAGGGGGGCAATAGTCAGGGTCAAGTAGGCCACGGTCTGGTATAAAATTTTTGCCAATCCGAAGGTCTGTGGCCGCCCCAAAATCAATGAGCTTGATCTGTCCCTTCTTTGTGACCACTAAGTTGGCTGGTTTTACATCACGGTGAACAATGCCTGTGTCGTGGATTTTCTTGAGTGAAGTAATGATCTGACGCATTATTTGCTTGACGATCAATGCATTTCGTTCAATAGACTCTAGTCCTTGTAAGACACGGCCAAACATAACAGACTCCAAGTTCAAAGGGAAGCTGCGATCTTTCATGTAATTGCCAAGGTCTCGATCTCCCTGTCACATATTTTCCAACAATTAATGTCACAGCCAATATAGAGATCCCTATCTGTACTTCTACATGAGTTTGGACATGCACTAGAAGCATATGAATTTAAACAAGGGACACTTTATTGTACATATCATCAAGTATTAGTTCATAGATGATGTATATTCACTACGTATATAACAACAGTTCTAGATGGGATAAAATGGTGACAATGGATTTGTTAATTAGTATGTTACTCACCAACCAAACAACATTTTTATTTTTAGTACATGACACTATCAATAACTTAAGCATTTTGAAAATGAAAATCAACACATGCAAATAGATTGAGCACCTCAAATTTCCAGACAAGCCATTTTCCACCCTTTGTAAATTGCGAATTTGTTTGGTCAGCAACAAAACTACCAAGGAACTCTGCACACGTCTCTGGAGCTGCCCTCGATAGCCTGTAGTTAAACCACTCCTCGAAATCACCACATTCTTCAGCCCCTTTGACTCCAACCTTTACCTAATTAAGCAAAAGAAAAATACTTCATTTAACAGGCTTCAAGGAAAATGAAAAATGATGTGTAAATCAAACAAAATGCAGAAAACCATTCGAAATCATGTCGCTAGTGTTGTTTCCACACAATCGGCCACCCAATCCTTCATCAGAACAGAAACAAATCGACAATGAAGCAAGCTACCCAATATCGATAAATTAAGTGCTCACAAACAGAAATGGTTCCAAACCAATACTCCACTCACTAGCTACATGAAAGCAAGCAATGTCTTTCAAAGAAAGCAAAATATGTGTATATACAGAACTCAAGTCCATAAAAGATAAAAGCTACTAGAATTATCTTAACAATGTTTAAGATATGAAGATAAAATTCAAAGTGGGAAATGAGATGTAGAATGATAACAAGACATATGGTTTTTACATCCAATGGACCACCCCAAAAAAAAAAAAAATTTAAATATTAACAATAATTAACAAAAAAAAAAATACAGAACTATCTTATACATCCTGAATATGTCCAGAATGAGAACAAAAGGTTTATGAAAAGTATGTTTACCATTTTGAGAATAACCTTCTCCTTGAACCTCTCATCCATGTCTAGCCTTGTTTTCGCTTTACCTCTCTTCTGAACTCTTTCTTCAACAGTAGCATTCTTGGGCACAATCACACCATAATAAACCACCCCAAATGACCCTTCTCCCAATCTGTCGCCAACCAAGAAATCAGTCCTCTTCAAGCTCCTCTTCCCGGTAAGACTGTCAAACCCTAATTGCAGAGGAGCAAGGATGTATGCATCAATGGCACCCACAAGCACCCCTGGCCTTGCAGTCAAGTAAATCCAAGTAATTCCCGCGAAAACCAGAATCCCCCATTTCTCTGTCTCTGGTAAATCCTCTGTTATTCTCTGAAACTGGGCATACCCAGATCGAAAAATGGGGATTTCAGAGAAGGATTGGTCCAAATTAAGAGAGTTGTCTAAGAAATTATCAGAAATGTTGTCAAAAAATGAACTACTACACCTGACTGGGTTTCTTTTGAAACGGCAGAGAGGGGTTTGGGATGTGGGTCTTGAGGAGAAGAAGCAAATGGTAGTTGGGGAAAGCAGAGACGCCATGGATGCTCCTCAAGCAGAAGATCATTCATGGCGGGAGTGTGGTGGTGTTGATGAAGTAAGAAATTGTCAGCAAAGGCTGGACTTTTTCCACGTGTCAATCCTAGGATTATCCATTTGAGCTGGGCTTGTGTGGATATAGAGGAAACAGCAATCCAGAAGCCACCAAACTTGTTTTTGTTTTCGCGCGAAATGTCACTGATGCCCTTATTTAGTAACTGATGAGCATATAAGAATAAATACATATACATATCTATACTGGCTTCAGTTTCATGAACTTTTGCCAAGCTGATGACATATATCAACTCCATGAATAGTTTAGGGGGTAGAGATTAAAAAAAGCAAGAAAAATAGGTACAAGAACATCACCAAGAACTTCCACATTTCAATCAACAAGCTGAGAATATATGAAGCTCACAGCTGCTTAAAACAAACTCATATGCAGTAGTAAACTCTTATAATGAAAAATCAAAGACTGGAGTAGCTAAATAAAAGGTATTTCATTAGCTCAATAAGAACACATCAGTAAGGTTGATCACTTTGTATGGTTAATGTTCCATAGTTATATATCTAAAATCAACCAGTATGGTAGGGTTCCTGGATACAGAAGGATGACTTGTATAAAACCTTGCATGTAGGACTATTGACACAAGGAACTATTCTTCTGAAGAAAAGAGTCTGCGGGCCGCGCATAAGTAAAGCCCTGGAAAGGGTTCTCGTGGCTAGTTGGACTGGAAACCGGAGAATCTGACAGTGGCATATTGGTCCAGCGTGTGTCAAAGTTGGCGATACAGTGTTTTCCGGCAACTTCAGGGCGAAAACTTGGCTGGATTTCCCTGGCCTCCAATTTCTTCCAGTTGATTGACTTAAACCATTTATGCTGCTTAATCTCGTCGCTCCCATTCAATCCACTGCCGAAACGTTTGCATGGGTCCTTTTGAAGAAGCTACAATACAAGAAGCAGGTCACCATTTTTATGGTAAGCTTATGACTAAATGAAATGAAAGCAAAAAAATATGGAGACAATAATCCCTATCTTCTTGGGCAATGGGAAGTCTGATTATTTTGATTATAAGTCGGCCATCAATACCGTAACAAATCTGTGAAAACGGATGCCTTCAACTTCAGTTTTCAAGTGTCACAAACACTAGTAATGCTCCCACTAATATTCATTTCGATTGTTGGGAGCAAAAGTTCGTGCAATAGTAACAGGCATCACTAGCACGGAATTTCTGACAGTGATCAGAGGATAGAAAAAATTGGCAAGTCAAGTACATGAAGACTTACCCCTTTCAACAGAGAATGTGCTTCACTTGTCAAATACGCTGGGAGCTTAATTTTGTCCTTTATTATCTTTTGCTGAATTTTCGCCTTATTCTGACCACCAACAAAAGGAGGCTGCACAAACAAAAGGCAAAAGAAAATGTTAGGTCCAGCAAATGGCTTTTTCCTACACGAAACAAAAGTGTGGTTCTCTTTCAAAAAATGTTTCTTCAAGACCAATATGAGATGTTAAAACATAATATTAATGGGTTCCATGTTTGACCTTTACTCAAAACCTCAAGAAATATCAATGTTCTAAAGGTGATTTTACTCAACAGCTTAGGAAATATCACTATGCCAATTCATAAGTACATATAGATAAGAGAAAACTGCTGGCGTATAATACAGAATAATAGATTTATTTAAGAATGCTGACCTTCCCAGTGAGCATCTCAAACAATAGGATTCCAACACTCCACCAGTCTGCAGCCTTATCATGGCCCTTCCCAAGAACAATTTCGGGTGGCATATATTCTACTGTTCCACATAAGGAGTTTGATCTTGTATTCTCTTCAAATTGCTTCGCCAGGCCAAAATCAGTCAACATAGCCTAAACACGAATCAGGTTAAATATAAGTTGAAGATAAATTTTGACATATTTATTTATGTATATATATTCAAATTTATATAGAGACAGAGGGGGAGGGAGGAAATACATGGCCATCTGCATCCAGCAGTATATTTTCAGGTTTAATATCTCTATGCATGATGCCATTTGCATGAAGATGAGACACCGCGGAAACAATCTCTGCCGCATATACACGTGCTAGATCCTCTCTGAAACATAAAACAAGGGTACTCAACTTCACATCTCCAGTGTTCAAAAAACACTCCAAAGCTGAAAGATAAAAAGATACCTGAAAAGGCCATGGTGGTAGAGCTGAAAGAACAGATGTCCACCATTCACGAAATCCAGCACAAGGTAAAGTCTATATTTCGTCTACAGGTTAGGAAAAAAAATAGTCAATTTATTTGTATGCATCGAGAAAAGCTCCATAATATTCACACTTAATTCAGATCACTAGCTTTGCTACCTTTAGGCAATTGTATTTCACGCAGATACAAAAATCTCAACATTCTAAAAATTCTATTTGATCATTTCAACTGAAAGATAAAAACTAGTACGGAACAATGAAAGGAATAAAAATCAATTAATGTCAAGAGTTATACTTATATTGGGATAAAAGAAAATAATTACTTGGAATGAATATCTAAGCTGGATAATAAATGGATGATCTATCTTTGTCAAAATGTCCCTCTCTGCTTTCATGTATTCAGCATGATTCTTCTCCATAATCTTATCCTTCCGCATGACCTTCATCGCATATATTTCTGATGTGTCCCTCTTCCTCACCTGAAACACTTTCCCGAATGCTCCCTGTCCAACAAGCTTCATGAATTCAAAATCTTCAAGGCCCACGGTCTGCACCTTCATGGAATCATCATCAATAAATACACCAGCTTCCTCAACAACCGAAAAACCGGTCGAGGGTTCCTTAAATTCTTCAATTGCCTTGTCCAGAACACTCTTTACAAGTTCCATTGAATCCTCCGTCTCATGTATGGCGAGCTTGTTCAATTTCAATGGAAGACTAACACAAGCAGAGGGGCCAACTAACGAATGTGATCGGTTGTAGACGACCACTGGATCATCAAGGATAAGATCATTCCCATCTGCTGCAAACATTGGGTCTCCACAATTTACGTTATTAACTTCGGTTGATACTTGAGCTGGTAGAGGACCAAATACATCAGTGAAATCCAATTCAATGTGATCCAAGTGAACGTCAGGAGGGCTCATAGGGAAAAGTAACTGCTTCTGAAAGGATTTTCCCACGAGAACATCAGTTATAGCTGGCAGCTGAGAAGACACCATGATGCAATATTGATTGGAGGGAAGCAGATGCTCGAAAATCAGTCACTTTTATGGATGAGTCTCTCCAAACAATTCCAGGACGTATACTGCTTAAGGAGCATCAATCAAAAAGACGTTCACATACACAGTTGGAGTCTTGAAGAACTTTGACAATAGGCAGACCAAAATCCAGCAGAAGAAATCGTTCTTGTTTCCCGATTTACAGGAAACCGCGGATACCACACTAGTTCTTGAATTCATGAAGTTAAAGCTATCAAACCTGTTATACAAGGTCAAAAGAAAAGAGTTTAATAAGTGAGTCAAATAAATAGACTAACCCCAAAAGATTACATTCCAGAGAAATATAAGAGATTAATAACTACCAAGTCAAATCACAATAGCCAGAAGTGAAAACTGCAATTGATTAGGACCAGCCATAATTATACTATGAGAACTTAATTTCATGATGGATACCCATACGGCCATAGTGGGCTGAGCATGCATATAAGATTCTCATACACATACATATCTATATGCAAATATCAGTTAGCAACACTTTGAAAGACATTTACATGCATGATCGGAAGTTAGGGGCAATGATCTAAAGGCAATAAAGACAAGGAAGCACGAAAAATAATCTGGTTCAATGAATCGAGGCAAATCTACAAACATAGCAACGATAGCCAGTTTGATTGCCGAAAAAGGAAGAAAAGATAACTATAGGATGAACAACTTCCTTCTCGTAAATTTGTAATGCATCAAACAATGAACAAAAAATGTGAAAAACTTGGAGGGAACTCAACAAAAGGGGAGAATATTCCAACAAGTTTCACAGATACTAGAGGAGACGTGATGTACAATGCCAAACAATAGAGAGAGAATTCAAATGGCCAACCCCCTTCAGATAAATTAAAAGGAATGCATAATCGATCATGATGAAAACTAGGTTCGCAAATCCAAAGAACTGAACTTGAAACAGCAAAAGGAAAGAATATAATTTGAACAACTAAGAGGGACAGATTTTCCCACAAAAGTCCATATCATGTGATAAATAGGCCTTATATTTCAGAAGTCAGATAGGTTAATGTCTAACAAAACCCGAATAATGTATAAAAATTTATCACGTGTTAAAAAAAAAATTATTATTACATATTAAATCCCCCATTCATCATCATCATACTTGCTTTTCTCCCAAATTAAAATCAATTAATGTCAAGAGTTAAGGCACCTATTGCCAGTTAAAATCAAACATAGTAGACTTAAACTTTCGCTGGTTTATATACTTATACCAGCGACCTAGAGACATACCAATCAAAAGAGGAAAACTACTTTTAATGGAAGCAAGAGACCCATTCATATAAATTTAAGGCAACGAAACGATGAAGATGATGATTGATTTCACGACGATCCCACCAAACTAGAACTTCAACTTTCTCCCCCTTTTACGTGAACACTCACCGCTTTGTGGCCAGAGGCCCGGTTACTCGGGTAAGGAAGGAGTTAGCATAGTCAAGTTCTAAATAATCTACTGATCAAAGGCTTTAAGGCTCTATACGTCCTCCAACTTTTATTGCACACAAACAGATTCAGATTTTGCCCCAGAAAAGAAGAAAACACTACCAAAACGTCCAAACCCTTTAACAGGGGCAACCTAGCCATTCTTTTCAACAAATTGAGTATATCATCATCAATTGTAACAAACTTAAAACAGAATCTACCATATTTTAAAAATATAAAACATAAATAGCGCCAAATAAAAACACAACTCCTAGACCATTAATACTCAGTCATCGAAAATTCCATTAAACATTCAATATAACTTCATAATTCTCCCTCCACATAAACGGAATCCATGAACAACCTTAATTTCTCCAAATTTTGTAGTTTTTTTTTTTGTCCGGTTGAAAATTTGCAGATTCTTTCTTTTCCTCCCGATTATGGATAACCAACCAACCAGATCACATATACAGAACACGGAAATACCGAAAAGAAGAAACATTTATATACAAATACATATATATATATACATATAAGAGAGTTGGTTGAATATAGATATAGAGAGAGAGAGAGAATGTACCTTGGGAGATTGCAGAGGAAAAGCGCAGAGGAGGAGTTTTGAAATTGGAGAACGTCTTGCTGTCTTTCTATTAACTAAACAAATGCCTCGTGTCGCCGCTATATATACGAACATATATATATATATATGATTGTATCTCACAAAGCACAAACGTGACACATATTCGCTTCTTGAAATTGATGCTTGATTTTGACGCGTTACACGTGGCGGTACCCTACTGGCTCGACGGGTAGCTTACAATCGTGGACCACCTCTACTTTGTTTCGGAAGGCACCTAATAATTGAATATATATGCCCATGATACAATATGATTCATATCTTCATTGCTATTATTGTATATCAAAGGTTTTCTTCGTTTATACTTTTCACGCTAGTTTTACTATTTATTTAATTAAATGTTTGATAAATAATTTAAAAAATATTAAAAATATTAAATATCACCTTAAATAAAGTTTTAAATGACAAATCATAAAAAATTATTAAAATTTCCAAAGAAACATGAATTTTTTAAGTAACACTCCAAAACTTCAGTACTTAAAAACTCAATTTCTAAGATTTTCAATATTTAATTTTCAATCGTTATCCAACAATACCCCTAAAATACCTAATAACTAACTTAATTACTAAGTGTTTGTTTGATAGACGGTGTGGAATTGGTTTTTGGTTTTGGTTTGGGTTTGGTTGGAGTTGGGTTGGTTTCAAACCATGTTTGGTGCAGATGGTTTTGGTGTGAGAAAAAAGTGATGCTGAAAAATCAAAAATGGTTTGGTAGAGTTAGTACGGGTTGAAATTCTGAATATTAATATATTAATAAATATTAATATTAATATATTAAAATATATTAATATATTTTAAAATATGAGTTTCACATTTTATTTATTAATAAATATTAATATTAATATTATAATATTAAAAAATATTAATATTAATATTTAAAAATATTAATATTAATATTTAAAAATATTAATATTATAATATATTAATATATTTAATTTTTCGAAATATTTAATTTTTCATAAATAATTAATTTTTCAGAATATTTAATTTTTCAAAATTTATTAATATCAAAAATGAATTTGCTACAGTGTTGGTACCAAAATCAAAACCATGAACTATCAAAAATGATGGTTCCAAATTTTGGCTCATTCCTTCACAAAAATTACACCATGAAATTGCTACAGTGCCTACTCCAAATTTCCACACCATTTGCCAAACATGGAGTGGAGCAAAATTTTCAAACCAAACCCAAAATTTTAGCTCCACTCCATGTTGCCAAACATGCACTATATATATATATATATATAATAAATCATCACCTTTACATTATTAGTGGGCTGCGTGCTTAATTCTGTAGTTCACACAATAAAACTATAATACTACAACTACTACATGGATTACTTACCTAAATAGCAATAAAAAATAGCTATAGTAATAAAATATCACCATTTACACCAAATCCAACGCAGCAAAACATTCTGGGTACAGGCTGCTAAAAATAACAATGTGCGATCACCATTAATAACAAAAATATCCCCACACATTCTGGCAGCACTGAGAGAGTAGAATTAGAACAGCCATCATCGAATTCCAAAGTAAATTATATAAAATAAACCTCCTAAAATAAATATTTCATAACTGATGCAACACTGGTCCAACCTAAAACCTATCAACTTATTTTAAATAATTATAAAAAAAACACTACATCTAAATACCTAAAATAATACACATTTCATAAATAAAAGACCCCAACAGAAAATAAATTGCATAGATGGCTTTCTTAGAACAACAAATATCAGAATAAGGAATGTTGAACCTTGCTCGAGAATGGTGGATAACTCATTAGCATATAAGCCATGAATCTAATCTATTTGACTGAATGTTCTGCTGAAGATCCCTCTAGCAAAACTTCCAGTGGTTGTTGCAGTTTACACACGTTACAAAGGTTGTCATCGGTTCATCTGCGCTCCTGGTCTGCAGTTGGTAGTACGTACACTTGCGCTGCTGACAACGACCGCACTTGAACTCTGCAGTTGTGGCTTTTGGTGCAGCAGCACGCTCGCACTCGAATAAAGCTTTATTTTTTATTTCCTCATTCACGCGCTGCCTTTCGTCACTGGCCATTTCTTCTGGGGGCATATGAACTAATCTCTCTGGCTTGACATGTCCAAGGAGCAGTTTTCTCCTCAAATCAGGGTTGTTTGGATCCTTTATGTTGAACATTATAGATCTGTACTTGACCTTCTGGTTCCCATTCGACCGACCCAATTTCTCATACATTGCCGACTCTACAGCTACAGCAACTCGAAATGGATCAGATGCACTTACTTCCTCCTTATAGCCCTCGCCAGCCTCACTCGGAACTTTAGACAAAGCCTCTACAAGAAGTTCTCGAATTTTGTCACGCATAGCATCATTGCATTTGAGCAGTGAATTCAGTTTGGGGGGAGCATTAGGCACTTGAGATGATTTCTTCATGCTAGAAGTTTGGTTCTCTTCCTTCAGTATCTTTTCATCTTTCACATAAACCTTCTCAGCCTTGACATCATCACTAACCCCCACTTTCTTTACAATCTTCACAGTTTCTGTCCTAGAAACACTTCCAGAATTTGTAAATTCACCTTTAACAACTTTCTCAATTTTGACCGTTGCAGCCTTTGAAACCTTTTCAACCTTTATTGAGCCGAACTTATGCACCTCCTCAACTTTAATAGTTGCTGCTTTTATCGATGGGGACTTACTGAGGCCACCATTTTTCTTTCTAAGTGTTTCGTCAATGACTATCTTTTTCCATATATCAACCACATCAGAAGCCATGGTCTGAATCGGTTCCACAGGATGCTTTGTGAGATGACGAAGTTTTTTTGCAACCTGAAATTTTCAGATCAAACTTTGAACTCATTGGGAAAATTAAGACTGCAATACAGAATAAATTAATAAATAGAAGAATCCACCAAGAAAATGAGCCAACCGCAAGCAAAAAGGATCAAGTAGTGTTTTAAATGAGTCAATGCGCCTAAACAATAGTCAATTCTTACTGTACGCCTGTCAGAAGTCAATTAATTTGAAATATAAAATACCAAAACTACCCATCATTACAAAAGAACAAAATAACCCTTTCGCACTTTTTAGAAGTGAAATTGTAACCTTAACATGTTGGACCTTTAGGTGCTGTTTGGCACATGGTTTTAGTGCCAAATTTATGGTTTTGGTGTGGAAAGTTTAGCCCAACCCTTGTTTGGTGGCTTGGTTTTGGAGCCAAAATGTGAAACCATGGTGTACCAAATGGTTGATTTTCCACACCATCTCTTGATATGGTTTGCATGGTTTGGAGCCAAAATGTTAAACCATGGTGTGTGTGAATGTGTTGTGTTATATATATATATATACACACACATAACCATATTACATATAGATTTATTTAATTAAAAATATCATTTAATTAAATTAAATAACTAAATAAATAAAAGTTACCAAACAATAAAAATTAACTATTAATTAATAATAAATATTGAGTAATAAATATTTAAAAATAATAAATAAAGTAAAACCAAATAAATAACAAACAAAAATATTATAATTATTAATTAATAATAAATAAATAAATATTGAGTAATAAATATTTAAAAATAATAAATAAAGTAAAACCAAATAAATAATAAACAAAAATATTACAATAAATAATTAATAAAAATATAATAAATATTTTAAAATAATAAATTAATTAAAACCAAATAAATAATAAAGAAAAATATTATAAATAAATATTTAATAATAAATAAAGTAAAACCAAAAAAATAATAAACAAAAATATTATAAATAAATATTTAATAATAAATATTTAAAAATAATAAATAAAGTAAAACCAAACAAATAATAAACAAAAATATTATAATAAATAATTAATAATAAATTAATAAATATTTTAAAATAATAAATAAATTAATACCAAATAAATAATAAACAAAAATATTATAATTAATTAATTAATAATAAATAAAATAAAATCAAGTAAATAATAAACAAAAATATTATAAATAAATAATTAATAAAAATAATATCAACTCTACAAAATTTCATTCCATACCAATTCTACCAAACATGATTTGGTTTTTCAGCTTTATTTTTTCTCACACCAAAATCATCTGCACCAAATATGATTTCAATTCAAAATAAAATCACACCAAACCCAACTCAACCCAATCCAAACCAAAACCAAAACCAAAACCCAACACCGTACCGCACCGGTTGTCAAACATGCACTTCGTATATGGGACGCATTCCCCGTTTGGGTGCTTTTATATTATTACTTACTTATCAAAAAAAAAAATATATATATATATATATATATGTTGGAGCTTTATACCCTCACGTGTCTCCTCTCACTCTCTCTCTATCTTCTCCATTTCTCCATCTCTGCAACCAATCCCAAGACAAATGCCCAACACACCCACCCACTCCGCTGATGCCTCAGCCTTTCTCAACGCAGCCCACTAATTGCTACCAGCTTGGGAACGGAGACGAATTTTAAGATTCCCCTTTCAGATGGCAGAGCGGATGCGGATGATTATTCAGACAATGAAGTATAAACAATCTGAAAGAGGCTGAAAATCTCATACCAAACTCAACAAAAGGGAAAATAAATAAATAAATAACTGGTTTTTCTTCTGTCTTTTACAAAAGATCATCCCATATGTATACATATAAATTTTCTCTAGATTAAGAGGCATGTGCTGAAAAATATAATTCTACACTGTTGAATGCTGAGCACCATAGTTTTTTGTTTACATTTATTTTCTATTTTTTCAACTGATATCTAATTAAAATGATAAAAACTTGAATTAAACAAACTCCTCTATCTAACCAATTCCTCAAACCCGCATACACATGTATAAAATACTAGTCAATGTATGTAAAAAGGTAAATTACTATACAGGGAAGAGTTGGGAGAAAATAGAAGTAGATAAAGTTAAATTAATACTATTTAGATAGAGTTTCTGGTAGTTACAAACAATATAATTAGACACAAGGAAAAATCGTAATTAAAAATACATCATAAATAATAGATAAACATATAATAACTGAAACTGATTGTACTTTGAGTATGCGTATATATATACACATAATTATTAACCTCAAAACATTCTATTTTTGATATAGTTTGCGTGTAAGACCGTACTAATCCAATTATTGTTTATTTATTCTCAATGAAATATTTGTCAAAATTAGTTACAGAGTTAGTGTCTAAGACTGTATTTATCTCCAGAAATAGAATTGGTGTCTAGTAGTGTTAGTGATTGGGGAGCAACGTTATTGTGTTTGCGTGTGCTAAGAGTCGAAATTAAAAAGATAAATTATTATTTAAGCAAATTTTAAAATAAGAATAAAGTTAGATTCAGGTAGACTAATTTCATATAGATCTGTGTGAGTAATAAATAGAACAGAACAAAAAATATGGTGAATTTATAAAAATGTACCTAAGTCCCGCTGGACAAAATATTTCTCGAAGGGATACGAAGAATATTTGAAACCACTTTCGAACCCGAACTAGTCTAGTCGGAATGGAAGGGCAAAAAAACGATTCTATGAGGAGAAGTGAAAGCTCTATCAATAGAAGCATTCTAGCCTATTTTTATTTAGAAAGGAACGATAGTCTAGTCCCTATCCCTGGTAAGGTCTGATTGTTATCCGCAAGTCTTGTTTTGACTATCAATAAAAAACCAATTAATAATGTACTAAAACTCTTTGTGCTTTTTATATAGTATAGATATAAACTAATGGGGAGAGATAGTGGAGAAGGAACCGGGTATTTTATCACTTACTTCTTCTTGTTAAAGTTGTGTTTTCAAGATTGCCAAATTCGTATTAACAAGTTATTTATTTATTTAATGCAAGAACAAATTTTTGCAAGAGTAGATGACATAGAGGAAAAAGAGAAATTAGTAGAGAGAGGGAGAGAGAGAATATTAACGATTTATTTAATGCATATATATATATATATATATATATATATATATATATATATCTCCTAGTATGGCTGCTTCACTCTTGTAATCAAGTACCACGGCCATTGGATTCGATAGCTATGTGAGTGATTCTCAAATGGTTTCCTCTTTGTCATGGGACGATGCACCCAACCCACTTCTGTATTATTTTCTCTCAATTTCTTTAATATTTTATGCCAGCATTTTGGGTGGATATTGGGAGTTGAATGATTCTTCAATGGTTTTAAATTATTTAAATCAAATAAAGCTCTCGCTGCGAGAGAGCTCCGGCAACTGTAATTTGTTCCAGTGAATACCGATGAGGCTGCACTGTGTGCTGAATGGGATGGTGAAGCTCATGCTTCAAGCAAGCAACAGAGGCTGCTGCTTCATTCTCTCTCCAATACCCTCACTTCTTTTGATTAATCGATTTCTGGCCTTCTCTGTATCTTTGACAAAGTTATATATTTGATGCTGATTTAGTTTGGGTTTGTTTCATGAGGAAACAACCGTCATATATGGTTACACACGATGGTGATACAGTAACCAATCACTATTTTGGTCATTGATGAAATTTAGCAATATTACCCGTTATGTAAACTCTATTTCCTACCTCTTCCCAGTTTTAACTTCCAAAGTTTAGGAAAAGAACACACCACAGTAACAAATTTACCACCCAAAACTTCAATTACCCAACAGTGTCCACTATCCTACTGCGCAATACAACCCACCCGTTACAAGTTGATCAATATTGTAATGGCAGACACTACCATTACCCAAAACCTTGGCAAAAGACTATAGTTTTCTTGAATAATAGAGGTGGTATATTTTATTCTAGAACAGGACTATAAGATCTACTAGAACTAAATTACTATATTCACCTGATTCATTTTCAAACACCACTTAAAAATGGCCACTCAACACATAAATTCCCCCGAATAGTTGTTCTGATTCCTGTATTTAAAACCAAAATGCAGCACCTAGAGCACATAGAAAGGTATATATTATTTGCTTCAATTAAAAATTGGGTTTTTATCTATCATCACATGTAGAAACAGATACACCAACTAGAATCATAGTGCAAATGAAACAAATTACACATAATAAGAACATTGTGTGTGTGTGTGTGTGTGTGTGTGTGTGTGTAGATAGATAGATATATTCTATCCAGCAATTTCTAACAAAACCCATTATTTTTTTCATGGGAATCTTGATTAGGGTTAACAGATACTTTCTAATAGAATCAGATACTTTGTAGGGTCCAAAAAACAAAAGGAGAGAACTTTGATTGAAAGCAGCACTGAAATGGAAGACCATACCTGCGTAGAGACGAGAACATCATAGGTCACAGGAAAGCCCTTGAGCTGCTTCAGTGCGTCCAAACACCGATCCACTTCGGGCCCACTTTTCGACGCGCCATCGCCCGCCGCACCATCGGCGGCCTTTTTCGCAGCTTCAAACAACTCCACCAACTCTTTCTCCATCTATTCCCAATCCATACACCCCAAAACACAAACTATCAAATCACACACACACATAGATATATAGATATATATACATATACGTATATGTATATGTATATGTATATGCGCGTCTTTATAAAGAGCGAAATGGAAACCCTAAGCAGCGAAAATGAACAGATCTGGGGAGATTTTTGGGGAAATTTGCCGCGAAATGAATTAATCGAAGAAAATACCTGAGCGATTCGTAGAGTGAGGGTGCGTTCTTCGATTTTGTCTCCGATTGTAGACGCTACGGCGGAGATGGTGGAGGAAGAGAGTGGAGACCTAACAGTGGGTGGATGGGCCTTATGGGCTTTTGGATTAGGTGAGACTTGTTTTTTCCTATAAATGGACCTATTTTGGCGGGTTTGACTTGACCCGTGTGGTTAGCCACCTCGAGCTCGATCCGAATTGCTTGTAGATTATGCTTAATAAGTGGTTGTGTATTTTTATTTTTATTTTCTATTTCCATGATTATAAGATTGGAAGGGAAAATTGAAATTTTTTGTTTTAGGACTAGTTTGAGGATGGATTAATTTTTAAAAGGAAAGTAATTGATGGACTTTTTAATTTATCTACTTACTAAGTTGAATGGATTGTGGATGACATCATTTAATCGGTTGATAAGATAATCATTTATACTTATAGACAACATAAAATATGATAAAATCTCAGGACAAAAAATAAAGAATAAAGAGAAATGTAATTAAATAATTAATGAAATCGAACCGAGACGTGTGAGACAATAACATCATGAATCACACGGAAGCTCTTAAACTAGTTAAGTTTGTCCACACATCGATCCATGATCACTTTTCGAACCAACATCAATCACCTAAAAGTGCATAAATTTAGCATTCCAATAGATATATTGCTTCGTCAAAAATAAATAAATAAATAAATAAAAGATATATTGATGATGATGATTAGGCCCTGTTTGGTAGGTTATCTGGTTTCACCTGGTCTAGTCTGGTCTTTATTTTCAGAGACCAAACCATGTTTGTTTGGACTTGGTCTCAAAATTTGGAATCAGACCAAACGAGACCAAATTGAACCAAAGGTGATGATTTTGGAACCAGATTTTTTGATGGTTCAACCTCGTCGGGTCTGGTCTTATTAATAAAATATATTTATAAATAATTAAAAATTAATAAATAATAATAATAATAATAAATTAAATAAAACATATTTTAAAAATAAAATATAAATAATAAACAAAATGAATTAAATAATACCTAATAATAATAAAAATGAATATAATAATAATAAATAAATATTATAATAATTAATTAATTAAATATATTTATAAATAATTAATAATGAATAATTAATAATATAAATAATAAATTAAATAAAACATATTTAAAAATAAATAATAAAAAAAAATAGAATTAAATAATACATAATAATAATGATAAATAAATATAATAATAGAAAATGAACTAAATAATAAATTAATAAAATATAATTGTAAATAATTAAAAATGAATAAATAATAATAATAAATTACACAAAACATATTTTAAAATATAAAAAAAATAATAAATAATAAACAAAATGAAACAAATAATAATAATAAATAAATATAATAATAATAAAAAATACATAATAAATAAATATAATACTAAATAATAAGTAAATATAATAATAAATAAATACTTCATAATAATAACAAAAAATGAGTATAATAATAAATAAATAAATATTAAATTAATAAAATATATTTTTAAATAATTAAAAATGAATAAATAATTTATAAATTAAATGAATTAAATAATGAAATAATAATAAATAAATAGAATATATTTATAAATTAATATATAAATGAATAAATAATAAATTAATAATATAAATAATAAATTAATAAAATATATTATAAAGTGAATAAATAATAAATAAATATTATAATAAATAATAAATAAATAGTAAGACCAGACCGTTTACCAAACAGACTTTTAAGTTCAGGATTCAGATCAGATTAGACCAGACCAGACCATACCGAATCGGACCGGACCAGACCAAACCAGATAGACCGCTTACCAAACATGGCATTAGTTCATACCATATAAAGAATAATTTTCTCTGATTCAATGAAAAATCTAGATTTGTCTTAAAATTTATTAAGGTTATGTTTGGTAGGCGGTCTATTTGGTCCGGTCTAGTATAATCTGATTTGGATCCTGAACTTAAAAGTCTGTTTAGTAAGTAGTTTGATCTTACTATTTATTTATTATTTATTATTTCTTCACTTTATAATATATTTTATTAATTTATTATTTTTATTATTAAATTGTTATTTATTCATTTATATATTAATTTATAAATATATTGTATTTATTTATTATTATTTCATTATTTAATTCATTTTATTTATTAATTATTTATTCATTTTTAATTATTTAAAAATATAATTTATTAATTTAATATTTATTTATTATTATTATACTCATTTTTTGTTATTATTATAAAGTATTTATTTATTATTCTATTTACTTATTATTTATTATTATGTATTATTTATTTATTATTATATCTATTTATTATTTATTATTATATTTATTTATTTATTATTATTTATTTCATTTTGTTTATTATTATTTTTTTATTATATTTTTAAATATGTTTTATGTAATTTATTATTTATTTTATTAATTTATTATTATTATTTATTCATTTTTAATTATTTACAATTATATTTTATTATTGTATTCATTTTTTACTATTATTATGTATTATTTTATTTTTTTATTTTTTTATTTTTAAATATGTTTTATTTATATTATTAATTATTCATTTTTAATTATTTAGAAATATATTTTATTATTTATTCATTTATTTATTATTATTATTATATTCATTTTTATTATTATTATTAGGTATTATTTAATTCATTTTGTTTATTATTTATTATTTATATTTTATTTTTTAAATATGCTTTATTTAATTTATTATTATTATTTATTTATTTTTAATTATTATAAATATATTTTATTAATAAGACCAGACCGGACCAGGTGGAACCATCAAAAAATCTAGTTCCAAGAACAGCCATTTTGCTTCAATTTTGTCTCATTTGATCTGGTTCCAAATTTTGAGACCAAGTCCAAATAAGCATGTTTGGTCCCTAAAAACAAAGACCAGACCAAACCAGATGGAACCAGACAACCTACCAAACAGGGCCTAAAAAAGTTTCTTTTTACATAACCTAAGTCATTGCCTTTAAACGTATTAGAAAAATAGGTGTAATATCATTCTTATATGCATCTTGTTTTTTTAACTTCATTATTTACTTCGTATCCTTTTTATTTTTTTAAGTTGAGCATTACTCACACATTATGCCTTCACCGAGACTTGAACCTTAGACCTCTCATTTGAGAGATAGCAGGGGCGCCCCTGACCATAGGCGGTCGCCTAAGGCCTCAGATCCAGGGGGGGCCCAAATTTATTTATTTTTACTATTTTTAATTTTAAAAAAAAAAAAAAAATTATAATCCTTAAGAAAATTAATTAATTTTTGAGTCAAACTTAAAATAAAGTATAATATAATTATACAATTTAGAGCCTCAATATATATATTTTTAATTTGTTTAACAACCCAATTTTTAATAAATTCAAAACCAATTTCATAATGTAAGGCCCCAAAATTTTATATTTCACTTACTATTACTATATACTCAATATTTTTTCATACTAAAGAAACTAAAGTCTAATCTAAATCAAACCATTATTTTAATTAGGACTAGAAAATTCTTGTTGCATTCGCACAATGTTTAACGACTACACTCGCGACTGCCGCACTCACTCAACAACAATAAATTTTCACGCGACTATACTTGAGCTTTCACGACTGTCGCACTCGCATACAACAACAACTCGTCATGACAACACCAAGATGGAGGTGGTTTTCAAATTTTTAAATATTAGTATATTTAATGTATTTTTTTAATATTTTTTCTCATAATTATAACTTTTTAAGTTTTTTTTTTGGGTAAATAAGTTTATTGATACTGAAAAAATAATACATTCCTAACTTTTTAAGTTCGTGAAGTCTTATATATAAAGAGCCTTACATTTGATCTCGTCTAGAGCCTCTATGCATTTTTGAAATTTCAGGGCCTGCCCGAGAGATAGGTCCGGTACAGCTTGACCATTAGATTTTGGTCTTAATCGTAACTTTGCTTTCTAAGTTCTACTTCTAACGATAAAAGGCCTCCTAGCTTCACTAACCAAATGAGTCAAATTTTGAGCTCGGAGCCCAATAAATATCAAGTGGCCCAGCAAATATTATTAGTGGCCCATTAGTCCCACACGAAT
Source organism: Cornus suecica (assembly GCA_963922005.1). Taxonomy (NCBI): domain Eukaryota; kingdom Viridiplantae; phylum Streptophyta; class Magnoliopsida; order Cornales; family Cornaceae; genus Cornus; species Cornus suecica. The sequence goes on along the minus strand of OY998244.1, from coordinate 72,517,361 downwards.
AAAAAGCCCGAGAAGACCCATTGGGCCATACCCTCTAAACCGACTCCTCATGCCCATCATCAGTTAGACCTTGTTTGTTTATTGGTTATGGTATTATATTTTCGATCTTGTCATGATTTTTTTAGACCAGATCATGTTTGTTTTGCCTTGGTCTCAAAAAATAAAAATAAAAATAATAATTAATTAATTAATAAATTAATAAAATATATTTCGAAATTAATAAAAATAAATTAATAAATAAAAATAAAACATATTTATGAATAAAATAATAAAATAAATGATAAATTAAATAAAATATATTTAAAAATTAATATAAATAAATGAATAAAAAATAAACAAAATAATGAATAATAAAATATATTTATAATAAATATATATAATAATAAATAATAAATTAATTAAATATATTTATAAATTAATTAAACAAATAAATAAATAATAATAAATGATAAATTAATAATATAGATAATAAATTCAATAAAGTATAATTATACATAAAATAAAAATAATTAATAATAAACAAAATGAATTAAATAATACATAAAAAAATAATAAATAAATAAATAATAACCAAAATGAATTAAAAAAATTAAAAAATAATAATAATAAATGATTAAATATAATAATTAAAAAATTAAAAAATAATATAAATAATAAATGAATAAAATATATTTATAAATTAATTAAAATAAATGAATAAATAATAATATAAATAATGAATTATATTTATAAAAAAAATGAATAATAAACTAAATGAAATAAATAATACATAATAATAATTAATAAATAAAATGAATTAAATAATTAACAAAATATATAAAATAAAATTAATTAAATAATACACAATAATAATAATAAATAAATATAATAATAAATAATAATATAAATAATAAATTAATAAAAATAATTTTAGAGAAAAATAAAAATAAATGAATAAAGAGTAATAAATAATAAACAAAATGAATTAAATAATATATAAAAATAAGAATAAATAAATAAATAAATAATAAATAATTAAATAAATAATAATAAATGAATAAATATAATAATAAATAAATGAATAAAATATATTTATAAATTAATTAAAATAAACGAATAAATAATAATATAAATAATAAATTAAATGAATTATATTTATAAAAAAATGAATAATAAACAAATTTTAAGACCAGACTAGTTTGCCAAATAAGGTCTGGTTCAAAGAAGTTTGGAACCAGACAGTTTGTCAAACATGGTCTGGTTCTAGTTTCCTCATACCAAAATCATTAGACCAGACCGCTTACTAAACAGAATTTCAGAACATCACCCAGACCAGACCGGACCAAACTAAACTAGACCAGACCGAACCAGAGATAACCGGACCAGACCGGTTACCAAACGGGACCTTATGGATCCATTGTTAATAGGACTGCCTTGATTTTTCATGCCCATCATAAGAAAATTGAAGCGTAGCAAAGCATGTGATGTGATTTTATTTTTAATTGAAAACATGTTTGGTGCTGATAATTTTGATCTGAAAAAAATGAAAGCAAAATATGTTTGGTGGAGTTGGCGATTCCACAAATATTGGATAAAAATATATATTTAATATTTAAAATTTTATTTAATTATTTTAATTTTAATTTATTTAATATTCTTAAATAACTAAAATTTTAAACTAATTTAAATATTTATTTATTTATTTTTATTCAACTTTGGTTGGATTATTTGATCTAGTTACAGTACCCGAATCACTTGGAATCACAAAATTGGTACTTCCAAATGGACCCAAAAGTGGAATCATGATTTGTGCTTGTGGCAATAGAAGCATGCTGACCAAACATGCTTTGGTGTGCCAAATTGTGAATAATTGCAAAGCAAGAGCAAAAAATTAGAAGCAAAGCATGCTCCCAAACAAGCCATAAGAGAATTAGCAATTTATTCTAGAAATGTCTCATTGAAACTTCAAGATATGCAATGGACATTATCTTTTCGTTTGGTTAATGTGAACTAGCTAGAAAAGAAAGGAAACGGAAAGTTTTTTTTAAAAAAATAGAGTTTGGTTAGATGAAAACGAAAATTTTTGGGGAAAGTAAATTTTCCTAATCTACTAATTTTCTCCAAAAATTTTCACGTATAAAACACTCAGGGCCCGTTTGGTAGGCGGTCCGGTCTGGTCTTATCTGGTCCGGTCTGGTCTGGTCTTATCTGGGTGGTGTTCTGAAAGTCTGTTTGGTAAAGTTGTCTGGTCTTATGGTCTTATTCAAACTGTTTGGTCTTATGTTTGGAAAATAATAATAAAAATAATATATAAAATTCAAAAAATATATTGAGTATGAAAAATATATAAAATTTGAAAAAATATAAAAAAAATTGAAAATAATATAAGAAATTCAAAAATAATATATATTTCAAATTTTATAAATTATTTTGAATTTTTATATTATTTTTTGAATTTTATATATTATTTTTTATTTTTTATATTATTTTCAAATTTTTTATATTTTCTCAAAATATATATATATATATATATATATATATATATATATATATATATATATATATATATATATCTAATTTTGTATATTTTTTTCAAATTTTATACATTATTCCAAATTTTTTATATTATTTTTCAAAACTTATATATTATTTTTTAAATTATATATATTTAAAATTTTATATTAATTTTGATTTTTATATATTTTTTTCGAATTTAATACATTATTTTAAATATATATATATATTATTATTCAAATTTTATATATTATTTTCGAATTTTATACATTATTTTTTATTTTTTCTATTATTTTTTAATTTTATTATTTTCCCAAATTTTAAATATATTTTTTGCATTTTATATATTAATTTTGAATTATATATATATATTTCAAATTTTATACATTATTTCAAATTTTTTATATTATTTTTTTAATTTTATATATTATTTTCAAATTATATATATTTTTTAATTTTATATATATTTTTCAAATTTTATGGTCTCATATGTTAAGACAATTGCATATAAGACCACTTGAGACCACCATTTTTGGTTGTCTCAAATTACCCCTTTTGGTCCCAAGTGGTCCTTGTTTTTTTGGAACCGTGTTGCCAAACAGTGTCCGGTCCCAAAAAAACCATTATGAGACCGGACCACATGGGACCGGACCGCGAACCAAACAGGGCCTCAAAATTTTTACTTTCTCGCGAAAGTTATCCATTTTTTAAAATGAAGTTACTCTTGTGACCCTAGTTAGTTATTCATATAGTATTGGATTCATTCAATTGTACAACATCACGAAGATATTATCACTAATATCTCATTATGTTATAGATGGATAAAAATGATTGTTATATACATTTTTTATAGATAAGACTTCTATTGACGTTAGGATTGTATACAACCTACCAATGTTATCTTATTTTAGGTATTTTATTTCCTTAGCAGTCTTATAAATTAAAAGACATATATTAACTTCTATGCTCAATTGTTTTAGTTATATTTTATTTTTAGCAATTCTACGCCTCATCACATTACTTAAAATTTTGTAGTAAACATAATTTTTTTTCTTCTTATACTTATTTCCTCTATAAAGTTTAGATATTTAGATGTCTCTTTCATCTACAAATTTATATAAAGCTTTTATCCTCTTAGTTTTATGCAAATTATTTTTATCACTAAATATATGTATGTAAAATAATAACTAAATTAATTATTTGATCATTGAATAAAAACCTTTCTTGAAAAGTTCTGAAAAAAAATAATGCATAATTTAAAGGGTATTTTTGGTAAGTATAATTACATTCATGTTATCCTAACTAACAAAATAATACTTTCATGCTGATTTCTTGAAAAAAAAATTAAAAAAATTCATCTAACCAAATACATGGTGAAAAATTAATTTTTTATTTTTTATTTTTTATTTTATCTTACTTTTACTTTCCATTATATTTCCGGCTAACCGGTATATTTTCTGTTTCCATCTCACTAGACACCAAACAATAGTGTTGTCCGTAAAATATGACTTCTATCTCTTCTAAAATATGACTTTGTACTTATGTCTTGATTGTAATTGTCAACATTATGTATAATATATGTATAATGCGTTATTTTTTTTTTTATTACTATTAATAAGTAATTACATTCAACCTCACCAATTCTAAAAGCTATTGGATGTGGTTGTTATATATAATTTAAAAATAATTATCTTGTTTATATTAATCATTTATATACACAGATGAAAATATTAATAGATTTTTTCAATGATTATTGTATTATTTTGATGAGATGAATGATGGTTCATATATGATTAGCTCCACATGTGATATCAAGCATAATTTGACGGTGGCAAGGTCCACGTGCTCCATGAATGGAAAACTTTGTTAATGCCAATTGCCGACACTGTAAAGTGTAAACACAATATTAATTCCAATCTTAGAGGTATTTTCCCTTGACGTCAAGACTTTATAATTGTTGTATTATGAGAGACCCATCCGACAATATTTCTATCTAATAATAAATAATGATGGCCAATATACTAAATTAAATAACGTTCATTTTTTATTATCTATCAAATTTTTGTTTTCGTGAGAAAAAAAGGTTTCAAATTTATTTTAATTAGGTCATATGCTTCATTAGGATGGAGATTATTCTCTTTTGCTGATGTGCTTCAACAAATTTTAAATATGTGATTAATTTTTTTTTAAAAAAATAAATATAAAATTCATAAAAATAAAAAATTTAGTGTTAATTTTTTTTTTTTTTTTTATAAAATTTTGATAATGCGTTTAAGTTATATTTAAACACATTAGTAGAGAGAATAAATTTCGTCCTCGTCATGTAAGAATATCAGCACAAAATATAACTTTAATTGTGCTTGTAATAATAATCAGATTAAACTGATGTTATCATAAGAATATAATGACTAGTGTACAAAATGACATCTCAACTTGGTCTATTAAATAAGAGGATTAAAAATAATTATATGATTGTTTTGTTTGTTAGTGTTAAGACAGTAGATAAGACAGGGAATGAATTATAAGATTAATCGTTTAGAAGCCGGACCAATACTACAAAAGTAAAAGTTTCAAAAGATGCAATTAAATTATTCATAAACAAATTGCATGTTCTATGAGAGGACCATGACGTTTCAATAATATTAAAAATCTCCCTTAATATTACCTCTGACATAACACTTTCCCCCTTTGTTCGTGGTAAACGCTGAAAATTGACTATTTAGGTAATTAAAATCATTGTTTCACTTACAACTCCCAACTTACCCTTCATACACTTCCAAAGACATTTTAACCCCAACTTTTGTAGTTAATATTACTATATTAACATTTTAATTTAACCAATCTGGCCATGTAATGATGTATTCTTTATAAACCCTACTCCCCCGAATGATACTTTCATAAAAAAAATCATAAATAAATTCCCAAATGATTTGTTGGAATACAAAATGATTATTACACTAGAATTTATGGAGAAGAGAGTATTAATGAGGGAATGAGAGAACTCAGGAAAGAATTCTTTGTATGATTGTTTGATATGAAACTAATGATTATATGTGCCTTTTATAGACTTACAAATTCTAAACACACAATAAACTGATACACACACATTTATTGTACTTGCATTTTGTCAAGAATGACAACACATCTACTAAAGTTGTTCAAGCCTTATCCTATGCAAAAACATCCATGGCAGTCTCATGAATAACACATGGGTTGCTTGGTTTTTATTTGACCAATTTAAACTTTACTTTCAACAAAACCCAACATATTTTAAAAGTATAGTCGGTAGTCTACGATATTTGACTTCCACTAGACCAAATATTGTTTATGGTGTAGCACTTATCAGTCGATTCATGAAAACACCTCGACAATCACATCTACAAGCAGCAAAACGGATCTTAAGGAATTCTCTCCCGAGTCCTCTCCTTCCCTCATTAATACTATGTTCTCCATAAATTCTAGTGTGATAATTATTTTGTGTTCCAACAAGTGGTATCAGAGTTTACGATCCTGAATTTGTAAATTGAATCATATCTACAAACAATTTGATTCATTTACAACTTTCAAAGCTCACTAGGAAAAAGGGTTAATAGCAAAAAAAAACCCCTCAATTATACCCTTTCTCTAACAAAACCCCCCTGGACTATACTTTTCGTGCTGACCCCCCCCCACAAACTATAATTTTTTATGCACAGTTATAACACCGTTAAGTGAAATTGTACTGGGATCCCCTGAAGTTCTTGTTAATTTCGCTCGCCCCCTCAGATTTCATTTTCCTTGTAATGACACCCCCTTGAAGGGGTGAAATGACCGGAATGCCCTTGTTTTGTCTCCCCTATTTCATGAAATAAATATGTAGGTGGTGAAATTACCTCCATGCCCCAAGATTAGAACCTTACAATATTTGGGGATATTTCCAAATATTTTTTTCAAAATAAAAGTTAAAGAAAATAGGTTGGAAATATTTAAAAACTTTTAAATAATAATACTAACTAATTAATATGCATTAATTGAAGTGTAACTCTAATGAATATTTCAAAAGATATAGAGTAAGGAGTTATAAATATTTTCATATTTTTTAAAAAAAGTTAATTAATTAATATATATTAATTAAAATGTAACTCTAATGGATATTTCATAAAATATGGAGTAAAGATATAAGACAAATATATTTCGGCAAGCAACAAGTGTTAACCCTTTAAAATAAGATTGTCAAGAACTTGTAACCCCTGGATTCATTTAAAATTGAATGGTCTAGTTTTTCGAATATTTATCAAGATGGAAATTGCAGGTTGATAATTTATTTCTTAGTTTTCATTCAAAATTTTATTTTTGAATGGGTTTTTTTCTTGTAAGTATTATTATTATTATTAGTTACATAGCTGTCTTTCATCAAGCAACAAACCACAATCATTATAGAGAATCTCATATGACCAAATTTTGTTCAAAATATTTTTCTTAAATGAAGTTGGAGTCTTACTAGAAGCAGTGTGTGACATAGAAATTCAAGTGAGTGACAAAATTATTACCTTAAAGTTTTAATGTATATATGCGGTCGTAAAAAAATAATTCTTAGAAAGTGAGTATTTATTAGGTTGAAGATTTGAAATAGGAAGTCACAAAATTTGTTCTTAACGATTAACACTTGTTGTTTGCCGAAATATATTTGTCTTATATCTTTACTCTATATTTTATGAAATATCCATTAGAGTTACATTTTAATTAATGTATATTAATTAATTAATATTTTTTAAAAAATATGAAAATATTTATAACCCCTTACTCTATATCTTTTGAAATATTAATTAGAGTTACACTTCAAGTAATGCATATTAATTAGTTATTATTATTATTTAAAAGTTTTGAAATATTTTCAACCTCTTTTCTTTAACTTTTATTTTGAAAAAAATATTTGGAAATATCCCCAAATATTATAGGGTTCTAATCTTGGGGCATGGAGGTAATTTCACCACCTAGATATTTATCTCATGAAATAGGGGAGACAAAACAAGGGCATTCCGGTCATTTCACCCCTTCAAGGGGGTGTCATTGCAAGGAAAATGAAATTTCAGGGCGCGAGCAAAATTAACAGGAACTTTAGGGGATCCCAGTGCAATTTCACTTAACAGTGTTATAACCATGCAGGAAAAATTATAGTTTGGGGGGTTTAGTTAGAGAGAGGGTATAGTTGAGGGGATTTTTTTGCTATTAACCCCTAGGAAAATTACAATAGTTGGTCTTTCCAATTGAAAGTATTTTTTCGGTCCCAAAATTTGTGAAATTTGGTGGAGACCGGCTACATTGAAGTAGCGGACTCAACAGTATTTGAGGCATTGAAGAATAAGGAGAAAGATGCATTGATGGAGACCCGAAAAAAGGATTAAAAGACATTATATGCCATTTTTCAAGCTGTAAACGAGTTGGTATTTTAAAAAATAGTGGTGGCGGAGACAACACATACGACGTGGGATATTTTGCAAAAATCCTATAAAGGCGATGATCGGGTCAGACAAGTGCGACTACAAACGTTGAGACGTGATTTCGAATTTCTAACCATGGGTGATTTAGAATCAATCTCGGCGTACATCAATCGGGTGCAATCCATTGTGAATTAATTGAAGGTTAACAGAGAAATGATTGATGATTAAAAAATCGTGAAAAAGGTTTTAAGATCTTTGACCACAAAATTTGATTATGTAGTCACGGTGATCGAGGAAGGGCAAGACATACCAACCATGTCCATCGAACGGTTGATGGGTTTATTAGGCTCCCGTGAGCAAATGATGAACCAGAAGGCCAACAACTCTAGCACGGAGCAGACGTTGCAGATCGGATTTGTTTCGACAAATCGAGGTGGCAATCAAGGTCGGCGAGGTCGCGGACGCGGTCATGGCAGATGAAGAAATGACTATGGAGGTCGCGGTGGTAATACCGAAGCACATGACAAACCCAACGTCAAATGCCATATGTGTCAACGGTTCGGAAATTACAAAAATGAATGTCAAATCCATATGCCGAACGAAAATGGTGAGTATGCAAATCTTGCTGACATAGAAGAAAACATAGCTTTAACATGCAACTATGTTGAGCTAGATGGTGCAAGCACAAATATATGATATTTGGATACCGGATGTAGTAACCATATGTGTGGGAGGAATGAGTTATTCTCACACTTGGACGAATTGTAATGACCGGGTTAATTTAAATAATTTATTTTTCTTCGGTTTATATATATATTTTTTTATCTTGTGCATTACGTGGCATTGCATGTGTTTACGTGCATTAAGGATTCCATGATTTGAGTTTTTGGGTTCATTCCTATGTTTTGTAAAATTTTCATTTTTGTCGTTGACCGGGTAGTTTTGATATTTTAATTAAATGTGGGGGTTACTTTTGAGTTTGATAAAGATGAGGGTAACTTTTACAATATATTCATTATATGTAAATGTGTGACCGAATTCCACATTTTATTTTTATTTTTTTTATCTTCAACTTTCCAAAAACATATTCCTTCATCATTTAAAGGTGCAATCATACATCTATTATATTGACACCACTTTATGACATTATTGATGAAAGTTTTCAGCCATTATATTGATGTGTTGAGGTTAGCTTTTGCATATTCTCAACAATCAAGCAAAACCATTTTTTCCATCATTCTCTATTTTTCTCCTATCTTCTTTTCTCTACATTTTGGGCATCTTAGAGTGGGGATTCAATTTTGTGCTCAACTAGGAAGTTGTTCTACGTGTTCCGATCTTCGGTTTAATACCAATTACGGTATGTGATCTATATTATTTAATTTGATTTGATTTTTTAAAAATTCCAGATTGCTAGTTTACATGTTTAGTGAAAATCAAGGCTTTAGATCTCTAATTTATAATATATGTACGGATCAAAATTAGTTTATGAAAATTTTACATATTATATATAGGTATGTGATTATATGTTCCTGAACATTTCAGAAATTATAGATAAGTAGAGAGTTAATTAAAAATCTAGGAAAAAACATGTTATTCGGATATTGTTGTTGCTGCAGACCGTTTTTTTTTACTCGGTTTGAGAAATTTATAGACCATGTTAAATTATTTATAAATTTTTGAAACTTTTACAGTATGATTTTGTATATGTCTATTATCATCTCTCAAAATTTCAGATCATGTAGATAAATATTTAATTTTCTAAAAATCACGGAAGTAGGCTGTCCAGTGATATTTTACTGCTTGCTGATCCGATTTCGGTTTCGGTTTAGCCAATTGTTTCATATGGTTTCGTATTCTTATAAATCTTGAAACTTTTATTATAACATTTTGAATATGTCTAGGACATATGTACTGAAGATCAAGAATTGTAAGTTAATTTATACTGGTAAGAAAAATTGTTGAGTAGTAACTGTTCAGTTTTAACTGTAGTTTAAAACCGGAACTTGTGTTACCGATTTGAGCTATCTATAATTCTAATTTTGTACTTATAATTTTATCACCTGATCTTGAGTATATAATATGTAAATCTGGAGATTTTGGTAGTCATATAATTCATGGATAGGTTTGTAAAAATCTTGGAGTAAAGGGTGTTCAGTTTTCGGAACTGTTAGGAAAGCTGTCTTTTATAATTATTTTGGACCACTGTCCTTTGATTAAAGCTTATGAAAATTTTACAGTAGATCTACTTAGAGGTTTGGAGTGTATCCTGTAAATTTCATATTTTTATCAAACCTGTAGAGTTTTCTAAAAATCATAGATTACTTGTTGTCCGTTTTACGGTAGTATTCGAAACCGAACTTTTCGATTCTTAATTAAGTAGCTAAATTTTGTCTATTAATTCCGAATATTTTTTTAGTAGATATTTATATATATCAGAATGTTTATTGGCAAATCTTATTATAAAAATAAATATGGTTATGTATATAAAAATTATTCAATATGTGTTAATTGGTTTCGGGCATAACATGGTACAAATGAAGGCGTGAAGGGAGAACCGTTCGTTTCTTCATTCTCTACACAACCATATTGTTTTGATTGTTGGTATTTTACTGAATATTTTATCAAGTTTGAGGTAGGGATTTATTGGGGTATCGTGTGAGTTTAAGAATCTTCATTTATGCATTTTAATGTTTATATATAGATTCATCATCTTATTGTGCTATGTTTGACATGAGTTGTGAAATTGCATTAATGTGTTTAAATGCATTGATTCATGCCACGATAGAATTTTATTAGGTGGATCATGGAGTGCGGATATATTTATTACTTATGTGCGCATGTGAATGACATTTATGAATTGTGAATTGTGAATGGTGGATTGGTTGTTGATTTTGGGAAATGGTCGTGTGGTGTGAGCAATGGGGGGACGAAGGAGCTCCCGGGGTGCAAGTCCTCGAATTATCGCGCGATTGGTTGACGTCACCGTAGGGTTAGTAGCCCCAAGACGACTAGGCAGATGAACAGGTAGTTCATGTCCTAGGGTTTGTTTCACGACATAATTTTCCCATTTGATGATTTTGAATTTGATGCTATCTCTGTTGTGATAGTTGGATTTGAATTCGTATTGAGAGTATTGGTTTTAATTTCGTGATTATAGAACTTTTAAATTATCTTGATGATATTATTTAAATTGTTCTACATGAGTTTATATTATGATTCCTTATGCATTTATATCATGACATTGGACTAGGGTAGAGACTTGACCCTATACGTATTCATTAATTTACATACTTGCGGAATCTTACGCTTCATGATTTTTCTCTACTGGGCCGTTTGTGCTCACCCCTTATCATTTTTCAGGAAAAGAACCGTTGGTGGATGATGCATGAGCTACTGGATATTTGTGGAATTTGAACTTATAATAATTACATCTTTATGTAATAATAAAGATTGCGTGCTTATTATGATTTGTAATTGTTTGGCTTTGGACTAGTGTGTTCGTGTTGTAATTTGATTTGGTTTCGGGATTTGGGTATGATTTTATTATTTCTATTTCGCTTCCGCGCTAGTGAATTATAAACAATGTCGGTTGACCAGTTTGACCATTTGATATTTTTATGAATTTTAATTAAATTTAAGTCATTATCCGGGTTTTCGGATTCGGGGCGTGACACGAATCGTTTTGCGGTGAAGTGAATTTTGGAAATAGATCCAAAGTTCATGTAATGGGCAAATGTGACATAAAAATTCTGTCGAAGGATGGCACCGATGTCACTATTGCTGATGTTTTCTATATGTCGGCGATGTTCTGAAATTTGTTGAGTATGGGACAACTTTCAAAAAAAGGGCACGACATTCATATTTTGGATGGGGTGTGTACCGTTCACAACAAAAATGGGTGCTTTGTGGCAAAGGTGCAGATGATAAAGAATACAATATTCCCATTGGATCTTTATACGAGAACCGAGGTGAGTTTCATGGCGATATCGAAAGATATCAATCGGCTATGGCATCTTCTGATCACCTAAACTTTCGAGGCTTGAGACTCCTGGTACATAAAAAAAATGGTAACGGGGTTACCACTAATCGATGCTCCTGATCACCTGTGCAAAGGATACCTTATCGAAAAACATCACAGAGAATCTTTTTCGGTTAGAAAATCGCGGAGAGCCAAACAACCGTTGAAGTTGGTTCACACGGACATATTTGGACTAGTTGAGGTAGAATCTCTCGAGCACAAGAGGTATATGCTACTTTTTGTAGATGATTTTTTTAGAAAAAGTTGGCCGTATTTTCTAAAAGAAAAATCAGAGGCGTTTAAAAAATTCAAAGAGTTTAAAGCTTTTGTTAAAAAATAAAGTTGTTTTAATCTCAAGACATTGAGATCAGATAGAGAAAGATAATTCACCTATAGCGAATTCAATAATTATTGCAAATCTCAAGGGATAAAACGCCAATTGACCGCCAGTTATACACTTTAGCAGAACGGTATAGCTGAAAGAAAAAACATAACTATTTTTGAAATGGTTAAAAACATGTTAAAAGCCAAAATTTTGCTAAAACCTTTTTAGGTAGAAGTTGTTGCATGTGTTATATATCTATTGAACAGGTGTCCAACGAATAGTGTTTTTGGGAGAACTCCACATGAAGCGTGGAGCGGTAGCAAACCAGATGTTTCGTTCTTATGAGTATTTGGGTGCATCGCGTACCCCCATATACTAGAACAACGGAGAAAGAAACTTGATGACAAAAACCAAAATTGTATCTTCATCGGCTACAATGAGGTGACTAAAGGTTATAAGCTTTATAATCCTCTCATAAAAGATATTATTGTAAGCCGAGATGTCCAATTCATCGAGGATAATACATGGGCATGTAATCAAACACCACATACGAAATATCGTGTCATTATTGAAAATGAAACAGAAGAAATAAGGGATCGCTCTTCACTAGGTAGTTCATCACCTTCACTGGCGTCTTCACCGACACCTGCAGGCCTTACAAAGCGAACGCATGTGATGCCTGCACATCTCCAGGATTATGTGGTCACAAATGATAATGATGATGATTTTACTAATGAAAATCTAGTAAATTTTTGTTTATTCGCAAATTGTGATCCAGTTTTATATAAGGAAGCAGGAAACGATAAATGGTTGATCCAGGCATTGAATGAGGAGATTCACGCAATTGAGAAAAATGATACTTGGGAGCTAAGTTCTTTACTTGTTGGCAAGAAGCCAATTGGTATCAAGTGGGTGTACAAGACGAAGTACAGACCGAATGGTCAGGTGGACCGATTAAAGGCGAGATTGATAGTTAAAGGCTATAAACAGAAGCCATGAATTGACTACTATGAAGTATTTGCACCAGTGGCAAGGATGGATACGATCTAAATGACTGTAGCACTTGTAGCTCAAAACAGATGGAAGATTCATCAGATGGATGTCAAGTCCACCTTTTTGAATGGCGTACTTGAGGAGGAGGTATATGTTGACCAACCACCTGGTTTCCTTAAAAGAGGTCATGAACAACAAGTGTACATGTTGAAGAAGGCGTTGTACGGACTGAAGCAGGCGCCACGTTCCTGGTACACGCAGATCGACACATATATGCGGGAAGATGGATTTCAAAAATGTCCTCATGAGCACACCTTTTATATAAAATAAAAGGCTAATGGTGATATAATGATTGTATGCCTTTATGTTGATGATATAATATTTACAAGAAATTGCGAGGCAATGTTCACTGAATTCAGGGAGGCGATGACTCGCCAGTTCGAAATGACATATATGGGATTAATGTCATATTTCTTAGGTATCGAAGTGCATCAAACTGAAGATGACATATTTATTTCATAAAATAAATATGCAAATGATATTCTCAAGAAGTTTCATATGGATTCAGTGACGCCAATTTGGACTCCAGTAGCAAAACGCCTGGATATGAGGAAAGAAGAAAGCGGTGAACTGGTAAACCTAACATATTTTAAAAGTATAGTCGGTAGTCTATGGTATTTGACTTCTACTAGACCAGATATTATTTATGGTGTGGAGCTTATCAGTCAGTTCATGGAAATACCTCGACAATCACATCTACAAGTAGCAAAACGGATCTTACAGTACGTGAATGGTACTAGGGATCATTGAATTTTTTATACCTATTATGACGATTTCAGTCTAGTAGGCTATACAGACAGTGATTGAGCATGTGATGTGGAGACTCGAAAAAAACACTTTCGGGTATGTTTTCTATCTAGGTGAATGAGTGTTTTCCTGGTCCTCGAAGAAGCAACAAGTTGTTGCATTGTCAATAGTGGAAGCAGAATACATGGCAGCGACATCGGCAACATGTCAAGCTGTGTGGTTACACCGCATGCTGGATGAGTTACACTACGAGCATGGAGGTCCAACCAAAATCATTTGCGATAATAAGTTAGCAATCACACTTGCTAAAAATCTAGTGTTTCATGGCCGAAACAAACATATTTGGATCAAATATCATTATATTCGAGATTTGGTCAAAGATGAAGAAATCGAATAGATTTTTGCAGGTCAAAAGATCAAGTGGCAGATATTTTGACTAAACCGTTAAAATCTAACATGTTTGAAAAACTGAAGAATATGCTCGGGGTTGTTAATTTCAAAGACCAATTTAAGGGAGACTGTTGAAAGTAAAGTTTAAATTGGTTAAATAAAAACCAAGCAACCCATGTGTTATTCATGGAGCTGCCATGAATGTTTTCACATAGGATAAGGCTTATGCAACTTTAGTAGATGGATTGTCATTCTTGACAAAATACAAATGCAATAAATGTGTGTGTATCAGTTTATTGTGTGTTTAGAATTTGTAAGCCTATAAAAGACACATGTAACCATTAGTTTCATATCAAGCAATCATACAAGAAATTCTTTCCCAAATTTTCTCATTCCCTTATTAATACTCGGTTCTCCATAAATTATAGTGTGATAATTATTTTGTGTTCCAACATGATTGAACCAATTGATACTTTCATCAAAAGATTGAATAAATGATACTTTCATCAAAAGATTGAATAAATGATACTTTCATCAGAAAAACATAAAAAAACTTCATATTCTTCTTGCATCACAGACCGAATCCGAAACCCTAACAACGGTGCCTTCACCCACTGCGAAAGCTCTTCTACTCCGGTATTGAGGTCGACTTCCCTTTCATCCCAATCGGCAAAATCGATGTCGGGCACACCAAGCACATGTCAACTATGTTTACAGTCGATTCGTTCACGTTGAGGTCGCCAGTGGGCTGTGGGTGGGGCCACGATGGAGATAGAGTCGAGTATGGAGTTGATGGGTAGGGGATCGTAGGGGTTTGTGTTAGGGTTTCTGTAATACCCCTTATGGATATTTATTTCATTAATTATTTTGGATGACATATTGGGTGTTTAAATTATTGAATGAGGTTATCTTAGTCTTTTTAAGTCTAGTAGGTTATAATGAAATTTTGTGATCTGAAGGGGGGCAAGGTTGTCATTAGTGTTTGGGCAGTTTGGTGATTTATACATAACACAAGGATAGTTTGGACATTTCCCTAACCCTAGCCTCTTCTATATAAGCATCATTAACTTCAGATCTAGCCTCCATCTCATTTCTTCTACTACTTCTTCTTCTTCATCAATTATACTCGAAATTGTGAGGGTTGAGAGGTTGAGAGCTTAGAATTAGTTTGGATCTGTACTTGTGGTGGATTCAGCTCTACATTACAGGCAAGACATATGTTCTACTCTTCCTCTTTGTACTAAAATTTCGTAGCCTTTACTTTGTGCATTTATAATCTGCTAGATAGTATTTTTCATATATGTATAGGGATGTATAAAGCATGTTCATATATGACTTTTATATATTCTGTTTATACATATATGTATAGATCCGTAAGTATATATATAGATCTTGTATATATGTAGAGATTTGTAGATCTATATAGGCATATATGTATAGATCCGTAAGTATATATATAGATCTTGTATATATGTAGAGATTCGTGGATCTATATAGGCATATATGTATAGATCTGTTAGAGTATATTCATATTCATGTTTATTTATATAACTTTTATATATTCTGTTTATACATATATGTATAGATCCGTAAGTATATATATAGATCTTGTATATATGTAGAGATTCGTGGATCTATATAGGCATATATGTATAGATCTGTTAGAGTATATTCATATTCATGTTTATTTATGTGACTTATATATTATGTTTATACATATATGTATAGATCCGTAAGTATATATATAGATCTTGTATACATGTAGAGATTTGTGGATCTATATAGACATATATGTATAGATCTGTTAGAGTATGTTCATATTCATGTTTATTTATGTGATGATATATATTCTGTTTATATGTATATGTATAGATCCATGATCATATGTACAGATCTTGCATATAGGTAGAGATTAATAGACTTATATAAACATATATGTACAAATATGTTAGAGTATATTTATATTCATATATATATATGATGATTTATATTCTGGTTATACATATATGTACAAATTCATGATTATATGTATAGATCTTGTATATACATAGAGATTTGTGGTGATATATTGATATATGCATGAGACTATGTTTATGTCTAGCTATACGTACAAATTTGTTTTTACCATGTGTAGCTATACATGTATGGATTCGTGGTTATGTGTCTGGTTGATATGATTCTGATGATGTGTATATGATTGGAACTTAGTATAAATATCTGAATACATAAATATTTTAGGTTTCAATGTTGACAAAGATTTCAAAACTGTTATTAGAAAAATATTGCATATTTATGTAATTGTTTTTCTCTATTTTCTTTGTTATCAGACTCTGGACATTGATTTATATTGTTATTATGTGTATCACGAATTATAATGGATTACGTATTTTTGACCGTATAAATGAATAGTTTTGACCGTATAAAATACGGTATACCTTGGCGCTGGGGCGCTGCCCCAGACCCCGCCAAGGGGGCGCTCAGGTAATGGTCGCGCCCCCTGGACCCCCTAGGCTCGACCTTATAAATTGTTATATGTTCTCGAATAAAGATTACGAGTTAATTATTAAATTCGTAAAATTATAAGATTTAAATTAAATGACTATGTTTTAGAAATTTATAAGGAACCACAAGGAGGCTGACTATTACTGCAGTCTAACTAGTACCACGGGACATGGGTGAGTTGTCGGGTACGTGGTTATGGTAAGGTATGGATGTTGTATGGAAAAATCAAATTAATGTAAGAAATTTATAAACATAATTATATTAAATGGTGGTATATTAGTGACTATAGTTATAGTTAAATATATTATTATTTTATAATATAATTTTGGGATTAGGTGTCACTAGGAAAGGGGATGGATTTTGGTACTCTGTTTGGGATCATGTAGAGTTGTACTTGCTCGTGGGTTTAACCCACATTTTTGTTGTTTCAGGTCCTCGACAGTTTCACCAGCAGGGTTGAGGACTTCATATCTATTCGTCCGGTTCTATCATATTTTCCTTCCACTCCAGGGTAGGATCCGATAAATGTCATATGTTGTATTTCTTATAAGTGTGTTTCTAGGGGTCCATGTTTATGGGATTTCCAAGTTGTAATGTGCGGGGCTTATTTTATTTAAGGATGTATTGGGGGTGGTCTTCTTCATGTATAAGTTGTATCCTTATTTTGTTATTATTATATTTCGATTTTATGTCTTCTCTTCTGTGCTTATGTTATTAATTACTTACGCTCCTAGTTTTATGTGCATGGGGCTGGCCAACCTATGCATAAAAATTTGGGGGTGTCACAGTTTCATGAAGGTTTGAGTGATGGTGATGGGTTTGTGTTAGGGTGATGAATATAGAGTCGATTGGGTTTAGAAGGTTTTTCAGGAGACAAAGATAAGGCTGTGATTGAAGTGCGATGGTGATAGGTTTGTGTTAGGGTTTCATGTTGATTGTAAATTGATATATATATATATATATATATATAATGTATTTATTGTTGAATTGTAAATTTGTAACTAGAAGGTCTCATATATGTATAAAAATATACTATGTATAATATTTGATTTTGATTTAAGACTGAATATGGAATTGGGTTGTGTGTATAATAGAGTTAGGGATAATGGAGTTATTTTGCAAGATTTTATAATCTCTCTCAAATAGAATAAAAAAATAAAGAATTTTTAAGTCATTTCATACATAAATCTGATCGGATTCTCCCTCTGGTGCTATAAAGGGAGGCTTATGATATTTTGAAAATGTTGGGGGTAGTACGTGTAATTATGTTATAGTTCTGAGAAAATTTGTATAATTATTCCTAAATTTTAAAATAAAGAGAACAGAAAAAAACTCACCTCACAAAATCGGACAGCCAGAGAAAATGTATATTTAAGAAATAAATTTTAAAACATGTTCAATTTAGACTCTTTTGAGATCTTTCGGTCACACTTTTTTTTTTCCCCACATGTATGCAATTTCAAATAGGCTGAAATCAATCATTTGTAGCCTTTTAAAATAGAATTGTTTAACTTTTGAAACACTTTTTTATTTTAAGTTGTTTAGTTTTTTTTTTTTCCAAAGGTAAGTTGTTTAGTTTTGATTACATTGTATACTCACTAAATAAAATATTTAATTTTATTACTTAAAAAAATTATTACAAGATTCAAAATTATAATCCATATTACTCTTTAACTATTAATCCTTTATCGTTTACTTTTTTCAGTATTTTGTAATCATAAGTAAATAATGCATCTACGTGTTAAGCTACTTCAACTCCCCGGTCTACGTGTCTGTTACAAATTCAACAACTTGTACACGTGGCTAGCATGCAATCTGCTCAAATACGTGTAAATCGGTGGGACCCATCCTTAAATATCTGTAATTAACACCCTGATTGCTACTCTGTAATTGCACCCATGTAATTAATTAACCCACACTTCATCAGACAGAATAAACTATATCACCATAAAAAATAAAAAAATAAAAAAATAAAAAAATAAAAAAATAAAATAAATTCCCATTTTTGTTTACTTCATTTAGATCTCCAATTACAACTTCCTAGTTAATATATAACTAACTATCCAATAAAAACCCAAATCAGTTGAAAGTCTATACTTCGTAATCAACGCGCGACTATTGTCTTCTAGTTCTGGTACAATTCTTCAACCCTTTCTTTCCTCCCAAACACCCCTTTTAACCCCTGTTCAAATTCAGCTCAAAACCCACAACAAATACCTATCAAAAATATGATCTTTATACGTATTTACGATCATATGAGTTTATAATTAGTGGGTTTGCTGAGAAAAAGAGGTTGGATTTGATTTTCTCATCTGGGTCATTTTCTTTCAATCGGTTGATTGAAGGAAAGTGAGAGAAAATAAAAAAGAAAAAGATGGTGACGATGAGTACTAAGCTTGGATTTTTGGTGTGTGTTTGGTTTGTGTTATATGGGTCATGTGTGGGTAAATTTGTGGTGGAGAAGAACAGCTTGACGGTGGCTTCACCAGACTGGTTGAGAGGTATATATGAGTGTGCAATTGGGAATTTTGGGGTTCCTCAGTATGGAGGAACATTGATTGGTACAGTGGAGTACCCTAAAGCCAATCAAAATGTTTGCAAGAACTTCAGTGATGTTGATATCTCTTTCAAATCCAAGCCCGGGGGCTTACCGGTCTTTCTTCTTGCCGATCGAGGAGGTTAAATATTTTTTTTTAATAAATAAAATTCTTTTATTTATTTATGTTTGTTTTATTAAATTTTGGTTTTGTGTTTATTAAGTATTATAAATGGTTGTGCATCTCTATGAATTTTGAATTTTAGGTAAATAAATGAAACAAGGCCAATTTTAATTTTGTTCCCAGCTGGCCTAATAGGCACTTGGTGTGAATTTTGATTTTGGTTTTAATTTTAGTTTATACTATGGTTTTATGTGATATCATGTTTGTTTGTTTGGTATATGATGAAGAATAGCCAATTCTATATGGTTTGGTTGTAGAATCCTCCTATATTTGGTTTATATTGTATCATATACCAAACTTTGTTTTGGCAAATTTGTGGCATGAATACTCTGAATTGTTAAAAATAGTAAACCTTGAAGTTTGTTTAATTGGTAAGTCATAGCTAAGCTCTGGGTGATATCTTCTTTGAAATTGACTTTTAGTTCTTAATAGTGTCATCAGTTCATGAGCTTCTTAGATTGGACTTTTAGCTGCATAAAAAATGTTGGTGAGATAGTCTAGAAGTATTGTGCATGTGAAAGGGCCCTTGCACCCCCCTACCTTACTGTCTATATACCCTTCAGTTTATAACTTGACTAATATTGGATATATTTGGATTTTTGTATCATTCTAATACAAGTGTTGTCTAATGAAACACTGTTCCTATATGTTTACACCTATATATATATATATAGAGAGAGAGAGACTTGTCCAATTGCGAAGGTTGTGAACTAAAACCTGTATGAAATAGTATTCTTGGCGTGCCTGTGTATTACTATGATTGTTGTCAAGTTACCTTCATATTTTTAAGCTTGCTGTTGTCCCAGATTGTTACTTTACCTTGAAGGCGTGGAATGCACAAAATGCTGGAGCAGCAGCTATTCTAGTTGTGAATGACAAAGATGGGGCATTGATCACTATGGATACCCCAGAAGAAGAGGACGCAAAAGCCGACTATCTCCAGAACATATCTATTCCCTCAGCACTTATTACCAAAGAATTGGGGGATAAACTAAAGAAAGCACTATCTAATGGCGAGATGGTTAACATAAATCTTGATTGGAGAGAGGCTCTTCCACATCCGGATGAGCGGGTTGAATACGAGTTCTGGACAAATAGCAACGATGAGTGCGGACCTAAGTGTGACAGTCAAATTGAGTTTGTCAAGAGTTTTAAAGGAGCAGCTCAGATTCTTGAGCGGAAAGGATATACTCAGTTTACTCCTCACTATATAACTTGGTACTGTCCAGAGGATTTTAAGTCGAGCCAGCAATGCAAATCTCAGTGCATCAATCATGGGAGGTACTGTGCTCCCGATCCGGAGCAGGACTTCAGCACAGGGTATGATGGGAAGGAGGTTGTTGTTCAAAATTTGCGCCAAGCTTGCGTTTTTAAAGTAGCTAATGAAACCGGAAAACCATGGCTTTGGTGGGACTATGTGACCGACTTTGCACTCCGTTGCCCAATGACAGAGAAAAAGTATACCAAAGAGTGTTCTAATCAAGTTATCCAATCACTCGGTAGGTTTTTAATTTGATTTCTTGACATGTCAGTTTGTCATTTATTGACATATTGATTTACAGAAATTCTTTTTATGGTTATTAGCTAAAAAGACGTGACAGAACACAACCAATTTAACAAAGTACCATAGAACACACAAGCCTTCATTGTAGTCGCCTCCTCCAATGTATGGCATATTACTTAATACTTGCAATCATTATTAATGCTAGAATATTCTTGTCATTCTTCTGTACCAAATTGTAAATTCTTAATGTCTCGAATAATCTTGGAGAGAGGATATATCTTTCTCAGTAGTTAAAAGTATTTTAAACACTTATGTCTTGTACTAACATTACTATCTAGTCATTTGCTATGCCAATTTTGGCCTGATTCTGTCACATTATTACTAGTAATTTCCTAAAATCTTCAATTATATGTCCTTTTAACTTAGAAAATCTGCATTTTCCCCAGCATGTAAGATACATTTACATACAGAATGATATATTCATATGTAAGTTTTTATACCGTATACTCCACTAAGAGGCACCTTTCAACGATCTAGTCTGCCTGTTTTTCTGCAATTGCTTTCATGATCAATATATGCACTAGTCTCTGTGGCGGTGCATGCTTCAGTCATCTGACATCAACTTCAGTTACTGTTTCTTAGAGAATCCAGAAACTCCCTTTGAATTTTGTTTATTTCATAAACCTCAACCACCATCTTTTCCATGAGTAAGAAAAAGAAAGGAAATAGTCTGGCCAAAGAAAAGAATCAAAAATAGGAAAAGAGACGAATTAATTACCTGCCATTGTTCCTATTTGTTTTCTATTATAGCTGCCAATTATTCACTTTTTATTTCTTTATTTTTGATAGTCTTGCCTGATTTTTTGATGTTCACAGTAGTGACATTTTTTGTCTTTTCATTGAAGGTGATCTATACTCAACATGTTTATTATGCGTTAGCCGCTATATAAGGTTCCAAATGCTGGGCATTTTGCATAGTTGTCACTAACAATTGCTTTTATTCTTTGTGAAATCAGTTCTTTAAATATATGGATTCTAAATCAAGTGGCTTCAGTTTTTTTTTCTTTCCTCTCTCTTTTTTGTTTTTTTTCCATTGGCTAATATATATTACATGGTAACTATTGGAAAACACTTTCCCTGTTGCAATTGTGTTTTCCGTTTGGATTTATGGGTATCACAGGTGTTATGACTAATTTTTGTTCTAATTTCTTTTGAGTAATTTTAAGGGATTCATATGGAGCAGATAAACAAATGCATAGGGGATCCCGAAGCAGATGTAGAAAACCCAGTTTTGAAGGCTGAACAAGAAGCACAGGTATGACTCTAGAGAGACTGAATCTTACTATTATTTTCGTTGCCTTGTCTTCTCAGTTTTTGTGTGCATTGTTTTGATATATATTTTGTGTGTTCTTGCCATTCTGGTTTCAGATCGGCAAAGGCACCCGTGGAGATGTGACTATATTGCCAACTCTTGTTATAAACAGCAGACAATATAGAGGTTTAAAGAAACTATATTTTAGGATCATCAGTACCTCTTTTCCTTTTCTTTTTCTTTTTCCTTTTTTTTCCCAATGAATTTGTATGTGGAACTTTATTTCTGGGTTTTTTCTGTCAGGTAAACTAGACAAGGGGGCAGTTCTGAAAGCCATATGTTCTGGATTCGAAGAGACCACTGAGCCTGCCATTTGTTTAAGTGAAGGTCATAACTTCTGAACTTTGTCTTCAAATTCTACGTTCACCCTCGTTCAACAAGTTTTATTAATTTTCTTAAATTCTGCCATTTCACAAGCTAGTGAATGTCAAGCTATGAAAATATTTGATGAGCTGAAGAGTTCCCTTTTTTGTTCTTTTTGGCTTCAAGGTTCAACTATTACTTGCATTATTGTAATTTGTAAGAGATACTGGAAGTTATGCTATTTCACACTACCAGTTTTCCAAGGCATCTCGTATTTGTACTAGTTTAAGTCTATATTCTCCATTACCTAGGAAGGAAATTATTGTTGACTTCAGAAGGGGAATATTAGAAAAATCTACATCTTGGGATGAAGTAACTTGTTTACTCTTGTCCACATCTAATCTTCATATATCGACCAAATTCTAGTCCATCTAAACTCCAAATCGGCAATTTCAAAATTCAGGCAGTAGTATATCATTCTGGTCTATGGTCATACATGGTATTGGTTTTTGTTCTTTCTAGATGTATCAGGTCATATTTTATATTTTGTTCTTTTTGGATGTTACATTTGTATGTACACACATGTAATCTGTAAAAATTTCTGTATGACTGGCATTATATATATATATATCCGTAATTTTTTATTTGCAGGTATAGAAACAAATGAGTGTTTGGAAAGCAATGGTGGATGCTGGCAGGATAAGGTTGCTAACATTACTGCATGCAGGGTACACAAACTTTTTTAATGTTCAATGCTTTTAGGACTCCTCTTGGTTCAATTTGATACTATATTTCCCCCCCTGTTGACTAAGATACATTTATGTTGCTGCAGGATACATTCCGGGGAAGACTGTGTGAATGCCCTACTGTGCAGGGTGTAAAGTTTCTTGGCGATGGTTATACTCATTGTGAAGGTAAATGTTTGTTTGTATCAAAACTTTTAAGTTTTCATGTCATGCTCATGATACCTATAGTAACATTTTGTCAATAAAACTATTTTGATTGTTAGTTGTAGCCCAACTTTTCTACGTGTTCGTTCACATCAGGTTAATGAAATGTCCCATTGTTTATTTAGGCAAGAAGTATTCAAACCATACAATACTGGGTACAGTTGATTTTTTAGATGTTTAGATCCTCTCTTTATACTAAGTTGATGCAGTAGGTGCCGTAATATATCATATAATGGGGAGTTAACTTCCTTTCTTAGACTTTCTTGGGAGGTAATAATCTATGATCATGTTATGCTTGGCACCAATGTTTGGTGTACATTAAAAGGTGTGTTTGATGCCAATTATTGTTAATTTGAGAAGCAAGACTCCAGTACATATCAAAGGACTTTAGTATGCTTTGAACTGGCTATATGACATTTAGAGAGTTCCACATCATGTTGTGAATTTCATTTAATAGAGTATGTCTTTGTATATATTTTGGTCTAGCAGCCTCGGGAGCTCTACGGTGTGAAGTAAATAATGGAGGCTGCTGGAGGAGGACTCAGGATGGCAGGACATATTCTGCTTGTTTAGTAAGTGGTCTAACTCTCTTCCCCCTGTGTATAGATATAATTTTATGACATAACTGAAACATATCAGGGACATTTTCTTGTTTCCTGTGTAGTGGGCATCTCAGTACAACCATTCAACTGGCTGCGAATGTCCACCAGGATTCAGGGGTGATGGAGTCAATAGTTGTGAAGGTATTACATTCACTGATCTTGTTTTTCAGTTTGTCATAAAATTCAATGTTTTGCAAGATTATTGAGCCTGTACCATTAGTTTTAATACTGCTATCTAAATTAGATGCTGCTTTAATCTCTTTTACATTTTTTTCCCTTTTTGTGCTATCTGATCTAGGGTCGCTTATTTTGTTTTCCCCCTATTTAAATACATGTTCGTACATATATGTTACTTGATGGGACTCTGACCTGTCAATGAAACTAATAATCCAGTGATTAGCTGGACATTTTAGACTTGTTTAGCCTCCTCATAGAGTTTGACCACATATATGTTCTGCTAATGGATGATTCACCGAACATCTCACCCCCTTTTCCTTCTTTACTATGTTCCAGATATTAATGAATGCAAAGAAAAACTAGCCTGCCAATGCCCCGAGTGCAAATGCAAGAACACCTGGGGCAGTTACGATTGCAGCTGCAGTGGCGGCGATCTATTGTATATCGAAGAACATGATACGTGTATAAGTGAGTTTGACTATTTCTCTCCTTGTTTAGTATAAGGACTGACTAGAAATGAAAATTTTGTTTAATCCTCACAAGAAACGCAGCTTTCAACCTTTGGGATTTTCCTCATTTGCTTGCTGCTGAGAAAGTTGTTGGAGTGTGTGAACTTTTTTGGCTGAGTTTCTCTATTGGGATGGTGCAGGTAAACGTGGAAATACAAAAGTTAGCTGGGGCTTTATTTGGGTTATTATTCTCGGTTTGGCTGCTGCTGGAGTTGGGGGCTATGCAGTGTACAAGTACAGAATCCGGGTATGTCTTTTTTCTTTCCTGTTTTTCTACGTGCTCGATGGTTTTCCGAAGAACAATCTTAAATGAATCTTTATCTATTAATGCGTCCTATGTCAAATTTGATCTGTTTTTGATACTTAAACAAGTTCAAGTTCACTTAGGAGGGAAGTGATTTGAGGCCTTTGTGTGGCAGGAATGAGGGATTAAAAAGTGTAAAAAGTAATAACTAAGTAATAAATAATAGTGGAAGAAATCTGTTCTTAATTGTCCCAATGAAGTTGGTACTCGAGGGACATATAGAGGAAAGAATGGAGACACTAAAGATATCCTCCCGTTATCTTGAATGAACGGTAATTAAGAGACTGAAAGTTTTGAATTTGATAACCACGCGAGGGACCACTGAGATTTCATCTCCTACATACAGAAGAAAGATTGGATGAAGGGAAATGAGAAGGAAAAAGGAGGTGTTTGGGAGAGTTACGCCATTCTTTAGGAAGGAAAGATCGATGAAGGGGGAAAGAAATCCCTCTGACCACTACTTTCTGCAAAATTTTCCAAATTCTATAATACCCTATTAATGTGTGTGTGGGTGTGGGAGAGCGGGGGGGTCTTAATTCTACGGAAATTCTTTTCGGGGTCTTAATTCTACGGAAATTCTTTTCCTCCCTCTATTTCTTATTTTTATTAGTTTTGATTTTGGACCACTCCTCTCAAATGATAGCAAGTAAAATAGTCTTGAGATCTTTCAGTATTAAACAACCTTGACGATGTGCTTTTTGCTCCTAGCAGTGGGTGGAAGTGGATGTTAAAAATATGTGATTACTTGGTACATGTAACAGTGTTGTGTTGGTATAACATCTCTAATACGTTACTGTGAACACTATATATTGCAGAGATATATGGATTCAGAAATTCGGGCGATCATGTCGCAATACATGCCCTTGGATAATGAAGGAGAAATACCCAGTCATGTCCCTCATGGAAGTGCTTGATATAATGTGCAGTAGAGCTTGGAAAAAAAAGTTACCTATATATATATATATATATATATATAATGGCATTTCTTAGGTGAGGTTTAATATTTCCTAG
Organism: Cornus suecica; assembly: GCA_963922005.1. Lineage (NCBI taxonomy): Eukaryota > Viridiplantae > Streptophyta > Magnoliopsida > Cornales > Cornaceae > Cornus > Cornus suecica. The sequence continues at coordinate 72,490,958 of OY998244.1, read as the reverse complement.
CTCTTACATCATGGAGGCAAAAGCTTCTCTCTTTATGTATATCCAATTCCAACCAGTGCATATAAACTATCAATAATCTTTCAATTTTCAGTGCAATTCTTCCGTTTAATGCAACTATATATTTTAAATTTTTTTTGCCATTTTTCCTTTGATACAACTTTGTGGTGAGAATTATAGAAGCTTGGTTTCATCTTCTTTTCTTGGCTATAAGCCTATAACGTTCATCTTTTGCTATATATAATGTAGTCATGTAGCAACGTGTCTTTTTCAACACATTATGTGTTGATGTATTAGAAGAAAATGATGTTCAACATGGTAGAAATCTATCGAGTTTAAAACATTAGGAGTGGATGTGCTTTTTGTCAAAAGGGTAAATTAGAAAATGAAACAAGATGTTCAAATGTATAAGAAAAACATTACATTACGTGGATGTGTTTTTTCAAGGTTAAGAGTCGAATGAAATCAAATAAAATTGGTGTTAAACATATTTTAATAAATTCTAACCATTAACTTATTTTAATAAAGAGATATTTTTCATATCAATATTAAATTATTTATTTATTTATTTTCTTACAAAAATGAATCTCTCTTAAAGAATGAACGTCTAGATGTGGCTACAACCTCTTGCAATGAACCGTCTAGACATGGACAAGCATGCACATGTAGAACACTCCTTAGAAATATATTCGTCTAGATCATACAAAATTCATCTACCATGTTTAGAGAACTCCAGAGAGCTCTTCAAAGAATTCGGATGGAGACATAAACCTTAGAAAAACGGCGCGTAACATCATCCAAAGGACTTGCTCACCCAGACACTATTACCCTTGTTCTTTGAGAGGCAGTAGATACGTTGCACAAGCCAGCACATTCTCGGTTTAACAAATAAACATAAAATGGAACAATCTTAATATATTTCAAATGGTCCAGACTATCTTAGATGGATGAAGAAAACATCATCTCCATAGGATCAAGTAGAGTATTTCAATTCTCTAACGAAAAATAGGGCTTTGGATGAATGTTCTGTCGTAGTCTCCTCCAATGGCCTTGTGGTCTAATGATATTTTCATTCCTCCCCAAATTAGGAGAGGTCCTGGGTTCGAGCCCTATAGAGCTTATGTGGGGAAAAATAAATAAAAAAATATATGAAACAATTTTAATGATGGCAAAGTTTCAATACTAATATCAAACATGGGAAATACAACATCATGATAAAGCAATTCTGTTGAAGTAGAAAAGGAAATTAAAGTACAGACCACTATTCTAAAATCTCCCACAAGAAAGAAGAACTTGCCAACTTATTCTATCACATCTCTATCACCGTATCCTTTTGAACTAAAGCAATACAAATGCACTACAATCTTGAAGCCTCGATTCAGGAATCTCCCTGTTCCACTAGGTCGGGTGATTTTTGTTGCTCATTGTCAGATTGAAATTTTCCCAGAGCTTAAGTAGGCTGACACAGCTTTCGCCTGGAACATGAAAGAAGGCGTTTATTCTGCATGTTTTTGCACGAAACAGAAAAGCATTTCGCTGGATAGCAATATATACCCATGGGTTGAGGTTAAGATGGAAAGAGTGGTTTTGTGAGTTGATCTGACTAACCTTGATAGAAGCATTAATTTTGTGTCTCAGTTGATCTCTTCCCCAGGTCACCATCTATTGTAAGCCTATAGAGATAGAATACCACCATCACGCAGCTGCAGGAAAAGGCAGTTGTTAGAATAACCATACCCTCGGTTCTTTTGCATAACAAAGGGAATAGTAGAAGAAAGTAAGTCGAGAATAGAGTGCACCAAATTAGAATTTCAGATCCTTTTCGATTTGACTTCTCTTGGCGATGATTCATGACTTGCCATATCAAATGTGCCTATAATACAGTACCACATGGGTTTCAACTATATAATATTTAATCCTTCAACACGCCCCCTCACGTGTGGCCTTCTTTTGGTCCAACACGTGAAACAACAATTTTTAATAGGGCTGACGGTGAGGTTTGGACACGAGACCTTTGGCTCTGATTAACTACCCAACTACTCTGAAAGCTAAAGCTGTTAGAGAGGGTGTAACTTGAATATTAAATCCTTCAACAAGATCCCAATCCGCTAAATCATGGCCTATTGGGGGATGGGCTGTGGTTAAAGACTGGCTGTTGGAGTTTTAAGGGTAGATCAGCTCCTCTTACCCTGGAAAAACTCATCCTAGCAGCTATAGTGTACGAGGCCTGAAGGAGAGGAATGCTAGACACTAAACAAATTTCAACAAGTTATTCCACCATATCTCCTTCCTTTTCTTCTCTCACTCGTTCTTTCAATCTTTGATAGCAGAAAACAAATATTAGCTAAAAGGAGCCCCCATTTCCTTGCCTACCAAAGCAACTACAACTCCAAACTAAATTTATATGACAAAAACAATCTATAAAAATTATCAAATGTTGACAGGAGGCCCTCCCTACTTGATCAAACACTACGAGACGGTTCACGATGTCAGGATTGCAAACTGATACAAGTGGATGCACATGGGGTGCTGTCTTTTGGGTCCCAATACTCATATTCTATTATGACAAAAAGGAACTGAAAGATCTTTTGTTACCTTACAAGGGCTGTTAAAAGACTGCCAAATGATGGTTCCTGGAAGAAGAAAGCAAGGGAGAGGGGAAAGGAAGATAATATCAGAGATTGCCAAACGATCAAAATGTACATCAGTTTAAATACTACAGAAGAAATAGGAATCAATAGAGGTAATGATGGCCTGATACAAGAACTGTTACCTGAAACAGCATGCGTGTCTCCCTTAGGACTAATATACCTGCTATAGCTGCAGGATTAATAAATCAGTCAATATAATAATCATTAGTGCAGCTGAAAATGCAATATCATTATATACAAAAATTTGAAATAATATAATATATATATGAAACTTGAAATATGCAAGCTGAATTTCCACCGACATTTGCTAGTTCAGGCATCAAAACACAATGGTCAGTCTAAATATTTTAGCAGCATCTATAGGTTTTCATCAAACAGGTAAGGTTGTAAAATGTAAGCACGTTTATTGGTTGTCTTAACATTGAAATACTTTTATAAAGAAAAAAATAAAAAAAAACTGTAAATATATTTAAAAATGAGCATTCTTCTGTAAACAGCCAGTTCTACTGCAACTAAGCATTCGCCAATGTCACCATTATAATTTTACTTTGAACCTAAATTTTGTTGGGCTAGAGATATTATCATTATATCCATTTCACCTATGATCCTCTTTTGGTTCGATCCATGTTCTCCACACATCATTGGATAAATGAATAAAATAGGAGTCAATACCATAAACCTAGCAACACATGCATATCATGTCACAATGGTTCCAACAGACCAGAGAGATTGCAGTCTTCCATTACACAAGTTTACCCAATGTTGACCTTCCATACCCTCATCCCATGGAGCAAGAAAGGAAAGAACAAAATCCTAATGATCAGGCTTGCCATATAACCCCCGAGTCACATTCACGGGGTCCATTGCGATGTATCTCAACGGTTGGCTACCTACAGATATTATGGGGAGGACATATGGTAAAAATAGACATCCAGGATACCAATCGGAAAATATTGGCACAGTGACAGAAAACCATAGCAGAACAACAATTTGACAACATTTCAAGATTCCTATCATCTGTCATATTATCTGCTAAATCATTCACTTCCCAGTCTTAACTCGATTGAAATATTACCCGCAGTAAAGTTACTTGCACAGTCATTATCAGAATCACCTACAAAGGTGCCACCCATTACAGGCGGCCATAGTTATTAATGGCGTGAGGCACCCCGAGGCGCCAAAGGTCTTCTAGAGCCTAGGCGTGAGGCACCAGGTAAGGTGCACGCCCTGGTGAAGCGAGGCGCGCTCAATAATAAATTATTTGCACAATTACATCAATAAAAACACTTCTAAATAGGGCAAAATATTACTATGTGAAGGGAAAAAACAGGGAAAAAAATGGAAGAAAAAATAAATAAACAGAATATAATTTGACTCATCAAATAAAAAAAACAGAATATATTTTGGTTTACTGCAGTAGTGACTCCAAAATAGAGCATAAGATAAAGAAAAGAAAACAGAGTGGGAAAAAAATACACGTATATAATATATAGTTTTTGGTTTACTGTTTAATAGACAAAAAGAAAAAAGAGGAGAGGAGAGGAGAGGAGAGGAGAGAGAATATAGACTCCAAAATAGAGCATAAGAGAGGGGGAAAAAAGAGGATGGGAAAAGAATATACGCACATATATATATATATATATATATATATTTGGTTTACTGTTTAATAGACAAAGAAAAAAAACAAGAGGAGAGAGACTCCAAAAGAGAGAGAGAAAAAAAAAAAAGAAGACTGGGAAAATATATATATAATTTTTGTCTTAGTGTTTAATAGACCAAAAAAAAAAAGAAACGAGAGGAGAGAAGAGAGAGAAGAAGAAGCGGAGGAGGGAAGAGAGAGAAAACATAGCTGGGTCGCTTTGCTTCATGGAGTCGTGAAGCCTCAGTCCCTCTCATTGCGATCTTTTCTTTTCCTTTTCAGATTCTACTTGCCCTAATTTCTTTGCCTTTTCAGATTCTACTTGCCCTAATTTCTTTGTGTAAGAGTCTCTTCTCCTAACAACTCTCTCCCATAAATCCAAACACAAGCCCAATATATATTATATACCAAATATATAATAGGTCAAACCTCAAGCTAGTTAACTATAAAATAAAAATCAGAAAAATAAGAAAAGTAATCAGGCGCGCCTAGGCACGTCCAGCACTCCATGTGAGGCGAGCGCCTAGGGGCCCCTTTTGAAGCCAACAGCGCCCAGCTCAAGGCGAAGCGCTGAGCTGGCACCTCGTGTTGCCCAGGGCCTAGGTGAGTGACTAGGCACGTCTTTCACAACTATGCAGATGCCTAAATGAGCATAGCCTGTGGCATCTTACTGTAATAACATTAAGAGAGAGATTATCAAAGTATGACAGTTTATTGTGACCAAAACAGAAGGTTCTCTCTTCGAACACTCCCTCCATCCACAAACAATAGGTAAACGTCTTAAAATAGAAAAGAACTATTTTACCAGCCGTCTGAAGATTCAAGAAAGTCTAGAACATGGAGGATATGCCTGGTAATGCATCATGGATCTCACATAAAGGTGTACCACCTGAGTCGGTATGGTATGCTCTGAAGTCTGGACATTCTACTAAAGGCTTAAGCCCATCTAGAACTAGAGCTTGTGACTTGTCAGAAAATCGGCATAGCACCGGTTATCCTTTTAAAAATTCTCGTATAGACCCCAATTTAAAAATGAGGTTGTAAAAGAAACAAATATAAAAACATGAAAAAGCAATTTGACCAAGTTACTGCTCCATTGATTACACTCACATGAGTGCTATCATTTGGATTTGGGTCCAAGCTAGTAATTTGACTTATCACTGATCCAGCGAGAGAAGCTGGCCTAGAGCTTGAGAATATGCAGGTACTATCTATTTCATTTCATCAACAGTAAAACTACACAATAATGACGTTTTTTTGCATAATTTCAAAATGAAATAATAAGTCACTTAAAGGTTGACCCAAAAAAATCTTCATTTAAGTGTGGATAAGCAAACCCCGACAGATTCAGACATGATACACTTTTTGGATATTGGGAGAACCTAGGTACTCTCCTGATCCAGGAAACAACACTCCAAGATCTCATGGAAGATACATGAGGAAATAAACAACCTATTGAGATCAGAGACCCAAAGGATTCATCACATGCATCCTTCTCAGACCAATAAAATTCGTAGGTCTGAGGAAGAAGGCCTATCAAATGGAGATTTGGAGAATTTTCTCTTTCACTCATATTTCTATTGTTAATGCAACATAGAGGACTGCAACTAGAAATAATTACCTTTCAAGGGTGAAATATCTATTAGATTATTACTCATAGAACCAGAAGCATAATGATGGCAAGTCACAATGGATGGTGCAATTGCTATAAAAGCTACTCCACTGAATGATCAGTCAAAGGCCAGCATATATCATTGTCTCACAAGAACAAACTTTTACTATAAAAATAAACATTTCCAGGTAGCTTACAAACTGACCTGTCTGCCCCTTCAAGGCTACAGAGAATGACTCTCCTCTTCTCCATGATCTTAAACTTGAGATACTTAAGGCCAAAAGAATGCCACCAAGGATGACACCAAACCTAATGGCAGAAATGCTTCCAGTTAGCATGAAAGAAAGAAAGCCACCAGAAGTGAGAAGGATACCTGCAAATTTTCAACAATAAAATGGCAAAAAAAAAAATTATGGTTAATCTAAATACTAGCCAAGAAACAGCACTAAGCGCGGCAAGTATCAGACCAGTGCGGTGTTATCACAAAATAGTGAAAGATCAGAACATCTGTAGTATAGATATCCATATGTCATATTTAGCACATACCATATGGTATCCCAAGGTAAAAATCGCGCATTTTAGAAATATCATTCACATCGTCAGTTGAGGAAGCAAATGTTTCCACAATATCCTTCACTGGTTCAGGAGACTTCTCTGCAGCTGTAGAGAGATTTTTTTTACTCTCTTCACTAATTTCCTTCGCAATCCCACTCAAATCATGTTTTGCCTTTTCTGCTTGAATTTTCCACTGCTCTGAAGTTTCTTTAAAAATAACCATTGCTTTCTTAGAGTACAATTCATATGCCTCTTGTGACACACCCTGCATCTTTAATGCTTGCTCTTTGAAACTAGCAAGTGTCTGTTTCCAAGCTTCCTCTGATTCTTCTTCTTTCTCTTTAAGATCACTCTCCTCCTCCTCCATTTTATCTGAAAAAGCCTGAAAAACAAAGAAATGGTCAAATATATAAAATGTGTTGAATAATATTCATATACAGAATAAGAAGATGATTGTACAATTTTTACAACCATGTGGGTGGATGCATGGGTGTGAGTGTGTGGGTGAGAAAAAGAGAGAAGGAAGGGGGGGGGGGGGGGGGGGGGGGTATAAGTCACACCATTTGTTTAGTTACCAATGCATAACAAGCTACCAAGTATCTTATATCAATTTCCTCCAACTAAAATTAAAGGCAACCTGTTCCTTAGCAAAGCATAAATGCTGCCTCCTGAATAAATTGCCGCAATTACCACAACCTTGCGATGGGATGCCAAGTCAAGATTGTGAGAAAGCAAGTAATAAGACGAATATCGCATCTCATCATTTGATTATTGAAAATGATCACCTATTGTTTCAGGGAGGATGATGCATTGCAATAACTCTTGATTTTATCCGAAAGACAATGTCAAAATGAAGAGACATGTATTAGCGTCGAGTTTCACACCCAATTAATCCTCCATTGCTACCAGTTGAGAATAGTGACTGTCATTAAACATCAGACCAACCATCAAACCAAAGGCAACCCCAGAAAAATGTCTCTTTCAACAGATGAACCACTCTCCCCCTCCAGTCATTTCTTTACTTCTGTTACTCAATTGTTTTAAGAAAGAATAAAAACATTTTCTAACATCAAATTCGAAGCGCCAAACTATATTAACTGTTAGGAAATTTGGATCATTTGGACAATCACAAATTCCCTATCCCAGGATCCTCCTTTGCAGAATATCAAAGAATCGAGAAACATAAAATACAACACAAAGATTTATAGTGGAAAACTCAAAATTGGAGAAAAACCACTATCATTGTCAAAGACAACCAAAGAAAAATTCACTGGTGTGTTTACCTTCATTTCAATCACCTCTATTTATAGGCTCCTAAAACACATGTTTGGATGGTTGATTTGAACATTCAAAGTTATGCAAGTTTGGTTGCCTGCCATTTCATTTGTTTGGCAACCTACCATTCACAAAGTCTTCTTTGGTTGACCATCTACCAAATTCAACTCCACATGTACCATATGCTAGAATTGATGTTGAAACCATTTTATATCTTCAAAAATTTTTGCCAAATTCCAACAATCTTCACCTTTGGCAAAAATTCTCCACCTCTGTTGCTCCACCTTGATGCAAAAGAAGAACATCATAGCTTCTACTACAAACACTGTCTTCACCAACAATTATAATTCTCAACACAGAATTATCATACTCCACCATAAAGAGTACACACACTTAGAATCAATCATTCTAAGAATTTTACCCTTACACATGTTGAACTAACCCGCTGAAAAATTATGGTGCAACTTCCACACTGATTTTTCAAAAAGTTCATCAGTCATCGACATCAACTCCATTACACACATTGCATCAATGTCAACCAATGCCCGTGTGCAAATTTGTGGACCCGCTAGCAATAACACATCCTCTTTTCATGACAACTTTTGGAGACTAGCGGTATGCCATGAGGATGTATATGCTCTTTCAGAGAGCATCAACAAAGTCCACATCTCCCAAAGCAGACATACTGTTAACTTCACCGTCGGTATTTGACCTTGAGTTGCTTACCGAACCAGCTCCACCTTTCGGACAATTTCTCTTGAATTGCCCAGATTGTCCACACCCCCAGCAAACTGATTTATTATTCATGGAGTTCTTCTTCCAACTTTTAGTTGCCACCAATGCCGAATTTTCAAGAGGAACACTATTTCCACCACTCAACCTTTTCTCTTCGGAGAAAAGTTTACCGGTGACTTCTGAGAAGGCTATCTTCTCATTCCCATGAATCAAGATAGGCTTCATGTGTTCGTAGGAAGGTGGAAGAGACCAGATAAGCCTCAAAGCTATATCTTCATCATCAATCTTAACTCAAATGGTCAGATATAGTAGTTCTCTCATTCATACGCAAAGTATGAAACTGCTCCTTGAGATACACTCGATTTAAGACGCCTTTTGTCTGATACATTTCTTCAAGCTTCTCCCAAAGTTTCTTAGCTGTGGATATTCTTTGCACATTAGCAAAAACATTTTTGGCCAAGGACAAACGAATTACGCTTGTTGCTCTCAAATCAAAATCTTCCCAATCTTCATCGCTCATATCGGATTTCGAAGCTTCTTTATTGGAATCAGGGGTCGGTCGCCCCTTCAAAGCCTTGTGTAAATCAGATTGAATCATCAAATCTTTGACTTGTACTTGCCACAAGCCAAAATTGATCCTCCCATTGAATTTTTCTATTTCGAATTTGACGCCTGACATTTCTGCTTCAAAGAACCAAATCTCTGATACCAATTGTTAGGAAATTTAGATCATTTGGACAATCACAAATTCCCTATCCCAGAATCCTCCTTTGCAGAATATCAAAGAATCAAGAAACATAAAATACAATACAAAGATTTATAGTGAAAAACTCCAAACCGGAGAAAAATCACTGTTGTTGTCAAAGACAACCAGAGAAAAATTCACTATGTGAAAAATTGTTACAACCACACTCTCAGTAATTTTCCTCTCACCCAAAACCCATACTCCTAGAAAATTGCTCACCCAATTTTCTCTCTATGGAATTAGATACATGATCCCAAGAAAAATACTCCTTTACAAAACATACCCGTAATACCCATATTGGGGAGCCAGATGCTCCCACAATATTTACATGTTTAAGAAGTCATTACATGTCTTGGATGCATCTTAACAATGAAGAGCCAAGGCCTTGCCACCAATGCTCACCAAATTTAGGCAGCCTAATTTCCTTTAAAAAAGATGGCTTTCAATCTTCTTCATTCAACTTTGATGGCTACCCACAAATTTTGACCATTGTAGTATTTTGTACCACATTTACCATGTGATGCAATTTATGATGAAGACCAATTTCAATTTTGCTTCTTAACTTCCACACATGTCATCACATACATATCCATATCTAGTTTATGCCAAATCCCAACATTAACTTATTACTTAATACCCATATCTAGTTTTTAGAACGACCATGAAGAAATCAAACAAATGCAAGACTTGCATATTCAAAATTGATTCTCATTTTAGCCTTCCTTACCCGAATATAACTCTTAATCATTCAAAGCGAATAGAAATTGATATATATCTACATACACATAACAACTACAAAAAATTCATCTATTCGGATGGCGAATTCTTCTTCAACAAACCTCGAATTTCACACCAACAAATGCTTATCTTCTCCAAAACTATCTAAGCAATTCGCATTTGAATCACGTAAGCAATAGTGTCCACCAATTAAACACTATGATACACAGTGAACTATATTGTTCAAAATTCGAACAATCTATAAAAAAAATATAGAGATTGCATAAAAGATTGAAATCATGAAATTCGAGCTTTACCGATTCTTCACGAGAAGATGCGAACGAAAAAATCGATCGATTCCTGGAGCTTCGAGGCGGCAGAGGAAGTAAACCGGCGCGACCCTCAACGGAGACTCCGTGAGGTGGTCGGAGTAGACATTTCCAGTGGACAGAGGTGGGGGAAGGACACAGAGCCATGGAAGCTCGCCTGAGAAACAGAGGCGAAGAGCTAGGGTTAGGGTTTGCGAGAGCAAACGACTCGATTGAAATACTCATAGTGGTGGTGTAAGTGTGTGTAAGATAGATAGAATATAGAGATAGAAAGTTGAAGATAGAGAAAGAGGGGGGGCGAAATAAACGATGGCGCGAGGGCGACTTGTTTATTAAAAAGGAAGCAGACAGAGAGAGAGAGGAGGGTCCGAAAAGCGGAGACGCCGTCTAGAGTGCGCTTGGTGTGAGATGCGCATCGCACCTGGTGACTATTGTTCAACTCTTAGGCCATGTTTGGTAGGCGGTCTTTCTGATCTGGTCTGGTCTAATCTGATCTGAAAAAGTTTATTGGGTAAGCGGTCTGGTCTTACTATTTATTTATTATTTATTATAATATTTATTTATGTATTATTTATTTCTTTATTTATTATTTCTTCACTTTATAATATATTTTATTATTTTATTATTTATATTATTAATTTATTATTTATTAATTTATAAATATATTCTATTTATTTATTATTATTTTATTATTTAATTCATTTTATTTATAAATTATTTATTCATTTTTAATTATTAAAAAATATATTTTATAAATTTAATATTAATTTATTATTATTATACTCATTTTTATTATTATTATGAAGTATTTATTCATTATTATATTTACTTATTATTTATTATTATATTTATTTATTATTATATCTATTTATTATTTTTTATTATATTTATTTATGTATTATTTATTTCTTTATTTATTATTTCTTCACTTTATAATATATTTTATTATTTTATTATTTATATTATTAATTTATTATTTATTAATTTATAAATATATTCTATTTATTTATTTATTATTATTATTATTTAATTCATTTTATTTATAAATTATTTATTCATTTTTAATTATTAAAAAATATATTTTATATATTTAATATTAATTTATTATTATTATACTCATTTTTATTATTATTATGAAGTATTTATTCATTATTATATTTACTTATTATTTATTATTATATTTATTTATTATTATATCTATTTATTATTTTTTATTATATTTATTTATGTATTATTTATTTCTTTATTTATTATTTCTTCACTTTATAATATATTTTATTATTTTATTATTTATATTATTAATTTATTATTATTAATTTATAAATATATTCTATTTATTTATTATTATTTTATTATTTAATTCATTTTATTTATAAATTATTTATTCATTTTTAATTATTAAAAAATATATTTTATAAATTTAATATTAATTTATTATTATTATACTCATTTTTATTATTATTATGAAGTATTTATTCATTATTATATTTACTTATTATTTATTATTATATTTATTTATTATTATATCTATTTATTATTTTTTATTATATTTATTTATTATTATTATTATTTATTTCATTTTGTTTATTATTTATTATTTTTATTATATTTTTAAATATGTTTTATGTAATTTATTATTATTATTTATTATTTAGTCCATTTATTATTATTATTATATTTATTTATTATTATTGTATTCATTTTTTATTATTATTATGTTTTATTTAATTTATTATTTATATTATTAATTATTCATTTTTAATTATTTATAAATATATTTTATTATTTATTCATTTATTTATTATTATTAGGTATTATTTATTTCATTTTTTATTATTATTTATTATTTATATTTTATTTTTAAAATATGTTTTATTTAATTTATTATTATTATTATTATTCATTTTTATTATTATTTATTCATTTTTAATTATTTATAAATATATTTTATTAATAAGACCAGACCGGACCACCAGGAACCACCTTTTTTTTTGTCTTAAATGAGACCATTTTGGTCTGATTTGGTCTTACTTAGTTTAACCAAAAATTTGGGACCAATGCTACCAAACACGGTCTGGTCCCATAAAATGCAAGACCGGACCAGACCACCTACCAAACAGGGCCTTAATCATTCAAAGCGGAGGTGTATAAGGCTGTTTGGTAGGCGGTCCGGTCTGGTCTTATCTGGTTTGGTCTAGTCTTATCTGGTTCGGTCTGGTCTGGGTGATGTTCTGAAAGTCTGTTTGGTAAAGTTGTCTGGTCTTATGGTCTTATTCAAGCTGTTTGGTCTTATGTTTGGAAAATAAAAATAAAAAATATATATAAAATTCAAAAAATATATTAAGTATAAAAAATATATAAAATTTGAAAAAATATAAAAAATTTGAAAATAATATAAGAAATTCAAAAATAATATATTTTTCAAAATTTATAAATTATTTCAATTTTTTATATTATTTTTTGAATTATATATATTAATTTTGATTTTTTCTATTATTTTTAATTTTTTATATTTTCTCAAATATATATATATACCTAATTTTGTATATTATTTTTGAATTTTATATTTTTTCAAATTTTATACATTATTTCAAATTTTTTATATTATTTTTCAAAACTTATATATTATTTTTTAAATTATATATATATATTTAAATTTTTATATATTAATTTTGATTTTTATATATTTTTTTAAAAATTAATACATTATTTTAAAAAAATTATATTATTTTTCAAATTTTATATATTATTTTCGAATTTTATACATTATTTTTTATTTTTCTGTTATTTTGGAATAAATTTATTTTCCCAAATTTTAAATATATTTTTTGCATTTTATATATTAATTTTGAATTATATATATATATTTCAAAAAAATTATATTATTTTTTAAATTTTATATATTATTTTCAAATTATATATATATTTTTAAAATTTTATGGTCTCATGTGTTAAGACAATTGTATATAAGACCATTTGAGACCATCATTTTTTGTTGTCTCAAATTACCCCTTTTGGTCCCAAGTGGTCCTTGTTTTTTTGGAACCGTGTTGCCAAACAGTGTCCGGTCCCAAAAAAAACCATTATGAGACCGGACCACATGGGACCGGACTGCGAACCAAACAGGGTCTAAGTACTCCGTTATTGACTGTCCTTTTTCTATAATTCATATTAATTTGAATTCGAGATGATATCATAATGTTTAATTTTGAAATATTGGGATTATAGAACCAACAATGTTACTAATTTTAATTTTATTGTTACAACTTACAACCTCTTATTCATGAACATATTATTTATTTATTTTATATCTTCTTGTAATATTTGTTAATTTAGGGTAGCGTTTGGTTCGTGTTTTTGCTTTTGTTCTGTGAATTTTATAAAGCAGAAATATATGTTCTTGTTATGAAATGTTGTAAGTCTAAACTAGAAACGCGTTTGGTACCGATATTTTTTATGTATAATTTGTAAATATTTTGGTCATTTTTTATTTTTGTGAACGGTGCAAAAAACACACAAAAAATATATATCATTTTAGTACTTCCTAAAAATAGCACTATTTATTTTAGGGTTAAGTACTCACAACACTCCTGTAATATAGATAGTGTGTTTATAACACTCATTAGTTTTAAAATGTGTGTATTGACACCTATTTTTTAGGATAAGTGCTTAAAACACCCATGTAATATAAATATTTTGGGTATAACACCCGTTAATTTTTAAATATGTATTTTGCACCTAATTATTTTGGACAAGTGTTTAAAATACTTCTATAATATAGATATTGTGCTTATAACACCTATTAGTTTAAAAATGTGTAGATATATATATTTTTGAAGAATTAAGATTTATATATAATATCAAAGAAAATGTATAAGACATACTAATAAAAATGTGTTTATTGACACCTAAATTATTATGAATCACTCAAATTATTTATTTATTTATTTTTAGTTTCTTGAGTTTCTAAATTAAAATTAATTATCTATTTTTTGTATTCATATATTTCTATAAGGGGCAATCCTTTATTTTTCACATTAAAAATCCAAAAATATGATGTCAACGATTATTTTGGTATTAATTAAACAAACTTATTTTTATTTTTTATTTGTTCGTTTTTAGTAAATAAATCCACCTAGTTTCTCTTTTTGGTTTTTTTTCTTTTTTATTTTTCTCTAAAATGAAAAAATAAAGGTGCGAATTGCCCCTAGATTGGTGCGAGCATTTAACCCCCTATACTATTCATACAGTGCATTTAACCCCCATGTGGTTCTACTTCACCCCAAATCTTTTAATATAATGCAAGTTGCCATTGTTCTATATTAAAAGATTTGAGTGAAGTAGAATCACAAGGAGATTATACGCACTGTATGCGTATCATAGGGGTTAAAAGCTCACGACCCTTTACTTTATGTTTTTCTACTGTAAAAAATAAAATATTGGTGTCAACTATATTTTTGTTGTGAAAAATAAGAAAAAACATAGCAAAAAACAAAAAAGGGGAACCAAACATACCCTTTCACATGATTGTGTTGTATTTTTTTTTCTACTTTTAATATTTTGCTTCATAGAATATTGTCATATCTTATAATATTTTTGTAGATTATTTTTCTTTTATTACATCTGGTTGCATATGATTTGTTCATTCGACTCTAAAATGAATTCCCAATATTATTTTGTTTGTTTACCTTATATTTGATAGTAATTTTTCTCATTTAATGCGTCAAATTTATTTGTCTAACACTAACAGGAATGCACTGTAGTTATGTTTTTCTACCTAACATTTTGGGTAGTTCTTTTTTTCTTTTTCTTTTTATTTATTTTTTATTTTATTTTAGTTGGTATTGGTTTCTCACAAAAAAATATAACTATTTTTTCCGACTTGCTACATCAATTCTATCAAAAACATAAGTCCATGTTATTAAATCCTTTGAGTGTGGTGAGCTCCTGAGTGCATATTACACATTCCAAAACTGGACAGAGGACAAGTGAGCACTAGGCAAGCAAGGGATAGATGCTGCCATCTAAGCAACATTATTCAAATCGAATATATATATACACACACATATATATTCAAATCGAATATATATATACACACACAATAAGCTAAGGCTCGTTTGGTAACTGGTCTGCTCTGGTCTGGGTGATGTTCTGAAATTTTGTTTGGTAAGCGGTCTGGTCTGAGGAAACTGGAACCAAACCATATTTGACAAACTGTCTGGTTCCAAACTTCTTTGAACCAGACCCTGTTTGGCAAACTGGTCTGGTCTTAAATTTATAGTAAACTGTGAAAATATTGAATATATTTTATATGATGTAATAACCTTAAAACCCACACATTTAATTTGTAAACATTTGTTAAAGTCTTTTTCATTGATTTTTATTATGTATTTCTTACATAATAATATTATATTGGTTTTGTAAAAATTTCTTAGAGGATGATTATTGAACTCCAATTATCAAATATTACAATAAATAGGTTTATACAAGCCACATTTTTTATTATACAAAAATTATGATAACACAAATTTCACAAGTCACACACTAATATCACATAACAACTTCAAATGTCAATAACATGTAAATAATGTACTCTGATATTTTGGCTTTTAAATTTTTTTTATTTATCATTTACTATTTACTATTTATTTATTATTTATTATTATTTTTATATATTATTTAATTCATTTTGTTAATTATTTATTATTGTTTGTTTATAAATATATTTTATTAAATTATTATTTATTATTGTATTTATTTATTATTATTATTATGTATTATTTAATTCATTTTATTTCATTTAGTTTGTTTATTATTTAATTCATTAATTATTATTATGTATTATTTAATTAATTTTGTTTATTATTCATTTTTTTTATAAATATAATTCATTTAATTTATTATTTATATTATTATATATTCGTTTATTTTAATTAATTTATAAATATATTTTATTATTTTATTATAATATATATGTAATATATATATATATATATATATTTAAGATATAATTTTTTTATATAAAAAGGTAAAATATATATATATTATTGTAATATATATTATAATATATATATAATATTTTTTTATATAAAAATTTAATACCGAGACACGGGGCGGGGCAAAAAATAAAAAAAATTCCGGGGGTGGGGCGGGTTCGGGGATGGGGTTGGGGATCCCCGCCCCATTGCCATTCCTACATGGTTAGGAATGACAATGGGGCGGTGTAATGGTTGAAATATTTGGCCCAATTATAGATGGGCCACTGGACTGATGGGCCAACGACGGATGGGCCAGGGACCGATGGGCCAGAAGGCGGATGGGCTGAAGACAAGCAGGCCGAAAAAAGCAACAATGGGCCCATGAAAATTTCTAGAAGCTAAAGTGTGGACCACAAGGCAAAAAGTAATCCAATTATAGTATGAAGAGTCCAAATAAGATTAGGGTTTATCAAATCCCTTGATTTAAGGGGTTGATAAACCTGGGTACATGGGCTTGACCCATTTATCACAAACTTGTATAAATAGAGGACTTTGATTAATGAGAAAGGATCCCAAAGTTTTAACAAAATTTTTATTGTGTAACTTTTCTGCATTTACACAATTGGCGCCGTCTGTGGGAAATCCCTATTATTGAAATCCTTTTTCAATAAGTTTCTCACCCTCTGCAAAGAAGCTAAGATTCGTACCAACAATGGCGATCACACGTTCACAACATACCGATTTACCTCCAAACGGAGGCCAGCAACCAGAAGATCCGATCAGACGAGCCCTAGAGGAGAGGACTGCCGAGTTAGAAAGGCAAAACGCTGAATTGACGGCAAAATTGGCTCAACTACAGAATCCACAGGAGGTCCATGACGACGAGCAGTCCGGCCAACGCGAACGGTCTGTAGACCGCCAGACAGACATGGATGACCCACCCGCTAGAGCCCACAACGATCGTGAGGAACAGACAGAGTCATCCCTACAGGTTCTTGGGGCGCGTAATCCTGAGGAGGTCCTGACCATGAAAAAACTGGAGGAAATCATGTCAAGATTCCAGCGAGACGTGCTCAGGGACCTAAAAGTACAGACCCCAATCGATCTGGCCTCCGAGGCATCCATAGACGCCGTTCAGACACCATTCACCGTCTCGATCACCAGCGTGCCCTACCCGGAAAGGTTCAGGTTACCGAAGTTCACCCTGTTCGATGGTACAAAAGATCCAACCGAACACATCTATCACGTCCATACCAAGATGAATGTTTACAACGAAAACGAGGCCTTACTCTGCAAAGTTTTCCCCACCAGCCTGACCGAAGCAGCCCTCATGTGGTTCAGAAAGCAACCGACTCGATCGATCGGTAGTTGGCTCAGACTCTGCGAGTTATTTATCGCACAGTACTTTGGCAACAAAAGGCAGAAGAAGACTATCTCCAGTCTGTTTACCATGATCCAAGAAAAGGGCGAATCCCTGAAAAGTTTTGTCTCAAGGTTCAATGTGGAGATGTCTTCAATTGACAACTGCGATCAACATTCAGCCGTTGAAGCCTTCAGAATGGCCCTGATACCTGGAACAAAGTTCCATCAGTCCCTAGTCAAGAGGCCGCCAGCCGATATTGGAGAGCTCAACTCTAGGGCACAAGGACACCTCCGAATATAGGAGGAGTTGGCGATACGACAAAGAAGGACCGCCTTTGCAACAGTAGAGGCCAGAGCGTCCGAACCATCCAGGGTAAAGGATCGGGCACCAGGCCGGAAAAGACCGAGCGCACCTCCTGCTCCTTCCCCAGCCCCAATGAAACGACCAAGGTTTGAGGAGAAGGTCACCCCCTTAAAAGTGACCTTGGCAAAGTTGTACCAGGAAACAAAGGGCAAAGGAATCTACCGGTCGCCACCTCCCATCAGACAGCCGATGGACCAAAGGGATATGTCAAGGCACTGCGCCTTCCATGGCGAGTACGGGCACCACGCTAATGAGTGCAGAAGCCTCAGAAGATAGGTGGAAGCCATGATTGCAAAAGGAGAATTGACCGAGTATGTTGCCAAGGAAGGAGCCCGATCAGATCAAGCAACGCATGCCTCTACCAGGGGGGCTATGGGACAACCCGTACGGGTCATTCACATGGTCCATGGAGGGCCCAGTCGGTCAGAAGCGGAAGAAGCTCGTAGATCACAGATGCGTCAAGCCCAGAAGTTACGAAGGGTTGGAGAAGTCTCCAAGTTTCAAAGCCCGAGAGAGGATGCCCGGATTACTTTCACCTCTGCGGATATGCAGAATATTCAGACACCTCATGACGACCCCCTGGTCATCTCCCTCATGGTCTCCAACTGCCTGATCAAGAGGGTAATGGTCGATCCAGGAAGCAGTGCCAACATTATCACCAAATGGGCCTTTGAGAAACTGGAGATCAACCCCCAAGAAATAGTCCCATCCAGAAGCCCGATAGCAGGATTCGATGGAAAGAGAGTGGAACCAGTGGGGGAAATCCAACTACCAGTAACGGCAGCGAGGCACACACTCCGAGAGACTTTCGTGGTGGTGGATGTCAAACCTTCCTATAATCTCCTCATGGGAAGGGGATGGATCCATCGTATGAACGGAGTCCCTTCTACCATGCATCAGGTCATGCGGTGTATTGATCCGAACGGAGTTGACGTAATCGATATCAGGGGCGATCAGGTAGCGGCAAAGGAGTGTTATGCAGTCACTATGAGAAGTCTAAAAAGGAGAACGGAACCAGAACAAAAGTCGCAGTCCAAGACAGTACTTGATGCCAAATAGCAATTACAGGAGGGCGGTTCGGGATCACCGATAGCAGTTGAACCACTACTGGAAGTTCAAATTTGTCACGATCGCCCTGAGAGGTTTACCTATGTTGGTTCAGGCCTTAATCCACAAGAAAAAGAGGAAATGGAATCCCTTCTCCGATCCAATGCTGACATATTTGCGTGGAGCCATATGGACATGACCGGTATTGATCCATCAGTTGCCCTACATTCTCTCAATGTGGATCCCGGCGCAAAGCCTGTTAGACAGAAACAAAGACGAATGGGAGCCCATCGAAACCAGATCATAGCCGAAGAGGTTGATCGACTTCTGCAAGCAGGATTCATAAAAGAGGTTCAGTATCCTTCCTGGTTGGCAAACGTGGTGGTGGTCCAGAAGAAAAATGGCAAGTGGAGGGTATGTGTTGACTTCACTGATCTGAATAAAGCATGCCCGAAAGACTGTTTCCCTTTACCAAAGATCGACCAGATGGTAGATGCCACCGCAGGATTCGAACGCCTGAGCTTTCTGGATGCATACTCTGGCTATAACCAGATCGGAATGGACTCGGAGGACCAGGAAAAGACCGCCTTCATCACTGAGTTAGGTACATTTTGTTATACGGATATGCCTTTTGGACTAAAGAATGCAGGTGCTACCTATCAGAGGTTGGTCAGAAGGGTGTTCCAAGGGATGATAGGGTCCACCATCGAAGCCTACATCGATGACACATTGGTCAAAAGCAAGGAAAAAGGAGACCATCTTGCCGATCTGCAGCAGGTATTCAACACCCTCCGGAAGTACAATATGAAGCTCAATCCAGCCAAATATTCTTTCGGAGTATCCTCAGGCCAGTTTTTGGGGCACATAGTTGATCGGACGGGAATACAAGCTAGCCCTACACAAGTCAAAGCTCTCGTAGAGACAGCTGAGCCAAAGTCTAGGAAAGAAATCCAGGTGCTAACCGGGAGAATAGCGGCCCTCAGTCGTTTCATCTCTCGGTTAACCGATCGGTGCAGGCCGTTCTTCCAGGCAATAAGAGCGGCACAAGGAGAAGTCTGGGGGCCCGAACAAGCGGAGGCCCTGCACCAACTCAAAAGTTACATGACGAAGCCCCCGATCCTGGCAACCCCTGAAGCCGATGAGCCGCTGCACCTATATCTGGCCGTTTCAGTAACATCTACCAGCGCCGCTCTGGTCAAGGAGGGCAAAGGGTACCAGAAACCAGTCTTCTACACCAACAAATCCTTTGCTGATACAGAAACCCGTTATTCAAAACAGGAAAAGCTAGTACTATCGCTGGTCAATGCTAAACGACGTCTGCGGCATTATTTTGAAGCATACCCAATTATAGTACCTACCGTAACTCCGATCAGGTCCATAATGGCGAAACCTGAGTTATCTGGGAGAGTATCAAAATGGGCGACTGAATTGGGAATTTTCGACATAACCTATGTCCCCCGAACGGCCATCAAAGGACATGCAGTAGCTGACTTCCTGCTGGAGACAGAAACTACTGACTGCACAGAAGAGGTTGAGCCTGGATTGTGGGTCGTGTTCGTGGATGGATCATCCAACATTAACGGAGCAGGAATTGGAGTAGTACTCGTGACACCGGATGGTACTAAAATCCAACAATCCGTTAGACTGGAATTTCCAGCTTCTAACAACGAAGCAGAGTATGAAGCCATCCTTGCAGGAATTCGGTTAGCCCGAAGCCTTCAAGTTCAAAGAGCAGAGGTGGGAAGTGACTCCCAACTAGTCGTGCGACAGTTAAATGGGGAGTACGAAACCCGAGAGCCGAAGATGGAAGCCTATAAGAATCTGGTTCTAAGGGAGGCCGAAGAGTTCCAGCAAATAAACTTTGAACAGATTCCCAGAGGGGACAATTCTGCAGCAGATCATCTGGCCAACCAAGCCTCCGAAACAAAAGAAAGCATGACTCGCACTGTGCCAATGGACTTCATCGCCCGATCCAGCTTGAAACCCCCCGAAGAAGTAATGGTCATCCCATGGGAACCAAGTTGGATGGATCCGATAGTAGATTATCTAAGATTTGGTACATTGCCTGAATCTAAATCAGAAGCCCGGAAGATAAGAATGAAGGCAGCCAGATATGCCCTATACAACGGCCACCTATACCGAAAGTCTTTTTCCGGACCATACTTGAGATGTCTCACCCCCTCCGAGGCATCGGCAGTTATGGAAGAGATTCATGCAGGAGCTTGTGGCAATCATTCCGGAGGAAGATCCCTAGCTCATAAAGTCCTCACCCAGGGGTATTTCTGGCCCTACCTGGCAAGGGACGCTGAAATTTATGTCAGACACTGCAAAAAATGTCAGTTTCACGGAGATGTCATTCACCCACCGCTAGAGTTCTTAAACCCAACTATTATTCCTCACCCTTTTGCCCGATGGGGCATGGACATTGTAGGCCCTCTCCCTCAGGCAATAAGATGTACCACACATGTTCTCCTGGCTACCGATTATTTTACCAAATGGGTGGAAGCGGAAGCGTATCCCACCATAACAGGCAGCCATGTTATAAAATTCATCTGGAGCCACATCATCTGTAGATTCGGCCTACCCCGAACCATAATGATGGATAATGGCACCAACCTAGACAACAGAAGGGTTCAAGCATTCTTAGCAAAGCATGGGATCAATCAAAACACTTCTTCCGTCGGCTACCCGCAGGGAAATGGGCAAGCCGAAAGGACGAATAGGACAATTTTTGACACACTGAGAAAAAAACTTGAAGACGCAAAAGGGGCTTGGTTGGAGAAATTGCCTGAGGTGTTGTGGTCCTATCGGACTACTCCGAGACAGCCAACTGGAGAAACCCCTTTCGCCATGGCGTATGGGGCCGAAACAGTTATCCCGACCGAACTAAAAGTACCTACTTTAAGGAGTCAAGCCTGGGAGGAAGGTCCAAACAATCAGCACCTAGCCCATGATCTAGATCTCCTAGAAGAAAAACGGGAAGCCGCCGGGATAAGATTGGCTGCCTATCAGCAGCAGGTCAGAGCACGTTTCAATTAGAAAGTCAAAAGAAGAGAGTTCCAAGTGGGCGATATGGTGCTCAGAAGAAAGATTGGGATTGTAGGCAAATTACGAGAGACATGGGAAGGACCTTACACAGTGGTTGAGGTTATCGGACGTGGTGCTTATCGGGTTCGGAAGAACGAAACAGGCCGCCTCGAGTCCAACTCTCAGAATGCCTATCGGTTAAAGAGGTATTATCCTTAGATAGTTGATTTTCTTGTTAAGAAAATAAAACTGTGTCTTTCTATGACACCCTTGTTACGAAGCATCTGTGCCCGATATTGGTACCTCTGCTTCATGATTTTCAAGTTCATCTCAATAAAGATAAGTTCTATTTTTATGCAAGGCTCTTGGATTATAAAATTTCCTAAGTGTTTGAGTTCAAACCTGATTTGAACAAACCAGAGGATAAAATCAAGCCTCAGGGGCCAAAAGCCCGAAGGCTTCACAATTTGCTAAAATTTCCTAAGTGTTTGAGTTCAAACCTGATTTGAACAAACCAGAGGATAAAATCAAGCCTCAGGGGCCAAATGCCCGAAGGCTTCACAATTTGCTAAAATTTCCTAAGTGTTTGAGTTCAAACCTGATTTGAACAAACCAGAGGATAAAATCAAGCCTCAGGGGCCAAATGCCCGAAGGCTTCACAATTTGCTAAAATTTCCTAAGTGTTTGCGTTCAAACCTGATTCGAACAAACCAGAGGATGAAATTAAGCCTCAGGGGCCAAAAGCCCGAAGGCTTCACAATTTGCTAAAATTTCCTAAGTGTTTGAGTTCAAACCTGATTTGAACAAACCAGAGGATAAAATCAAGCCTCAGGGGCTAAATGCCCGAAAGGCTTCACGATTTGCTAAAATTTCCCATGTATTTGAATTCAAATCTGATTTGAACTAATCAGCGGATAGAATCGAGTCTCAGGGGCTCATTGCCCGAAGGCTTTGTGACTCACTGAAATTTCCTAAATGTGTGAAGTTAAAATAAATAATAAATAGCCTCAGGGGCCATATGTCCGAAGGCTCGATTTGTTTCATAAAAGCCAAGTACGAAACGATAAAAACTCACACAAAGGATGAATAATTACTGGAAAAAAAAGGGATAAAAGTTCTTGTTCATTAAAAATAAAGGAAGTTACAAGAAATTAGCCCATTGGGGGAAACCAAAACATATAAAGTCCTGGCTACTGTTCGGGAGGATGGTATTCTTTCCCCTTCAGGATGGCAGCAAAACGCTCCTCGTTCTCAGAGGCAGGAGGGTTTTCATAAGGAAAGGGTATTCCCATATGGGCATCGAATGCCTCTGCGGTCTTGAATTCCCTAGATTCCAGAGGGATATGTTCCATTTCATGCCTACATCTCCAGGCCCTGACCGCTCGGAGGTCACAGATGACACTGTATCTTTTGAACATGTCAAGCCCTCCCAGACGGCACACCTCAACCTTTTCCCGCTCCAGGGAAAGAAGCCTTTCTGATTCTGCCAAGAGTTTATCAGATTCAGCTTTTTCAGCTGCCATCTGCCTAGCAACCTCTTTCGCTTTTTCCAGCTCGGCAGCCAGAACCAGCTTTTCGGCAATCAGGGTTTGTTTTTCCGCCTCACCGGTTTCCAGAATAGTCTTCTGCTCAGAAACGGTCTGGCGAAGACCATCCGCCTCCCTGACCAAAGAAACCCGGTGGATCTCATTCTGTTTTATTTGAGCCTTCATACCGGCCATCTCTCTGACATCAGTCTCAAGGAGGCTGTTGTAGGCCTGAACGCCGTAGAGAAGCTGCGCAACAAAGATTGGATTATTATACAAATAACGGTCAACAAACGAAATAGAAAACACAAACTGATGATTGAAGTCTTTTACCTCCATAACCATTATCGAAGTCTTCTTAGCCAGATCAGTCTTGGTGATTTTTTATTGAGCCGCCCTATCAGCTGGTGTCCAGATACCTTTGGCCATAGCCCGAAGAGCTTCCGGATGGTTAAAGGTGATTTGATCAGCACAAACCGGAGTTCCATCTGGCAGCAGAAACTTAGGCTCCCAAGGGATCAGAGCTTGGGATGATTCAGGGGCAGCAGGAGCCTTGCTTGAAGAAACATTCTTGGCTTGTGCCCTTGTCCTTTTAGTACCCACTCCACCAGTTGTACTGGATCGGGTCCTCACAGTTGGAGCATTGACAGGAGGCGGAGGAGGAACCGATGGGTTCTGCGATAGTGGTGCTGGCGGACTCCGAACAGGAGGAGGCACCGAAGTCGAAGGCGGTGCTGTTGACAACGGCACAGCATCAACATGCGTAATCCCTTCGGGAACTTGAGGGATTCTGGCGGACATAGGTTTGTCAGGAAGGTCCATCCTGTCAACACCAGCGCCCAAGTTAGAGATCGATTCAAGATTGTCCATGGTCAGCAGGTCAGTAGCCGATCGGGTCTTGCCCCAGACATGGGTTTTCAAGAGACCTATCCGCTGTTTTATAAAGGTAAGGGGAAGATCCTTGTCCTCGTAACCTAGAAATTTGAAGGCATAGTTCCCCCGGTGAAGGTCACAATGGTCACAAAGGCAAGAAGCCTTATGAAGGGGGCGGTAGACAGGCAGACGAATGGGACCGAACTTATTGGGGATCGGGAAAATACGAGAAAAAGGGTATGACCAATTGCCACTCACTACTACCATTCGTTCCTTCCATCCCTTGCCCGATTTTTCAGTATCGGTACAGATGTTGCGGCCGTGAAAGGGGAAAAGGTTGTATCTACCTCTACTCGCTCTGGCATTTTGGAAAAAATAACAAAGGAGGAGGTCGGCCATCCCTAAGTTCAGATCCATATCCCTATTGTACAACAGTAGCATGGATATGATCCTAATGCTGTTCGGGTTCAGTTGAAGAGGGTGCAACCCAAGCATGAAAAATACATAGTGAAAAAAGGGATGAAGAGGAAACATTAGAACCCTAAGATGAGAGGCCGACAGCAGAATGCTACCGGGGGCTAGGCCCTGGCTCTGGGTAAAGTCTAGGTAACCAGGATAGGGGGACACATCAACGTCCTGGGGAACATGGGTCTCAGCCCGAAGGTGTTTGACGTCCACTTCAGGTCGGGTCCTCTTAAGTGGGGCCACTACGAAAGGTTCAGAAGGTTTGGATTTCGCAGGACCGGTCGCTGAGGAACCCGGAAGGTTAGTACTTTCGAGAGTGGTCTTTCTGGTTCCTTTAGAAACAGGCTGGGGAGTGTCACTACTAGTAGAATCGGTACCTGAGGCAGAAGGTAAAACTACTTCCTCTACCGACCGGGTATCGTCACTATCAGACATAATGTTAAGAAATGTAGAAGAGACAGAAGGGGGTAAAGGTGATAAATTAAAGAAAGAAGAAAGACCGATCGACTTACTTAATTGACGAAGGAAGAGTTACGAAAGCTCTGAGTAACAGCAGGTTTCTATGGTATCTGAGATGAGCGACGGAATGAACGGCGGCAATGACAAAGAAACGAATCCCAGTAATGAAGAACTAAAGAAGGCAGAGACAAGAATATAGAGTTACAAAGTATGGAAATGTGATGAGAAGTGAAGAATAAGGGGGGTTTTATAGAAGGAGAGAAGGAAGCCAAAAAGGCTGCACGAAGTCCGAAAGGCACGCCAAAGCCGTCATGGTGCGAGATTTAAGGGAGAAATGGCCTCACGTTTTGGCATATCATTAAGTAGACAATAATGACATGACAACTCATCATCTTCATTTCCCATAAAAGCTATTAGTGTATATATACATAGGTATTTACATTTATTAGGTCATGGGCTTTAGAAAGGATGACAAGCCCATAACCTCAGGGGCCTGTGTAATGGTTGAAATATTTGGCCCAATTATAGATGGGCCACTGGACTGATGGGCCAACGACGGATGGGCCAGGGACCGATGGGCCAGAAGGCGGATGGGCTGAAGACAAGCAGGCCGAAAAAAGCAACAATGGGCCCATGGAAATTTCTAGAAGCTAAAGTGTGGACCACAAGGCAAAAAGTAATCCAATTATAGTATGAAGAGTCCAAATAAGATTAGGGTTTATCAAATCCCTTGATTTAAGGGGTTGATAAACCTGGGTACATGGGCTTGACCCATTTATCACAAACTTGTATAAATAGAGGACTTTGATTAATGAGAAAGGATCCCAAAGTTTTAACAAAATTTCTATTGTGTAACTTTTCTGCATTTACAGGCGGGGATCACTTTCCTCATCCCCGACTCCGTTGAATTTCGGGGCAATATAACCGCCCCGCTCCCGTTTATTTTTGTTGACTCTTGCCTCGCCCTGCCCCCAATATCCCCCGCCCTGGTTAATACTTTTAATTTTTTATTTATTTATTCACCTTGTCATTATTATTTTTCTAATTGATAATTTGAACATACAAAATATTAAAACACTATATTCCTTCAAAAATAAGTCTTGGACATAGAAAAATATTAAAACATCAAAATACCAAGCTATTGCTTCCAAAATAAGTCTTGAACATACAAAAAAATCCAAAATAAGTCACCAAATTAAACACACAAGTCTTAAATTACCATTACAAAGTCTTAAACATAAAAAAAAGATTCAAAATAAGTTGTTGCCGCCCAAAGTCACCAAGCTGCTGCTTCCAAAATAAGTCACCAAATTAAAACACTAAGTCTTATATATAAGAGTATATTTGTTATATGTAACATATATAGGGATATTTTTGTAAATCAAGTAAACGGGGCGGGGCAGGGTTCCTCCAAACCCGTCCCCGAATCCTGCGGGGGAATTTTTCCAACCCCCATACCCGCCCCCATTTATTTAAATGGGTCCTTAAACCCGGGATAAACGAGGCGGGGCGGGGCGGATATTTTTGTCATCCCTAGCCATTGCCCTTCCCAAAATTTTCAGAAATTACTTTTACTGTCCCCAAAACTTATATATTTTATGAATAAATTCATAAAAATTTCATAGGGCCCCTCTCAATTTCTAAATTTTTTTCCTTTACTACCTTAAATATTATATATTTTATAAATAAATTTATGAAAATTGCATATGCCCCCCCAAAAATTTTAAAATTTTCTTTTAAAACCCCAAAAAAATTATATATTTTATTAATAAACTCACAAAATTTTTTCTCTGACCCCTGCTGCGTATGATTCCTGGCACCGCCCCTGCTAATAGCCAAGCCAAGGAAAGCACCCTTGCATCTCTTTTCTCTCCAAAGTATCTCACTATTGGATTACAACATTGATATTGGCTGTAAAATATAATTCGCATAAAATAATTATTACAAAAATTTAGTAATCACATCTAATGGTATTTGTAATTGGTGTAGATGCATTTTCTTATTCACTTATAAATAATATATATATATTTCTGTTGTTGGTGATGAATTTTCTTACTGAGCAAGAAAAGTTTTTCGTGTATACTATACATATATATATACGTGTACATTTTGAAGTCCTACCGTAATGGGTCTGATGGAACTCAGCCCAAGTTAACAACCCAATACTGAAATGAACTTCTGTAATCCATTCAATTAGAAAATGGGCTTCATCGGTTTAGGCCCAATGTGAGAAATTGACATTAACTCCTTATACATCATCCCTTTATTACGAGTCTCTTTCTTACCTATTTTCAAACTACTAGGAGTAACCCAGAACATGTAAGAATCTGAAAGTCTCGACTGAGCCCAACTCAAGCCCATTATCTTGTGGGCCTAGCTTCAATTGTCTCAACCTCAATTATCGGACTTGGTCACGACCTTAACAACTTTGGTAATTGGCATCTAACAAATGGGAAAGGAAAAATGTCAAAGATTAAAATATATTACTTCAGTCCCATAAAGGTTGTCTAATTTGGACATTTCAATATTTTATGGATGTGTGATCTTTTATGTGTAATTTTTATTTTTGCCCTCAACAATAAAGTATTATGATGTGTTCCATGTTTGTTTGAAATTTGTGGAAGAATGATAGTTGTGGAAAATGAAAAGTTATATTGTATTGTGATTCGAAATTGGATAAATATTTTAGAACAAGTAAAGTTAAAAAAGTGGATAACTAATATGGGACGACGGTTCATTTTATCTCAATCTCATGTGGAAAATGTGAGAGCGATTCCGAGTTATTTATTCAATTTTCTGTTTTCAAAATTAAGAATTACACTCATTTAAACTTGATTGTAACACGTTAAAATAAGTGTCAAGTCATTGTATATGTCTAAATCATTATGTGTATATACTATGTACTAGTAGTTAGAAGTCTCCATTTTTTTATTGATGGATTGAGACAACAATTTCCCCATATGTGAAAGTGGTAACAATGGACCCAAAGAACAGGTTGAGAAAGATGTTTCAACCATACCAACAGAATTCCACCTAAATTAAAGACACACCATGTAACACAGTAAATTCCTAATGGTCTAGTTTTTACTGTGGTCTCAAAGAGCGTTACAACAGCAAGCCCTTGTCGTTTTACTGTCTGTAACACACTAAAATGGGCAGTAGTGGTAGCAGAACTTTTGAAAATTTAACCTTGGACAAAGTGAATAGTGCCATTGTTGAGTTGGACCCGTCATTTTTGCCTTTATTCTCTCGGGTCTCGTGATCGGGTGAGTTAAAGCCACTAACTCAATTAGGGTCGGTTTGGTTGGTGTTTATATTTTTGTACTGTAAAATTTAAAAAATAAAAGTATATATTTGTATTTATTGAATATTATGAGTCTAAAATAAAAATATATTTGGTACTGAAATTTTTGTTATAAATTTATACATATGTTGTGTTTACAAAAATCACATATGAATATATATATATGAGTGCACATTGCAAAACAAAAAAGAACACATTTTTTTTGTTTGCAAAATTTATATATTTATTGAAAGTAATTTTTACTGTTAAAAAAAAGTAGAGCTTATCAAACGTGTTTTTGCTTTGTAAAGTGATACGGTACCAAACATGACATTATTCTATACATTGGTAAATACTCTATAGGTGTTTGAGAATATATACTTGAATTACTGTCAAAAATATTATTGACCAGTATAACATTAATCCATCTTACATCTGGGTTTGAGTTTATGTTTAATTTATTCATTTGGAAATTGAAATATTTAATGGGAAGTTAGAGAGCTAAGTTAAGTTAATCTCAACTAATTTGTTACCATGTAAATTGTGTGCCTTTATATATAACATTATAATCTTGTGAGTCTTTTATAGGTGTGAAATATAGACAGGTTAGTGAGTTAGTTAGACTCAAGATATTAATTAATAATAAGTAATGTAAACTTTCAAACTTCGATTTCATCTCAAACTTTTTGCTATTAATCAAAGTATTAGGTTTAAAAAACTCACTTCTAATTTTTTTTTTCTTCCCTGGAATTCAATTCCTAATCCCACCAACAAGAAGCATTCATCTGATATATACATTTGCCTTCATTTTGATCCTAATTTACCCCAACCAAGTATTTTGGACAAAGTTGTATAAAAAATTGATTCAGTATAAGCCAGTGGGATATATATGAATATATACGTGTATATATATATATATATATTATATACAGATATTCTCCTTAGTATAGTAGTCCAATGGCTAGTAGTACAAAGCAAGTCAGATTTGGAAAAGAAAAAGAAGCCTCGGATTCGAGTTTGACTTTACCAGTTCAGAACCGTAAACAGACAAGCGCTCTATTTCTCCGCCGTTACATACAATATACATTATATATACATATATATATGTATATATAATAATATTATACACACTGTAGAGATAGAATTCCTATATACTACTCTATATAGTAGTAGTAGTAGAAATAGAAGCATGATGGCAGAGAGCTTTTAATTCTTCGAGTATCGGAGAAAAAGACTCCCACTCACCACCCAGCACGCCCCCATTACACACACCTCTTTAATGCCAATACACTAGGTTTGTGTTGTTTTCTCTCTCTCACCGCCTATTCCCTCTCTCCATTCCGGTGCTTTTGTCAGATTCCGGCAACATTCACCGCCAAATAAAGGCGCGCACAACCGCTAAGACTAGTACCTCAAATCCTCTCTCTCTCTCTCTCTCTCTCTCTGTATTTACATGTCTCTGCTATACTAAGTTGCTCTGTTTATCCTCTAAATGTTCCAATTTTGAATATTGTCTCAGACCCTTCTAGCTTTTCTTCTTCTATACATACATATATATATATATATATATTCTTTGACACCCTTTCATGGCGGTTTATTAACACTGTTGAATTTAGTGAGATTCGATTTGGGAAACAAATGATACTTAATCTGTTAACTGTGCTGTTCTTATTTCCATTTCTTGTAGACTCTTCGGACCCAGCTTTGAACGACGACGTTCTGGGTCTGATCGTCTTCAAAGCCGGTCTGGAAGACCCACAATCGAAACTCACATCATGGAACGAGGACGATGACAGTCCCTGCAACTGGGCTGGGATCAAATGTGACCCCAGGACTCAAAGGGTCTCTCAGCTCCTCCTCCATGGGTTCAATCTCTCCGGTCACATTGCCCGGAGTCTTCTCCGATTGGAGTCCCTTCGAATACTCTCTCTGTCGAATAATAACTTTAGCGGGAACATTAGCCCCATTCTTGCTCAAATGGGTAGCTTGAGAGTTGTTGACTTGAGCAATAACAATCTCTCTGGCTCAATCCCTCCTGAGCTTTTTCGACAATGTAGGTCGTTAAGGGCAATTTCACTTGCCAATAATGACCTCGCCGGTGTAATTCCGGATTCATTAAGCTCGTGCTCATCTCTCGAGGGTGTTAATTTCTCGTCTAATCGCCTTTCGGGCCAATTACCCTCTGGGATTTGGTCTTTGAGTGGCCTTAGAGTGCTCGATTTTTCGGATAATTTGTTGGAGGGTAATATCCCAGGAGGAATTGGTGGTTTGTATGATCTAAGAGTGGTTAATTTCCGAAACAACAACTTCAATGGGCAGCTACCGGAGGACATTGGTGGTTGTTTGCTACTGAAATCGCTCGATTTCAGCCGTAATTCGCTTTCCGGGACCCTTCCAAGGTCAATGCAGAAACTTAGTTTGTGCACTTCTTTGAGTTTAGGAGGCAATTCGTTCACCGGGAATGTCCCGGATTGGATTGGGGATATGAGAAGCCTCAGGGTTTTGGATCTGTCTGGAAATGAATTTTACGGTCGAATTCCAAACTCATTAGGCGATCTTCTATTGTTGAAGGAGTTAAATTTATCTTGTAACCGGTTTACCGGAACATTGCCCGAGTCATTGTCAAGTTGTAATAATCTTTTGGGTGTGGATATTAGCAAGAATTTGTTGACAGGCAATGTTCCTTCATGGGTTTTTGAGATGGGTTTGGAGAATGTTGCTCTTTCTGGGAACAAGTTTAGTGGAAGCATAGTATTTCCTTCCCTGACATCAATGGCAGCATCATCATATCAAAGCCTACAGGTCTTGGATTTGTCCTCCAATGCATTATCTGGTGAAATTCCTTCTGTCATTGGGAATTTCAGTGGCTTGCTGTTCCTGAATATGTCATGGAACTCTTTAGTTGGATCTATCCCTGCCAGTGTAGGCGAATTGAAAAACGCAAGCGTCGTTGATTTGAGTCACAATAGGATTAATGGAACCATTCCTTCTGAAATTGGAGGAGCAATGTCATTGCAGGAACTGAGGCTGGAGAAGAACTTCCTAAGTGGGAAAATTCCAACTCAAATGGAGATGTGCTCATCTTTAACCTCTCTGTAAGTTATTGTGCCTTTTTGTGTGTGTATATAGGTATTATTGTGTGTTGTACTGGTAATTGTTATCGATAGTGAGACATTTTGTTTGAACCTTTCTCGAAATCAAATTTTTCGCATTAAAAAAATATCTGCTTATAGAGCCATTATCAATCAACAAGAGTTGGCTTCTCCATTCATGTACCCCACATATGCTTCAAGTTCGTGTAGTCCTCTTTGTTTTTTTTCTAGATGGTGTTCTGTTTGATAACACATTTCAGGTTTCTGCTACAATGTTTGGAACAAAAACATAACCTTCAATGCTGTTGGATTTAGTTAATATGAATGTGTGTTAATTGAGTAATTGTTATTTATCATTTTTGTTGTTGCATATCGCAAGGTTGGAGACATAGCAATACATCATTCTGACTATTTTTCTGTTCATACTTTTCGTTTGACTTGTATAGGATACTATCTCAGAATAACCTCACAGGTCCAGTTCCTGCAGCCATTGCAAACCTAACTGACCTCAAGATTGTGGATTTGTCCTTTAACCAACTTTCTGGAACCTTGCCCAAGGAGCTGACTAATCTTTCCCTCCTCCTCTCCTTTAATATCTCCCACAACCACCTCCAAGGTGAACTACCTGTTGGTGGCTTCTTCAATACCATCCCTCTCTCGTCCGTCTCTGATAATCCATCTTTATGCGGTTCTGTTGTCAACCAGACGTGCCCCGCTGTCCATCCCAAACCCATTGTCCTTAACCCCAATTCTTCATCCGACTCCGGTGCTACTTCTTTCTCTTCTAGTCTCCATCACAAGAAGATCATACTTAGCATTTCTACCCTCATTGCCATCGGTGCAGCTGTTTGCATTGCCATCGGCGTACTAATTGTCACTCTCCTCAACCTGCACGTTCGCTCTTCTATGTCACGTTCCGCTGCCCCCCTCACATTTTCAGGCAAGGATGATTTCAGCCAGTCTCCTACGAATGAATCCAGCTATGGCAAGCTTGTCATGTTCTCGGGTGACATTGACTTTGATGCCGGGGCTAATGCACTGCTCAACAAAGAATGTGAGCTTGGACGTGGAGGGTTCGGAACTGTTTATCGAACAGTTCTTCGAGATGGGCGTTCAGTTGCCATCAAGAAGCTTAACATCTCGAGTTTGATCAAGTCCCAAGCAGAATTCGAGACAGAAATCAAAAGACTCGGAAAGATCAGGCACCGTAATCTGGTGGCACTAGAAGGGTATTACTGGACACCATCCTTACAGCTCCTCATCAATGAGTACATTTGCAGCGAGAGTTTGTATAAGCATCTTCACGAGGGAACATCTCGAAGCTGCCTCTCGTGGCAACAGAGATTCAACATAATTCTCGGAACAGCGAAAGGGTTGGCTCATTTGCACCAGCTGGACATAATTCACTACAACATAAAATCAGCTAATGTTATGCTAGAAGCCTCTGGTGAGCCCAAGGTGGGGGACTTTGGCTTGGCGAGGCTGTTGCCAATGTTGGACCGTTGCATTTTAAGCAGCAAGATTCAGAGTGCACTCGGGTATATGGCTCCTGAGTTTGCATGTAAAACAGTGAGAATAACCGAGAAATGTGATGTTTATGGATTCGGGATTTTGGCCTTGGAGGTGGTGACAGGGAGGAAACCCGTGGAGTATATGGAGGACGATGTTGTGATACTGTGTGACATGGTGAGGGGAGCGTTGGAAGAGGGCAAGGTGGAGGAATGTGTTGACAGGAAGCTCCAAGGTGATTTTCCAGCAGAGGAGGCAATACCGGTGTTCAAGCTAGGTTTGATATGCGCATCCCAAGTGCCATCGAACCGGCCAGACATGGCAGAGGTGGTCAGAATCTTAGAGCTGATTTGTTGCCCTCCAGAAGTCCAGGAGGAGGAGGAGTTAGAATGAACTCAACCAGTAGAATTCGAAGAGTTGCAATACGAAATGAGTTTTCTGGTGAATTTGAATCCAGTTTACACCAAAAAAAGAGAGTATATCATTGGAGGTTCTATTTTACAAATTTTTTTTTTCAATCTTTCTTGTTTGTTGTTGTTCAGTATTTCGGAATTGTATTTTTTTTAAAAAATATTTGTGGCAGTTATATTACTGGATTCATTTTCACCGGTTCTGATCTGGGACTCTTGTGGATATTGTTATACTTGGTGTTTTTCTACAGATCACAGTGGCTGAAACTTTGTCTTTTGCTTTATTTTCTTGTGCTTGGTCTGTTGTTTTTCATGATCTCTGCTTGTTTCTATGTTGTTGGGGACCTCATCTGATGATATATTTTAAATTCCCATATGCATTATATCTATTATTTGCCAACTTCAATGAGTCTCTATTGACATAGCATTGTCACAGAGATTAGTTTTCTGTTCTCACAGCTATGCAACATTAAAATCACATTGCCCTCATCCACCTACCCACAATTTCATAAAATTGAGTCATTCTTTCCATTCGGGCACAATAAATATTGCAGTCATGGTTTTCGTAAGGCGTTTAGAATATGCTGATATAATTACATAACAATGATACTTGTTCGATTCTTATTTTTAAAATATATTATCGCATTTATATTGGGAAACTCTTGTGTTAAACAAAAGATCAATCGCAATTAATAAAACAATAAAGAATCAAGAATACACATGATTTATCAAGGTTCAGTCAATTTAACGTACGTCCACTAGAGCAGTCTTTGTATTTCGCTTATCAATAAATTATGATTACAATGATGTATATATATACACCTAATTCATATGTACTGATAAAATACCAAAATCACCATTTACCGTACCTCGTGAGGCTACGCCCCCGAATCCCCTAACGAGTTAATCGATGCCTTAGCCCGGCCAGACATGCCCGTGACATAAGGCCCTAACCCCTATGTACCAGGACATGTTCCTTCTTTGATTATGAGCCATAACCAACATATTGAAGAAAAAAAAATCAAAAAATGAAATTGACATAAGAAAATAGAGAGGCAAAAGTAAGATCTATTGTACCCTACCATTATACCAAGTAGTGGTGGACCAGAACTTTTTGAATGTATAACGTACCACTGCTGCAACCAGTTATTAACTCGCATCAATTGTGCTTTTGTAAGATTGGTCTACACACTACAGATATCAGAGTTGACCCCATCATTTTTAGTGAGGTTGGTTTGATAATTAATGCTTAGATGTGAAATTTATTTTTTTATTTTTCAATCAAATGGTTTGTAGACCTCAAGAGACCCATTAAATGGACTTTGACATGAATAAAGCACTTCACATGGGAGGGGTGGTCCTCGAGAGCACTTGTCTCTCTGAAATATAATATGTAGTGCGTGCCTTTCCTGCTCATTGTTACAAGAGGCAGCTTTTAATGTTTCTAAATTTTAATTTATTAGCCAAAAGACACAAATAAGTATAAGAAGATAAATACATACAATTATTCATAACTGGTATGTTTTGTCATTCATTACCTTGTATATTTTTTAGATTTGATACATGATCTCAACTATCTTCTTTCGTTATTTTAGAGTCGATTTCGTTAGTAAAATTTTATGTATAAGGTACTTGAGGCAAATTTGATATTACCGAGGAGTAATAAGGGTATTCAGTGTAATAAACATTAATTCTATTCAAATTTAAGAAGACACTGTGTAAACTAATATGCAACGGACAATTCATGATCTTGTATAATTTTTTTTTTTTTTTTTGTTGAAGGCCATTATGAACCATTGAAATAGTCATTAAAACATGAATAATTTTACCCTTTGATTTATAAAAATTAATTATAATGGCAAATATATTTAGGAATTGTATGGTTATCTTATCACTTCTCAATTTGGAGTTGCTTTTGAGAGCAACCCAAGGAATATTTGTGATAAAAAAGAAAGAGAATGGGAGCTTTTTACCTAACCAAGAAAAAGGAAAAGAAGAGGAATGAGAGTGATCCCAACATGCTCTACTCAACCATCAATGACTTGAAAAACCCAACATTTCAGGCTTTGCATTATGGTAATCATCATCAGAGGGTGCAATGTGAAGTGTTCATAAAGTTTCTAAAGAAACATCTGAAATACTATAGAAATTGAAAAGGGAATGAAGAAAATTCTTGAATTTTGTGGAAGCATTGAACTACTTGAGGAAGAGCATGGAGATTTTTTGCCTTTTTCTTCTTTTTTGTTTGCTTTATTGAGACATAATTATAGAGACCATGCAAGCTTTCACTGTGAGTCCTTAGTGGGAGAGACTATACTTTAATAAAAGAGTTTAGTGGGGACAAATTGAGTTACTTTCCAAGGATAACTCCATTTGTTTTAATCATTTACAGGACAAAGTGAAAACAAGCTTATTGAGTATGTTTTTTCGTGTGTTGGTATGGGTTTGAGAGAGAGATTTTAATAAAAAGATGATGATTTGAAATAAGAGAGAGTATGTCTCTCTAGCTTATGTATGAAGTCAGACTCGATTTTATTTTATATCGAAGCAAGTATAATGAGTTGAAACCAACCCATATTCAGTTCAACGAAGCCAATCAACAAAAATAAAATAAAATAATAATGGTCCGCTCCGATCAAAATTCACGTTCAGAATTTCTTATATTATATTATTATTTTTTTCCATAAAAGCTATTGTATGTAGTCTTCTGTTCGAGCAATGTTTACTTGAAAAGAGTTTTAAGACATGTCATGGATTGGTGGAATAAGTTGTTAATGGCGCACCTAGGCTCCAGGCTCCTTGGGGTGCAAATTTTGCGCCTCAAGTGTGGGTAAAAGCGCATTTGATAACATTTACGTTTTTTATAGAATATAAATAATTTAGTAATAATTTTATTTTTTTATTATATTTTTCATTGTGCACCCTCACTTCAGTGAGGCAGGCATGCGCGCGCCTCGACTAGACTCTAGAAGACCTTTTTTCACTGAGGCACGCACCTCACGCCTAGGCTCTAAATCACCTCTAAAGCCTAGACTCTAAAGTACCTCTAGAGCCTTTGATAACTATGGTGGAATAACTTGCTTGAAAAATGATTATAACAATTCAATAGAAATAATTAAATGTGACACAAACTTTATAGTGGGGTGTTACTTACACATGATATATACTACAGTATTGTATCCATTACATAACATCATCGAAATTATAACAGAAACAGAATGCTACAAATAATTCCAGATAAACCCCGCGTACGATGAGACACCACTTTAGAAGACTTGCCAAGAAAGACATGGTATTTTTGCCAAATCAATCAAAACTAAAAGCAATTTTTAGGGATTGAAAGACAGGCACTAGTTTCCTTTGTTTTTGGTATTAGGGTCCCAAGACTCCCCCAACTTCAAAAAGTGTCAATTCTATCCTCTTGTAAAGATCAATCATACAATTCATACCTGAACCAATCCTCCTTTTATATTTTCTTTCCCTCCAAACATAAAAATGCAAGTTCAAAATACAAGAACAGTCTTGCCACTTTTCTTTCTGCGTTATACATGTTCATAACTAACAAGTCATGACCTTCAAAGTCCAACAGGTACTCCCACATACTAAATTAAGCTAGAATTGTGGATTACGAACCATTTCACTTTCTCAAACCAATTAACGAATCAAATTTAAGGCGATCTTCAATGACATCTAAAGCGGTCATTGATGAATACAATATTGTTACCCACTGTTATAACACAAAATTCCTATAGACAAAGCAAGTGTATGAAGTGTATACATTACCTACCAAAAAGAAAGGCAAGAAACTTACCAATATAAAAGGGTTTACATACAATTTTTCTGTTTCCACTCTGTATATCCTGTAAATTCTCTTCCCCCTTTATTTGATTTTACAATTCTAATCATCCCAGTCATTCTCCCATCCGTCTCTGTTAGTAGACCTGGAAGTAAGGCCATTTGCTGAGATGTTTCCAACATGCCGTCCCCCTGGTGACTTCACTGCCCTTTCCTCATCCCAATCATCATCCCAACCCTGATCCCAGCCCTGAGCAGAGTCTACATTTACAGCTGAAGCAGTTTCTGGCAATGCCATTTCGAGTTCCTGATATGGAACTCCAGCTTGCCGCGTCCTCTTACTAAACTTGCAACAAGCCCATGACCCCCCCACAATAAGTGCTATTAGAAACAAGAAGTAGGCACCATAGATGGGGGTAACTTGCTTATAATATGAAGGGAGATGCTGGAAAAAGTTTCCAACAGTTACAAAAGGGCCTATCTGAAGCACACAATCTCCCTTCCCAGCACTTAGTACTATTTTGGTGCTTTGGCCAAGATCCAGCGAGATATTGATCTACAAAAAGTATAGACAGATAGAGAGGGAAATGACACTTAAAAAAGAAAGCCAATATAGATCCTCGCATAAGTTTAAGAATAACCTATAAACACATCACATTGCAGAAAAGTACAAATGACTTGTCTTTTGAGAAATTCTCCAAAACCTGGAAGGCTAATCCATAAAAATTTGGAAAGTGATCGAATGCACGGCTTCTATTAAGAACATGATAAAAATGTTCAGTACAGGCAAACTATGCATATCATCTGTACATAGAAAACATTGACTTTTTTATTGTTTCAAAGGGGCAGGTCCAGGGAATCGAAGCACCAAATGAACCACCACCAACTTTTTTTTACTAGGCATTGTTCTCCTCCTCAACAAAAGACTTGTTTTCGTCATTCGCTTAACATAAAGTTTATAACTGAGAAAGAAGCTTCATAGGAGTCCTATCATTAACATTCCTCTTTCTTTTTCTTTTACTTCTTTTCGATGGGGGGTTGTGTTGTGGCGTGGAGGGAAAATTGCACCACAGATCGAAATAAGTTATATTATGGCCATATACATCATTAAGTTTATGATTCTTGTCTGTTGACAATTTGTATTAATAGTGCTAGTACTATGGCATATCAAGGTTGCAGTCGTAACTTGAGATAATTCATCAGAGATTACAGCTATTCTTTAATCTGGCTATCAGACTACGATCCAAGTGGGGTAATGACTCCTGACCATATGAAAACATGACACTTCAGTCTGTCTCTATGAGTTTTGTAAAAGTACTAATGAATGTGTGCAACATTCTCACCATGGAAGAGAACTAACATGGTGGGAGAAGCAACGCCCTATAACACAAACCACTTTTTGGTAATTCGTCCTATCCTTTACAAAGCAACGATGTTTTCATTCAGGCAACCAGGCCCAATAACTTCTAAGATACTCAGTAGCTCAGAAGTGTGTCACCTTGAAAAGATTTTCAGGTTATATGACTATTGTTTTCTAATGGTTAGCAGAACCTCAGATTTCAACAATTTCTTAATATCATCGCTTTAAGCTGTCATGAAAATTACAGAAATAAATAAAGAGTAGCAGAGACAAAAGATTCATACCCTTTCAATGCGGTTTTTGGCTATTTTATGTTTGCTTGTAGAATTTCCCATCGTCGTGGGGATAGTAATATTCACTTCCAAAGTGCTTTCTCCTTCATTTTGGACTACAAGCACCATTTTTTTGAACCCTGCTTCTGAAAAGAAAGAGAAGGTAAGAGATATTTTCTTCCCTTCATGACATATGTGACAGTGTAAGTACATAATTATTCCTTAAACAGAGAGATAAAAGTTGTCCATCTTTAAATGTTCATTGGAAAGCTCTAAAAAACAATAAACTAGTCTTATACCAGCAAAAGAGCATAAGAAGGCAACAACTGGTTACACATAGAGCGTTGAACTCTCACAAAATATATGTATCCATATTCTTAGGGACAAAACAGCAACCAAAAAAATAGAGAACTCAAAAATCCGAGGGGTTGACCCTTCGTAAACGTCACAACTGATGACCTATAGCCTTTATTATCTAAACTATATGGTAATTGAAAGACTACAGAACAAAGTATGAACATCCAAGAAGTTGCAAAGTGATTAAAAGCAAGATCTCATATAGACAAAAAATAGAATCTTGAAGTATTGAAAAGTGTGATGGCATGCATATATTGACAATCAAACTAACGTCAGCACTGTAAATTTCTTTAAATAGACTGTGAAAAGATTCCAGCTGATTCAACAAAATGAGCTGTGTAATTACTAAACTACGAGCAGCAATATTAATATCAGTGTATACAGAGTTGTACTAATTTTCTAAGGCAAGAATAGTACCCAATAGGAAATGTGGCACTTTTCAATTGACAGAAGGAAAGATTAACACTGGCTTTTAAATGAATTTTCCAAAACCTCAAAACCTTTGAAAACCCTTATGCGTGGATTTTTAACTCAGCTTCCAAAGAATAATTGAGGAAATGACTCGATCTATGTGGACGTGGATCATTTTTCAGACGAGCTACCTATTATTCCTTACTTGACAAAAACAGTACAAGATTAGGTTGTCATATTAAGAAGGAATGGGTAATCCTTTGTGGAGTACCTAAAACTAGTGTCTCAAACAAAATGTAAAGTGACTATCAGACTTTTGATGATTTTATGATGTCTACTGAATTCTCAGCTGAAATATTCTTCCGATGCCATTCTCAGACTGCTTAACGGACTGAGGTAATCAATAGAAGCCTTAGGGATCTTTTTCTTTGTTGTGGAAAGTAGATTGACTACAGCCTAGAGGATGACGGTTTTACAAATAATGGGTTCAGTATAATAGTCCCATCAACTGACACACAGATCATAGTCCCTTTGATATCGTGATGAGTTTACAGCCAATGAAACCCGAAGACCTGGGACATGATGTCTCATGAAGCATCAGGTCTCATGTTCGATTCCTACTGGATGCAAACAATTCACTGGGGCCAAGACTGTTGACATAAATCCAAGCTTTACCCGATCCGTGTGAGGGTTCACTTTGCACATGTCCCTAGGATTAGTCGGGACAAAGCCCCGAACACCATAGTTATCGAACAAATTGAGTTTACAACCAATGAAAGCAACTGGCTTGGTCCTGCCACCCATTTCAAGCTGTCATCATGCAGAAGCATATGCATCTGAAGAGTGTATAAAGACATTCATGCTAACATGCACCATAAAATCCCTTTAGTAGTGTGGACTACGAGTGCCAAGCAAATTCATATTCAGGCTGAAATTTGGAGTTCATCAAATTATAGAGTTCACATGGCCTAAACATTTCCTGACTACCAACAAGAAGTTCCCATTGATGTGTAGGCCCCAAATCCCAAAATACCTAATTCATGTAAAGAGGGGGTGGGGTGCAATTTTTGCTCCAGCTGACCATGATAAGTTTCTGTTTATTCATAGATATATGTGTACTTAACAACTTAGGGCACATACTCATAGATTTTTACATGTCATCAAGTAATTGCCACAATTCAGTGTCACTCTTGACTTTAATGTATTGCAAAAATTGTCACTCTCGTCTGATTTTATACGGTGGTAAGGTCAGGCAATACAAAATTATCACAAAGAAAGATGAATTCAACAGCCTATGCAATCCTATTTCTACCTGCTGCGCAATATGCACATTAGTTATATCATCAATTAGGATGTCATTCTGCATTAGACATGCTGATGCTTCTTCAGTTTTTCTAGTATATTAGTTGCAGCTAGCCTCTTTCTAGCTGCTAATATTCATGTAATGCAAGATGTGATGGATATTAACATTCTATGGCTTGAGGTGGCGGGTAGCAATGTACTTAGTGAAGCAGAATCATATGGTCGGGTGCTAAAAAATCAATACATAGAACCATGATAATTACAAATGACGCCACTCTTTCACCTCAACCGAATCCACTTTCGTTAGGTTGGAGGGAGATGATGCAAATAAGAAGCGAAAGGGTTAAGAAAATACTAAATAAGAGAGGAGGGAGGAGAGGTTGGCAACAGGACTCAAGGGTCCATGTAGTTCTTTGACAAGATTCCAAAATTTACAACACCATAGGATACTATTCTTAAGATTCGAAAATCATTTTTTCTACCCTATAAATGACTGTATTTGAGCAAGCTGGGGAGCTCTTAACAAGGATAGTAAGATCGAGCTCATGACATTCCTACTCTATCCATCTTGTATGTATTGAAATAGGACGATTGCAAAGCACAAGGGTTTGAAAAACAGCTAAATGTGTTATAGTATCTCATTCTCACGAGTGCTATTAATACTCCAAGATTACCATTTGCCTCTGAATTCATAAATCTGGAGTTCTAAATCATGTAATAGCCATAAAAAATCTTGTATTTAATCTAATAACAATAACCCAAAATACAGAATATCAACCAAAAAAGCAGTGAAGTTTCCGACAAACCTTGAATGCAAGCAACCACTATCCTCTGGTCCGGGCACTTCTTAGGTGAACTCTCACATCTTCCATCAGTACCCAACAGCAACTCGGTTCTTACATCACTTTCCTCATTCCCTTTACGATCCTCCTCCTCCTCATTTATCTTCTTATCAGTTGGTGGATTTGCCAAAGCCGTGTTATTGTCACTACCATTATTACTATGGTTCGTTCCTACCTCACTTTTCTCCTTCCCTTTATCATTATCCTTCTCCTTATTTATCTTCTTATCAACTGGTCGATTTTCCGAAGACGTGTTATTGTTACTACCAGTATTACTATCACTACCATTGTTCAACCCCTTTGGGTTCACTACTTGGGGTGAAGTGTTTGTGTTTGGCACCTGGGGTTCCTTCTTTTTCTCATTTCCAGATTTGTCAACATCAACTGGTTTAGGATTCAATCCCTTACCACCAGAATCAGAACTAGACATTGGCGGAACCTGTAAACAAACAAAGGGTCTCAGTAACATATAATTCAAACACAATCGATAACACAAAAACATCCGCATGTATATATACATACATATATACGCATATATATATACACACACACAAAATAATCTCTTGCTCACAGTGAGCAAGAAAACTCGTCCACACCAATCAATGACCTTAGATGTGATTGTTATGGTATTTATTTATTTAAGTCAATCACGTCTATAGCCCGAAATCACTGGTATAGACAAAATTTTCACTCACCGTTTAGTGAGAGATCGTTATTCTATATATATATACATAATTATAAAATATATGCCTATATATATAGAGAGAGAGAGAGAGAGAGAATCACCGGTGTATCCTTTGATGGCAAACCAACTAATTTTCGGAAATTCGAGGGTAGGGAGGCATCAGAACAATCCGTAAAAATCAGCAAGAAAAAGAAGATCAGCGTCAGAAATTCATTTCTACCCATTCCACCAAAATTCAGATCAACTTGGGATCCAAAGAAATCGTAGAGGGATTAACCTGTCGATATCAAATCTCTATATCGAAATAGAAATCTCAATCCAAATAATTGATCCAAATACCTCATTTTTTCAAGCAAAATCAGAGACCCTTTATCATATCAACTCCAATTTCAGATCCAAATCAAAACCTATATTCAAAAGGCTCGAATATGAAGTCAGTGAAAGTATTGAAAAAGAAAGGGGAAAAATTAGGGTTTATGAGTGTGAACAATAAGGTGAAAATGGAGTTGTAGACTTGTAGTTCAATAGAAGAAGGTGACTCTACAAGTGGGAGTCGATAGCAGATCGAAGTGAAGAGAACCGAATAAGGACTAACTTGCAAAGTACTTTTGTTTTTAGAGGTAGTTTCGTCATATGAGAAATGGAATGGGCTGACCCATGAATATGCATTGGGCCTATCCAGAGCTTATGAAAATCCAGAACTGTTTGGGCCTTAGTTTTTCTATATTTCCTTCAAAATGCGCTTGGTCTTTGAAGTTTAACACTATTAAATCATCTCTATATAATTTATTAATATCTAACAGGTATCACCTAATATTGTCTGTGCTTCTAGCCTTCTAGCAAATTTTTAATTTCCAATGGGAGAAATACTTTATAGGCCCAATACTTTGTTAACCGAATTTTTTAGATCTGAACTTATTTTATGACCTTGCCGCCCTGCTACTAGCACAAGCTAAGCGCTTGAAAAACACGTTGCTTCTGTCAACCTTTCTGTACAATAGTCCACCAGTATCGGAAGAGAGGGTTATTGTACATACAAGAGTTTTCCAGCTCTTACGGAAGCACTTTCTTACCGGTCAAGTACTAAATGATACTAAATACCAAAGCGAGGGCCTTTTCTTAATTTTGATTCATCAAAATTTGTTGCCATTGAAGAAAGAAGGAAATGAGTTTTTTGCGATTGATTTTTTTAAATACTTGAATTTTTTTCTTGAGAACTTTTTATTTTTATAATTTTTTTAAAATTTAGTGGGAGCAAAACTATAATCTTTTTGTTGTGCCAATATCCTTCCTAGCTATGGGCAGGCACATGCCTATGTGCAGACCGGCGGGGGCGGTGGATTTTTTTTTTTTACTTTATATACTCCAAATTTTGTTATATTTATGGTTATGTTCTTACTGAAATTCTTTTTTATGATTATATCCTTAGTAAGTTAGTATTTTTATTTGTTATTACTGATATAAAGTTAGTATATTTTTTAAAATACGGCTCCACTGGGCACTGCTATAAAGTTCTAGGTTAAGGGATGCATAAAGTCTCACAAAAAATTTCCCACCCCAAACCATCTACAAAGAGCCTCTAAGTCTCACTTTGGTGCATTCAAATAGTAACATGTAAGTATCTTCTTTTAGATATTTGTATGTATTTTAAGAAGTGCAGTGTAGTCACGA
The DNA here is from genome assembly GCA_963922005.1 of Cornus suecica. NCBI lineage: Eukaryota > Viridiplantae > Streptophyta > Magnoliopsida > Cornales > Cornaceae > Cornus > Cornus suecica. Next base: position 72,446,613 of record OY998244.1, on the reverse strand, counting down.
GTATGTAGGTGGTTTTTCCATTTGAGCAGTCCACAATGCAAAAGCAACACTAGCACATGCAATATACTTGGGCAAGAAACATAGTAGAGAATATGGAGCTTAATCTATATATATATATATATATATATATATATGTATGGGGAATAAGAGGGTGTCCCAACCATGCACGAAAGAATAAAGTGTTAATAAAATTTTGCTAGAGGAAAAAAAATGGCTTCTCTCTTTTATGGCTTTGGCTCCAATTTCATTCAACTTTGAAGCTGAAACCATCTAACAAGTCACATACTAGATATCACCAATGAGTCGCTTGAAAATAAAGTTTTTGACACTATTTATCATTTCATATTGAAGCCAAAGGCGTATCAAGAACAAAAACAGACGTAACAAATGATAGGGGTAATAAATTAGAAAACAGACATTTAATAGCATTAAAAGTCAAAAATTCAAAATAGAGTTGGTGGGGGCCACCAACCTTGATTTGGAGTTCTAAAAAGGAAAAAAACAAATATTTGTCCTTTACGAAAATCAAATATTTTCTTTGATATTTGAAACTGCCCCCTAAAATGATTCATAAAAATTTGAAAAAATAATAAACGTACATAATAATTCATTTATTGGAATACTCATGAACATCTTAATTAATAGAATTGAGAAAGTCAAGTTTGTTGGGAGTCAAAGTTGCATATAATGACTAGGGTAAAGTGCAAAATTACTAAGGGCAAATTGGATGTTCCCAATACCTATGTCCAGTTCATACACCAAAAAATGTGATATGAACCTGTCTCTGATGATATTGCCTTGTCATTTTGGGCACACACACACACACACATATATATATATACGAGTTTTTGCATACTTATGTCCAGTTGCTTGTAGAAGACTTTAAGTAAGCTAAGCCCATTCCAGTTGGCTCTCTAAATCTCAGCTTCACACTTCCTTCAAGCCATTAGCAAGAAAAAAGCAACCTTACAGCTATTTCATCATCATCATCATCATATATATATATATATACACAAACACACTATATATAAGAGTGGATAAGAAAGTGTATAGGCAAATGAGGAGGATGGACGAAATGGAAGTGGTTCTGAGAAGGTTTGGGGATGAGCAGAGCACATTGTTTGACAGGTTTGAAAGGCTCACCTTTGAGGTGCAGTTAAACCAAGCCATACTGGCCAGGAGTCTATCGGAGCCATGTGTGCCTTGGACCCGACTAGCTCCTCCACCTCCGGCGGTGACCCAGATAGAGCACCGGCAGCGAAAGCGACGTGGGTTGGGTTTCCAGAAGGTTCTGAAGAAGTTGCTCAAGCCAATATTGAGAAGAAAAGGAGGGAAAAAGGAAACTCCAGAGCCCAAGGACCTCAGGTCTTGGAAGGCCTTCAGTAGATCTCTGCGCTTGTGAAATTAAATAAATTTTCGAATTATTTTATCGATATCAACATCTCACAGCACACACTGATTTATGGTAATAAATTATATTTTTCTTGTTATTAGTAGTAACAAAAGAGAGATGTTTCTTATGATATTCCGAGTTTGCAAGCATTATTCAATTTCAATTTTTGATTTTATTCTGTTAATGATGTTGATTTTCTTTTGAATCATCAGCAGCAAGTGCTTTCGAGTTCAGTATTACATAATAACTCCTAATAATATTCACAGTTTGCATCTTCCAACATTCTCAGTTGGAGAGCCACAAAAGTTTTCTCTCATTACTTTGCAAGGATGGCCTAGAATTACTGGCGAGAGAACGAAAAAAACAAAAAAGATAGTAACAGCGATAAACGCAACTGTATTCGAATTCAATTGCAAAATTGAGTGAAGGGTTACATAACTTCTATACTACTACAAAATGTGCTATTACTATGAGATTTTTGAATTGAATGCAATTTCATGCGAAAATATACCTGAGAGCAGAAAATTTAATCCCGAAATGGCATTTCTTGTTTTCCAAACAGAGAGAGAAAACCCGGGAAATCAAGAAGAAAATCCTCTGCAGATGATGAAAGTTAATCTGAAGTGATCTATGCACGGCTCATGTATTGCCCAGTTCTAGTATCCACCAATATTACTTGGTCTCTATCTACAAACAATGGGACATTGACCACAGCTCCTGTCTCAAGAGTTGCTGGTTTGGTTCCACCTGCAACATTGAATTCACAGACAGCATGTGAGGAACAAATGGGCAAAAGAAGAAAAAAGTAAGAACAGGAAGTCATTCGACTTGAACCCTGAAAAAAAAGGAGGGAAAAACTGTAAAGTACACACATCTGATGGTTCCAAAACTACGGCCTTTTTGGTCCTCTAATTATGGTGATAACCCATCTTTGGCCATATAACATCTCAATTTCCCAAAGAAAATTCTTTGGGATGAGTTGATACACAGAATATTGCATGGTGTAAATGGAAATCAGGAACTTGAAAAAAAATATAAAAAATAAATAAATAAATTGGAACTGCAGAATATATGCACTTCCTTTCATTTGTATCCAGACAGCTGCATGAAACAAGTAAACATATCTATTACTAATTTCGTTTTATCAACCTCTCTGGCGTAAGGAATACTTATGCTACTCAACAGTCACAAATGCACAATATGCAACTCAAAGTTAATTAGGTTTCCAATTCAAAGAAAATCAACCACCTCAAAACTCTACGCATAGGCCAATAAAAGCATAAAACTGACATTTTCCATAGTTTGCTCAGTTAAATCATTTTCTCTACAGATTTATCAGTTGTCTTTTTTTTTTTTTTTTTCCGGTTCTACCAGTAAATAGCTATCACTTGTCCAAAGCAATGAAGTGGAAAATCTCCATTCTGGTCTGCAAAGATGACAATCGAGCAATTAACCAATCTATTTGTCCTGCACTAGCCTTGTGAGACCATCCTGATCCATGTCATGCAAAATCTATAACAAAATCATAACAAGCTTACCCTGAACTTAACTTCCCTCAGTCAGCATACAAGAATGGTTTGATGCTAAAATACAAAGAATTCAGATAATAGAAGGAAAACAAAATTACCTTGTACTGTGTCGCCTTTAACACCGGGATCAACCTGAACCACTTTCAATTTAACATTGATGGGGAGTTCAAAATCAATAACCTGCAGAACATCAAGGAGTATGGTCGCTGAGGAAAGAAAGAGAATAGGAAATCATATTTCTGCATAATTAGTTAAAAAAGCTGCCAAGAACTCTTTCTAAAACGTAAGACACATCCTCGTCTCAACTAGGACTTCACTCCCTGCACCTCACTACTAGAGGGGGCGGGAAATATCACTCCAAGCTAATAACTGATGGCATAAGAGTTACTATACATAAGCAAATGTGCACATCATCTATAGACTTACTGTACTGCATTACAACAACCAAGTCTACAAGGCAGTGCCCTGGCCATCTCCTATCAGATAGTTTCCTTAGCACTGCAAGCCACCGTGGACTGATCTTCCAGAATAAACATTTACTCATCCATGTACACCCTTTTCTTTTTTATGTGGACTCTTTGCATAAGTAACGTTTCAGAGATGACTTCCCAATACGCCATCTTTAACAAATTTTCTAGTAGTGTCATTACACGTAAAACAAAAGGAAGGTACTCAGACATTAACAACTGAAAGTTTAACGTACTTTTCCATTCCAAAACAGCAAAGTGCAGTCCATGCCTTCTTTCATCCACCTTGTCTTATCTCCAACATATGACTCATTAAGACGAAATTCTTCATAGGTACTCTGAAATACAAAACATTTCATATTTAAGATAGGAATTTGAGGAATAAAGTAGGCCTCTTATTCTGGGAAAATGTTTATTATACAAAAATATAAAGTAAACAAACTGATTTGGTCTAGCTCAGCCCCAATTTCCACTCCCTTCCTTTTGAATAGGAGTTTATCCAAGTTTACTAAATTGATTTCCGACTAAAAACCATCCACAAGAAAACGGATAATCACACGTATATGATATGATACATCTATCACCATCTGATTTACAGTTCCATCAGATTCAAGGTAAAATCACAACCTTGCGGCATGAAGAAAAGGATTGAAGTCCACCATCTCAGAGTCCTCGTGGTAGAGAGACATGTACTCAAACCTACTGGATGAGTTTTACCTCTGAATTATCATCATTTGTCAATTTATGTGGATGAAAAAAAACATTTGTTTTCAAAATAAAAGATATGCTGAGTGGGAGGAGCTGGAAAGAACTTACAATGTGTGGCTAAATCTTAGCACCCCGGACACATTTATGAGTCCATTTAATCAAAGATTCACTATTTAAACTATATACTTAACATGCTAAGCTATGTTTTTATTATTAGTATAAAGTCCTCATATATTTCCAAAGGCAAATAAATACAACTTTTAGAAACGGAGAAAGGGTATAGTCAAACTCATAACGTTGGGATAAGACTTGATTAACATACTAAGAGAGGTCAACAAAGGGACTAGCACTCTAACATATTAATTGAAAAAGGAATACAAACAATACCAGGTCCATGAAAACATATTGGGAACCATCTTTATAAGTGTACTGCTTCGTTTCCTTGAATATATCTGCCACCTCTATCTGCAGAAACAGTAACACGTCAACAGGATAAGAGGTATATATATAAAAAAAGGTTATAATTGTATATAAGTGTCATTAAGGCTTGTTTGGATTGGATTTTTAAACGCTGTTTTTGACTTCCTGGAGGGAAAAACTATTTTGAACGGTTTTTGGAAAAAAAATTAGAAGAACTTCTGGGCCTTAGAAGAACGTTTTGACGAAGCTGTGGGGTATCAGCTTCTCAAAACAACTTTTGCTTCTCTTTTTCTTCTGCGTAAAAGCAGAAGCAGAAGCTCTGCCAAACATGGCCTTAGACAACTTGTAATAGTTTTATTAACTGCATGGTCCAAAGAAGTCAAATGTATACAAGGAAAATATTACACACCAGACGGATTTAAAGGAAAAAGAAAATAGTAAGCTAGTAGTATCAGTACATTTGTATGTTTTGCGGGAACATGAAAATCTGAGCGAGTATATCTATGACACCAGACCAGAAACTGATAACACGTATTACTAAGACCATCAAATAAATTTACTAGTCTATTCTTCAACCGATTATCTGTATCTTGGTGCGCTGAGGGTTCCAAAATAATTTTCAAAATATCTTTTCCCAAAAGCCTTATGGAGATGAACATGTTAGCCTAGATCAATAGTGAATCCACCCCCACTCCGCAACCACAAACCAAGATTGACCTCCACTGATTATGTGATAATAGTGCACCAAGGGTTCTGGAGGCAGATTAACAGTCCAGGCATGAGTTACAAATGTAGATCATTTTCATTTAAGCTCGTGCTTGTGTTGTCCTCACACCAAACTCTTTTCTTTCTTTTTTATTTCCCATTCTATTATGATTTTATTGTCACGAGCAATTCCTATTATGAAAATAATTGTTAAATGCTACCTTACCAATTTGTTTCTGGAAAGAAAGACACAAGCACATGCACACATCCACATTGGTACCTTATGGGGACATGAACCCTCGACCTTCCACTTGGAGGTAGAGGAGCTCTTGGTAGCATTAGTACCTTACCACTCTGTAATCAAAGATCCAAAAAATGGTTGTCAAGGTACCGGATAATTTTTATCTCTATATAAATAATATATCTGCTTATTTCAATATAACGTCCAACACACAATATAAGGTGTCCAACCTCCACTTGGACCATGAAGTAGGTTAGCTACTTCTAGTGTCATCTGGGGATCGAAATCGTTAGTTCCTACAAATATTATTTTATGCTGATGAAACGAAAAATCTTACAACCTAAACTCAAACTTCTTGAATTGAGTACAAGCTCTGAAACTGCCCAAATTCCAACGATGTATGAAAATAGGATTAAGTCTTTGACGAAGTACTCAAATCTGATTGAAGTGAGAAAACCTAATACCACCATAAGTACAGAATGAATGGCACGGATACAGGTTAATGTTTCAAAGTTGTGACAATAAAAACTACATTAAACCTACAACGTACCGTAACCTCAGTTTATGTTCCAAAAAGAGGGAGAAAAAATAAAAATAAGAGACGAATTACTGTCTCAGCAGATGTTACCTTACTTCCAGCACGGAAAGTTTTCTCAACTGTATTTCCTGTCACATAATTCCGCAATGTAGTCCTTACATATGCAGCCCCTTTACCAGGTTTAACGTGAAGAAACTCTATAGAGCACAACCAAACAAAGATTAAAAAATCAAATTCGAAATAGAAGAAATCGTCGCAGAAATCCACTATTGCCTAGAATATACATATCTTTAAAGTGGGGGAAAATATTATTATTCGAGGCTTTGATGTCCCGGTTTTTCAAAATAGTAATAAGAAAAAGAATTATTTTATATGATATCATGTCAATGAATCTATAAATCCCTATGTCACCAATTTCCTACACTAAGATACAACAACCCAATAGCCTTTTCTAACTTACTTTGGGTCATCCACATGAATCCTAAATTTACATTGCGCTTTATTTAAGGTCATATCTTTCTTCACTTAATCTTAATTGCTACATTAAAAATGTTGCCTGAAATTTAGATAGGGTTATATACATTCAACCTCAAACATGAATTACTACAATCTATTTCTAAGAATAATCTATAAGTCCATAAAGAGCTATCCAATTATCAACATTATATACGAAACTAATAATTAGAAATCAAAATGTTCTGTAAAAAACAGCAATGACAAAAATAAATAGATATACTAGAATAAAATGAAAAACAACAAGTGGGTAGTACCTATAACTCTCCAAGGAGCTCCATCTACTTCGATATTGGAGCCCACCTTAATGTCGTTGCTAGAATACGCATATATTCCTGCGAACAAAATATAACATCTAATTAAATGAAGGTATCGGAAATGTCTGATATATATATATATATATATATATATATATGTATGTATACAAGTGAATTTGAAGAAAGGGTACAAGTAAGTAGTACTTGGGAAAGTGGGACGGCGGTGTAAACCGGGGAAAAGGCGCATTGAGAGATAGGATGGCTTGGATGAAAAAGAAAGAGATGAGGAAATGGGTGGAGGGAACATAGACGACTTGAACGTTGAAATTCCCGCCATGATTGTGCGGAGGAAGGAGATAGGAGTGAGACTGTAATTAGTTTCCCCAAAATATAGTAGAGAGAAACCCCCAACTTAGATAAGGAGGGTTTTTATATGGATAGGCCTTTGGCTCTAACCTACCAAATCAATTGCTTAAATGGTTTCCAATCTTGAAAATAAAAAAATTTATAAAATGAAAAATGATTCAATTGTGTGAAAATTATTTTCATAGAATTCATTTATGAAAAAGTCAGATTTTCAAAAGACTGTTTATCATTAATTTGATAAAATTATTTTTGCTTTTAATATATTTTAAAATAATGTAAACCTATGAAGCACAGACACTAACACGTGATTTGAGTATGACACAACATGAACACAGAGACACGAAAATAACAATAGGACTAGGCACAAACATCCCAAAAAAATGATAATGTAATAATTTATAATATATTTAAAATAACTATTTTTTTTCTATTTTATTCAAATATTTATAAAATATCATTCATTTAGACATTGCAATTCGTAGCTTTATTGTTGTTTTCTTGTGTTTTTTTTTATTTTGTTTTAATTAGTTGATAATATATTTTAAAACTATATTAAAATTAATTAAAAATTTATCCCGTTGGGCCTTTATAGTGTTCAAATGTGTTCTCAATGTGATAAAAATATTCTTCAAAATGACCAAAAGATATTCATATTGTGTTAAAAAATACTTAAGGTTTAGAACACGTGCTCGCGTCGGACTCATGTACATTGTGTTTGAGTGCAGGACATGGGTAAGACACCAAAGTGCAGGTGCTTCGTAGATGTAAACCGAGCAAACTCATATATAGATGGATAGATAGAGTATTGATATGTTGTTCATACAAATGGAATATATGAATGGTTGGTTGTGATTATAATAAATATTTGCAATCACATGATGATTGTGATGGGTAGTATGAGTTTATTTTCATTTTGGGTTATGAATTCTTAACAATGGAGAGGAGGGAGATCACATAAATCTTAATTATTTTGCACATAATTTGTGAAATTTTGAAATTGCTTTTGTCATAAATTTGAGTTGATAATTTTTATTACATATATTTTTATTTTATTAATTTATAATACCATGTCATTAAGAGTATTATTACCCACCAGTAATTTATCTTTCCTTTTGAGCTAGAAATCATTTTCATATATGAATACATGCACTTCTTTGACATTTCACAGAAATATTGTTTGATTATTTATTGATTTCTATTTACTAAATTGACACTCCACTTTGGAATCCCTCAGCATGTTGTATCAACTCGCAGCCGCAACGCGTGATATCTACGTACAAGTCCGTAGTCTGTAGACCCATAGTTGATTCGGTGGACAGCCCCTTTCCGGCGCGTGGTTTAAATCACTTCCATCCATTTCAACACGTATATATATAGTAGGTGACCCATGCTTTGGGGCAACTAACATCACCACCTACAGAAATGATGTCATGTCATGTCCTGACCGTTGGATGTGAATGACAAATAACATGTAATCGACGGTGGTCCTTGTGCATCATGTATTGATAAGGAAGGCCTTTCGGAGGTGTTGTCGTAATATGGTGACTGTGATGGGGCGAGATTAGTAATTTGACTATTGGAATCTCCTTCCCTTATACGGGAAATAATGAAATGCCCACTTGGATAAAGAGCGGCTTAGTGGCGCATTTTACGGGGCTGTCCTTAACAGTGCATTATCGACTTTTTTTAAGGAGTAATCATAAGGTATTGATTTTTGATACTCATTGAATTACACACGAAAGAAAAAGTACACGCTTAGCTAGGTTGTGACATGACTATACTAATCATTTTTTCTATTTTTTTTTTTCACTTATAGAAAAATATAACAAAAATAAAAGCTGAAAATTAAATTGAATGATTTCCGCTTCTATTAATTCAAAACCATTTACAATATTTAAAGTTTGAAAAATAGATTTCTATTGTCTTTTAGTCACTTTATTTGATTAAATTTATTTATTATTATTTTATTTGAAAGGTAAGTTTTTTTCCACACATACCTATTTTATTTCCTAGGAGACTTGAACCCTTCACCTTTTTAATTGAGAAGGAAAAGAAATATCATTGGGTCACTTGATTCACTAGTAAATTTATTTATCATTTTAATGATAATTAATTTTTTAAAACATCCACTATTACCTCATTAAAATATTAAAGCTATCAAAAACTTGTTTATAATTATATTGTCAATTAATTACGTAAATGATTTTAAATTTTTATTTAATTTCACAAAATGTTGAGGAAAGAACTTTATAAAATATTTATTTTTAATTTAAAATTGTCCCTCCTTATCCTTTTAACATATAAGACATACTTAAATGTGATAATCTTCACAAATCAAATTACTACTAATACTTGAAACATAATTTGAGAAACTTTTCTAGTCTCACACATGGAAAAACCAAAAAATAAAATAAAAAAATCCTTGTAATATATTGAAAAGGAAATTCATGTCATTTTCTTAAGGAAATTCAAGAATTATTTTTTATGATGTCACAATATACATGGTGATGCCACAAAACAATTAATTTTGTGTAGGATTTCCCCCAAAATACCATAAACAAACAAGTATTGAAATTATTCTTTTCGTTTCCCTTTTTCTAAGATTAAAGTTAATTGTAGTAAATTAGTAACTAACGAGGCCGAAAAAAAAAATTCCAAAATTAATTTATAACGGAAACAAGAACAGAGGTTGGTCCTAAGAAGAAGAGGTTAGTTGGGCAAAACAAAAATTGGAGTCTTCGGCGAGTCCTCAAGTGTCTTACTAATTCCGCACGCATTCTTTTCCTTCCATGCACATATACATATACATCTACATATACATGTACATAAATGTTTTTCCGGCAAACCTTCCATCGTCGATTTGACCCTCCGTTCACCGGAATCTGACACCTTCTTACTTCTTCAACTTCGCGATTTGGTTCCCAATACCAAAGGTCCCTTTATTACTATAAAACTCTACAAACAGAGGAAACATCATTTTCGCAGATAGATACAAAACAGTATTCGTATAGTTATACATACATATACTTACATATATGTATATATATATATGTATTTTAGATTTGAGGTTAGCTGATGTTCTTCTACTCATCTACTATTTGATGTTGCTCAATTAGTAGACCAATTTTTTTGAATTTCTATTCCTGTGTGGATGCAAGATTTGTTAGGGCTTTTTATTTTTTTATTTGTGTTTGATTTGTTTGAATTGAACAGATTTGAGTTGAGGAATGGCGTCCAAAGTGTGCATGAGTGTTTTGTGCGGGGCATCATCGTCCTCTGAATGGAAAAAGGGTTGGGCTCTGAGATCTGGTGGATTCGCCAATCTCTGTGATAAGTGCGGGTAATTCAGATCTCCTTATTCTGTTGTGTTTTATCAATATATATATTTATGTATATGTATATATGTAGTGTTTCTTAAGTCCATAAGATCTGTAATATGTGGGGTTATATTAGATCTTGTTTATGGCCTTTTGTTTTTCTTATGTTGGGTATTTTGTCTTTTCCCGAGTTCAATTAATGAATTTCTTGGCAAATTTTATAAATTCTATTATTGTGGTACTAGTATACTAGTTTCTCTATGTATATTGTAGAAATATAATTATGGTTATTATTCTTATTGTCGATTATCAATAACTAATACAACGGTGTTTGAAAATTAAATAAATGAACTGAATGTCGATATAGGAGCAAATCAAGTCAATAAGATGGTATCGATGTACTAAATCATGCTTTGAGATTTTTTGATTAAACATATAAGTAAGTGAGTATCCAAAGATATTAATGCTTTTTATGAGGCCCTACCCAAAAGCCCAATTTGGATTTGTAGACTGCCTCGAGCTCAATGATTTCTAGTGACGATTATGTTGTTATTGCTGTGGCTGCCACATTTTCTTCATCGCTATATGGGAAATGGTCACTTACTCTCATTTTCAGAGTTCAGATATTCAGGGAATATAAGGAACAAACCGAGTGGTATTCCCTAAAACATAGTGTCTTTTGGTCATATGTTCCTCTATTACTTTGAGGGACTATCCTTTCGAAGATGATGTGCCAATGGTAAACATGTTTGGAACATTTTTCACTTCTCCCAAAATGGGCAAGTTACAAATACTGAATTCTCTAGGTAATATAGTTAAGGCCATTTATCTATACGATAGCCGTGGTTCATGGTAGTAGTTTAAAAAAAACTTAATTAAACAAAAGGGAGTAGAATAGAAAGCTTTCACGCAACATCATAGATGGCTGAGAAGGCCAGTAGAGATTCGAAGCTTGGATATTTCAAGACCTGACAGCAGCTCAGGCCTTGAAGTTGACTGCAAGGGGCTTAATAGTTTCCTTCCCCCAATTGATCTTCAGACGTGGTCTGTAAATTTTCTAAACTAAATCTATTATCTTGCTAATAAGTTTAGATCTCTTGTTGTTTTTGATCTTCACCCTTTAATGCACTGGTATTATCATTATACAAGGAGATTACGGATTCTAATATAGCAATTAAATTTTTTGGCATCTTGTATGACTCCAGGCCTGCTTATGAGCAACGAGTCTTCTGTGACATGTTCCACTTAAAAGACACTGGTTGGAGGGAGTGCACTTCCTGTGGCAAGGTGAGCTGATTGCATGATTGGAGTTTTTCCTTCTCTCCCTAACAGGTTCTTTACCAGGTCATTTCCTCTTGTAGTGCTGTCTTCTGATATCTAATTGATTTTGGTATTGACAGCGACTTCATTGTGGATGCATTGCTTCCAGCTCTTTGCTTGAGCTACTTGATTGTGGTGGCGTAAGCTGTGTTACCTGCGTGAAAAGTTCCGGACCTCATCCTGTAAGATCAGTTCACAATTGCGCATACCGATCTCTGCAATCTTTTGAACATTCTAAACATGTATAACTCCATAGAACTTTGAAATGCATAACTTGTTATTAAGTTTTTCCTGGTTAAAACCACATCATCACAAGGCTACAAATTGCCAAATCTGAAATGTCTATACTAATGCTTAGTCCATTGTAAGAAACTGAGCAGTTCAGGTTGTAGAATTATTCACTGTTTAATGAATTGAGGTTCTATTTTTAAGTGAGACTGATTGAAGGCACACTTTTCACATTTATTTCCATATACTTCTTCACTGTAAAGGTGTCAATTGAATTGTTATGAATTATTTAAGCTTCAATAAGGGATAATGTATTTTATGGCAAGGTACTGCAACAATTGATTGATGACTATCTGGTTCAACTCTCGGGTCATTCCTGATTGAGTATTTTATCTTGTCGGTTCTCTCCTGCTTATAGTAAATGTAGTTTTTAAAAAAATATTTAAGATTTTATCGTCCTGGGATTTTTCCAATTTTAACTAGAGGAGTTCTTCTAGCACTTCCCTACAAACTTTAAGTATTCTTATTCCGTCTATATCTTCATACAGATCCGAGGTGATGAAAAGCCTAAAGGATTTAGCTTGTCAGCCACAAATAATGGTAGTGAAATGCACTACACATCTGTGGAGAATCAATTGGAAGGTGGTAATATTGAAAAATTGAAGGTCGAGCGGTTGGGCAATAATGCAGATGGTAATGGCCTGAAACACTTGCTTCCATCTCAGGTTGATAATAAAAATGGATCTCTTGGTCCAATGAAACAGGAAGAACCTTTGCCGCCTCCAGGAGAATTTGGTACTACAAGTATGCCAAATTTCAATCACACACTTGTTCGATCATCTCAGAATGCAAAACTAGACATATATAGAGCAAATATGGATGCTAAAGATGTATATGAATCATTGGCTCAGACAAACCTGACTATTGCCTTAGCTGCTCCTTCAGGAAAGCCTATTGCTTTTCCTGATTCGGTTGTTGAAGAAAGGGAATTGAGGATGATTTCTTCTTTCCAACAGGGATCTCACCATTTTTTGCCCAAGCCTTCGAAGTCCATCCTTGCTGCAGGTTTGGATACTAGTGCCAATATGGTTCCTCAAATACGTGTTGCAAGGCCACCTGCTGAGGGACGGGTGAAGAATCAGTTACTTCCTCGTTATTGGCCCAGGATTACTGACCAAGAGTTGCAGCAAATATCTGGAGAGTATCCATGATTTTCAATTTTTCAGTTTTTTTGCATTTTTTTCCTTGACTATGGGAACCGATTATTCAAACTATGCACCACCGGATTCATATTTTCCCACTGTCTCTGATGTCCCTTAACAGTATTTACTTCAAGCTCGAATTCGACCATAGTGCCACTATTTGAGAAGGTTCTGAGTGCCAGTGATGCTGGTCGAATTGGTCGCTTGGTTCTCCCAAAAGCATGTGCTGAAGTAAGTTCTGTATTAGGGTTTTTGGTGTACTCTTTGCCCGTAATTATGTGCTTGTTCTTGCTTTTCAGATGATGGATATAATTTTTTGTGTTGAATTTAATTGTAAACCTTTCTTTTATGCAACCTTAGCTGTATTATGAATAATTCTGAATCATTATGCAGGCATATTTTCCACCTATTTCTCAACCAGAGGGACTTCCTCTGAGGATTCAAGATGTGAAGGGGAAAGAATGGGTGTTTCAGTTCAGGTTTTGGCCAAATAATAACAGCAGGATGTATGTTTTAGAGGGTGTAACGCCTTGCATACAGTCCATGCAATTACAAGCTGGAGATACCGGTACCATTCCATGCCTTCTTTGCTCAAGCATTTAATAGACATGCCATTTCAGTGGTTTGGGATGGTTGTCATTATAATCACTTTATTTTTGTTATGATTATCAAGTTTTCACTCACCTTGTGACTTGTATATATGATGCCAACTATCCAAATATGTGCTAAAGCTCTTTTTATGTCTACCTCATGTACTAAAGTGCTGGTAATACTGAACCTTTAAGCATTCCGTTTTCATTACATGCTCCATTATGAAAATGAGAAGGTTTAATTTTTATTTTTATTTTTGAAAGGCAAAGTTTTAAAATTTTCATCTTTATTTGTTCCGCTTTTCTGTCTGCTATGATTGGTTTGCTGTTTCACGTGGACTTCGGTCCTAAACGTGTTCTCAAAACTGATGTTCCGATGTTTGCTTCAAATAACTTAATGTATGTTAACTAGCACCTAATACAAGAGAATGATGTCAATTACTTATGTAACATCATAAAGGGCCATCTAAGTTCCATTAGTATCTTTATCAACTTTTTCTTTGGAGATTACTTTTTCCTTTTTCTCTTTTGGTCAATTTAATGTTTTCTGTTTTCTGTTGTAGTGACGTTCAGCCGCATGGATCCGGAAGGCAAACTCCTAATGGGGTTCCGGAAAGCATCAAACTCTCTTATTATGCAGGTAGTTTGCTTTGTGGGGGATCATCATTTTTCTAATATTTTCATTGATTATATTTCCTAAACTGTTACTTCAATGCCCACAAAGCACAGCCAGTTTTCATGATGGCCAAGTTGAGTCATTTAACTATGTAAATTATACATCTTCTCTTTGATTGTTTTTAAGAATCTACCTATAATGAGTAATTACTCTGGCATTCTCAGTCGCTCAAGGGTACAGATTCGCATCTAAATGCATTTTCGAGACAGTTGAACACAGCCAGTGGGGATTTTAGCTGGCATATCGCCGAGAAGCATGGGGGCAAGGCAAGGGATGGTTTGCTGCCACCATCAATATTGGGCCCAGAGCGGAAAAAAAGTCGAAATATTGGGTCAAAAAGTAAGAGGCTGCTAATGGACAGCCAAGATGCGTTGGAGCTGAAACTTACCTGGGAAGAGGCCCAGGATATGTTCTGCCCAGCTCCTAGTGTTGAACCAAGCATTGTCAAGATTGAAGATCACGACTTTGAAGAATATGAAGTAAGAAATTTGCCTATTGACTGTCAAATTATACTTCTGTGTTCAACTTCAATTATATTTCTGTGTTCCAAAATATAATAGAAACATCGGATCAGTCTGCGAAGCGAACTCCAGAATCGTATTCATAGTGGCTAATGTGAGATATATATATATATATATACATGCGCGCACACATAAGATTCCATTTTGAGCAAATTCTAAATTGATGCCTGCAATTTTCCTGAACCTAGAATTTTTTATTTATCGTAATTTTTAACAAGTCATAAGGGCTCTATTAAATATCTGAACGATAGTTATAGGAATCCGAGCTGCCGCCATATTACAATTTTTTTATTGTTTCGAATTCTTGGAGTATTGGACTGTTTGTCAAGGTTTGGTTTAAGTATCCTTTTGGAATATTTTAAGCACCTTTTTGTTTATGTACCCATACTATTGCCTGCACTAAAAATGCATAAGCCTTGATAGCCAGTTATCGACGTCAATCCTGAAAAAGCAGTTTTAGATATATTATTTTGAATGCCCAAAGATCTGATGAGCTTTGACTATTTTGCATCATAAATGCTACCATCGTTCAAGTAAGCTAGGTACTGCATTTTTGGTTGACACGTGTATTTATCATGTAGGAACCCCCTGTTTTTCGGAAGAGGAGCATATTCACTGTCCGCTCATCTGGGTAAGCATTCAAAAATCATCTAAAACTGTACTTTAGGATGAGTAGTATGATTTTGAAGATAAAACCTTGAAGCCCATGTAGAAAGTATCTTATCTGGACCACGTTAAAGTATTTCCTTCACAATGAGGTAAACCCATTTCTCCAGGAACCAATTTCTAAAATTAGTGGGAAATGTTTAGCAATAGTGATGTCTTCCTACCGGTATATGTTGTTCAAAGTTATCCAAATTTCAAACATGGAAAATAGCATTTGCATTACACTTCGGTAAGATCCCTCAGTATTCAAGTAAATTGTATACGTTTTTCCATATGACATGTTTTCATTGCCCAGCTCTCAAACTGTTAATCATTCTTGATAACTTTAAGCTCTAGATTAAGGATGCAGTTCCACCCCTGGTTAACCAGGGACAATTGTTTATTGTCAAAGGAAGATTATCTTCATTATTCTATTTGATTTTCACATGTCATCTACAAGGAACAGAACTTCTAGATGCATCATATGTGTAGGTAAAATGAAAATACAAGTGTTTTGATTTTTTCTTCACAGTTCAAGATTCCTAAGGATCAAATATTGGAGCTGTAACTTGTTTTTTTCATATTATTTCATAGCTGTTGTTGTTAAGCACTAAAAATGTAACAATCACACTGGCGTGCTTATGATGCCACTTGCACTGTAATGCAGGAAGAGTGACTTGTCTACCTTTGCCTCATGTAGTTAAAAATTTCTGCTATATATGCCCTAAGATACATACTATTTTACCAATTGTTTTCTTGGATCTGCTTAGATATAATCATACAGTGCTGAACTCGATAAGCTTGATAATCCAGGGGACAAGAGCAGTGGGCTCAGTGTGATAGTTGTTCTAAATGGCGAAGGTTGCCTGCCAACATTCTTCTCCCTTCTAAGTGGACATGTTCAGATAATGATTGGGATCGAAGCAGGTCTGTCATGAGTTTTTCAACACAAGGAATTTATTACAAAACAAGAACTAAAACAAAATGATAAAACCTTTTTATGCTTATCTTTCCTGTCCTCAGGTGCTCCTGTTCTATACCAAATGAATTAAGCCCGAGGGAACTTGAACATCTTCTGAGACTGAATAAAGGTATGATGCTTATTTATGAATATAGCTGCTTTTTTTTTTTTATAATGTGTAAGAGTATTTAGAGACTGGGGGGGGGGGGGGGGGTGAGCGCAGTAATTGCTAGTTGAAGGTCCCATGAATGATGCTGCAGTAACATGCCCATGTATAGTAGAGAAACAGATGCAAGTTTAAAGACCTATATATGACAAATCCTCCCTTTGGAATAGCCGATAGTGAGAGGTATCACCTGTATCTGTTGTAGCAGACTTGATAATTATTTTTGGGGGACTAAAACAAAATTATGTTAGAAACCAGCATAAATGGTTTAATAGTGATCTGTGTTGTAATGCATGTAGCCTTCCGAGGATAATGGTTGTGCACTTCGTGTACATTTCATACATGTGTAATGGTGATAGTGAAACTTCATTGGATTTTTTTTTTTTTCCCTGTTGTTGCATTTAGATTTCAGAAAACGACGGACTGCAACAAACCATAGGCTGGCACAGGATCATGAATCCACTGGCCTAGATGCTATGGCCAATGCTGCAAGTTCAGGAGACAATGCAAGTGACCCAGGTGCTACATCAGTAGCAGCAACAACTACAAAACATCCTAGACATCGCCCTGGCTGCTCGTGCATTGTGTGCATTCAGCCCCCCAGTGGCAAGGGCAAGCACAAGCCCACTTGCACATGCACTGTATGCATGACGGTCAAACGCCGTTTTAAAACCCTAACGATGCGTAAAAAGAAGCGTCAATCAGAGCGTGAAGCAGAGATCGCCCAGAGGAACCAACAAATGTGGCGTCCCAAGGATGAAGTAGAAGCAGACAGCACCTCTGGACTACACACATCACAGCTTGATCCTTCGGAGAACGAAGCCAGATTGGGTAACGAGCTAGATTGCAGCCAAAGCAACATGTCCAACAAGTCTGCTGAAACCGGCAAGGGACAATTAGACTTGAATTGTCAGCCCAGTCGAGAAGAAGACTCGCAGCCAGGGCCAACCCGTATAAGCATGATGAGTCTACTTCAAGTAGCAAGTCTGCCTTTGGAGATTTATATGAAGCAGAATGGTCTTACAAGCTTAATTGTTGACCAACAAGCCAGTTCAGGATCACAAGTGCTGCTGCAAGCAACTGATGAGAGCGAGGGTCAACATCACGAGGATGACATTGATCCAGTGGTTAAAGAGCCGGAGAGCGAGGATGATGATGATGAAGATGATGATGATGATCAAGATGATGATGATGATAATGATAATGATGGTGAGCAGGAGGAGAAGGAAGAGGAGCTTTCTGGACAACAAAGTTGAAATGACACTTCAATTTTTCCTCTCTTTTAATTCCCTTTCGTAAATATATTTTTCTTTTTCCTTTTTGGCATTTTATACACATTCCTTCTGGTGTGATGGGATATATAACATTGCTTCGAGAGCTTGCTTGTCTATTTGTCTACCTTTACATAAATAATTTAAGGGAAAATTACAGAAACTACCCCTGAATTATGACATAATTGCACGTGATACCTCTTATGTTTTAATAATATCATAAACTACCTTTAAAACCAGCTCCGGTGTAACACATAACCCCTTCCGTTAAAAGTCAATTACGGAAAATTTTCTTTTTGGTCAATAAAGTCTATTTTTGGAGTGAACTTTCAATTTTGCCCTTATATATGCATGTTCCAACTTACTTTTACATACTAAATTACTTAAATACCTTAACTTTTTATACCAAATTGCCCTCACAATTTCATTTAAAAAAATATAAAAATTGAAATTGCTTGTTCCAAAAAACACAAACATCAATGTTT
This sequence comes from Cornus suecica, assembly GCA_963922005.1. Classification (NCBI taxonomy): domain Eukaryota; kingdom Viridiplantae; phylum Streptophyta; class Magnoliopsida; order Cornales; family Cornaceae; genus Cornus; species Cornus suecica. Next base: position 72,428,094 of record OY998244.1, on the reverse strand, counting down.
TAGCAAATTCCATTAACATCAATATTAGTTTAAACCCTAAAAGCTTAAACAAAAAGATTCTATAAATTATACTTTTCATAAAAAGTATAAATTTCAAAATATATATATTTCGGAAAATATGATTTTTTCTGAAAAATATTTTTTTTGCGAAAAATATATATTATGTTCCAAAATATGAATTTTTTCCGAAAAATAATTTTTTTGCAAAAATTATATATTATGTTCCAAAATATTATATATTATTTTTCGAAAAAAAATTCATATTTTGGAACATAATATATAATTTTTGCAAAAAATTATTTTTTAGAAAAAAATTCATATTTTGGAACATAATATATAATTTTTGCAAAAAATTATTTTTTAGAAAAAAATTCATATTTTGGAACATAATATATATTCTTTCGCAAAAAAAATTCATATTTTGGAACATAATATATATTTTTCACAGAAGAAATATTTTTCGTAAAAAAATCATATTTTGGAACATAATATATATTTTTCGCAAAAAAAATATTTTTCGAAAAAAATCATATTTTCCGAAATATATATATATATTTTGAAATTTATACTTTTTACGAAAAATATAATTTATAGAATCTTTTTATTTAAGCTTCTAGGGTTTAAACTAATATTGATGTTAATGGAATTTGCTAAAACATTGATGTTTGTGTTTTTTGGAATAAGCAATTTCAATTTTTATATTTTTTTAAATGAAATTGTGACTGCAATTTGGTAAAAAAAGTTAGGGTATTTAAGTAATTTTGTATGTAAAAGTAAAAGTTAAATTGGAACATGCATATATAAGGGCAAAATTGAAAGTTCACTCCAAAAATAGGCTTTATTGACCAAAAAGAAAATTTTTCGTTGTTGACTTTTAACGGAAGGGGTTATGTGTTACACCGGAACTGATTTTAAGGGTAATTTATGATATTATTGAAACATAAAGGATACCTCATGCAATTATGTCATAGTTCAAGGGTAATGTGTAATTTTCCCATAATTTAAAGTTACAGAAGGTTTGATACATGGATTTGACTCTTTCAAAAGAGGGGAGCAATGGGGAAAATTTCCCTGATTTGGCTTTTCCACTGTCAATAATCTTTCTCTCTTTTATTTTTTCTTTTTTTATGTGGGTAAATCAAATTATTTTTTCAAATTCATACCAACTGGTGTTACCAAGTCATGGAATTATTACAGCTACATTGTGTTTCCTTTGAGAAAAAACAATTGAAGCCATGGCCCTGCCCTGTGACAAAAGGATAAGAGCAATGAAATATTGGAATGATGAACTCAAAAGGGAGGGAAAAGAATCATCAACAGAATATGGTTACTCGAAAATAACCAACAACTTCTATCTACAAAATATCATATCCTCTCCATATCATCTTCCTGAAGAATGGAAGTTGGAAAAACCACATCTTTATCTTCTATATATCATGTAAGGATTAAAATAGAAAAACCAAAGAGAGAGAGAGAGAGAGAGAGAGAGAGAGAGAGAGAGAGAGGCTCTATTAACAATCAAAATCCTTTAACACTAGACATTCGAACAGTTGATACTGAGGATCTCCGACTTTCCTGTTGTTCCATTTCCTCCAACGAAAGAGTGGAGGAACAGCGAGGTGGAAGAGAAACACGTAATCCATGTGGCCGAGTTGGAGAGATTGGCCTGTTTGTTGGCGGAGATGGAGAGAAACTCAGTCTGGGAGCTGGAGTAATGATCCCGTTCAAGCTTGGTGATCGCCACATATGTTTTCCGGCAATTGCTCCGGGCTCTTGCAGAGGGAAGCGGCATGAGTACTTCATGTCTTGTATGCTTTTGAGACGTTCCACAATGGTTCTCATGGTGGGTCTTTCTGATGGGTCTTTCTGAAGACATTTTTGAGCAATATCAGCCACTGTCCGGGCTGCTTTTGCATGGAACCGCCCTTTTAGCTGAGCGTCCATGATCAACGACAATCTACAGTCGTCAGCCAGAAATGGTCGGCTCCACTTTACTAAGTTCCATTCTTCCTTGGGATGGCGGCTGTCACGATTCTTCCTGCCCGTTAGCAACTCAAGAAGCACAATTCCAAAACTCCAAACATTGCTCTTGGGAGTTAGCAACCCTCTCTCCAGTGTCTCCACTGAAAGATTTGCCGAGGCCTGGAAAAAGTTGCAAGACGAAATAATTAAGCAGGACCAACAAAGACCAGTAAAAGATTTAAGAGACTGAAGCAAATGCTTCCTACTGTAGAGAGTAAATCAAGCTTGGACTCAACTAGGAAAACAATATCTAATCTATCCGAGTATCTGCTAATCTCGTAACACTGAAGTAATGAGTCCGAGGGGTTAAAAGACTCGACTCCTTTATAAATTATCATATCTCAGATTTAAGCGATAACAAATATGACATGAAGCACTTTAAAATGTAGGGTGAATGGAGGAGAGTAGAAGAATAGAAATTTCAAAAACCCTACCATTTGTCCATTTGGCTTAATTGCTGATATAAAATAAAAGAATTTGGAGTGATTATGATAAAATATTCATCTCAGGCCACAAAGTTTACCTAAAAAATTGAGGTATTTTTAGTTGTTGATTAGGAGTATGAACTAACAAAAATTATTTAGATGTCCTTCCTCTTCCCCTTTTTACTCCCATTTAAGGTCTGAAGATTTACAAGTCCTGATCCTTAAAATCAAAGAGGAATATTAATAACATAACTATTTTAACCATGAGTACTTACAACTGAACTACTCGAGATCTCTGCCTCTGGAATGTGGCTAATGCAACCGTATCCTGAAAGTTTTGCACTAAAATCTTTGTCTATCTGTATATTGGAAGTTGAAAATTCATTGAACATCGCCTGTATTACACAAACACGGAAAGCATTCATTCAGAAGTCAGGACTTAAACAAAGGAGAAAAATTGAGTACACTGATCAATTAAAACTAAACTTGAAATAAAAATAATGTTCCCCAGTAAAAATGTTGTGATTACCTGGAAAGGCCCTTCCTCATGTAAGAAAGTGAGACCTTGTGCAGCACATAAAGCAACTTTCATTCTGGCATTCCAGTCTATAGGGGGACCATCTGATCTCCCATACAAAAGGCGGACTAAGCTTCCATGACAAAGCCTTTCATAAACCAACATTCGTTGTTCCGATCCTTCACGTGCATGATAACCAAGCAATTTACAGAGGTAGGGATGTTGCAACGTCGAGAGAGTGTTCACCTCATTTATAAATTCCTTCAAACCCTGGAAGAACATGAAAATAGTGAGATTAGAATCAAGAATAAGATCAACTTTCCTGAGGGTGTTCGGATATATAATATACTAAAAAGAGAAAAAGAAAAAGACATGATTTTTTCCCCCATCACATAACTAAGCAGTTGGATATGCAAGTTTTAGAATTTGGAAAATTATCTATGTTCTGATTTTAAAGTATATATTTGGGACAACAATGGTTATACACAAGTACACATGTAAGCATGACCATGGATGGTGAATAATTAGAAATCCAATGGGTTAAAAAGCTCCAAATTCAGCTCAATAGCTGAACTTCAATGAAGGCATGGCTTCCAAAAACTAGACCAGACCAGCGGAAACATTAATCTATCCGTTTTCAGTATCATAACAAAATAAACTCGGTCAGCCAATCTAAATAATCAAATATTACCTGGGGGGATGGGTGAAGGCGAGTGACAGTTGCTTCAAGTTTTTTTGAGCCAGAAGCATCATCTCCAAAGGAAGCTCTATAAAATATGGAAGAAAGACTTTCCGACATGCATCGTTCAGGTGAGAAATTATGGCAAGCAGCAGCAATTTCTTCGAACGAAAAGTTACGTAATGAGGCCACTGGAGGCAGAGGGAGTGGTCCAGAAGCATTGAGAGGGCCGCTGGCATTAACTACTTTAAAGCTTCCCATATTCTTGAGAACAGCACCATTCTGAGGTGCAGGAAGAGGTAGGGGCCTTGGATTCGAGGAATGGTGTTCCTTCATTGATCCATGGTGTTCCTTCATTGATCCAAACCGACCCTTTGGCTCTTCCTGTTCTTCACATTCAACTGATGACATAGCCTCCTGTTCTGCTGCATCAAGGCTCGACGGGGCAGATAATGCCCGCGTCCTGCTGTTGGTGACCCTATGAATTGGCTGTACAGGTTTCACTCTATTTCTAAAACTTGGCGGCGCAGACTGCAAAGCCCGAGTCTCCATTCGCGGTTCAGGCAGTGTAGTCGGTGTATGTTCGTGAGGGTGAGGGTTGACGCGTTTAACATAATTAGACTGCTCGGATTTTTTCTTCTTACTCTTTAAAACTGTGAAACACCCCATCTTGTGTATAACTTTTTCTAATCTGTAACAAGGCTCAGTATTGTCCTGCAAAATGAAAAATCGGAACAATGTACATCAACACAGGTGAAACCTTCAAAGATAGCTATCGATTGGTACTATAGTAATGACTGAAGAAAGGAAGGCAAAGGAAGCAACAAAAGAAAATTATATGCCCGAATTTCTTCCAATTAACTGAATTATTATAATAATCTAATTTTAGTAGCATACAGTCATATCAAGTTGGTTGCATATTGTTGGAATCTAAATCCTAAACAATGAAGCCGCCAAAAGAGAAAATGACCATCATCAAACACTATATTCATATCAATTCCACATGAAATCGCATTCTGTTGATTGGATAATGCATAACACTATGCCTCATGAAATGCAAACTTTGGCATTAACAAAGTTCAAATTCACTAATGATGATTGACATTTTCCCTACTTCCAGAAATGGTCACCAAAAAGGATGGACTTTTACATCAAATTGCATAAAGAAAACACAATTGGGCAGTTCCATTTCATTAAAATATATCAACTTAAAGACCCAAAGAATCAGCATTAACAACCCATATTATTGAATATTCATAACCACTCAACTGATGATTAATCCAAATTGCCAACTAACCAGATTGATCTAAACTGTCAAACTATAGAGTCGCCCACTATATATATATATATATATTATTTTATTTTGAAAAAAAAAAAGAAGCAAAAACTACATATATACATCTCCTCTAAATAGCACCAAAAAAAGAGAGGATTTTACCAATTAAATCATAACTCCCACAAAGAAGAACTAGAGAATTCACAGCTAAAAGGTTTGGTCACTAAAGATGACAAATTACCCATGAATCAGCGTAAAATCAACTGATCAAAAATCAGTTCAGATCCAAAAAGTCCCCATATTGAACTAAAAATAATAATAAAATCAATGATATAGCTAGAAACCCAAAATACCAAAACAGAAATCAAAAGAAATTAAACTTTGTGAAAACTACCTCAAACGACCATTCCTATACCCATAAGAAAAAATGAATTAAAAACCAAAAAAAAAAAAACAAGATCACACATAGCCTCAGATAAGTGGAATTTCTCAAAAAGAAAACCCAATTCCCAATTAACCCAGATAATAAAAAATAAAAAATAAATCCACAAAAAACATCCAAAGCATAGTTCAAAAAGCAGAATTGAATCAAACCTAATGATAAGAAATGGTGTGTTCTCTGCAACGCCGACTGATCAGGAGCTATTGGGTATAAAGTATTGATCTTTGGAGTTGAAAAGATGAACTGAAGAGGAGAGCAATCTGAAATTGCAATCTGTGGCTAATAATTTGTGAGATTTGATTCAATTAACAAGAAAACTAAACCTAATTACAAGTCAAATAAGAGCCAATGTGAAAAAAAAGTAAGAAACAGATTTTAGAGAGAGAAGGATAGAGAGAGAGAGGAGAATATTAGTAGTATTAGAAATGTGGTGAGAGAGAAATGGAGCCCAAGAAGCAGTGGTCAAACCAACCAGAAAACCCCATTGTATTTTCAATTAAAGAGGTGTTCATTATAGTTATCCATATAAACAACATAAATAGCTTTCTAGGTTGCACTTTTACATTTATACCCTTATTTATGATTAAAATTTTAAGGATATTTTTTAATTTTTATAGACATGAAATTTCTCTAATGTGCAAGTAAATATAGTAAGTAACTATACGAGTAATAATGTATGAAATATAGTAAGTAACGTCACGAGTAATAATGCATGAAATTAAAGCAAAGTAAAATAATAACGCAACATACCTTTCATAATCGAATGGAGATTTTCACAAGATTAGATTATAATTCATATTTATATATATATATATATATAATTTCAATGTCATTTATATATAAAATCAATTATATATTATAAAGAAAATTCAATATATATATTTTTCTCTCTAAAACAATCAGAAACTTTAATCTCATATCCAAAGAAGCGTCCGTGACACATTTATTTCACTTTTGTCTAACATATAATTCCTGAAATTTTATAATTTAATATTTTTCACTTCAATTCTAAAATCAAATATTTACTAATTTATTTATACTCTAAAATATAAAACTAATTATTAATCTCCACGGAAACAATAAGCTAGTACTGCACAAATAATTAATTTTCCAAATTAGCAATGTTTAAGGGAAAGAAAAGAAGTACGCGTCAAGTATTCCCATAACTTTTCTATGCTTGCCAAGTTTATAAGTTTTGGACCAAATTTAAGAAATTGTGTACCAAATAAGTAAAGGCATGGTCGATTAAATTTATAAATGTAGTTGTTAGTTGTTGAAGAGGGTAATTTAGACATTGTAAGTATATAAAAGGAGTGTGAAACTATGGGGGGCCATGTCCATAGTGGTAATTTCACATACAGCACCACGATTTTCAAAGAAGAGAGCCTCGATTGAAGTGACAGGCCAGTCAAAGTTGGAAAATTAATTTATTATTATTAATATTAGGAAAGCTGTTTTGCTGGGTGGTCAAAGAGACCCATCAAGATGAAACTTTGACTCTGATCCTGTCCCCTCAGATTTGTGTGCGGTGGTGAGATCGACGGCCTTCATGAGCCCATCATAAAGTTCCCCTGGGACCCACCTACGTCATCCTCTCGTTTTAAATTAGGCGCATTTGTAGCAGTTTAACGGGCCTTATGGGCTTTGGGCCGTTTTGTTGGAGCAACTTATTTAGGAAGCCCAAAATAGAATCTGAGCCTTTGTATAATAACCCACTTATATATTAATCCACATATAGGGTGAGTAAGTAGAGACTTTCTTGGCCCAATGCCTGTATAGGCTTCAAAGAGTGATTGGAGTTTGAGGCTACATGGGCTGATATGATAATGGGCTTTTCATTTTCCCATTACATGGGTTTGAGGTAAGGTAGTCAAAATCCCTATTTTACATGGTATAATCTTACAATTTTACGATTCTGTATGAGATTCTGTATGATTTTATTACGATTCTACTACGTTTTTATAATGATTTGACGGTTTCCCCCTTCATATGAAATGCCCAAAAACATTATGATTTAGTCCAATATCAAAATATATGACCTAAATTTATGAGAAAACATTTAAAGGGGCAATGTATTAATTTTTTTTTGAAAATTATAATATGATTTAGACTTTTAAATTAAATATTTAATTATTAATATATATTTTTAAAAATTAATACGAGTTGCTAGAATCTTACGATTCCGATTATATCTAGAATCCTGATTCTGACTACGACTACTTGGTTTGATTATTTTGTATAGATTATAAAATTCTTTTAATATATAATTAAATATTTTATATTTTTTTTTTTTGAATGATAAAAAATGCATCACCCAGAGTCCCATGGACTCCAACCCTAACCTCCTATTTAGGAGGAGGAATCGAAAATGGTTGGTCTCTTGCTTCTCGCAAGTAAAAAATTCATACAACCATCACTATGACTGTTGATGGGATTGGCGTAAATAAAGAAATTACTATTTATAATTTGTAAATCATATCTAAAAGGGCATTGCCATAAGTGTGTATGACTTTTCTTGCGCCCAACAACTGAAACTCAGAGTAAATTAGGGGTGGTGAGTTTTATTTAGGGTAAAATGCAATGAACCCCCTCGTTTAATTTGTCTCAATCTCATTACATAATAGACTATCCTACCATTCTTATTATATTTATAAATTCTTTAAATTATCTCAATAATATTCAGTTATTATCATAGTTAAAAAAATTATAGCAAAATGAAAACTTATTTTCATAGAAATGTATTCATAAATAACTAACTAATTATTTAAAAATTAAACACCTTTTAATTTTCTTATATTATATCTATAATTATGGTAATTACTCAAGTATTCTAAACTTTTTACTTAATTTTTATTTAAATAACCTAAAAATATTAGTTAAATAATTAATTTTATAAATTACGTGTATGTTTATGGAAATTTAAATGAAAAATATGCCATCAATTTAGTAACAATTGTTTCATATTCTATGTTAATAAAAAAAATTGATTAAGTAAAATTCAATAAAGAAAGGGCAGTTTGGTCATTTATGAAAAAATATAAGAGAATGGGGCAATTTGCAACAAAAATGTAATAGTTTAGGGGGTTAGTTGCACATTTGACCATAGTTGAGGGGGGTTTATTGCATTTTATCCTTTTTATTCTTTTTTGTACCTTTGAAATTTATAGCCTTATAGGGCACAGGATACTGCATAATTAGTACATCCCTAACCCAATATTTTCCGTTATAAGCATCATCTAAAACTCTGCATGTAAAATAGCAAGAATAAAACAGATTTGACTACATTTTGTTAGTGACTGGAAATCACTTTTCTTTTAATATAATTTGTAACAAATTATTTGTTCCTGCTGAGTTCAGTACAGGATTTCATATCCCTAGTTTAAACTCCATTCATAAACCGCTTTGTACTTGAATCTCTGTGAGTAGGAAAATGAATCACATACTGATCCTCCCACTGAAGTTCTTGTTATAACAAGATAAGATATGGGAATAATTTCATGTATTCATGCTGTGCAACAGCAGGACAGGGATTATCTTCAGAGCTAAGTAGCTAACATAATATATACATATATATATATATATAGGTGAAAGGTACAAAACCCCCCTATACTATCAGGAATGTGCAAATAACCCCCCATAGTTCAATTTGGGCAATTAAGTCTCTATAGTATGGCAAAAATGTGCAGAAAGACCCTCTGCGATACTATTCAGGGAACTTTTCCGGCAAAAAAAAGGCACGTGCATTTCACATGCTATTTAATTTTATAAATACCCAAAATGCCCTTGTATGTTACCAAAATGCCCTCCACGTGGCACTACCCATTGGTCCATATCCATCATCTTAGGCACATCATTCTCTTCCATCCATTTCTTAACACCAATCTTCTCCGCATAATTGCTCTCTTCTACATGCATTTTCAGAGAAATTACAACATCTTTACCCTCAACTCCGATCTTATATGAACAGAAAATCAAACCTAACAAAGACCCAACAATCATTCCAACAATCAACCCAATAACCACAACTGTCTTCAGCCTTTTCAATAGCCCTCTAGTGAGAACTGCGCTCATAGCGCTGCGGCGAAAGCTCCGACTCTTAAACGACGAAACAGCAGACATTATGTAATCAACAGTTTTTGAAGTAAACATAAACCCTAACCCAAGAAGTGATAAAGATCCAATGCTACCAATTTCTTCATAAGCCATCACAAAAACCCCAAATGACATAAGCCACCGAATCATTCTCGAAAACCCACTACGATTCCTCCTCAGAGCATCCGATTTCTTCCGCCGAGGAAGAACCCGGAAGAACATTTCACGAATATCTATAAGGGTGCCTATAAAAACCCTAAAAATGGCTACAGGGACGGCCAATACAGTCTCGGTGAGGCCCAAAATCAAGGGCTCGGACCAAAACCCAACAAGGGTTTCTTGAATTCCTCTAAGAGGGATGGAACAGAGCACCGCCCAGAGGATGGGTCTGAGGTATTCACCGAGCAATTTGACGTGGAGCCTGATAGACTTCGGGAGGACGATGGACGGTGTACAGGATCGATGGGACCCACCCTGGCTCTGACGTGGCAGGTGAGACCGCCGCGGCACTCGCGGCTGGTTCCATCGTCTTCAATTGGGGTGCAAGCTATAGATACATAGATATAGATATATATAATACAATGTTAATTAATTTGTATTTAGCTTTCTATAGGATGCCCGGTCCCATTTGTATATATGGTCTTTTTGTCATTTCAAATTTACCCTATTCATTATATTTAATTAAAAAATAAAATAATAAGGGTATAATAGTAAAAGCACAAGTCCGTCACCGGAAAATGGCTTAGAGGGGTCAAAGTGCACGTTTTATAAAGTATGGGGGTGTTTTAAAACCTATGAGGGGGTTACTTGCACATTCCTGATAGTGTAGGGGGGTTTTGTGCCTTTCACCCATATATATATATATATATATATATATATATATATTGGTAAATGAATGAGTCTCCCTACTTTTATTCACATAATGTATAAAGCACAAGGAAATAGTTCAGCTTCAATGATAGTCCACCAGATAAATCATTACTCTGAAACCATTCAACATCATAATTTTAATGGGTTGAACATGAACAATCAATAGATGGTCATGGAAATTGACCCAATAATAATGGTGATAGCTTCTATAGCCCAGTAGGAATAAAATTAAAAGTTCCAACCACCTATATAATTGTCCAATTTGTGAGCCCCAATATGCTGTGCAAAATTGGAGAAGATTACCTGAAAAATCAAGGAAATTTCTGATCAATTGCCACATCACCATGGTCCTCTTTTTATTTTAATATCCATATTTAAAAAAAAAAAAAAGAGTAAAAGATAAAAAAACCCTAATCCAATAATCAAGCTTAAACCCCAGTTTTTCACTGCTTGATTAATACTAAAAATTGAAATTGAATATATGTATACCTGCTGGGCAAAAGAGGCAGCAAAGTTCCAAGCTTTCCAAACACAGCCTAAAACACTGAGCTTTGAAATGCCATTGAAAGAAGCCACAATAATGCAACTCAAAATTGTCAAAATTGAAATGACCAAAGTGGTCTTTCTAGTAATGAATTGCTTGAATACCAAAGCTAGGTAGAGCAAGATGATCAAACTGCATAAAATCACTCTCTTCTCATCTCTCTGAAAAATTGATTGGGACAAAACAGCTATGCACCCAAACATCACAGAACCTATACATACAGCTTCCTACAATCACACAAATCAAATGGCATTTCACAATCAGAGTAAAAACAATTATATATATATATATATATATATATATATATATATATCCATTTATCTCATACCTGAGAATCTGACTGTTTAAACAGATTTTCTGGGAAATTAGCTTCTGGGTATCTGAGATTGGAGGTGGGTTTAGGAGAAATCGTTTTTTTCTTGGTGGGTTGAGGCTGTAATTTTCCGAGAAAATGGAGGAATTTGGATTTGAGGGATTTTCTTTTCTGGGAAAATGAATGTTGGGGTTCTGATCTCACTCTGAGAAGAGAATGGCGGCGTTTGATGTTGATGGAGAAAGGAAAGAGCTTCCAAGTGGGTAAAATGGTGGTCTTGAGCTTGAAATTGAAGTGTTTGGCCTTGGCATGAATGTAGATCTTCCATGGTTGACGCTGATCTGATCTCATTGTGAGCTGAAGCAGAGAAGAGCAATGGTGTGGCCCACAGACCTTTCAACTAGTCTTGGGTTCGATTGGTTGAGCCCATTGGTTAAGTGTGTCAAAAACGTGGATTATAAACCCCCAAAACCCTAGACACCTTTGGTCAAAGTTTTTAAATATATGGTGAATTAAGATAAGATATTTTTAAAGAATGGTTTCATAGAATTTACACGAAACAAATCCATGGTATGAGATAAGGTTTTTTAATAACTTTAATAGAAATTCGTAAGGATGATGACCTCAATCGGAAGATCTCAAATGTCATTTTACTCATAATAACATATTTCCAAAAATGAATTAATAAAATTGAATGACTTGTGAGGAGTTCAATAATTTACAACAAGATTGCGGGGCAATACAAAGGAGCTTTTAATAATTCTATAGGGTGTAATTTTACTATTTTATACATAAATTCTTAAAAAAAATTAGGAAAATGTAATAAAATTGTATGAAAATTTACTCTCTTATAAGGGCAACTGCCACCCGTAAACATTCTCCGTGCTTTACTTGTGACGTGAGAAAATGGATTCACTATACCCATTGTCAATTAATGATAGATTTAATTTAAAAATATGAAAACTTACATAGATAAATTAAAATTACATAATGATAAATTAAAGAATTAATGATAAATGTTTTAGTTTTTTTAATGACAAAAAAATTAATTATTAAATTAAGTTATAAGTTGCGCAACCTGAATCAAACTCTAACCATCATATAATCAAACATAAGGCATTTAACCAATTGAACGATTGGGCATGCGCATTAATATTGTAACTTCGTGAAAGAGAAAAAAGAATCTAAAAATTTATGAAAAGATGTATAACTTTTTTATAAAATAATTATAACGACGTCAACTACTCCCTCATAGTAGATATGTTTTTCATGAATTTTTGGAACAGTCTGGTTTCGAATCATCTTTCCCCAACAACTTATTTTGCGTCATTCTGATTTTGGAGTAAATAATTTGTCTGATGTATTTAAAGTTTGAGACTATGCATATATTTAAGGGTTAATTACAGTCACATCCTCTGAGGTTTGAAGAAATTATAATTAAATGTGATGTTTGTATTTTGTGAACACTCAACCACCTGTCAGTAAAGTTGTTTCCGAAAAAGTGTGAAATATCAACAATACCCTTAATGAAATTAATGAAAAAATTATAAAAATATCAGGTGCATTAAATGTCTAGAATACCCTTATCAATTATATCACTTTATAACATTCAATTCATTGACCTTAATTGGAGTATTCTATTATTTTTTAAATTGAGAATTTGTTTTTTTAGGAGTTAATTGAAGAAATTTCACTCGATTAAGATTGGCATGCTCAATCTTTTTATTTAGTTACACTTAATACATGAAATTTTGTCCTATATATTATTTTTTGTTTAAGAAATTATTTATGTAATTTTATTTATTTAAAAAAGACGGAATAAGATTTGTGATATTAGAATTTTTATTTAAGAATAATTAATTCTTTTTTTATCCACCTAATGTTGATAACTTGAGATTGTTCATTTATTTACACTTGATGAAATTTGATCTTATCTAACATTTTGAAATTATTTTATTTTATTTTATTACAATTATGGGTAAAATATATCATAATTAGTGTTGACAAATTAAGAATTTTTGTTTAATTGAAATAATAAATAAAATTTGACCCTATGTACTTGTTTTATATTAAAACAAATAATTTTATTATGTATATATTTACTGTCTTAATGAAATTTAACTCGATTAGATTTGATAGTTTGAATTTTTTTTGTTTAATTGTAATAAATTATTAAAATTTGACATAAATAGATATTATTAAATTGAGGAATTTTGTTTAGTTGCATATAACCATTATGTGTTATTTTTATATTTGAGTTATTTTTTCTTAGTTGTGTGATAAAATTGACAATATTATGTATTTAACCCAATAAAAGTTGAAAAATTATGAATTTATATTTAATTATTAAATTAATATTATTGTTCGTTTGTACAGACAGATATAACAATAGATCCAACTGATTAGTTTCATATAAGAGTTATTTTAATTCATTAAAGTAAGGACCAATGGTAAAAAGGATAACATATAGATGGTGTGGTTGAAGACAAAAATCAAAGGGTAAAAATGACTTTTCATTGTGTGTAAAATGGGGGATTGGGTAGTAAGGGGATGTTTGTCAATTTTTCCAAATCTCAAGAGGTGTTAGTGTAAATAATCCTAAATTTATTTGAGAAATAGTTTATGGAAGTTGTCTTTACTTTAATGAAAGTCCCAAAAATGAATTTCATTCTCCAAAACTCTTTAGAAATAGTATTGAGTTTTCTTTTCGAGGATTGAACTAGCAATTCATCTAAGTTTTGAGTACTTCAAATGATGTTCTAATTTTCTTACAAATTAAACTTCCATATGTTAATTCACTGTTTTAGCCAAGAGATAGGTAATAACGAATAAATTTGATTTTTCGTATTTATATAAAATATATGAAAGTTCGTGCAAAATAAGTGCGATAATGTCTAGAAAATCATGAATACTAAGCAATTTTAAATTATTATCAGCTCACAAATACTACTAATCAAAGTTCTATTATATGTCACTTTTCTCATATAATATTAGTACAATGTAATTGATTATTATTTTTCTTCTTATAGATCTTGACGTTATGAATTTTTTTTTTGGTGAAACGCTTATTATAGTAAAGTGAGAGAATCCTAGAAACTATGGTGCGTTTGGAAACCATGTTTTTGTTTTTTGGCACTGTTTATAGAAAAAAAACATGTTTGAAAGCTCTGTTTACTATTTGTTATGTTATCAAATTGGAAATTGTTTTCATGAATAGTTGAAAAAATAAGAGAACGAAAAAAAACATGTTTTCTTGTTCTATTTTGGAATTTTTCAAAAATAAAAAATTGCAAAATAAGAAAAACCACCGTTCTCCTTCTCCACCACCACCAACGCCACCACCACGCCACCACCCGCTCCACCCCACCACCACCACTTTAACAACACCACCTGTTGCTCAAAATCTAAACCCCTACCTCCGATCGAAACTTAAATCGGTCCCCGGTTGCCGAAAATCGAAACCCCTTGCAAACAGGTATACACACACACACACATATATATATACACACACACATACCTGCAAATTGAACCTGAAAATCGACCCCAATCGAAGCTCTAAAATCCACCAAATACTTGCAAATCGATCCCCAATTTGAAACCCAAATTTCACCTCCGAAATCCCTACCCATTCGTATATGTGTGTGTTTTTTGGCCCCAAATATATTTTTTATTCTTGTGTTTTTTGGGTATGAAAATAAGAATAAGAACAAGAAATGATTTTTGTTTTTTGGTTCCTAGAACAAAAACAAAAACAATATATAATATATTATATAAATATATAAATTTACTATAAGAAAGTTACTAGGATTCTCTCAACAAGTGCGTTAAGCTGCACAAAATCCGAGTTAACGCTTTGAGTTTTAGGGCCTGTTTGGTAGGTGATCCGGTCTGGTCTGGTCTTATCTGGGTGGTGTTCTGAAAATCTGTTTGGTAAAACTGTCTGGTCTTATGGTCTTATTCAAGCTGTTTGGTCTTATGTTTGGAAAAGAATACAAAAAATAAAAAAATAATATATAAAATTCAAAAAATATATTAAGTATGAAAAATATATAAAATTTGAAAAAATATAAAAAATTTGAAAATAATATAATAAATTTAAAAATAATATATATTTCAAATTTTATAAATTATTTCGAATTTTTATATTATTTTTTGAATTTTATATATTATTTTTTATTTTTTATATTATTTTCAAATTTTTTATATTTTCTCAAATATATATATATCTAATTTTGTATATTATTTTTGAATTTTATATTTTTTTCAAATTTTATACATTATTTCAAAAAATTTATATTATTTTTTAAATTATATATATATTTAAAATTTTATATATTAATTTTGATTTTTATATATTTTTTCGAATTTAATACATTATTTAAAAAAATTATATTATTTTTCAATTTTTATATATTATTTTCGAATTTTATACATTATTTTTTATTTTTTCTATTATTTTGGAATTTTTTTTATTTTCACAAATTTTAAATATATTTTTTACATTTTATATATTAATTTTGAATTTTATATATATTTCAAATTTTTTATATTATTTTTTTAATTTTATATATTATTTTAAATTATATATATTTATATAATATATAAATTTACTATAAGAAAGTTACACCTCCATATTTTCTTTGTGAAAACTTGAATTCAAGATCATCAACTAGAAAATTATACAACTAGATCACAACCCTTCTCATTATGAGAAATACTTGTCTCATATCATATAAGAAGAAATTTCCTCCTTACATGTGATGCGGTTCAATAAAAAATTTATTTGTATCCTAAAATTTTAAAATATTTTTATAAGTTTCAAAATCTTTCCATGATGATAAATTTGCTTTATTTTCATAACTTTTAAAAAATATAAGTATGATAATATTTCTGAAATTTTAAAAGACATGTACATTTTTTTATTGAATCACGTCACCTGTTTCATTCATACATGGCCCGAAACAAATTTTGCCATGATCATAAATTCGATTTGTTTTCATAACTTTTAAAAATACTAGTATGATAATATTTCTGAAATTTTAAAACACATGTACGTTTTTTATTAAACCACATCTTGTAAGAAGTATTTTGATATATGGCCTGAAACAAATTTTGCCCTCTCATTATTAAATAGTTACTCAAATGAAAATATTTTAGTGGAAGGATAGTGAGACAAATCGGACACTCCGTCGCTGAAATCCGCGACGACCCGTACACCGCCACCGGAATCCGCCGCAACGCCTGCTTCTTCAGCCCCGTCCTCGCCAGCCTCGCCCTCGCTTGCTCCGGCGTCTCCAGCGCACACCGCACAATCGAGTTCAACCCAAGCGCACATATCAAAGCGCACAACAACGCCGCCAGAATTATCACCATGTTGGTGTCGAAATGGCTCTGCCTCAAGTACGATACACCTGTTCTGTTCGTTGGCCGCGCACTAGGCTCCGCCACTTCTAGTAAGCGCCGACCAAAATCGCCCATTGTTGTGTGCATAGCCTCAACAGAGTGGATTCAAATCAAATCTGTAGATTTTTAGAAAATGGTATGTGGGTTGGGACTAGTATGTGTGAAAAACAGAGGGAATTAAAGTGGTTTTGTTCTAATGGGTTGTGGTTGATTTTGATTTTCTTGAAGCAAAAAAGAGAAAAATTATGTTGTCAAGATTCCAACTAGAAAAGGACCGAGACAAAGCATATTATTTGTCTTTTTTTAGGATAAGGAAAAAAACAAAATAAAAAATGGGTAATTTGCTTGTGAATAAGGGTGGTTGTTATCCGAAATTCGGGACCTTTTTGGTGCACAAATGGTCCTCCCTTGTTTCTCTATGGAACCGAAACCGATAATTAAAGGCAAAAAAACAAGATTGGGATTGAATCAGATTCAAATTTACAGTTCTTACCTAAGCTTGAAGTCTCTCTTCCATGTGTGTTTTGTGGAGAAGAGAAAGTACAGGTATTATATAAAGTGAGATATTAGTAGGAAGGTTCAGATACATAATAGAAAGTGAATAAGGAAGATATTATTAATGTATACCTAATCATGATTAGGGTATTTAAAATTAGGATTAGAAAACAAAACCAAATCCAACATTTATCTTGTGTAAACTTGTAAGGAAGCAAGTTGATCCAGCTGGTTTGTGTCCATTGAACGGTCTAGGTTTGGTACGTGGTGTAGGTATAGATGGGGAATATATATAAATATATACATATATATATATATATATATAGTGGAAGATGTACGTTGTAGAAAAGGTAGTACATAATTGAAGATAATAATCACTATCATAAATACTCCATTTTTCTAGCTTCTCTCTACCAGAAGCTGCAGCCAATTATTTTTGTACTGAAAGTGAACTAGTGAAAGTGATGTACATCTTTTTGATTGTGTAGAAGGTACTTTTGCTGACTACATGCATGCCAGGTGGTTGAAGTCACCTCTCCTGCATGCATGCACACCAACACCAATTATGAAATGATCAAATTGATAACCTTAACTGCCATTTCATAGGAGTGAACCTTTTGGTTTACTCTTACACAAGCCCTATACATAAGAACATGTACTTGCCACCTACGCTCCACCATCCATTCCAAGTTTTGGAACCTAGGTAAGAGTATCCCGAAGGAAGTGGGATAGCGGAGGTGAAAGAGCTACCGAAGGAAAGGGATGCAGTCTCTCCCTTGGCCTTTGGAGAGATCAAAAAACTCTACTCCTGACGCGTGAACGGCCGCTTTCTTGGAACTAATTCATAGGCGCTTTCAATTAGTTTTGGTTTACTCTTACTCAAGCCCTATATATAAGAACATATACATGTTGTATATAGTCAATGGATATGGACACAATATAGTGAGAGAGAGGAGTGAGGATGGAGTGTTTACTCCCGATATATTGAGCTACCTTCCGTGGACGTACCCATTTTTGGAGAACCACGTAAATATCTGTGTCTCTATGTGTTTGTGTGTGTTTGGTTTGAGACGATTCAGAGTCATGGGGCACAACAATTGGTATCAGAACCATTTTTGTTCAAAATAGAGTTGCACTTTTCGAGGCTATTTCGAACATTTTAACTCATCGAACATACCTCGTATAATATACCGTTGGAAAGCTCGTTCCGAGACGAACACAACTATATAAAATTCAGCCCCATTGGAGCCTGGACGCTCCCTCACGTGCCCCAAGAAGAGACATGCGTGAGTTTCTTCGGCGTCACGTGCCCCACGCGCATTCTCCAGCGAACTTGGTTTTTCCGGTGATGTGTTTCCGGCAACGACAACTTTTCCCGATCACCGAAAAAATGGAGACGTCACTGCCACGTGTCAAGGCTAAGCGCTGACACGTGGTCCGTTCAAACACAACCACGTGGAACAATGAGAGACTGCCATGTGTCACATCCTTTTAGCATTGACACGTGGCACTACCAGATGCTGACATGTGTCACGACCTAACACTGAC
Organism: Cornus suecica; assembly: GCA_963922005.1. Taxonomy (NCBI): domain Eukaryota; kingdom Viridiplantae; phylum Streptophyta; class Magnoliopsida; order Cornales; family Cornaceae; genus Cornus; species Cornus suecica. The sequence continues at coordinate 72,409,468 of OY998244.1, read as the reverse complement.
ATGTGGACCAACCAGATGCTGACACGTGGTTCCAGTGTTTCATACTACTGAAGCAACGGAGACGGAGCAATCCGAAGTCAGAAAAATAAAGTTTAAAACCTGGTTTGATTAGTATTGTTCCAGTTTGATTAGTGCAGTCATCAATTAATTGTTTATGTGTTTCATACGGCTGAAATAAGAAGACCGATCAATTTATTCAAGAGAATCAATGTTGTCAAATGTCAGGAGGAGTGGTTCTTAGAGTAAAATTATGATGTCAAATGCAAAGTTGAGGTGGAGAAATAGTACGTCATAATAACTTTGGCATATGACAATGCGAAGGTTCCAGATCTACAACTTCGAGAAAATGGAGGATAAGCCTTGGAGACCAAGTGCCAGGACTTCTCGTACTTCGAGAAAGTGGATGATAATCCTTGGATGCCAAGCGTCAGGACTTCTCGGATAAATGTTGGAAATTTGTAAATCGTCAATCTTGCGGTACAATCAGACAATACTCAAGTTCGGCACAAGAGCTCAGGGGAGGTGAAGGATAAATGGTCCTATCTCCAAGGCAGGAAATCAGTCAACAACTTAGGTACCATCAGTAAAGACTAGTACAACCTAGTGTTTTACTGAGGTGGAGATTTGCTTAGACATACCAGCTCCAGGAAGCCTAGTACATCATAACCTTTAATTAGCTCTGCAATATGAATTGTATGAAATAACGGTATCCAGAAGAGCAGATTCAACAAGTAGTTCAAGAAGGGGTCTCCAGTAAGAGATCTCCAGTACCGGTGAACAATCAGTAGCTGAGGAGAGATGAAGAGAAGTGTCATCTCAAGTACCGGGAAACCAGTCAGTAACTGAGGAAGGTGAAGAGAAGTGCCATCTCTAGTACCGGTAATCCAGTCAGCAACTGAAGGGAGGATAAGAGAGAAGTTCTATCTTCAATACCGGGAAACGAGTACCGGGAAATCAGTCAACAACTCAGGTGGAGGTGAAGAAGTGTTCCATCTCCAGTACTGGGAAACGAGTACCGAGAAATGAGTCAGCAACTAAGGTTGAGATGAAGAAGGGTTACATCTCCAGTACCGGGAAATCTGTTAGCAACTCAAGTTGAGGTGGATAGAGTTTCATCTCCAGTATCGGTAATCAGTCAGTAACAGACTAACCAGAAGAGATTTCCAGTAAGAGAACTCAATTGAGGTGGAGGATCCATGGTTCATCTCTAGTACCGTGTGACCAGTGAGTAATCAGACTAACTAGAAGAAGTCTCAAGTAAGAGATCTCTAACATCGATGACTCAAAAGCTAGATGACTTAGTTGAGGTGGATGATCCATCTCCAGTACAGTAACCAGACTGACCAGAAGAGAGACATGATAGCTTATGCCCTTCCAGCGACATACTATGATGTCACGTACACCGACAAAGAATCAGTACAGAGTACTGATGGTACAAAGTGGAAGGATGCAGTGAATGATGAGATGAAGTCATTTTACCAGAATCAGACTTGGAAGTTAGTCCTACTTCCAAAAGAGGTTGCAAATGGGTTTATGCAAGGTGTTTTTGGCATATTCAATATCTCTCGAGGAACAAAGTGCTTAAGGGCGCATTATGGAGACTTCTACAACAGCCATTGAAGACTTTCTCCATAATAGCAATTGAAGACCACCTAATAGCCATTGAAGACTTTTTCCAGCAACCGTACAAGACTTAGGCGAACTACCACAGCCAACAACCCCATCTCTTGTACTATAAATAGATGAGGGTTTGTGAAGCTTAGTATTAGCTAAAACCAGCTCAAACAGATCTACAACATCAGTTGTATGAGAGAGTGGTATCTGTAGAGAGATCAGTGAGGGAGTGAATATCTGTATTATGAAATATTCACCAAAATAATGAGTTACCCTCCGTGGACATACCCGTTTTTGGGGAATCACGTATATATCCGTGTCTCTATGTGTTTGATTTAAGATGATTCAGAGTCGTAGGGCACAACCATTCTAGTAGTTGATCATACTGAAGGTGGAAATGATAATCAGGAAGAGTCAATAGCTAGAGAGAGCAGTTGAGGGAGAGGTCTCTAGTAAGAAGCTTTTGCCAGGTGGTTGAAGCTACCTCTCATACATGCATACACACCAACTGTGAAATGATCAAATTGATAACCTTCACTGCCATCTCATAGGAGTGAACATTTTGGTTTACTTTTACTCAAGTCCTATATATAAGGACATATACATATTGTATATAGTCAAGGGATATGGGCACAATACTGTGAGAGAAAGGAGTGAGGATGTTGTGTTTACTCCCGATATATTGAGCTACCCTATCTGGACGTACCCATTTTTGGGGAACCACGTAAATATCTGTGTCTTTATTTGTTTGTGTGTTTGGTTTGAGACGATTCAGAGTTGTAAGGCACAACAGGTTCTCGGTCCATTAATTCTTTTTTCTATAAATTGGTTATTGGTCCATTTTAATGAGTTAAAAGTAGATTCTACACTTCACTTATTCAAGTATGCCCCAAAATCTAACACAACTTTGTCCTTTCGCTTTATCTTTAAGGTCATAAAAAACTAATCAAATTACATATTTTCCCCAACTTTGCGCAAAAAAAACAAAAATTATACAATATATATGGGCATGTTTGGTTCAAGTTTTTTTTTTTTTTTTTCTCACAACAAAAACATGTTTGACACCAATATTTTATTTTTTATGATAGAAAAACATCAAGCAAATAATTTCATTTTTAAGAAGTACCAAAATAATATTTTTTTTTTTATGTTTTTTTGTACTGTTCACAAATATAACACTTTTGCAGATGAAATAAGTGACCAAAACAAAGAAAAAATATGAATTCCAAACATGCTTCCAGTTTAGACTCACAACACTTCACATAAAAAATATATATATACTTCTATTTTATAAATTCCAAAACACGAATGCAAAAACAAGAATCAAACAAGCCCATAACATGCTAACTTTTGCGGTATAAGAAGTAGGGAAAATTTAATAAACGACTGATATTGCTGTATGATATTAGAAAATTAAGGCCCTATTTGGAAAGGGGTTTGTCTGGTCTGGTTTTTTCTTGGTGCTGATCTGAAACTCTATTTGGTAAGCGGTCTGGTCTTTCAGGTTTTGTCTGAAAAACTAAAACAAAATCATTTTTGGCAAACTGTCTGGTAACAAATAATGATCTGGTCTGAAACTGATTGTAAATATATTAGAATATAATAGTCTTTATTTTGTAATAAACTTTAAAAATAAAAAAATAAAAATAGTTTTTTTTCTTAAAGTAAGATATAATAAATATATATAGAATGTTTGAGTTACTATTCCTATTCCTAAAGAACAACTATCCCTATTTTTAAACTATCCTTGTGATAATATATAAAATTAAAAAATATATAAAATACAAAAATAATATATAAAATTCTAAAATACTGTAATAAAATTAAAAAAAGAAAAAAAATAAAAAATATATATATATAATTCCAAAATACTCTAATAAAGTTTTAAAAAAATATAAATTAAAAATAATATACAAAATTCAAAATATATATATAATAAAAATAATATACAAAATTAAAAAATTAAAAAATTATATAAAATAAAAAAATAATATATAAAATTCCAAAATACTATAAGAAAATTAAAAAAATTATATATTATTTATATATATATTTAATATATATATTTAATAATATTATTTTTTATATATTATTATAAAATAAAAAATATATATTATTCTATATATATGAATATATATTATTTTTTTATTTTTTATATATTTATATATATATTATTTTGGAATTTATATATTATTTTCAAATTTTATAAAGCTTTTGTCAAATTTTAAATATATTTTTTGAATTATATATATATTATTATTTATATACATATTTTTTAATTTTAGTATATGAATTACATATATATATATATAGGAGAGAGAGAGAGAGAAAGGAAGAAAAAAAATTAATTATAAAGGGGTAGCTTTTGGCTTTTGCGCGGGGAGAGAGAGAGATAGGTGGGGCTCGCGTGAAGAAAGTAAAATATGATGGCTGAAAGATCAAATATTTTTTGGTCTTTCATCACTTACAAAAAGAAGGGTTTAATTTTAATAGGTTTTGAAATATTTTGTCTTAAAAACCTAAAACTAACTTACCCAAATATAAATTAGTTTCTAAAACAAAAACAAAACTTATAAAGACTAACAAACAAACAGGACCTAACTTGACATACAAATTAACATTTTGCAAAATTGACACTACAATTTATTTGTTTGTTTTAAGTTCATATAATCCAAAGACTGTAATAATTTTTTGGATTAATTGCTTAAAACCCCCCTTAAGTTTACTCTCTTTTTCTTATTATATCCCTTCAACTATGAAATGAGCTTAGAACTCCCTAAAATTTCATAAAAGGTTGCACCATGGGCTTGCCTCAAATTATTTTACCCTTTTACCCTCCAAACTTTTTGTATTTCCACCTTACCTTTAATCTTATCCTTACTATTATATTTTTTAATTCTTTAAATTACAAAAATATTATTTCTTTTAGTTAGAATATTAATTATGCCATTTACTTTTAATGTATTAGACTAAATATACTCTCAAATGTTAATTTTGTTTTGTAAGTTTTAATTATTTTATTTGTAAATCAATTAACTTGTTATTAAATTTTAGTTTGATTTAAATCATAAAACTCAATCCTAATTAATATATTCATAAATAAATCACAATTTATGAATATATTTTTATGAAAAGAAAGTTTCATTTGGCAAAAATAATAATTAATTAGGATAATGAGTTTTATGATTTAAATCAAATTAAGTTTTATTGGAATATGATATATATTTTGGAATATATATATATAATTCGTCAAAAATATATATTTTTTGAATTGTTTTAAAAAAATATAATCTTTTTGAGAAAAATATATATTATTTTCCAAAATATGATTTTTTTCCTAAAATAATATAATTTTTTTCCGAAATATATATTTTTTTATATTTTAGAAAATAATGTATATTTTTCAGAAAAAATTCATATTTTTTAAAACAATTCAAAAAATATATACTTTTGACGAATCATATATATATATATATATATATATATATATTCCGAAATATATATCATTTTCCAATATATATATATATTCCAAAATATACATATTTTTTCAAAAAATAATTTTTTTGAAGGTTTGATTTCACTAAACCCTCCTATACTATTGATGGTAGTTTACGTATTATGACTCAAAATCATATTTTGGAACATAATATATATTTTTCTCAAAAAAATTATTTTTCGAAAAATAATTATATTTTTTTAATAGAATTCGAAAAATATATATTTTTGACGAATTATATATATATTCCGAAATATATATCATTTTCCAATATATATTCCGAAATATATATATTTTGTTCGAAATATATATATTGTTTTCATAAATTGTGATTTATTTATGAATATATTAATTATGATTGAGTTTTATGATTTAAATCAAACTAAAATTTAATACCAAGTTAATTGATTTACAAATAAAATAATTAGAATTTATAAAAAAAAACTAACATTTGAGAGTATATTTAATCTAATATATTAAAGGTAAATGACATAATTAATATTCTAACTAAAAGAAATAATATTTTTGTAATTTAAAGAATTAAGAAATATAATAGTAATGATAAGATTAAAGGTAAGGAGGAAATACAAAAAGTTTGGAGGGTAAAAGGGTAAATTGTTTTGAAGGCAAGTCCATGGTGCAAGAAAATAAAAATTTAGGGGAGTATAATTAGTTGAGGGGATATAGTAAAAAAAGAGAGTAAATTTCAGGGGGTTTTAAGCAATTTACCCTATTTTTTTCATCAATTCTAAATAATTAATGACATTAGTACAACCACCCAGAGACCAGAGTACACTACCTACTGCTACTAAAAAGTGTAGAGACTGCTTATATACAAGCTACAGTTGCAAATTCAGATATCTATCAATATCATTCCTACACCCTTTAACCAAAAACAGCAAAAATGGGAACACAAAGTCAGCAAGCTTTAAATCTTTCCATGATCATAAATTCGATTTGTTTTCATAACTTTTAAAAATACTAGTATGATAATATTTCTGAAATTTTAAAACACATGTACGTTTTTTATTAAACCACATCTTGTAAGAAGTATTTTGATATATGGCCTGAAACAAATTTTGCCCTCTCATTATTAAATAGTTACTCAAATGAAAATATTTTAGTGGAAGGATTGTCAAAGTTATAAGAGGTTAACTGCCGGAATTTGATAGACAAGGGCTATTCAGCAAAGACAAATTGAATAATATTCCACTCTTCAAAGATTTACGTAAAATCTTATTATTTGAATGAATAGTTTAAAGTGAATAAATCAAATAGAAACAAGTTGAATGATTTATCAACTGCCAAGACTTCACAATTTTTAGAAGGTTCATCAATTATGTTAAAAAAACAGGGCACTAATTGGAAACACCTGATAGCATGGCTTCTCTACATGAAAGGGCATAAACTTCTCATCTATACTTCAAAATAAAATTAAGCCATTCAAGCTTGAAAACAAACTAGAAAGGAGATACAGATCATACAATCAGCTCATAGATTATTTTTTTTCCGAAAATCATGACACTCTAGTAATTTCAGTGTCAAGGCAACAATACTTACGGGTGGGGCAATTTCCTCCCACTTTTCTTTCGGATCATCAAATTTATAATTTGAAAAAAGACTAATGCACCAGATTCCATCAGAATTCTTAACCCAACAATTAAATATGAAAAAATAAGAATAAAAATTAGGATCAAAATAGAAGAATGTGTTGCACCTAGAGCAGATACAAATGCACATTCAAAAGATTTGCTCAATCCAACTCCATTGATTCATTTCTCTGTTAATTTTCCTTTTTTTGCAAACTCAAAGTTTTTTTTTACTATCACTACCTCTTTTTACTCTAGAAAACACCTTGAAAGCATTTTACAACGGATCTACCAAGTACATCACAGTAAAAAGACTAATAACACCTCAAACACTAAAAAAACCTGCCCGTTAACTAGCATCATCCACCACCACCACCACTACTTGCCGCCCCGCCCTCTCCTCCGGCGGAGCCACCGCATCACCACCGCCCTCCGCTTCCGCAGGTAACCCCGTCGGCAGCTCAAGCACAGAGTGGCGGCAATTGGGACACGACGAATGCGACACGAGCCACGTGTCTATGCACCTCACATGGAACCCGTGATTGCATTTTGGCAGCACCCTCACCTTCTCCCCATCCACAAAGTCCCCTAAACAAATCGGACACTCCGTCGCCGGAATCCGCGACGACCCGTACACCTCCACCGGAATCCGCCGCAACGCCTGCTTCTTCAGCCCCGTCCTCGCCAGCCGCGTCCTCGCTTGCTCCGGCGTCTCCAGCGCAAACCTCCGCCCGCAGCGCAGCGCACACCGCACAATCGAGTTCAACCCAAGCGCACATATCAAAGCGCACAACAACGCCGCCAGAATTATCACCATGTTGGTGTCGAAATGGCTCTGCCTCAAGTACGATTCGCCTGTTCTGTTCGTTGGCCGCGCACTAGGCTCCGCCACTTCTAGTAAGCGCCGACCAAAATCTCCCATTGTTGTGTGCATAGCCTCAACAGAGTGGATTCAAATCAAATCTGTAGATTTTTAGAAAATGGTATGTGGGTTGGGACTAGTATGTGTGAAAAACAGAGGGAATTAAAGTGGTTTTGTTCTAATGGGTTGTGGTTGATTTTGATTTTCTTGAACCAAAAAAGAGAAAAATTATGTTGTCAAGATTCCAACTAGAAAAGGACAGAGAAAAAGCATATTATTTGTCTTTTTTTTTAGGATAAGGCAAAAAAAGAAAATAATAAATGGGTAATTTGCTTGTGAATAAGGGTGGATGTTATCCGAAATTCGGGACCTTTTTGGTGCACAAATGGTCCTCCCTTGTTTCTCTATGAACCGAAACCGATAATTAAAGGCAAAAAAATAAGATTGGGATTGAATCAGATTCAATACATATATATATATATATATATATATTTACAGTTCTTACCTAAGCTTGAAGTCTCTCTTCCATGTGTGTGTTTTGTGGAGAAGAGAAAGTACAGGTATTATCTAAAGTGAGATATTATTAGGAAGGTTCAGATACATAATAGATAGTGAAAAAGGAAGATATTATTAATGTATACCTAATCATGATTAGGGTATTTAAAATTAGGATTAGAAAACAAATCTTAGTACCAAATCCAACATTTATCTTGTGTAAACTTGTAAGGAAGCATCCAGCTGGTTTGTGTCCATTGAACGGTCTAGGTTTGGTACGTGGTGTAGGTATAGATGGGTAACATATATAAATATATATATATATATAGTGGAAGATGTACGTAGTGGAAAAGGTAGTACATAATTGAAGATAATAATCACTATCATAAATACTCCATATTTCTAGCTTATCTCTACCAGAAGCGGCAGGCAATTATTTTTGTACTGAAAGTGAACTAGTGAAAGTGATGTACATCTTTTTGATTGTGTAGAAGGTACTTTTGCGGACTCGAGAAAGCAATAAATTATTTGTAATTTGTTTAAGGAGGAGTACTAGGATATTCGAATTGATTTTTTTTTTTTGGCAACTAATAGTTAAAATACACTCCCCTTGTGTGGCGTGTTTTATGAATCATTATCATTTGTCTATAATTATTTTGTTAATTTTGTTAATCAAACAATTATATGAATAATTTATGTCATCTTATTTGATGTTATGTGTAACTGACTAACTGTAGTATTTGTATATAAGTGATTCGATGATAGCATGTCAAATTCATATAAATGTTATATTATACTAATTGAAGATGTTTGAAAAAATTATTGAAGAAGATTTACTCCTATTATATGTTAATATATACACACACGTTTGGTAGAACGTTGTTGTTCTTGTTATTGTAAGTTTGAACTAATAGGGATGTAGAATGTAAATCTTCTTTGTTTTGTGGTATAACAAAAATGATGTCTTGCATACATGTGTGTACTTTTTTATTTTTTTTCTCAATTCTTGTAAAATTATAAGTAGTCTCCATCTACTACCACGTAATTTGAAAAACTTCCATAAAACTACACAGAAAAAGTTAATTATATTAATAAACTTAGGATTAATTTCACTTTCACCCCTTCATGTTTGTTCTAATCTCACTTTAATCCCTTCAATTTTGAAATATTACAATTACACCACTGAAAATAGACGAATGTTAACTTTACTAACGTATTTTATGTAATTAACTCTTTTTTCCAGAATATAATATTAAAAAAAAAAACATTTTTGCATGGATAGATTAGTCATTCTGATTGCTTACTTACTTTAATAAGACCATTTTTGTACCAAATTTATTATAATGGTAAGAAGGTGACGTCATCATAGAAGAAGTTTAAGTGAGACAAAAATCAAATTTAAGAATGTAATTAAAATATTTGAAATTCAAAAAGATTAAAGTGAGATTGGGAGAAACCTCATAGGGTTGAAAATAGAATTAACCCATCAATTTAATAAGAAAAAAATTACATTCATTACGGGACTCATGCAAGGAGTTTACTCTAAATTCTGTTTATGGCAATATCTTTTGTGGGCCAATCATCTAAGATCATGTGGACACACACAACACATTGATCTTGTGGCTAATGTAATGTTCAACGATGATCAGTGCACAATTCTTTTTAATGTAATTAGGTCAAATTTAGCATTTGTCGCATGTCGGTGGTAACTAGTATATATGCCTTATTGAGTAGCTTTCATGTAATCAATTAAGGTCCATCAAAAGCCATTTATGATATGAACTACTACTACTACTACTACTTCCTAACCCTATCAATAATGTATGTAGTTAGTTGTTCCAACTCCTCACAGATATATATATATATATACACACACATACACTTCAGTGAGATCACAGTTTATGTGTGTGTGTATGGATGTCCCTAGTGACCAAAACGAAAGTAAACCAACTTCGTGCTTAGGTGAACCACTTTGGTGAAGGGGTCAAGTGCTTTCAACATGGTAGTTAGGAGGCCATGCATCTTTTTCTAATTGGGCAAATGGCGCTGAACGCCTCTATGGTTTCAAAAGTGTGCGGACAACCCCTCTCTAATTTATTTTGTGCAGATAATCCCCACTACATACTATTCCAAAAGTATGCATTTTGACCCCCTTAACACTGTTCCGTTCACATTTTTTGTTCGAATCTAGTCATGTGACGAGCGCAAAACACCCCTATAATTTCATAAATGTGCAGAAAACTCCCCTCTCAGTCACCGAAGAAGAGCTTGTAGGGGGGTATTTGCACTCTTTGCAAAGTATAAGGGTGTTTAGAAACCATGAGGGAGTTTTCCGCACACTTTTTAAACTATAGGGATGTTTAGCGCCATTTGCCCATTTCTAAGTTCATAAAGTTGAAGACCATATGGAATGAATTCACAACATGACCTAAAACTTACCCCAGTTATAAAAATGATTATGATATGGTGCTTTAGGAAGTATATATAAGGTTTCAAGTTTGATCACAACCTTCAAATATAAGCAAGTCTTACCAAATTCGTGAGAGGATCGTTTTGCACAGATTTCATAAATTAATCGAGATAAAATCATTTTCACTACGACTATCAAAATTGTAAAAGAAAAAAGACATAAACTAAAACATAATTTACCCTATTCACAACGCATAACCATCAAAATAATAGAAACATAACACATAGTTTGTGCATATTTTCAAAATTAGACACCAGGGGGATGAATAAATTTTTTTGTTTTCCGATAAATATTTAAAGTCACAACATTCTTAGAAGTTCTCTAGGAAATTATATTAGAACTCGGTTGGTTTGGTGTAATAATATTATATTATGTTTTAGTGTTTAATTGTCTAAAAATATTGTAAAACTAAGTATTGCTCCAAGTTTATATGCAAATACACACCAAATTAAAAAAAGAACCTCAAATAATTTTGAATGACTTAAAATTATTTTACATCAAAAATAAGAAACAAAGATTGATACTTTATAACGGAAGAGTCATATAAAACTAATTTGTAACCTACCTAGTGTAGAGTAGAGACTAGAGACCCATCAAAAGTTGGTTATGTAAGAATTAGTGACTCAAAGAGCCATTTGCAGAAGAAGCTTCTGCCAGGTGGTTGAAGCCACCTCTCCTACATGCATGCACACCAACTGTGAAGTGATCAAATTAATAACCTTCACTGCCATCTCATAAGAGTGAACATTTTGGTTTATTCTTACTCAAGCACTATATATAATGACATATACATGTTGTATATAGTCAAGGGATATGAGCACAATACTGTGAGAGAGAGGAGTAAGGATGGAGTGTTTACTCCCGATATATTGAGTTACCCTCCGTGAACATACCCATTTTTGGAGAACCATATAAATATCTGTGTCTCTGTGTGTTTGTGTGTGTTTGGTTTGAGACGATTCAGAGTTGTAGGGCACAATAATTGGTATCAGAGCCATTTTTGTTCAAAATAGAGTCATACTTTTCGAGCCTATTTCGAACATGTTAACTCATCGAACACAACTTGTATAATATACCGTTGGAAAGCTCATTCCGAGACGAATGCAACGGTATAAAATTCAGCCCCATTGGAGCTCGGACGCTCCCTCACGCGCCCCAAGAAGAGACGCGTGTGAGTTTCTTCGGCGTCACATGCCCCACGAGCCTTCTTCGGCGAACCTGGTTTTTCCGGTGATGTGTTTCCCGCAACGACAACTTTTCCCAGTCATCAGAAAAATGGAAAAGATGATGACGTCATAAGTGATGTCACTGCTACATGTCAAGGCCAAACACTGACACGTGGTTTGTTCAGACACAGCCACGTGGAACAATGAGAGACTGCCATGTGTCACAACCTTTTAGCATTGACACGCGGCACTACCAGAAGCTGACATGTGTCACGGCCTAACACTGACACGTGGTTCCGGTGTTTCATACAACTGAAACAACATAGACCGAGCAATCCGAAGTCAAAAAAGCAAAGTTTGAAACTTGGTTTGATTAGTATTATTCCTGTTTGATGAGTGCAGACATCAATTAATTGTTCATGTGTTTCATACGGTTGAAATAAGAAGACCGAACAATCTATTCAAGAGAATCTGTGTTGTCAAATGTGAGGACGAGTGGTTCTAAGAGTAGAATCATGATGTCAAATGCAAAGTTGAGGTGGAGAAATAGTACGACACAATAACTTTGGCATGTGACAATGTGAATGTTTCAGATCTACAACTTCGGGAAAGTGGAGGATAAGCCTTGGAGACCAAGTGCCAGGACTTCTCGTGCTTCGAGAAAGTGGATGATAAGCCTTGGATGCTAAACGTCAGGACTTCTCAGATGAAGATTGGAAATTTGTAAATCGTCAAGCTTGCGGTACAATCAAATAATACTCAAGTTCGGCACAAGAGCTCAGGGGATGTGGAGGATCAATGGTCCCATCTCCAGGGCAGGAAATTAGTCAACAACTTAGGTATCATCAGTACAGACTAGTACAACCTAGTGTTTTACTGATGTGGAGATTTGCTCAGACATACCAGCTCCAGGAAGCCTAGTACAGCCTAGCCTTCAATCAGCTCTGTAATATGAATTGTATGAGAGAGCGGTATCCAGAAGAGCAAATTCAACAAACAGTTCAAGAAGAGACTGTTCAGAAGAGGTCTCCAGTAAGAGATCTCCACTACTTGTAACTAGTCAGCAACTGAGGAGAGATGAAGAGAATTGCCATCTCAAGTATCGGGAAATCAGTCAGCAGCTGAGGGGAGGTGAAGAGAAGTGCCATCTCTAGTACTTGTAATCCAGTCAACAACTGAAGGGAGGTGAAGAGAGAAGTTCCATCTCCAGTACAGGGAAACGAGTACCGGGAAATCAGTCAGTAGCTTAGGTGGAGGTGAAAAAGTGTTCCATCTCCAGTACCGGGAAATAAGTCAGCAACTGAGGTTGAGATGAGAAAGGGTTCCATCTCCAGTACCGGGAAACGAGTACTGGGATATCTGTCAGACACTCAATAAAGGTGGATAGAGTTTCATCTCCAGTATCGGTAATCAGTCAGTAACAGACTGACCAGAAAAGATTTCTAGTAAGAGAACTCAGTTGAGGTGGAGGACCCATGGTTCATCTCTAGTACCGTGTGACTAGTGAGTAATCAGACTAACCAAAAGAGGTTTCCAGTAAGAGATCTCTAGCATTGATGACTCAGCAGCTAGATGACTTAGTTGAGGTAGAGGATCCATCTCCAGTATAGTAACCAGACTGACCAGAAGAGAGACATGATAGCTTATGCCCTTCCAGCGACATACGATGATGTCACGTACACGGACAAAGAATCAGTACAGAGTACTGATGGTACGAAGTGGAAGAATGCAGTGAATGACGAGATGAAGTCATTTTACCAGAATCAGACTTGGAAGTTAGTCCTACTTCCAAAAGAGGTTGCAAATGGGTTTATGCAAGGTGCTTTCGACATATTCAATATCTCTCGGGGAATAAAGCGCTTAAGGGCGCATTGGGGTAGCGTCAATCAGTGGACTCTTTTGCCAAGGTGGAGATTTGTAGAAATGTTGGCTCAATCTCCACAAGATGAAGCTTCTACAACAGCCATTGAAGACTTTTTCCATAACAGCTATTGAAGACCACCTAACCCACTCAGCCCACCATTGAAGACTTTTTCCAGCAGCCATACAAGACTTAGGCCAACTACCACAACCAACAACCCCATCTCTTGTACTATAAATAGATGAGGGTTTGTGAAGCTTAGTATTAGCTAAAACCAACTCAAGCAGCTTTACAACATAAGTTGTATGAGAGAGTGGTATCTGTAAAGAGATCAGTGAGGGAGTGAATATCTGTATTCTGTAATATTCACCTGAATAGTGAGCTGCCCCTCCGTGGACGTGCCCATTTTTGGGGAACCACATATATATATGTGTTTCTATGTGTTTGTGTGTGTTTGGTTTGAGACGATTCAGAGTCGTAGGGCACAACCATTCTAGTAGTTGATCATACTGAAAGTGGAAATGATAATCAGGAAGAATCAACAACTAGAGAGAGCAGTTGAGGGAGAGGTCCCTAGTAAGAGATCTCTGGCACCAGTGACCAGTCAACAACAAGGCAGCTGAGGTGAAGGGAGGTGAAGATGAAGTTCCATCTCCAGTACCGGGAAATACAGTACCGGTAACCATTCTAGCAGTTGATCATCCTGAAGGTGGAAATGATAATCAGGAAGAGTCAACAACTAGAGAGAGCAGTTGAGGGAGCGGTCTCTAGTAAGAGATCTCCAGCATCGGTGACCAGTCAACAGTAAGGCAGCTGAGGAGAGATGAAGAGAAGTGTCATCTCAAGTATCGGGAAATCAGTCAGCAGCTGAGGGGAGGTGAAGAGAAATGCCATCTCTAGTACCTGTAATCTAGTCAGCAGCTGAAGGGAGGTGAAGAGAGAAATTCCATCTCCAGTACTGGGAAACGAGAATCGGGAAATCAGTCATCAGCTCAAGTGGAGATGAAGAAGTGTTCCATCTCCAGTACCGGGAAATGAGTACCGGGAGATCAGTCAGCAACTGAGGTTGAGATAAAGAAGTGTTCCATCTCCAGTACCGGGAAACGAGTACCGGGAAATTTGTCAGCAGCTCAAGTTGAGGTGGATAGAGTTTCATCTCCAGTATCGGTAATCAGTCAATAATAGACTGACCAGAAGAGATTTCTAGTAAGAGAACTCAGTTGAGGTGGAGGATCCATGGTCCCATCTTTAGTACCGTGTGACCAGTGAGTAATCAGACTGACCAGAAGAGATCTCCAGTAAGAGATCTTTAGCATCGATGACTTAGCAGCTAGATGACTTAGTTGAGGTGGAGGATCCATCTCCAATATAGTAACCAGACTGACCAGAAAAGAGACATGATAACTTATGCCCTTCTAGCGACATATGATGATGTCACGTACACGGACAAAGAATCAGTACAGAGTACTGATGGTACGAAGTGGAAGGATGCAGTGAATGACGAGATGAAGTCATTTCACCAAAATCAGACTTGGAAGTTAGTCCTACTTCTAAATGAGGCTACAAATGGGTTTATGCCAAGGTGCTTCCGGCATAAACAATATTTCTCGGGAACAGAGCGCCTAAAGGCGCATTGGGGTAGCATCAATCAGTGGACTCTTTTTGTCACAGTGGAGATTTGTAGGAATTAGTAACTTAAAGAGCCACTTGCAGAAGAAGCTTCTGCCAAGTGGTTGAAGCCACCTTTCCTACATGCATGCACACCAACTGTGAAATGATCAAATTGATAACCTTCACTGCCATCTCATAGGAGTGAACATTTTGGTTTACTCTTACTCAAGCCCTATATATAAGGACATATACATGTTGTATATAGTCAAGGGATATGGGCACAATACTGTGAGAGAGATGAGTGAGGATGGAGTGTTTACTCCCGATATATTGAGCTATCCTCCGTGAACGTATTCATTTTTGGCGAACCACGTAAATATCTCTGTCTCTATATATTTGTGTGTGTTTGATTTGAGACGATTCAGAGTCGTAGGGCACAATAGGTTCTTGGTCCATTAATTTTTTTTTTCTGTAAATTGGTTCTTGGTCCATTTTAATGAGTTAAAAGTAGATTCTATAGTTCACTTATTCAAGTATGCCCCAAAATCTAACACAACTTTGTCCTTTCACTTTATCTTTAAGGTCATAAAAAACTAATCAAATTACATTTTTTCCCCAACTTTACACAAAAAAAAACCAAAAATTATACAATATGGGCATGTTTGGTTCAAGTTTTTTATTTTTATTTTTCACAACAAAAACATGTTTGACACCAATATTTTATTTCCTATAGTAGAAAAACATCAAGCAAATAGTGTCATTTTTAGGAAGTACTAAAATAATATTTTTTTTTATGTTTTTTTGTACTGTTCACAAAAATAACACTTTAGCGGATGAAATAAGTGACCAAAATAAAGAAAAATATCAGTACCAAACATGCTTCCAGTTTAGACTAACAACACTTCACATAAAAAAACATATATACTTCTGTTTTATAAATTTCAAAACACAATGTAAAAACAGGAATCAAACAAGCCCATAACATGCCAACTTTTGCGGTATAAGAAGTAGGCTTGTTCGTGAAACATGGAAAATTTAATAAACGGCTGATATTGCTGTATGATATTAGAAAATTAAGACTTGACATACAAATTAACATTTTGCAAAATTGACACTACAATTTATTTGTTTGTTTTAAGTTCATATAATCCAAAGACTATGTAATAATTTTTTCATCAATTCTAGATAATTAATGACATTAGTACAACCACCCAGAGACCAGAGTACACTACCTACTGCTACTAAAAAGTGTAGAGACTGCTTATATACAAGCTACAGTTGCAAATTCAGATATCTATCAATATCATTCCTACACCCTTTAACCAAAAACAGCAAAAATGGGAACACAAAGTCAGCAAGCTTTAAATTGAGACTGCTAAGAGTAGGCCACATACTAAATAAAACGGAGTACTAAAGCATGCAGACTCATTTAAATAGATACGTATGTTTATATATATATGTGCTGGGTAAAAAATTCTGCTTAGTTGGTTGTTCAGAAGTTACTATCAATTAAGTGCTTGATTTGGTGATTTCTTCACGAAAGGGTCTAATCAATGGACTTGCCGAAATAAAATTTAATAATCACAGCAAGGCATTAGATGCTTACCCAACCTCCCATACATGAACCTAAGATCACCTTCCAATATCTTTCTCCTATAAGCTATAGACCTCATGCGGTGTTCGCAATTGAATTAATACGCAATTTTACCTCTATGGGTAAGAGAAATTTTTAAAAAATAATTTTTCTCTTTTGAAACATAACAATTTCTTCTATATATGTTTCTAGATCTTACTCTGTATGTTCTACTTTTTGTTTTGATTTTTTGGTTTTTTTTTTCCGACTCAACAATAGTTCCGACTGAATTAAGAAACCTAAGCCCATCAATTAGCAAGATGATCAACTAGGTAGTAATAATATTTGATCAATATTCCCAATTTTATTAAGCTGACTTTAATTTAATTGTCTGAGAAAATTTCCTGGAAGTGAAAATTGTGTTCATTCATCCCATTCATAACAATTGTTATCCATGAAATCCAAGATAATATTAGGTAATTCAATTAACAGTTAAAATTTGATGATTTAATATAATTTGAACATGTTGTTAAATTATTTTATAAAAGGTAGATAAAAAGATTATATAACTCATTTCTGATTCCAGCCAGAAGACTAGTAAAAGATATCATATATTTCAGAAACTAAATCAGTTGTTGATGAACAAGTAATAAGACAATCTAATTCAAAATTTTATCACTTTTTCGTCACAACAATAAGATTTGGACATTTGAACAAAAGGAAATACTAGTGTTTTTGATGTCCACATCAGCATTTTAGGTGAGTTTATTTTTTAGGATAATTTGCATTGACATCCTATGATGTATTGGTTAATTGCAGGTAAATTTTGGTTAACACATTATTTTGCATTGATACTCCTTGAAGTTTGTAAAGTGTTGCAATGACACCCATTGGAAGCATAAAATGAATTTAGTGTCCTTAATTAATTTAATTTTCATGTGAAATCTCTAAGTTACTCTCATGTCTAAATCCTACACTTTACCCATTACACCAACTACCTTTATCATCACACTATTATTATTAAAAAATCTACAATAAATAAATAAGATATACAATATATATAATTTTATTTTAAACATAAAAACTAAAAAACATCAAAAATATTTTGAAAAATATATTTAAAGGTAAATTGTACCACTAATTTTTTTTATCACTAATAATACTAAAAAAATTCCATTATTTAATTACTGCTCTTTATTTTTATTATATTACTATATAAATATTTTTCAAAAAAATTTAAAGGGTATTACATATCTAATAATATATATATAAATTATATATATATATATATATTAAATTATATATATATATATAAATTATATATATATATATTATATTATTATAGGTATTACATATCTAATAATATATATATAAATTTTTATGCACGAATAGAAAATTTTTTTACATACCAATCAATAATTTTAATAAATTTGATAATATAATGGTAAATTTTTTTAGATATATAATACCTATAATGGAATATCTTATTTAGATATATAATACCAAATAAAATCCCATTATATTATGAAATTTGATAATATAATGGTAGAATTTCTTAAATATGTAATACCTACAATGAGTAACGTGTAATATATTTTAAATAAGATATTCCATTATATTATCAATTTTTATTTAAATTATTGATTAACAATAGTATTTCTTTTTCTATTCGTACATAAAAAATTATATATATATTATTAAAGGGTTTTTTTTTGAGTTAAGTCCTATAATTTTGTATGTATTTTGACATTGGTCTCTTTTTGAAAATTTATTAGACATTGATCTTATTAATCTTATTTTATGTTGGAAAAATTACACTTTCAATCCCTCTTGTTAAAATAAATTACATTTTCAACCCCTCAATCAAATTTTGAGATGTAAAATGACTAAAGTACACCTAAATGTGTATGATGACCTATTTGCCCATGCACAAAGATATGAAAAGACCAACATATCCTCTTTTTATATGTGTATATATATATTTCGGAAAAAATATATATTTAGGGAAAAAATATATATTTTTTCTTTCTTTGGGGAAAAAATATATATTTCGAAATATATATATATACCCGATATATATATATTTTTAAAAAATATATATTTTTTCAAAATATACACACACATATAGGTTGGTCTTTTCACATCTTTATGGATGGACAAATAGCTCCTCATACACATTTAGGGATACTTTAGTCATTTCACATCTCAAATTTTGGTTGAGTGGGTGAAAGTGTAATTAACAAACTAATAGGGGTGAAAGTGTAATTTACATTAACAAGAGGGAATGAAAGTCTAATTTACCCAACATAAAATAAGACTAACATGACCAATCTCTAATAAATTTTTAAAAAGGGACCAATGTCAAAATGCATACAAAATTATAGGACTTAACTCAAAAAAACCCTTTATTAAATATGTAATACCAATAATGGTTTTAGATATAACCCTTTAATATTTTTTGAGAAATAATAGATTTTTCTTAGTATTATTATTGATGATTTTCTTTAGTGGTAGAATTTATCTTTAAATATATATTTCAAAATATTTTTGATGTTTTTGAATTTTTATATTAAAAATAAAATTATATATATTGTATATCTTAGTAGTATCTATTTATTGTAGATTTTTTAATTATAAGAGTGTGATGTCTAAGGGTCGTTTGTGTAATGGGTAAAGTGTAGGGTTTAAGCATGGGGATAATTTAGAGATTTTACATGAAAATTAAATTAATCAAGGGCACTAAAATCATTTTATGCCTTTAAAGGGTGTCATTGCAACACTTTACAAACTTCAGAGGTGTCAATGCAAAATAGTTCGTTGACCAGCATCTACCTGCAATTGATCAATACATTAGGAGATGTCAATGCAAATTACCCTATTTTTATATGGTTGTAAATTAGGCTACAACCTTCATCTCTAGTGTTTCTTTTATTCTAAGAATGCAGAAACCTTTTTTGGACGCTGCATTTTCTATGCTCTTACATGGTGGGCGCAAAATATAGTTCAAATTTATACTGTTTGAGAGAGAGATAGAGAACACATATATATGATATACTGTATATAAATATATATCAGAAATTGAATTATAGAGATGCTATTACAATATCTGTAGTCACTACATACATAATACATTGGTTAACCGCCTAGTATACTACTGGAAGTTTATAATTCTAGAAATTGCTCTCAAGTACTGGAATGCCATCCCATCCTTATTAGTAATTCAATACCGCGAATACGCTATATATAGATATAAATCCTGCTCCAAAAAAGCGCGCGTGTCCGATTTCACCCCTCCTCTCTACAACACAATTAAAAACATTAATAAAGAGTTAAAGCTTTGTATAAAATTCTAAGACATAAGCCCCATCCATGCTCAGTATACATTGTAGACACATTCTCAAACAAAAATATATACGTATATAAACGTAGCTAGCAAGATCAATGCAGTCAATTATGTCTCTGCTAGAGGATAAATTAATATCAATGCAGTCAATTATGTGACGTCTCTGCATTGGGATCAAGTTGGTTAGGTAGCTACCTCTCATTTGTTTTGTTCTCAAACTCAATTGATTTTTTTTCTTTTCTTAAAACAGTTCAAGTATATAACTAGTGATTGTATATGTATAGAGAGAAATATATATATACTTGAAGCAGTCAGGGATGGTGGCCTTGGTCATGCTGATACTGCATTTGATAATGAGGGCGGGGAGAGAGCCCCTTGCGGCAGCGACAGAAGTGGATTGAAGGCCGTAAATACTGGCGGCCCCGGAGGGGACAACTTGTTTGATGCAATTGCAAATGTCATTAGAACCTTCACTGAGGAGGGAAGCCATCCCCTTGCAGCATTTATCAGGCACAGAACCACCTTTGCGAAGGTACTCGATACATGGCGCCAATTTGATCCCCATCTTGCCACAAGATAACCAAGATTGGGCATGTACATGGGGTACTACTAATGCAGACATCCCCATGCACATGACCATCACACACCATAGCTTCGCTATCCTTACCCTAGACATTGTAATGACTTTGGAAAGCAAACATGCAAGAGAAGACTACTTGACATATATAAATACATCTATATCATGAATCATGAATATTGTAGGCTTGTCTATGTTATGTTTGAATGTAAAAGCTTAATTATCAGGTGTAGTGTTTACTTTTGATGAGTGGTTTGTATGAGAATTGTTAGTGGTTTGGCCACAGGTTAGGCTCCAATATTAATTGTTTTCATCCATCATTCCTAACTTAAGAATTATGACCTAATTAATCTAACATCCGGTACAGCAAAAAATAAATGAACTTTTATGATATATTTTAGGGTTAATTTCAAGAAACCCCCCTATACTATCAAGTTTAATCAACTAACCCCTACTGTGTTCATTTTACCCCCTATGCTATTCAATTTCATCATTATGCCCCCTCACATCATATTTTGAGTCAAAATGCCTAAACTGCCCTTAATAGTATAAGGGGGTTTAGTGAAATCACCTATTTAAAAAAATTATTTTTTGAAAATTAATTATATTTTTCGCAAAAATTATAAATTCAAAAATATATATATATATTTTTCGCAAAAAAAATATTTTTCGGAGGGAGTATATTATTTTCCAAAAAAATCATATTTTGGAACATAATAGTATATATTTTTTGCAAAAAAATTATTTTTCGGAAAAGATCATATTTTGGAACATAATAGTATATATTTTTCGCAAAAAAATTATTTTTCGGAAAAGATCATATTTTGGAATATAATAATATATATTTTTCGCAAAAAAAATTCATATTTTGGAACATAATAAATACTTTTTCGCAAAAAAAATATTTTTCAGAAAAAAATCATATTTTGGAACATATATAATGTATATTTTTCAAAAAAAACAATTTCGTAAAAAATCATCTTTCGGAACATAATATATATTTTTTGGAAAAAATTCATATTTTTGAACAAAATATATACCTTTTGGCAAAAAGATTATTTTTCGTAAAAAAATCATATTTTTGAATATAATATATACTTTTTGGCAAAAAAATTATTTTTCAGAAAAAATTCATATTTTGGAACATAATATATACTTTTTCGCAAAAAAATTAGTTTTCAGAAAAAAAAAAATCATATTTTGGAACATAATATATATACTTTTTCGCAAAAAAAATATTTTTCGGAAAAAAAATCATATTTTGGAACATAATATATATTTTTCACAAAAAAATATTTTTCGTAAAAAAAATAATATTTTGGAACATAATATATTTTTTGCAAAAAAATTATTTTTCTGAAAAAATCATATTTTCCGATATATATATATATATATTTTTTGAAATTTATAGTTTTTACGAAAAATATAATTTATTTTTGAAAAATAATTATTTTAAGGGTTGATTTCACTAAATCCCCTTATACTATGAAATGAGAGTAGTTTAGATATTTTGACTCAAAATGTGAGGAGGATGGGGCATAGTGATGAAATTGGATAGTATAGGGGGTAAAGTGGACACAGTGATGGTTAGTTGATTAAATTGAATAGCATAGGGGGTTTTCTTGAAATAAACCCTATATTTTATTCTCACTTTCATCCCTTGAGGTTTGTCTTATTCCCACTTTCACATCATCGAGTTTTAATAATTCCAATTACACCCCTCTCACTAACCGCCGCTACTTTTATTGACGGTTTTATGAGATTTTACAATTTTACGCCTTATTCTTATATTATTCTTTATAATTAATTATTTATGATGTTAAAGACTAAAATACCCTCTTTAGAAACTCATTATCCCTTACTTTTTGGAAAAGATAAAATTAATTGACCTAAGTCAATCAAACAGTACAGACAAGGGGTCTGATTGAAGAAATGAAAATCAGAAAGGGTCTGATTGAAATATTTATAAATTTCAGGGGATATAATAAAATTAACCCTTGCACTGCCAAATAATACTAGATATTGTTACTAAAATTTTGGACTTTTGGAAATTTTTTATTTGACCACATTAATTATATTTTGAAGTTAGGGCATTGAAATATTTTAACAGATAGGACGTATTTTAAAAGTATGAAAATAAATAGTTAATACTAAATTTATTTACCAAGTACACAAAATTTCTTATAATTAATTAATTGTAAAATTGATAAGTACTAACTTTTTTGATGATAATATTACCCACCAACCCAATTGAGTAAAATAGTATAAAATATGGTTTTAATTTGTCTATTTTGTAAATCAGTTTGGTGTTCGGTTACTTCTTGTGAATAGTTTGTGAATGCGAACATATATAAAACACTACATCCCAATACAATGTGTGTATACTTTTCTCAAATTAAAAAAAGGCAAGGGTGGATCAGTTATACACCAATATACAATTACACGAGGATTCTTTTTAATCTTAGTGTCTCATCTCTAGTTTATTTAAGTATTAACATGAATGTTTATACATAGAGATGGCCAAAAAAACCGTCCCCCAAAAAACGGCCTCATTTTAAACTTTTTTTTATCACCCCATTCTAAAATAGGGTACTTATACGAGTAAAAAAGTAAAATGGGGATGCCCATTCCGCCTTATTGTCATTCCTATTTCTAACAAGACATGATCCATATATTACCCCAAAACACAACAACAACATGATCTATGTATTACCCAAAAAAATTTAAAAACAATGTCATGATCTAAAATTTAGGGCAGTCACTTCAAATTGGCGAGGCCAATAAGTCTTATGCAGAGAGAGAGGGGAAGCCGAGAGATGATATTTGATACGATGATATTAACAATCTCTTATTAATAGGACTAATTGCGTGGTATGAGATTTTGGAAGAAAAAGAAGGTACTGAAGGAATGCAAATTAGTCGTGATAAATAGATGTTATCTTTTTAATAAAAACATGATAGAATTTTTTATTTTATTTTTTTCTTATTGAAATTACTAAATTAAAGAAAATTGAAAATGCAGTGCATGAAAGTAAAATGCAAGAAATGTTAAGTGTCCGTTTGGGAAGGGAGAAAACTGTTTTGTTTTTTAACTGTTCACCCATTTCAAAAATAGAAACACGTTTGGCAAACACGTTTACTATTCACCTTTTTTTTCCCAAGAAAACTGTTTTCTGTGAATAATGGATAAAAGTGGTGAAAACACCAAATACAACTTTTAGTTGTTTTTTGAGTTTTTTCACTGTTTAGGGTACCACCTCCGCCACCGCCCCCATCGCCGCCCCCACCAACCACCACCACCCCCCACCATCGGTCACCGTCCCCGGGCCCCACCACCGCCCCCCGCCGCCGGTCACCGCCGGCCACCACCGCCGGCCACCAATACCATTTTATTTTTCAATACACATTTTGATCCAAACGCTTTTTTGTTTTTAGTTCTTTGCTGAAAAAAACAAAGACAAATACAAATACAGTTTTTATATTTAAAGACATAAAACAAATACAAAAAACAGGTTTTCCAAACGCACCCTAAGGAATTGAAAATATAAGTAAAGTAGAGTTTGTTTGTGCTGTTGGAGGGTTTGCTACGTTGTTCTAAACAAACTATTTATACTTTAGATACAATAAGAAATTTTGAATTTCATCATAAGTGTGTCGTGTATCCATCTTCTAGTTGCAACTGTCATCTGCCACGTTTCTAGACTCCTTCAACCACCCACGTTTGTTTTTTTACTACTTGGTTATCACATTTTTCAAATCCATAAAAATAGGAAGTATATTGTTAGTGGATGTTTATCCATCTTGTAACCGCTTACAACTAAGCCACGTGTTCGATTCTTTCTCCATTGGTGCCTCCAATCATCTCCTGCCACGTAGGACAACATTTTAGGGTGTCAACAAGTTATTGCTATTAGTATTATTAGATAAAAAATAAAATAAAAATAAGGACAATAATTTTTCACACGACTACACTTAGGGGTAGACCTGTAAACGGGTCGGATTCGGATCGGATCTGTCCTGATCCGATCCGAATCCGATTAGCATATATCCGATCCGATCCGACCCGATAACCCGATGGATTTTCACTTAATTGATCCAAATCCGAATTTGTTTATTTTCGGATATCCGATCCGATAACCCGATCCGATTAGGTAAAAAAAAATTATAAAATATTATTAATTTTTTTTTATTTTTATGTTATTTTTTAAGAATATTAAACACTAAATTATATATTTTACAATCAATACTTATAATACATGACTATAAAAACATAAAAATGAAAAAGCGAAAAAAAATTTTGAAATATAATTTAGTATACTATTTAATATTTACATATTAATAACATAATATATATGTGTATATATAAAATTAATTGGATCGGGTTATTATCGGATCGGATTAGGCAAATCCAAATCCAATTTGTTAAAGAATCGGATTATCGGATTCGGATCATATTCGGATTATCGAATTTTTTTTCTAATCCAAATCCGGCTAATCGAATCGGATTCAGATCGGATTCGGATCAAAATCCAATCCATTGACAGGTCTACTTAGGGGTCTCATAATTGCTACACTTACATTACAATAATTTTTCACGACAACACCAAGGTGGAGGTTATTTTTAATTTTCTTAAATATTAATATATTTAATATATATTTTTAATAATTATTTTTACATTTATAATTTTTAAGTGTCCAAAACCTTATGTATAAGAGCCTTACAGTGAATCTCTCACCCAGGGCCCATGGCCGGCCTTGAGAGTGCCAAAAAATTTTGGGGCCCTAAGCGAGATTGAAGGCGAAATTTTTTTTGAGGCCCTTCATTTCACGCGATGCAAATTTCTCACGCGAAATGTTTTTTGGGTCACTTCACTTCACGCGATGCAATTTTTTTTTTTAAATGTAAGTATTTTATAGATTCAAATTTCCAACGAACGGCAAAAGTACTACATAATTATTTGGTGTTTCTTTTGTATAGATTTCACATATTAAAGCATAGAAATATGAAGGGTATGAAATGAATGATTAGTACAAGATACTTTTGAAATAAAAATTGAATTTGAACTTATTTGTAAATGCTTGTCAAAAGTAGGACTAATGTGTCCTGGTAAAAAAAATTTAGAGAGCAAAAATACTACTATAAAGGAACTTTCCTTATTGTAAGTGTAATATTGGGTTCAGTTCTAATTTATATTGGACTATAACTTAAAAAATCATATTTGGGTCTATACTAATACAAAGGGAAAAAAGGTTCAGCTTGTGCTCTTTTTTCAGTATTAATAAACTTACCAAAAAAAAAAAACTTAAAAAGTGATAATTGTGAGAAAAATATTAAAAATATACATTAAATATACTAATATTTAAAAATTTGAAAATAACCTCCATCTTGGGTTTGTCATGAAAAGTTGTTGTTGTACATGTGAGTGCGACAGTCGCGAAAGCTTAATTATAGCCGCGTGAAAAATTATTGTCGTTAAACAAATGGGACAGTTGCGAGTGTAGTCGTTAAACGTTGTGCGAATGCAACAATAATTTTCTAGCCCTAATTAAAATAATGGTTTGATTTAAATTAGACTTTAGTTTGAAAAAATAGAGATTTTTTTTTGAGTATATAATAATAGTAAGTGAAATATAAAATTTTGGGGGCCCTACCTAGTGAAATTGGTTTTGAATTTATTACAAATTGGGTTGTTAAATAAAATTTTAAAAAATATTGAGGTTGAAGTCCTAAATTGTGTAATTATATTAAGTTTTATTGTCAGTTGAACTGAAAAATGAATTAATTTTCTTAAGGGTAATAAAAATAATAAAATTTCTTAAATTAAAAATAACGAATTTTATTTTTTTAGGCCCCCTTGGACCGGAGGCCCTAGGCGACCGCCCCTGCCAGGGCCTTTACATATTTTTCAGATTTCAGGGTGGCCCTCTTTAGGAATCCAACGATTTTTTCTAAAATAGTTCAATTATATAACTAGTGATTGCATATGTATAGAGAGAAACAGATACTTGAAGCAGTCAAGGATGCTGGCCTTGGTCATGCTGATACTGCATTTGATAATGAGTGCGGGGAGAGAGCCTCCCGCGGCGGTGACAGAACTGGATTGAAGGCCATAAATACTGGCGCGGAGGGGACAACTTGTTTGATGCAATTGCAAATGTCATTAGAACCTTCACTGAGGAGGGAAGCCATCCGCTTGCAGCATTTATCAGGCACAGAACCACCTTTGCGAAGGTACTCCATACATGGCGCCAATTTGATCCCCATCTTGCCACAAGCGGGGCCGGCCCTGGGGCTAGGCGGTCGCCTAAGGCCCCGTCCCAGGGAGGGTCCCAAATTTTGATTTTTGATTTTTTTTATATAGTTATTTTGGAAAAAAAATGGTAATTTTATAGGTCCTAAAATAATAATTAGTTTTATCAGCAAATTCAAAACAATGCCTATTATAATTACATATTTTAAGACCTCAATTTTTATATATATATAAAAAATTATTTTATTATAGGTCTAAAAAAATAACTAATTTGTTTAAAAACCCTATTAGTATTAAATTGTAATCCAATTTAACAATTTAAGGCCCCAAAATTTTATATTTCACTTACTATTACTATACACTAAAAAACAATTCAAATTTTTAACCAAATCAAACTAAAGTACTATTATCCAAATTAAACCATTATTCTGATTAGGGCTAGAATATTCTTGTCGCACTTGCACAACTTTTAGAGACTACGCTTGGGGCTCTCACGCCTACCGCACTCGCACAACGACAACAACAATTTTCATGAGACTGCACTTAGGAGTTTCATGACTTCCGCACTCATGCTAAAATCATTTTTCACGACAATACCAAGATATAAGGTTTTTTTTTAATATTTTTTTTATATTTATAATTTGAAGTGTGGAATCTTACATATGAGGGGCCTCATATTTGATCTCGCCTAGGGCCTCTACATATTTTTGGGATTTCAGGGCCTACCCTGGCCACAAGATAACCAAGATTGGACGTTCACATGAGATCCTATTACTGCAGACACCACTATGTATATGACCACGACACTGTTGACACCCTAAATGAGCCAACACGTAATTTTCAAGAATAAACTGGTGACATGGCCGATACCAACCAAATCAAGCCGAAGTAGGCCGATAGAGAGTAGCGATCAAGAAAGCCGAAGCCCAGTTTGTGGAAGATTTAGAGATAGGATTTGTTTTGATTTTGTTTCTTTAGGAAAAGATATTTTAGGATGAAAACTTATCTATTTATGATACTGATTTGATTAGGTTTCAATTACTAGTGGAACAATTCAATAATTTAGTATAAATAAATGAGAAGACCTCTGTTTTAGAGGTCCTCGACCAAACAAAAAAATCATGTCTTTTCATTACGTTTAACAATCTTTATCTTTTTCGTTCAATTTACTTTTCCTTTGTCACCGTCCTTTTCAATTTCTTTATTTCCCTACAATATATGTTTCTTGCATTATTTCAATTCCCAGTCATTTAAATTCTTTGCAATCGCACATTCAATTCCTTTCAATTATCGCATTTTATTTTGTCTTGTAATCGCACTTTTCAATTCTTTTCTATTCCTCTTCTTATTCTTCTCGGATACTGAAAGTCCTTTTTGTTGAGGCAATCAGAACCCATTCGCAATCAGAACCCATTCGTGTGAGTTGAGTTATCTTTCACACAAATCGCTTGATTATATTCCTTCTCTTCAAAAGAGAACAAGACTCGTTCCCTTTTGAACCGGTTGAACTCCGTCACCGGTTTTGACACGCCTGCATCACACGGAAAAAAGAAGAATCAGCCTAATCCTTCGGCCGATTAATTTTTTGGAGCGAACACACACCATAGGTCCATAACTTCACCATCCTTGGCCTAGACGATGTAATGACTTTGGAAAGCAAACAAGAGAAGATCACTTGACATATATATATATATATATATATATATATCATGAATCATGAATCATGAATGCAGGTTTGTATATGTTATGTTTGAATGTGTTAATTATTAGGTCTAGTGTTTATTCTTGATGAGTGGTTTGTATGAGAACTGTTAGTTGTTTGGCAACAAGTTAGGCTCCAATATCAGGTGCTTTCATTCATCATTCTAACTTAAGACCTAATCCAACATTTTGTAGAGTAAGAAACAAAAGAACTTTTATGATATGTTTTACTAACATCATTCCTACTATTAGAATATATCTGGGCTTAGTCCATCTATCTATATTGATAATCCTAGCCTTTTTAATATTAGTTTTACCTAATTTATATTGACTTGTTTCCTACATCAAGTTTACTTGTTCACCACACATTCTCCCCTATATATATAGGGGTCATCTCTATTATAATTCATATACTTTAGAATACAATTCAACATACAGTTTAATATTCATTCTTCTTGTTTATTATTTTTGATATATTTTTTCCATTATCATATTATCAAAGTATCATTTCTTCTAACATGATATCAGAGCTTCCTTTCTTCTAACATGGTCTCAGAGGCTATCGGTTCTTGGTAATCCTTTTCGCTTCTCGTTGTCTCTGTCGGGGATGACACTTCATCTCCGATCCCCGACGACAATCTTCTGTTGAAACCCTAGTTTCTCAATCAACTCTCATCATCCTTGTTTTTCAATCTCTTTTTATTTTTTATTTTTTTTTATCTCTACTCTTATTTCATTAAAGTCTTTTTCTCTTTTTTTCCGGTTTGATCATTATTGCTTCCGCATCATACATCATACTTATTCTTCAACACCTAATCAGAGATCTGTTTTCTTTTCAACACCTAATTAGAGATTTGAAATCCCAAAATCATTATCGTACTTATTCGCTAGAACTCTAATAAGATATCAGAAAACCTCAGAATTTTCGACGTCCCAAAAGTCTCGAAATCAGAAACCAAATTCACCAAAAGGATCGCCTTGTCCAGACGAAATGAACCCTGCGCGTATGCATCCTCGTCGTCACGCGCCGCACGTGTCTTCAACCTCCAGCGCACGTGGGTTTCACACGCCAGACTACGTCGGAACCCTACCGGCACCGGAGACGAGGCCGAAAACCTACCGTCGGCAACCCATCGTCGGTCACTTCTCCAGTGACATTTGCAGATTCTGGTGAGTTTTCAGAAATCGACGAACTTTCCGACACCGGTCACCTTCTCCGGCACCGTTTGAATTTTCTGGCGACTTTTTCGGTCACCAGAAAATTCTTCCAGACAGTGACGTCATTTGCCACGTGTTCTCTCCAGAACTAGCCATGTATCGTCTCTAGATTCAGCCAGGTGTTACTGCGAGATTGTGCCACGTCATCAGGTTCTTGTAAAATTATAATTTTGCCATTATTCAATCTTTTGTGCATTCCGAACTCATTTTAACTCCAATTTTAACAAACGAGTAGTCGATTTCAGCTAATTGGACTACTCCAGACGCAACCATAAAGTCGGTTTTGCGAAATTTGACTTCAAAATTTTCATTACTCATCTTTTCGGCTCTTTTCGAATCACATCTCATCCGTTTTGGGAAAATCACATCTCATCCGTTTTGGAAAATCATATCTCATCCATTTTGGGTACTTTCATCATCTCATCCATTGGGTACTTTCACTATATCATTCGTTTAGGGAATCAGACCCATTTTGGGTTCTTTCAACATCTAATCCATTTAGGGAATCAGACCCGTTTTGGGTTCTTTCTATCTTATTTTCTCATCTCATGAGAAAATTTAATCTAGTCATCGATCAATCATCGTCTCTTCTCTCGATTGATCTTCGCCTCAGAATCAGAATCAGACTCAGAATCACCCGTTCGTCAGGGAGTCATGCCTAATTTATATTAACTTGTTCATTACATCAAGTTTTTTTTTTTTTCCTTTCATTACATCAAGTTTACTTGTTCACCACACATTCTCTCCTATATATATAGGGGACATCTCTATTGTAATTCATATACTTTAGAATACAATTTAATATACAGTTTAATATTCATTCTTCTTGTTTATTGTCTTTGATATATTCTTTCCATTATCATATTATCAAAGCATCATTTCTTCTAACACCTACTTTTTCTATTTCAGTTCAAATCAGAGAAATTTTAACAGAAACCATGTATATACCTATTAAATTTGTGTCTTTAAAAAGAAAATATTCCTATCATATAGTGTACAAGTCTTTTACATGAGTTTTGCTATAGCTAGAGGAAGTTTTGGTTTGAAATTGAAATTTTGCGCATGAACTTTGTAAAAGTTTTCATTTACATATCATTTGGTTGGAAATTGAAATTTTAGTATCTTGGGAAGTTCTAATAATACAACTAGTTTTGGGATTTTAATTATTTAAATTTTTTATATCATCTAACATAACATATGTTACCTACGAAGTATCTATTTTAAGTCCACCCTCATATTTATACTATTAGGTTCTTAATCTCACAGAATAAAATCTTAAGATCACCTCAATTATAGGAACTCCCATTAGTCTTAATAGCCTTTTGCAATCCTCATGATATTAGATTGTTTGATTATTCAGTAATATTATTTTGGGGTGTCAAACCATTTCTTTGTTAGTTTGTGTTTGGTATAATTTATTTCTTTTAAACTAAGTATTTATTATTTGTATGTTTCTATTATCTGGTGTAAACCAAATTCACATACAAACTTTTCTTTATATAGCAACTTGAAAGTTTAACTTTCTCTCTCAAAAGACTAGAAGTATTTTGAGATAGAAGTTTAGAAAAATTATTAGACTAAAGCATTTGGAATTTACTCGTTACAACATTTATTTATTGAAAAGAAAGGAAAAAACAGGTTTTCAGAAGGCACCGGAATCTGTATAACACTAAAACATTTGGAATTTAAATAATTTTCAAATTGTAATTCAAAAAGAAAATTTGACTATCCAAACGCTTCATTACCCAAAATAAATAATTTTTTTTTATCAAGGCAGGTTTCCCATAGATCTAATGGTGCTGGACAACTTGTTGAACAGTATTGTAAAACTGCAAATTAATGCTTGCTTTCCACAGATGCAAATTTTGAGGATGCAATACTGATATAAGTTGTTGAACAACAAAGCAACGCAGCCATATAATGTTTGTGAAGTGGTTATTGAAATATGGGAAAATTACAGTTTCATCCCCTCTTATTTGAATATATTACACTTTCCCCCTTCTTGTTTGGATAATTACACTTTCCCCCCTCTAAGTCATTTCCGTGACCGAAAATTGGAAATTACTTAATTGTCCATAATAATATATTATAATTTTATTCAAAAATATCTTTAAAGTAATTTTACCCATTTGCCCTTCAATTTTTTTTTATTTTTTTTTTTAAAAAAAGAAAAACCCTAAGGCTTCGTTTGGTATGAAGGATTTGGAGTGATTTGGGGAGAAAATAAAATAAAGGATAGGGACTGTGTGTTTGGATTGCCACTTATAAGAGAAAAGAAATGATTTGGAGGGATTTGGAAGGATAGAGTTATAATTATAAAGCTCTTAGGTGTTATCCCTCCAAAATTGAGAAGATTTGGAGAGAAAAGAAAGGATAACAACTTTAATTATTAAAATGAAAAAATTATCCTATATAATAAAAGAATAACTTTATTAACTAAAGGATATACTAGTCATTTAATTATTATTCTTTCCTTTCTTTTATCTCATTTGACTTATCCAAACAAGAATGATATTATTTCTTTTCTTTTATTTTATAATCTATCCAAACATAAATTTAAAATATTGTTATCCTTTCTTTTCCCTCATAACTTATGCTATCCGTTTTTTTTGTTTTCTCTCCTGTCCATCCAAACGAAGCCTAAAGTCTACTGTAGCACACATATATAGATATACACGTACATAATCTATATCTCTGTAAGTGATATATATATATATATATAGATCTATATATATGCGTATATATATAGAATTACAGATCTATATCAGTATACAGATTTGTTTATAGATGTCATCTATGTTGCCCATGCTCTCATTTCATGTAAATTCGTTTTTGCCTTCCCAAAAGGTTTATACATCATATATCTGTCTATACATATATAGCTGTAGATATATATATATATATATATATATATATATATATATATTCACGCATATATCTGACAAACAGAGGGCGCAGCGGCGAGAGGAGGGGGAGGGCGCCGTCGTGAGAGGTGGTGCTTGCCGCTGCTAGAGGTGGAGGGCCGCCGTGAGAGGTGGTGGTTGCCGCAAACCCCTAACCCTAGATTTCCCTGCCACTTCATCTTCTTCCTTCGTATTTGGAATAATGGAAGTTATTGGATGGATATCAATTTGATTTTTTTTGTAATATATTGGTTTCTATTTGAAACTTTCGTATCAATCCTTCCCAAAGTTAAACCAAACCAATCCAGGATAGAGATTTGATTTTCTTTTTCTTGGGCTTGTTTGAAATTTAGTTTTGTTTAGGTTTGTCTTATTTTTGTTTTTGTTTTAAAGACCAAATGTATTTTGGTTTTTACATTTTAAGATCAAATGTTTTTTCTAGGTGGGTCCCGCATTCCACTACACATCATCTTTTCTTTCGCTCTCTTTCTTTCTATATAGGATAATTTGCACTAACATCCCCTGAGGCTTGCATCTATATATATTTTCAAAAACATATGTTTTAGAAATATATATATATTTCGAAAATATATATATAAAATTTGAAAAATATATAAATTCGAATATATATATAATTCAAAATATATATATTTTCAAAAACAAAATTCAAATAATTATATAATTTCGAAAAACATATAATCATTTCAAAAAATATGTATATTTTCGAATTTATATAATTTTCAAATTATATATATATATATTCAAATTATAAATATATATCTCAAATTTTATATATTTTTTCAAATTTATATATGTTTTTTAAAATTATATAATTTTTTGAATTTTGTTTTAGAAAATATATATATTTTGATTTTTTTTTAAATAAATATATTCGAATTTATATATATTTCAAATTTTATATATCTATTTTCGAATTATATATATTTCAAAATATATATATATTTTTTAATTTTTTGAAATATATTTTTAAATTTATATATGTTTTTCGAAATTATATAATGTTTTGAATTTTGTTTTTGAATATATATATATTTTGAATTTTATATATATTTTTTGAAATATATATATTCGAATTTAAATATTTTTCAATTTATATATATATATTCGAATTTTATATATATTTTTGATTTTATATATATTTTTTGAAATTTATATATATTTTTCAAAATTTATATATTTTATTCTAATTTTATATATTTTTTGAAATTTATATATATTTTTCGAAATTTATATATTTTATTCTAATTTTATATATTTTTTCAAAATTTAAATATTTGTTTTTGAATTTTATACATTTTTTTGAATTTTATATATTTTTTCGAATTTATATATATGTTTTTCAAAATTTTATATATTTGGGTTGGGGCATAAAGGTCATTTCACATTATCCTTAATATTTTCGAATTTTATGAAGGGTATTTTGGTCATTTGGGGTGTCATGGCAAACAAAACCAAACCTCAGGGGGTGTTAGTGCAAATTACCCTTCTATATATATATATATAATTTATGGTGGGCCCCGCTGACCACTACTCTTTACAAAACCACACAAAACCAAACAAAACCACACAAAACCACACAAAACCAATATAGCAAGACAAAACCAGACAAAACCAGACCAGACCAGAAATCAAACGGGCCCTTAGGTGGGTTCTATTGGAAATTTTCAGATCAATGTTTAACAAAAAATTTAAATCAATGTTTCATGTAGTTAAACCAAGTTTTCAAATCAATGTTCTTTTTATCTATTAAACTTGAAGTAACTTTCCATTCAATGTTCTTTTTTAATCCTGAAATTGGTAATTTTTGTTTGTACAAAAATTAGTGTTTTGAAAGTGCGGACGTGCCCGACTAAAAAAGAGTCAAGAAACTTGTCAAAAGAATGTGCAACTTTTCTTTTGGAAGTGATGAGTAAAAATCAAGCGATTGTGAAATAAAAGAATAAAACTTTTATTTTAAGGCTTCTTTTTGCCTTAACTAAAAGGACTTAAATGTCAAAGTTTAAAGAAATAAAATTAGTGTAAAAAAGGAAGGACTTTGTAAATGACTTGGAATGAAATTGAAAGAAGTTGCATAAAAATGAAATTGCAGAAAATTAAATGACTAGGAATGAAATTTGCATGAAAAAAAAGAATATATGTAAATTGAACGACTGAAACTGAAAAGGAACTAGAAATATCAATACTTGTAATAAATATTACAAGATAATAATTAAGACAACATAAATAATTTGGATTGACATTGTAGAAATGAAAACATGAATTGAAAGGATAGATATTACAATTGTAAAACATTGTGTTTGTTTGTGTGCTGCAGGAGGGTTTGTAAAATTACACTAAATGCTCTATTTATATGACTATCAAACCATCACCCTAACCGTCTCTAACCGCCAACCTAGGATATGGCCACGTGTCATTTCCATTTCTTGTCCTTGTGACACTTGTCCATTGTTGTTTACTCATAGAAACCACCACTGCTCCTTCATTCCACACGTTTCACTCCATGGCAATTCCCTTAAACTTAAAACTGAATATCATGAACTTGACCCATTTTTCAGCCATATTCATTATATCATTTGATGCATCACATCCCTTGAATAAAGGACACGTTCCTTGATCTTAGCCTTTTTCCTCTTTGCCATTTCTACCACCTTCATCCCAACTTGCTTTTAGTAATCTTCATGTAACCAACTTCTTGTACCTTAGATGGCTGTCACGTGTTCCTTACACTCTCTTGCTCTTTTAAAATTGCTCTAGAGATGGCCAACATTGCGTCCACATTGTCTCATTCTTCTGGCTAAAATTCTCTAAAGAGTGGTCTGCTTTAAATACTCCTCAACACTTAGTTTCTAACCAATATTAAATGGAACTTATCTAGCCCATCTCGTGGCATGAAAATTTGGGTGGCAACAATTTTGATTATGATAATCCTTTTTTTTTTTGGTAAATTTAATTGTTGTAAATTAGAAATATTTATTTTTTCTTATAAATTTGATTATTGTAGAATTTATTTTTTGATAAATTTGATTATGGTAAACTAGAAATATACAAAAAAGTTTTTGGTAAATTTGATTATGGTTCTTATAAATTTGATTATTGTAGAATTTATTTTTCGATAAATTTGATTATGGTAAAATAAAAATATTATTGTTATTATTATGGTAAATTTGATTATTTTAGAAAACGTTTTTTGGTAAATTTGTTTATTGTAAATTAGAAATATATATAAATTTTTTTGATCATGGTAAAATGGAAATACTATTTTTTGGTAAATTTGATTTTTAGAAAAAATTATCACTTTTTGATTATGTGAAAAATTAAAAATATTACACTTACATATTATATATGTATACAAGGACATTTTTGTCCATTGTAAATTTAAAGTGAGGGACAAAATGGTCTTTTAATTAACTGAAGGGTAATATAGTCATTTCTCTTTCAAAAATGGCTTTGACCGATGTTGACTTCACCAGAAGTCTGATGAAGGGAGAAAAGTGTAATCAATAACCAAACTAGAGGAGGTAAAATTGTAATTATCCAAAT
Organism: Cornus suecica; assembly: GCA_963922005.1. NCBI lineage: Eukaryota > Viridiplantae > Streptophyta > Magnoliopsida > Cornales > Cornaceae > Cornus > Cornus suecica. The sequence goes on along the minus strand of OY998244.1, from coordinate 72,373,177 downwards.
AAGAAAAGGAAAAATATTATATATTCAAACAAGAGGGGGTGAAACTGTAATTTTTCCAATATAATACTACCCTTCCAAAACCAAAATAATAGTATTGCATGTACATTTGTACCATCAATATACAGTGCAAAAATTTATCTGTACACCATGGTGAGACTTGAAAGAGATCGAGTCCATACCAGCATATCTAAATTCTTCTTTTTATTTTTTTCCTGGTAAATCAGGATATATAAATTCTTTATAGATATACCTTATATAATCACTACATAGTCCATACATTAGTAAACCTAGTAAATATGACAATGTTATATATTAGCATATATATATAATATGACTACTTTGTTATATTAACTTGTCCCACATCGGAAGATTGGGAAACCCACCTCTATATCCTCACCTATAAATATAGGGTTTCTCCTATTGAATTGTGTACACAAAAATAGAGAGAGAGAGAGTTAGGAATAATATACGTTTATATTATTCCGGTGATATAGGCGTGAGTATACACAGTGTGTGTGTGTGTGTGTGATCTGCGAATCACCCCCTTGTAATCCTCTCAGTGATGTTTTAGTAAAACGGTGCTCTCCGTGGACGTAGGCAGAAATTTGTAAACACAAATTTCTGCGCCGAGACGAAGCCATTAGTGTCAAGCACGTCGCCGAGACGAAGCCATCAGTGTCAAGCACGTCGCCGGAAAGCTCCTCACGCGCCCCCACGCGCCGCCTGAAGTTCCGGCCAATTTTTTTGGCTTCGTCGAGCAGCAGTTTCGGTTCGGCGTGATTTTCTGGAGCATCGTTTATCGGAACGAGGCTTATAATATATCTACAGAAACAGAATTCGAAGCCCGACATTTTGGGGCAAGAATCAGCCCAATCAGAGAAGGGACGCACCCGTACGCACCCCGAGAAGGTACTGACTTCGTGATTAAATTTGTCTTTTGTGCGAATTTGGAGTCATTTTTGACCCATTTTGGACGCGATCAGAGGCGTTCTTAAGGTTTTGAACCACTCCCGACGTAAACGTATACTCGGTTTTGCACTCTGAATATCTCTAATAGGCTCAATGGGAGCTATGGGAGAAGAAAAGACAGTAATGATCGACAAGTTTGATGGTACAAACTTTACCTATTGGAAGATGCAAATTGAGGATGTGTTATTCCAGAAAAATTTGTATCAACCGCTAGAAGAGACGAAGCCAGATTCAATGAAAGAAGAGGAGTGGAATATCCTAGATCAAAAGGCTCTTGGCACGATCAGATTGACGTTGGAAAAATCTGTTGCCTTCAATATCAGGAAAGAGAAGACTGCAAAGTCTCTCATGGAAGCTCTTTCGAAGATGTACGAACAACCGTCTGGAGCAAATACATTACATCTTATCAGTAGATTGACGAATCTGAAGATGTCCGAGAATGGGAATGTTTGTGAACATCTCAGTAAGCTTAATGACATTTATGGGCGGTTGGAATCAATTGAAGTAGTGTTTCAAGACAAGGTGAAATCAGCTTTTCTCCTTAATCAATTGCCAGAGAGCTGGAACGCCACAGTGGCTGCAATCAGTAATTCTTCAGGGATAGACCCGTTGAAGTATGATACCATTGTGAGTATGGTACTCACAGAAGAGATCAGAAGACAGTCGTCAGACTCTTCAAGCAGTGGCATAGTATTGAATGTCGACACCAGAGGCAGAGGTTCGAACAGACAGAAAGGCGGAAACCAAAGGCGTGGCCATTCCAAGTCGAGACAGGGAAGATCACAGTCTCGAGGTCCCATAAATTCCAAAGCAATCGAATGTTGGAATTGCAGCAAGACTGGTCATTTAAGGAACCAATGTAGATCCCCGCAGAAGGTAGCGGATGACAAAACAGAGGCAAATATTGTCTTAGAAGAAGCAGATGATGCACTGATATGCTCTTTGGAGAGCAAAGCAGAGTCTTGGGTTTTGGACTCTGGAGCATCATTCCATGCCACCTCAAGTCAAGAGCTATTTGAGAGCTATGCACCTGGAAACCTCGGCAAGGTTTATTTAGGTGACGATCAGCCCTGTAATATTGTTGGCAAGGGTGAAGTACATATCAGACTCAACGGATCGATATGGAAGCTGAGGGATGTCAGACACATTCCAGACTTGAGGAAAAACCTGATCTCAATAGGCCAGTTGGCGAGTGAAGGTTATATGACCACTTTCAGTGAAGATAAGTGGAAAGTTTCCAAGGGAGCTATGACTATAGCACGAGGAAAGAAAACAGGTACGCTGTACACTACCACCAAGGCTAGCACATTTATAGCAATTGCAGAAAGCAAAGAGGATCATAATTTGTGGCACCAGAGGCTAGGTCACATGAGTGAAAAGGGACTCAAGGTTATGCTCGCAAAGGGAAAGCTACCAGGTCTAAATTCGATTGATATCGACTTCTGTGAGGATTGCGTATTCGGTAAGCAGAAAAGGGTTAGTTTTCAGAAAAGTGGCAGAGAACTCAGAAAGGAGAAGCTTGAGCTAGTTCACACTGATGTCTGGGGGCCAGCAAATGTCTCATCTATTGACGAAAAGTCCTATTTCATCACCTTCATCGATGACCATTCCAAAAAGGTATGGGTTTATTTCTTGAAACATAAATCTGAAGTGTACGGTGTGTTCAAGAGTTGGAAGGCTATGATAGAGAATGAGACAGGTTTGAAGATCAAGAGATTACGATCCGATAATGGTGGAGAGTATTAAGACACCGGGTTTAAGAGATTTTGCTATGAGAACGGTATCAGATTAGAGAGAACTGTTCCACGTACACCACAACAGAATGGCGTAGCAGAACGGATGAACCGGACATTGACTAAGAGAGCCAAAAGCATGCGCATTCAGGTAGGGTTGCCGAAACAGTTCTGGGCAGAAGCAGTCAGTATAGTAGCGTACTTAATCAATCGTGGTCCATCAGTACCATTGGAGCACAGAATACCAGAAGAGGTCTGGAGCGGTAGAGAGGTAACACTTTTACATTTAAAAGTTTTTGGTTGTGTTGCATATGTACATGTTAGTGACACTATGAGGGGTAAGCTTGATCCCAAGTCACAAAAGTGTATTTTCATTTGCTATGGCAGTGACGAGTATGGTTACCGCATGTGGGATGATCAAAACCGAAAACTGATCCGAAGCAGAGATGTAGTGTTCAATGAAAATGTTATGTACAAGGACAGACACACAACAACCTCAGAGCCTACAACACAGAGTGATCCTGTGTGTGTTGAGTTAGATGATGTTCAAGACAGTGAGAGTACTCAGTCAGACGAACATATTGCAGATGGAAATACTCAACAGGTTGATACACCGCAGTCTCCGACTCCTATTCCTGTACCTAGGAGGTCTTCACGGCAGCATGTGCCTAATCGGAGATACATGAATTATTTGTTGCTCACAGATGAAGGTGAACCAGAGTATTTTGATGAAGCATGCAGTGCAGTAGATGCGAGCCAGTGGGAGCTTGCAATGGAAGATGAGATGAAGTCCCTTATTTCCAACAAGACATGGAAGCTAACCGAGCTGCCGGTAGGAAAGAAAACTCTCCATAATAAATGGGTCTACAGAGTCAAAGAAGAACATGATGGTTCTAAGAGGTACAAGGCGAGACTTGTAGTAAAAGGCTTTCAGCAGAAAGCAGGAATCGACTACACCGACGTATTTTCTCCGGTTGTGAAACTGACTACCATTCGTTCAGTTCTTAGCATTGTTGCATCAGAGGGTTTTCACCTAGAGCAGTTAGATGTCAAAACTGTTTTCCTCCATGGTGACCTAATAGAGGAGATTTATATGCAGCAACCGGAAGGTTTCTTAAAGAAAGGGAAAGAGAAACTTGTGTGTAAGTTGGAAAAGAGCTTGTATGGTTTGAAACAAGCTCCAAGACAGTGGTACAAGAAATTCGATGGATTTATGCAGAGACATGGTTATATCAAGTGCAACGCTGACCATTGTTGCTACTTCAAGAGGTTTGACACGAGTTACATTATCCTCCTACTTTATGTTGATGACATGTTAGTAGCTGGATCTGATTTTGCGGAAATCAGTAAGTTAAAGAAGCAGTTGGCAAAAGAGTTCGAGATGAAGGACTTAGGCACATCGAAGCAGATTCTTGGTATGAGAATCATCAGAGACAAACAGGAGGGAATTTTGCAGTTGTCTCAGGCTGACTACGTTGAATGGGTTTTGAAGCGGTTCAACATAAGTGATGCTAAGTCAGTTAGCACACCTTTGGCTAGTCATTTTCGATTATCCAAAAAGCAGTCTCCCAAGTCAGAAGCAGAGAGGAACAACATGGCCAGTATTCCATACGCTTCAGCTATTGGTAGCTTGATGTATGCAATGGTTTGTACAAGACCATATATTGCATATGCAGTGGGAGCAGTCAGCAGGTTCATGTCCAATCTAGGAAAGACTCACTGGGAAGTAGTGAAGTGGATATTACGATATCTACGAGGTACCACAAACAGATGCCTTTATTTTGGAAAAGGGTGAAGTGAATTTACATGGATATGTAGATTCAGATTTTTCTGGTGAGATAGATCACAGAAGAAGCACTACTGGTTATGTCTTTACAGTAGGTACTATAGCAGTCAGTTGGATTTCGCAGATACAGAGGATTGTAGCGTTATCTACTACAGAGGCTGAGTATGTAGCCGTGACAGAGGCTAGCAAAGAGATTATTTAGTTACAGGGTTTGTTGGCAGAGTTGGGATTCGAGCAAGGAAAGAGTGTTTTGCATAGTGATAGTCAGAGTGCTATACATCTGGCGAAAAATTCAGCATTTCATTCGAGAACCAAGCATATAGATCTTCGTTATCACTTTATCATATCTCTATTAGAGGATGAAGTATTAACACTTAAGAAGATTCAAGGAAGCAAGAATCCGGCCGACATGTTGACCAAAGTGGTGACAACAGAGAAACTGAATTTGTGCGCAACTTCAGTTGGTCTTCAAGCTTGAAGACAGAAATGAGGGCACCGAGCACTGATCATTGATGGAGTTGATTGATGAAGGCAAAGTTATCAAGTGGGAGATTGTTATATATTAACATATATATATAATATGATTACTTTGTTATATTAACTTGTCACACATCGGAAGATTGGGAAACCCACCTCTATATCTTCACCTATAAATATAGGGCTTCTCCTATTGAATTGTGTACACAGAAATAAAGAGAGAGAGTTAGGAATAATATACATTCATATTATTCCGGTGATACAGGCATGAGTATACACAGTGTGTGTGCGTGTGTGATCTGCGAATCACCCCCTTGTAATCCTCTCAGTGTTTTTTTAGTAAAACGGTGCTCTCCATGGACGTAGGCTTATTTGGCTGAACCACGTATATATTCTTGTGTCGATTGTTTGGTGTGTTTGTGTGCGTTTTCTGATTTGCAGGTGTGTACGGCTTCGTATATAGAGTGTGCGAACCCTAATAGACAAGAAGTCGCTACTTTTATTGACGGTTTTATGATATTTTACAATTTTATGCCTTATTATTATAGTATTATTCTTTATAATTAATTATTTATGATGTTAAAGACTAAAATACCCTCTTTAGAAACTCATTATCCCTTACTTTTTAGAAACGATAAAATTAATTGACCTATGTTAATCAAATAGTAGAGACAAGGGGACTGATTGAAAAAATGCAAATCATGAAAGGTCTTATTAAAATATTTATAAATTTCAGAGGCTGTAAATAAAATTAATTAGCCCTTGCACTGCCAAATAATACTAGATAATGTTAAAATTTTGGACTTTTGGAGATTTTTTATTTGACCACATTAATTATATTTTGAAGTTAGGGCATTGAAATATTTTAACAAATAGGTCGTATTTTAAAAGTATGAAAATAAATAGTTAATACTAAATTTATGGGTAATTTTCATTGACATCCTCTGAGGTATTGATCAATTGCAGGTAGATAACAGTCAAAACACTATTTTGCATTGACAACCCCTGAGGTTTGTAAAGTGTTGCAATGACACCTCTTGGATGCATAAAATGACTTTAGTGCCCTTGATTAATTTAATTTTCATGTGAAATCTCTAAGTTTCTTCGATACCTAAACCCTACACTTTACCCATTACACCAACCACTCTTATCATCACACTCTTATTATTAAAAAATCAACAATAAATAAGATATACAATATATATAATTTTATTTTAAACTAAAAATTTTAAAAACATCAAAAATATTTTGAAATATATATTTAAAGGTAAATTGTACCACTAAAATTTCATCAATAATAATACTAAGAAAATTCCATTATTTAATTACTGCTCTTGATTTTTATTATATTACTATATAAATATTTCTCAAAAACATTAAAGGATTATATTTTAAATAAGATATTTCATTATACTACTAATTTTCATTTAAATTATTGATTGACAATAGTATAAATATATATATATATATATATTTTTTTTTTTTTTTTCATACATAAAAAATTATATATATTTTATTAGATATATAATTCCTATAATGGTTTTAGATATTACCCTCTAATATTTTTTGAGATATATTTACATCGTAATATATTAAAAATTAAGAGCAATAATTAAATAATGGAATTTTCTTAATATTATTATTGATGAAATTTTTTAAGTAGTAGAATTTACCTTTAAATATATATTTCAAAATATTTTTGAATTTTTATATTTAAAATAAAATTATATATATTGTATATCTTAGTAGTATTTATTTATTGTAGATATTTTAATAATAATAGTGTTATGATAAGAGTGGTTGGTGTAATGGGTAAAGTGTAGAGTTTAGGCATGAGGATAACTTATAGATTTCACATAAAAATTAAATTAATCAAGGGTATTAAAGTCATTTTATGCCTTCAAGGCGTGTCATTGCAACATTTTACAAACCTCGGGGGGTGTCAATGCAAAATAATCTGTTGATCAACATCTACCTGCAATTGACCAATACCTCAGAACGTGTCGATGCAAATTACCCTAAATTTATTTACGAGTACACAAATTTTTTGATGATAATAATACCCACCAACCCAATTGAGTGAAATAGTATAAAATATGGTTTTACTTTGTCTATTTTGTAAATCAGTTCGGTGTTCGATTACTTCTTGTGAATAGTTTGTGAATGCGAACATATATAAAACACTACATCCCAATACAATGTGTGTATACTTTTCTCAAATTTAAAAAAGGCAAGGGTGGATCAATTATACACCAATATACAATTAAACGGGGATTCTCTCTAATCTCAGTGTCTCATCTCCAATATATTTAAGTGTTAACATGAATGTTTATATATAGGGATGGAAAAAGAAAAAAAAACGTCCCACCAAAGAACTGCCTCATTTAAAATTTTTTTTTACCACCCCATTCTAAAATAGGGAGTTTATAGGGGTAAAAAAAAGTAAAATGGGGTTGCCCCATTCCGCCTTACTGTCATTCCTATTTCTAACAATGACATGATCCATATATTACCCAAAACAAAATAAAAAAAACAACGACATGATTTATATATTACCCAAAAACATAAAAGAAAAAAAAAAAAAAAACAATGACATGATCTAAAATTTAGGGCAGTCACTTGAAATTGCCGAGACCAATAAAGAAGTTGGAATTTGTCGCGCAAAGTGAGTGCATTAGTAAAAAAATATGACTGACCACATGAGAGGAATAAGTCTTGCGCAGAGAGAGAGGGGGAAACCGAGAGATGATATTTGAAAGAAAATATTTGATACGATGATATTAACAATCTCTTATTAATAGGACTAATTGCATGGTATGAGATTTTGGTAGAAAAAGAAGGAAATGAAGGAATGCAAATTAGGCGTGATAAATAGATGTTATCTTTTTAATAAAAACATGATAGAAAAATATTTTTTAATTATTTATTACCTTTTAATAGTTATGTTGTTGCTGAATTTTATTGAGATCGCGGGCATGCCAGATTCGTTGAAGAATCGAGTGAAACGAATGACAACTAGTATTTTTTTTGGTTTGGGATTAGGCGATTGAACAAGAGAAAGATACCAAACTCTCGGTCAGGTTTTTTTTGCCTTAATGAAAAGGACTTTGATGTTGAAATTATTAAACTAAAGGAAATTGAAAGTGCAGTGCATGAAAGTAAAGTGCAAGAAATGTTAAGGAATTGAAAGACTTGTATTGAAATAACAGAAATTGAAAATATAAGTAAAGTAGAGTTTGTTTGTGCTGCTGGAGGGTTTGCTACGTTGTTCTATACAAACTATTTATACTTTAGATATAATAAGAAAATTTGAATTTTATCCTAAGTGTCTCGTGTATCCATCTTCTAGTTGCAACTGTCATCTACCAATCTTCTTCAACTGTCACCTTTCTAGACTCTTTCATAACTTCAACTCCTCATGTAATTGAAACTAACCTTAACCACCCACGTTTGTGTTTCCTACTACTTGGTTATCACACTTTTCAAATCCATAAAAATAGGAAGTATATTGTTAGTGGATGTCTATCCATCTTCTAACCGTTTACAACTAAGCCACATGTTCCTTTCTTTCTTCATTGGTGCCTCCAATCATCTCTTGCCACGCAACAAGTTATTTCTATTAGTATTAGATAAAAAAATAAAAAAAAAATTAGGGAAAATATGGAATACTATTCTTTTTCTAAATGGCCCCGCGGACATAACACAGTTGCCCTGGACGAGCCTTCTAAAGCTTGGACCTGTTATATATAAAGGGTGACTACTTTGTATTGAAGGTTGTCCCACATCGACTAAAAGACAAAACCACCTCTATATCATTTCCTATAAATATAGGGTCTCTCCTATTATATTGTATGCACAAATAGAGAGTGAGAATAGAAGAGATACATGGCAATATTCTTCTTGGTGAGAGTTATGAATAATATAGGTTTATATTATTCCGGTGATACAGATGTGAGTATACACTGTTCGTTCTGGTTCATAATCGAATTTCAAAAATGCCCGAAATCAAAACCCAACCATACCAAAAGTTTCTTATCGACGATACAAAGTCAACAGTGTCAAGCATGTCATCGGAAAGTTCCGCACGCGCCACCTGAAGTTCCGGCCAGATTTTCAGCTTTGACACGCAACAGTTTTGGTTCGGGGCTCTTTCGCGAAGCATCGTTGATCCATACAAGGAGTATAATATATCGAGGGAAAATTATTTCGAAGATAAACATTTTGACACAAAAATCATCCCCATAGGTACTGGAACGGGCCCGAATGCGCCCCAAGAATGTACTGACGTCGTTAGCAATTTTTTTGTCTTTTGTGCAGATTTGTTTTTCGCCTGTTTGGAATCGTTTTTAACCTATTTTTTATGCGGTCAGAGGCGTTCTTAAGATTTTGAAACGTTTCAAACGCAATCGTGCGATTGGTTTTGCGTAATTTGACTCCGAATACCTTGAATAGGCTCAGCGGGAGCTATGGGAGAAGAGAATGCAGCAATGATCGACAAGTTTGATGGTACAAACTTTGCCTATTGGAATATGCAAGTTGAGGATGTGTTATTTCAGAAAAAATTGTTCTTGCCATTAGAAGGGAAGAAGCTAGAATCGATGAAAGACGAGGATTGGACAATCCTAGATCGAAAGGCTCTTGGTACGATCAGACTGACGTTGTCAAAGTCTGTCGACTTCAACATCAAGAATGAGAAGACAACAAAGTCTCTCATGGATGCTCTTTCGAGCATGTACGAACAACCATCTGGAGCGAATGTGGTACATCTCATCACTAGATTGGAAAATCTGAAGATGTTCGAGAATGGGAAGGTCAGTGAACACATTAGTGTTCTTAATGAAATTGTTGAGCAGTTGGATCAGTTGAGATGCCAATCACTAGAAAAATGAAAACGACTTTTCTTATAAGCCAATTGCCAGAGAGTTGGAGCGCCACAAAGGCTGTAATCAGTAATTGGTTAGGGGTGGAACCGTTATAGTATGATTCTGTAGTAAGTATGATACTCACAGAAGATATTAGAAGACAAAGTGAGTCAGGCTCTTCTAAACGTGGCTCAACATTGAATGTCGACACCAGAGGCAGAGGTTCGAGCAGGAAGAAAGGCGGAAACCAAAGGCGTGGCCATTCCAAGTCGAGACAAGGAAGACTACATGGAAAATCACAGTCTCGAGGTCATAAAAATTCCAAAGAGATTGAGTGTTAGAATTTTGGAATTGAAGCAAAACTGGTTACCTCAAGAACTAGTACAGATCCCCGCAGAAGGTAGCGGAGAACAAGACTAATGCAAACATTGTCTTAGAAGAAGCTGATGATGCGTTGATATACTATTTGGAGAGCAAAGCAGAGTTTTGGGTCTTGGACTTTGGAGCATCATTCCATGCCACCTCAAGTCGAGAGCTATACACCTGGAAACCTTGGTAAGGTTTATCTAGGTGATGATCAACCCTGCAGTGTAGTTGGTAAGGGTGAAGTACATATCAAACTCAATGAATCGATATGGAAGTTGAAGGATGTCAAACATATTCCAGACTTGAGGAAGAACCTGATCTCAATAGGCCAGTTGGCGAGTGAAAGTTATGTGACCACTTTCAATGCAGGAGAGTGGAAAGTTTCTAGAGGGGCTATAACAATAGCACGAGGAAAGAAGAGCGATACGTTGTACACTATCACTAAAGCTAGTACATTGATAGCAGTTGCAGAAAACAAGGAGGATCACAATTTGTGGCACCAGAGGCTAGGTCACATGAGTGAAAAGGGGCTCAAAGTTATGCTTGCAAAGGGAAAGCTATCAATCCTAAATTCGATTGATATCTACTTTTGTGAGGATTGCGTATTCGGTAAGCAGAAGAAAGTTAGTTTTCAGAAAAGCGGTAGAGATCTCAGAAAGGAGAAGCTTGAGCTAGTTCACACTGATGTTTGGGGGCCAGCAAATGTCTCATCTATTGGTGGAAAGTACTATTTTGTCACATTCATCGATGACCATTCCAGGAAGGTATGGGTTTATTTCTTAAAACATAAATCTGATGTGTACGATGTGTTCAAGAAATGGAAGGCTATGATAGAGAATGAGACGGGTTTGAAGATAAAGAGGTTAAAATCCGACAATGGTGGAGAATATCAGGACACCGGGTTCAAAAACTTTTGCTATGAGAACGATATCAGATTGGAGAAGACTGTTCCACGTACACCACAACAGAATGGCGTAGCAGAATGTATGAACCAGACATTGACTGAGAGAGCCAGAAGCATGCGCATTCAGGTAGGGTTGCCGAAATAGTTCTGGGCAGAAGCAGTCAGTACAATAACGTATTTTATGAATCGTGGTCCATCGGTACCATTGGAGCACAAAATACCAGAAGAGGTATGGAGCGGTAAGGCACATAATGATCCTGTGTATGTTAAGATAGAAGATGTTCTAAACAGTGAAAGTCCTCAGTCAGAAGAACATGTTGTAGATAGCAAGACTCAATAGGTTGATACACCGCAGAATTTGTTGCTTACAGATGGAGATGAACCATATGATGATGAAGCATGTAGTGCAGCAGATGCAAGCCAGTGGGAACTTGCGATGGAAGATGAGATGAAGTCCCTTATCCTCATCAAGACATGGAAGCTAACCGAACTGCTGGTAGAAAAGAAAGCTCTCCATTCTTCGGTTGTGAAACTGAATACCATTCATTCAAGCATTGTTGAAGCAAAAGTTTTGCATCTAGAGCTGTTAGATGACAAATATGCTTTCCTCCAAGGTGACCTAAATGAGGAGTGTTATATGCAGCAACTGGAAAGTCTCTTTGTGAAAGAGAGAAATAAGACAGACGCGACAAAGTTTGCAAGGCGAAGTTAGAAACGATAGTGGTTACAAGACAGAGTGGCCAGACACAATAGAGGTCGCATGTTCTATAAAAATGTAGATATTGCTCATGTAGTGGGAGCTATCAGCATGGTCATGTTGACCAAAGTGGTGACAAGAGAAAAATTGAAGTTGTGCGTAACTTCAGTGGGTCTTTAAGCTTGAAGACATGAATGAGAGCATCGTATTGCACTGATAATTGATGGAGTTGATTGATGGTGGCAAAGTCGTCAATTGGGAGAGTGTTATATATAAAGGATGACTACTTTGTATTGAAAGTTGTCCCACATCGACTAAAAGGTAAAACCACCTCTATATCATTTCCTATAAATATAGAGTTTCTCCTATTCGATTGTGTGCACAAATAGAGAGTGAGAATAGAAGAGATACATGGTAGTATTCTTCTTGGTGAGAGTTATGAATAATATAGACTTATATTATTCCGATGATACAAGCGTGATTATACATTGTATGTGTGCGTGTGTTTGATCTGCTGATCAACCCCCTTGTAATCCTCTATTTGATTATAGTGAAACGGTGCTCTCAGCGGACATAGACTTATTTTGGTCGAATCATTATAAATAACAGTGGTCTTGGACGGGTGTAAAAACCCTAACAAGACCAACCATATCCAAGTTCTAGAGTGGAGCCGGTTCGTGTAACTCCCTCCTTGGGGGTTAGAACTTTTTTTCTTGAAGTATAATTCTAGTACAAGGATAATAATACTGATTTGGACGGGTTTCCTTTTCAAATTCCAATCGTAATTCATATGAAAAAAAAAAATCAGTCTCATTTAATAAAACTGAATGGACTAATTAATTGCGTTCTCTATTTTCACAAACTCTATACCCCGGTCCAAATCCGTAATCTGTTTTCACAAACTCTATACACCGGTCCAAATCCGTCGTCGCCCTATGGCCTCCTCAATTCTATATAACAGTAGTGCTCATCTTCATATTCGTAGTAGCAGTACAAGACAGCGTGAGAGGAATATGGGAAACCCAAATACAATCCCTCCCTCTTCCTCGTCTGGCGTCAACAAAATACAGCAAGTCCTGCATTCACATTCTACTGGTATGTCTAGTCTTAATTTCCTTTTGATATATATACTGTCAATGGTTGCACCCAACATGGGAAAAAGTTTAGCAAGTCATTGTATTATACATGGCTATTAACAATAAACCCCTGCGGTTTTAAAGTGGATCAACTAATCTCCCTTCATTTCAGAAGATTCCCCTATCGTTATCAAATTGTTTCATTCCCTCCAATTTTAAACAAAACTAAAACTAGAGGGGAATTTATTGATAAACGAATATTTTTTTTTATTTATGCCAAAAAAATAAACATTAATACCAAAATAATTTTTTTTGAACTATCAATTAGGATAAAATATAAAAAAAATTAATATTTTGAGCTACATATGAGATTTTTTTTCATTTTTAATTTTTTATATTTATAATCCCAGCTTAGTTTTTTTAAAACATTGGGAAGTTCCCGGACCTTATTAGGAGTTCCCACCTTTGTTCTTATGGTTTTATTTCACCAGAAATGAAAAAAAAATGATTTATGCCAAAAAAATTTTAATTTGTAAGTTCAAAATATTTTTTATATTTCAGACTTAAATTGTTTTATATTTTTCCTTAATTGTTAGTTCAAAAATAAAATATTTTGGCATTAATTTTTTATTTTGGCATAAACCAATATTTTATTCGTTTATAGTAAAATATAAAAAACAAAATTTAAAAACGAAAAAAAATCTAATTAGTAGTTCAAAATATTTTTTTAATTTCGGACTTGAATTTTTTATATTTGATCAAAATTGGTAGTTCAAAAAAAATATTGATTCATTAATTTTTTATTTGTGCATAAATTATATTTTTCATTTATAGTAAAATATAAAAAATAAAATTTAAAACGGAAAAAAATGTCTAATTTGTAGTTCGAAATAGTTTATATATTTTGGACTTAAATTTTTTTATATTTTTCCCTAATTGGTATTTCGGGAAAAAAATTATTTATTTTAACATTAATATTTTTTTCCGGCATAAAAAAAATTGGTTATTAGTAAACCATATATAATTTTAGGGGCAGTTTTGTTTGAAATTGGAAAAAAGAGGACAAGTTGATACAATTTAATAAAGATATGGGGGTTTTCTGAAAATGAAGGGGGTTATTTGATCCATTTTGAAACCAAGAGATTACTGATAACCCTATTATATATAGTGATTTCTATCTTTGCTCAAACTTATTTTTCATGTATTTGAATTACTTGACTTTGAGGTGGCCGGAAAAAATGTTGGCATCAAGGATTGCCCCATTGGAATGTGGGACAGCCAACACCACTTCTTAAACATCTTCACAACATTGGTGCCCTTCCCAAGGGCAGGGCTTTAGTCCCCGGATGCGGCAGTGTAAGTGCAATACTTGTACACCTTATATGTTTCGTGCTAATCAATATCCAATCGATATACATATAAATTCATCAAAATTAGTAGAACGAGAATGAAGTCAATGCATGAGAAATTTAGTTAGATTATTGGTTATCTTCATTTACACAATTGAGGTTTGCTTTTACTTCAATTACAGCTATTTAGGTTTGCAAATTTTTAATCACACTCCCTCATAGTGTGAAATATCTAAAATACCCTTATATCAAACACTTCTTAAATTAATTTAATCCATAAACCAATTTAACCCCTAAATCAAACAGGCTCAAATTGTCTCCAATTTGTTCCTCCAATTATTGTCTACAATTACCATTCAATGATATGGATTCACCTATCACTTATATAGGGATACATAATATTTGAATGGATAAATCCACATCATTGGATGGGTGTGAGACCACCCTCACTTGATTCAAGTAATTGTAGACAATTTTTGTTCAAACCAAATACCTTCTTGAATCAATTTAACCCTCAAACCAAACACCCCAACCCCAACCACCACCACCACCACGAGCAACCCTTAAATCAATTTATTACCACCGCCATTTTTGAAAATTGGTCGAAAATGATTCGAAAATAGGGGGGGTGGGAGGGGGCGGCGGCCGCGGATGATGATGGTGTAGATATATATATATATATATGTGTGTGTGTGTGTGTGTGTATGTGTGTGTGTGTATATGTATATGTGTGTGTGTGTGAGAGAGAGAGAGAGAGAGAGAGAGAGAGGAATTTATTTATTTGTAAAAATTAGTTTTCAAAAAAATTAAATGTGTTTGTAAGAATTAAATATTTGGGGTTGGGTTAGGGGTTTTAGGATTTAATTTTTATTCAAAAATTTAAAAAAATTAGTTTCCAAAAAAATTAAATATTTGTTTGTGAATATTTGGGGTTGGTGTTGGTTTTTTTGAATTTTATATGTTTTTTTGAATTTTATATTTATTTTTGAATTTAATAAAAAAATTTGAAATTTAATATATATATATTTTTTGAATTTTTTATTTATTTTCAAATTTTATAAATTTTTTTCGAAATTTAATATATATATATATTTTAATTTTATATGTTTTTTTTAATTTTATATATTTGTTTCAAATTTTTTATGTTTTTTGCGAATTTTATATTTATTTTCGAAATTTAATATATATTATTTGAATTTTATATGTTTTTTTTTAATTTTATATATTTGTCTTGAATTTAATATGTTTTTTAAATTATTTTTTTTCGAAATTTATATATTTTTTAATTTTATATTTATTTTCGAATTTATAATAGTTTTCAAATTTTAATATATATATTTTTTCGAATTTTATATATATATTGAAAATTTAATACAAATTAAATTATTAAATTATTGGAGGGGGTCAAATTGATGAAATTACATATCCTTGTTTCCAAACAGCTCTAGGATTTACATTGAGGGTAATTTAGGTATTTACAAAAAAGGTTAGGATGATGTCATCATTAAGGGGGTGTAAGTGATGAGAATATCAAACCTGAGGGGTGTAATTGAAGATATTCAAACCTGAGGGGGTGTTATTGAAGTTAAAGCAAATCTCAGGGGTAGAAATGAAGTTAACCCTTAGAATATTACTGTCTAATTTATTTGTTGGTTTTGTATGGCAGGGTCATGATGTGGCAGCGATTGCATGTCGTGAACGCTATGCTGTTGGATTGGATATATCAGACAAAGCCATTAGGAATGCGATAGAGGTAAAATAGAAATGTATGCATTAATTAATTAATTGTAAATTTGTAATACTCTCTTCACAAATTATGTCTGACTCTCTGCCCGTTGACAGTTGCATTCCTCATTACCAAATGCCAATCATTTTACCCTTAAAGGTCGACTTCTTCAATTGGCATCCAGATGAGTTGTTTGATCTCATTTTTTACTATACGTAAGATTTCTTTACAATTTATGCATGTCTTATATATATATATATATATATATCTCCTGTTAGAAGTAAGGAAATTTTCTTTTGACCATGTTTGATTTTGCAGGTTCTTTTGTGGCATCGAACCAGAGATGAGATCTGCTTGGGCAAGGCAAATTGAACATCTTTTAAAACCAGATGGAGAACTCATAATATTAATGTTTCCGGTTGCAATCTATTCCTTTTTTTTTTTTTTTTTTCCCTGATGTATCTTTTCACTAATTAATGTTGTTTTTTTAGTGAGTTCGAAATTCCTAATATAACATATCAACATTGATTATGTTCATGAGAACTAAATTTCTACAGTTTACGTACCAGTCTTCGTAATCCAAAGTAAATTCTTTGTTTGTTGCAGATTAGCGGCCATGTTGGTGGTCCCCCATATGGAGTATCCATTGCTGAGTAATTCTCTACCGTTAGCTTCTTCTGTTTGAATTCCTTTTGAGTTTCACATTACTTTGTACTTGAAATGGACTGTAAATTCTAATGGAACTTTTGACATGTAAGACCTATTTATATATCTAAAAGTGATTGGATTAATGATAAAAGAAAATTCGTGTGTGCATATATAGTTATGAAGAGGTGTTAAATCCAGTGGGGCTAAAGGCAATGTCTATTGTGGAAAATGAGTTGGCTGTTGGACCTCTTAAGGTATGTGAATTGTTGATTTATTAAATGAGTACGTAGTATATGTGAATTATTTGTTCCAAAGGTAACAGGGTAAAAGATATACCATATGAACTTGTTAGGAGAAAGTAAGAATTCTTATAAGTTGGTCCGGACATTACGGTTATAAAAAAAGTTAAAAAAATTATCATCTCTTACATATTAATGGTTTATATATTGAAGTTAAGTTTGGTTATTTTGTCATAGGGAAGAGAGAAGTTGGGAAGGTGTAAGAGGTTTGTAAACTCATCATAGTTGTGAAGAGTGATTAGATTATGCATGCAGGACTCAACACAATAAACTTGTCATTCGGCCATGTTGTTTCTGGTCAAGTGGCTATGGGAATTATGATATTAAAGAATAAATCCACCTTATCAGGAAAAATGGTTCTTGTAATATATAGTGAATTGCAATTTCACTTGTAACACTATTGTTGGTATTTTATTTTTTTCCAGAATTCTATTAAGATACTCACTGTTTTACTAAGTTCAAGTGTTTATGTCAAACCCTGTTTCTCGATTTTTATACATTTAGTTTTAATTGCAAAACACCTTCGATTATATATATATATATATATATATATATATATATATATAACAGTTTATTTCAACACCAAATGCATTCAATAGGAAATATTGAATATACATTACAAACACATATCCATGACATATTCACACAAGTAATAAACACATCATACACGCTGAGAAGAATAAAGGCTTTAGAATGTTAGGAACTTTAGATTGTTGGGGATATTATTTATTCACATAGTAATCTACTCATAATATCATACAAACAAAGCAATGTAAAATCATGACATAAATTAAGTATATTATAAAATAGAGAAATAGACCAATATAAATATTAATAAAAGATATAATGATAAAAGGAGTTAGAAACTCCTCTTAATGGAGAGACACACAATACGTTGTCCTAAAGTCTTTACAGTCACTGGGGCAGAACCCTTCAATGGCTAGGGGCCATGGCCTTTCCCCAAAAAATTTCAAAATTTTTTTTAGCCCCAAAAAATTCATATATTAGAGATATGTTTGTTAAAATTGCATATAGCCCCTCCAAGTTTTTGAAAAAAATCCTTAGATAGCCTAGAAAAATATAATTTTTACCAATAAATCTATAACAAATTTCATTGCCCTCCCCAAGTTTTTTTAAAAATTCCTTTAATAACCCGGAAAAAATATAAAATTTACCAATAAAGTTGTAAGAAATTGCATTGCCCCTCTAGGTCAATTTCCTGGCTCCGTCCCTGCCTACACGCAAGTTCCAGTGGACTGTGAAGACTCCAAGATACAACTCCAATGTCCTCTATGCGCACGATCACATAAAACTAATTACCAAGTCCTTATCTCAAGTTGTTCAACTATAAAAGACAAATATATAGGAAATGGAATATATGTAGGGGTGCACAAAAAAACCGTGGAACCGTAGAACCGGTCCAAACCGAACCGAACCGGTGCTTTGGTTCCGATTTTGAATTGGTTTGGTTTGATTCCAGTTCTCAAAAAAATAAAACCGTTCTAATTTGGTTTGGTTCCGACTTTGAATTGGTTTGGTTTGATTCCAGTTCTCAAAAAAATAAAACCGTTCTAATTTGGTTTGGTTCCATTTTCAAACTATTTGGAACCAAACCGAACCGATATGAATTAGATATACATATATATATAACTCACTTATACAATTACATTATATTTAATAAAATTATAGATTCATATAAACTTATAACACCAAATAAATACAAATTAGAATATTAAATAAAAATTTAAGTTTACCCTAAGAGTACGTTCGGCTGCACTGTTTTGGGCCTTAGATTTGGAATTGCATTTTAATTCCAAAGATTTCATTGTTTGTTTGCTCAAAAATGATTTGGATTTGGAATTGCATTCCAATTCAAAATCCACCAATTCCACAATTTGAATTCCACATGCGAAGTTGTGATTTCCAATTCCAAATCTTCTCCTCGCAAATCGAACCCAAGAACTTCCACGAAGCTCAATGTGATGGGCAGGATGCAGTGCAATGGCAGCTTTCTTTATTTCCGTGTTACAGGTTTGGAGTCGCGTTGGTGATGCGGTTACGGTTGCAGCACGACTGGGTTTGGGGACGCCCCGTTTAGCTAACCGGGGCGGGTATGAGGCAAAAAAAAATTCCTCGATTATAATCGGGGCGGGTATGGGGCACCCTCGCCCCGCCCCGAACCCACCCCGATTAGCTATATAATATATATATATAAGTCTTCAACACAATAAATTCTTTTTCTCTAACAACTAACTTTTCACAACTACAAACTTACATATATACTCACAAAGACCTATATATATACATACAAACATATATACATATTTATACATACATATATATATATATATATATATATATATATATATATTGCGTCATACGTACTTATATTTACATACTTAAATCTATCTATTTTCTCTAATTTAATTCAAGATTTATGATATTTTACATTCAAATTGGGTTTAAATTGAAATTCACATTTAAATTAGGTTTGTGATTGAAATCCAATTACACTTGAATTCCAAGATTTAGCCGAATAATGTATTTGAAATTGCATTGGTGGAATTGTAATTCCATGGAATTACAACTCTAATGCAATTCCAATGCAATCCCAAATCCGCGCAACCGAACGGATCGTAATAGTTTTTTACCATTCAAACAAATATTACACGCATATACATAAAAATTCTATAATTTATAACCCCTCTCATCTCTCACATCCATTCTCACCGCCGACCCTCATAACTTCTCTCCTCATTACCACCGGCTTCTAAGATTTCTAGAAAAGGTTTGTTTTTCTCTCCCCCTTTATAAATATGTGTTGGTTCACACACAAACACATACTCATAATTTTTCTGTTTTAACTGGTGAACATTCAACAATTCTGTTGATTAAAGCCATGTCTGAAATTTTAAAAAAAATGCAATAAAAAAATCATGAAAACTCCATAAACAATCTCTCTAAAACTCTCTCTCTCTCTCTCTCTCATCCTCTTAGTGCGTATGTGTGAGAGTTTTTTAGGGTGCGGGTGGAGGTCGGGGTGTGTGTGTGCGTGTGTGATTTTTGGTTTAAGAGTCTTGTTTTTAATTTTGAATTGGTAAGATTGTTTTTCATAATTTATGTTATATGTTATGCATAATTTGAAAGAACATACTTACAGAACCGTGGTTCAGAACCGAACAGAACCGTTATTTTATAGTTTAGTTCATTAACTAATGGTTCTGGTTCTGGTTTTTATTTTCAAGGAACCGTTGATAATGGTTTGGTTCCAAATTTTTCAAGAACCCTACCAACCCTAAATATATGATATGATAGAGATTTAGAGAAAGAGGAGAATCTATCCATGTATTTGATGTTTAGTTATATTTTAGAGTCTCTCTCTATATAGACCCTTAGTCGACATTAGGTCTAATAAATAATTATTACTAATAATGATTATTATCTTTTATTATAATTATAAATATTATAATCGTTACATAATTTATGACAGTTTATTGGTGGTCGGAATCCATGGTTAATTTTGACAATATAATTATTATAATCTTATTATAATAGTATGTATTATTTGTATATTTTAACAATAGTATGTATTATTTGTATATTTTTATTTTGTGGCCTAAAACAAATTCACATACCAACTAATCTTTATATTGCCATTTGAAAGTTCAACTTTCTGTCTCAAAAGACTAGATATTTTGAGAGATATATAGAAGAATTATTAGATTAAAGCATTTGGATCTTTACTCTTTACAACATTTATTTACTGAGAAGAAAGGAAAAAACAGGTTTTCAGAAGGCATTGGATTTTGTATAACAGTTTCTAAAAATAATTTTCAAATGGTAATTCAAAATGGAAAATTTGACTATCCAAACGCTTCATTAGCCCAAAATAAATAAAGAAATAAATGGATTAAGGCAATCTTCAAATAGATCAGGTGCTGGACAACTTGTTGAACAGTAAAACTGCAAATTAATGCTTTGTTTCCACAGATGCAAATTTTGAGGATGCAATAATGATGCAAGTTCTTGAGCACCAAAGGTCCAAAACTAAGCGCCCATAAAATGTTTGTGAAGTGGTTATTGAAATATATATACGTACTACTCTTCCAAAACCAAAATATTAGTATTGCATGTACATGTATACCACCAATATACCGTACACAAATTTCTCTGCACACCAGTGAGACTTGAGAGAAAGAGAGTCCATATCAGCATATATAATTTTTTTTATAGATATATAATATATAATCACTACATAGTACATATATTAATAAACCGAGTAAAGATGACAACATGCCCTTAAAACTGTATAATTGTCATATATGCATGTAACTGCACCCTATTGTCTATATGACTCGAGGATGCTTATCCTTATTTTAAGGGTATATATATATACTAGTAAAAAGCACGTGAGATGCACATAAAGAACAACTATAATATTTGTTAAAATATACATGTTACTAATATATACCTTCACCTTAAAACATCGAAAAACTTCATTACCAACTTTAATATTAAAGTAGGTGTGGTTACATTCCTTTCTACTTCAATAAATAAACAAATTAAATATTAAAAAATAATAAAATAAATAAGTAAAGAGAAAATAGAAAAGAAAAAAAGAAAACATAAAATTAACACTATATAGAATAGATTGAAAAATAAAAGGAATAAGCATTCAACATGTATGTTCCTTATCTTTTCTAAATAATTATATTGTCAAATAATTGAATTGATATATATTCATATATATACAGAATATGTATCTTTAAAAATTTATATATATGGGGATGAATAAAGATGGATATATATGAACATGTTGATTGAACAGAGTAATGGGAGTGAAAGTGAGAGTGAAGAAGAGGGGCATGGGGAATATAAAGAGAGTGACACCGTGCCAGAGAAATGATGATCAGAGGGTGCGTTTAATATGATCGAAGAGACGTTACTTTTCATTCATCACTTTACAAAGGTTTCCATTTACATAATTGGGCTTTTACAAACGTTTTCATTTCAAGAATTGGGGGGGTGAAACTAAAAGTAAAAGAGAAAAAAAAAATCGAGAGAAACTGAAATTACATTGTATTTATTGAAATTAAAATATAAATATATAAAAATAAAATGACAAAAAAGTTATAAACAAAATACTTTCAAAAACATCTAATATTTTTTAAAATAATCACACCAAATTTCATGAAATAAAATGAGTGAATGAATTGTTAAAAACACTAATGTGGTAGTTATTGATGATCAAACTTACAATACTAAAAATAATTGATTAAGATAACTAAAATTCATAAGGTGCTACAGTAGATAGGTTAACACTATTAAAGTAGTGAAATTTCATATAAAATATAGATAAACTATTCTTTTGAAAAATAGATAGAGGTAAAATTTGATATATAACAAAGTTAAATAATTATGGAAGAAAAGAAGATAATTCTCAAACTCAATTCAGCCCTACTTTGCATAGAGTATGAGAACTATATTAATGGTTATGATAAAAAATAAAAAGAACCCCAAAAACGAAGAATCAAAATTTTTCTCCAACTAATTAAAACTATTTATATGTAAATAAAAATATTATTTGGAATAACATAAACAAAAGAAAATAATCCTCCGATTAATATATTGAAACCAAAAAGAAAATTTGAGAAATTTCTTCAAACTCAAACTAATAGTAAAATCTAAATAGATAAAAACCCAATTAACTATATAAAAAAATATATAATTAAATAGGATAAAAGAACATAAATTATATTACAAAATTCAATTACTCAACCTCAAATTAATATGTATACATATAATTCACAAGATAAATAAATAAATAAAATTTAAATTAACATATTGTCAACTAAAAACTCCTAAAGTTTAAAACTAATATATATATATATATAAGTAAATTAAATAAGAATTTTAACTAATATATCACTCACCATATCCTCTGTGTTCGATACCATAAATGAAAGAACAGAATGCAAAAATAGCAATAATAGAAAAGCTAAAATTAATAATAACAATAAATTAAAATTCATGCATCCCTATATGCGAGTCTATTTGAATACAAAAAAATGAATTAACTTACTCAGTAATCAAGTATGTTAGTGTGACCTCCAATTCATCAATGAGCTATTGTGTAACATCCTTGCCCCATGCTAATTTCTTTGCAAATAATCTAATAAAATCAATCACCATTTGTATATATATCATCCAACAGTTTCAGATTTCTACGACAACCCAGTGAATATTGTTCAATTTGAGTTTAGAGAGTCACTTTTATAAAGGAACTCAAATTCTTACTTACCATATACAAATTTTCTAACCATATTGTTTCTATAATACGGTATTAAAATGTAAAATATAATATATAATATAAAATATATAACTATATTTATTTGATTAATAAATATATAACTATATGTTTCTAGGATACGGTACTATAGGATGATGTATAAATCTGTTTAAATAAGAGTTAAATAAATAAGAGAATTATATTTATTTGATTAATAAAGACTAAAACTCTTCTAGATAAGTACTCGAGATAAGTTATACTCCTATTACTTTTATAAAATTACATCAATAAAAAATTCCTTAGGATATGAATGATTCTTTAGATATATATATATATATATATATATATAATATAGATATAGGATATATAACGAAATTGAAAACATAATTTAATAGGAACAAAATAAAATAATTCTCATTTCATAATACAGATATAAATTTAGTTGTGAACTCAATATATTTTTATTTTTAAATTATATTATAATGGTAACCTAACTATAATTAAACTCTACTTGTACCAATCTAACATAGAATTAAAGTGATAGACATAGACATAGGAAAATGAAATTGATACTAATTCGGGCACTCCGTAGAATTAAAGTGATAGACCTAGAAAAGTATTCCAATGTGATGTATAAATAATAAAAATATTTAGGTGGATAAAATTTGAGGAAAGATAAAATTCTCAAGTTCATATATTTAATTACTATAAGAGTCTTAATGGACTTAATAGTCTTCCTACTACTACTACTAATAATAATAATTTACAAGAATATAAATTACATAGTAAATAATATAAAACTATTAATTAGTAGTTATAGAGAATGTAAATTACATAGTAAATAATATAAAACTATTAATTAGTAGTTATAGAATGTATTGTAATTTTAATTTTATTAAGAATTAACAGATAGATTTGAAATCCTAACCTCTTTGTTTATATTTAATTATCGTTAATAACTAATTTTATTTATTATTAATTTAGGAATGTTTATATATATCAATAACATAGATAAGATTAAAACTAAGATTAAGTTATAGAGATGGAATTAATTAAAATTAGTGTATAGACATAGAGTTTAACTAAACTTAGGTCTGAAATTAAAATATATTAAAAATAAAAAATAAGGCTCCAACTCATTGCACTTTTCAACCTTTTTTTATTTACTATTTATTTCATTGAAATACTGAAACACGCTTAAATATTGAAATTCTTCACACTTTTAATAGTAGTATATAGATATAAATATGTAGATCCTGCTGCAGAAATCCATGTTGCACCCCTCCTCTCTACAACACAATACCAAAAGACGAAAAGAAAAAGGGAAAAAGTTAGAGCTTAAATAATCATGTTACAAAATTTATTTATGCAAGTACTCAATATGCTTTTCTATCATAAATATGACACAACCGATTTAATTGCATGACAGAAATAATGTTTTATAGTAGATACTTTTAGTTGCATTCAGTGAATTTTTCTTTGGCAATGCTGATACTACAGCTGGTGAAAAGGCCGATGATAGAGGTCAACTGGAGAGGCGAAGTGGATTGCATGGTGTGGTTGGTGGCTAGTGCTGGAGGGGGCTTAGAACTGAATTGTTTGAGGCACTTGCAAAGGGCCTTGCTGTCACTTTCTTCACTAACCAGGGACTTGACGGCGGCGCAGCAGAGCTCAGACGGCTCACCACCACTCTTAAAGTACTTTTTGCATGCTGCTACTTTTAGAGCTACCTTGGGGCATGACAACCCCGCTCCGGCATGGGGTGGTGCTGTGATCAACACCACCACACACATGAGCATCACACACCACACATTAAGCATCCTTGGACTAGACATTGGACTCATGACTCAATTGATAGTTGAGATAGCTCAAAAGCAATAAGTTTTAAAGGAAACAAATTTAAGAGAACTTAACACTCTTGGCACTTACGTGTGTGTATGTGTGAAAAGTTTGTCATGTGGAGTGTTTATATTGATTAGTGGTGAGTAAGGCACTAGGGTTGAAGAGAATGTGTGTACGTGTAAGAATTTTCAGTTGTTTGGCTACAAGTTAGGCTTCAAGAACTGGTACTTCAGTTAGGAAAAGGAATAGACCTAATGCCTCAAGAAGTATTAGGTTCGACGTTTGATTCCCGCTGATTACAGAAAAGTTGGGTAATTGGAGGGTTGAATTAGTCGTTAACTTTCATGTCTGTAAATTAGTCGAAGTGCGCGTAAGATGACCCAGACATCATGATTACCTGTAGAAATAAAAATAATAATAAAAATAAAAATAAAAAGTTAGGCTTCAAGTAGTGCTTTAGTAATGACTAGTTCCTTATTTGAAAGGCCTAATTGCACGAGTTTGAAATAATGGTTCGGCTTTTCTTACCTAAATAGGATATTATGGAGTAGAGTTTTGAATTCATTTTGGTACATAACATGTGAATGACACTATTTTGGCAGGGGCATTGCCTCTTAATTTAATTTTATTTTATTGGATACAACCGAATATATTTTTAATTAAAAAAAATCAAGAAATAAGTGGTTTTTTTTTTTCTGTCACAATGATCAATAAAAAACTTTAAAACTGCCATTATAACTTTTAGCCGCGAATTCTAAATTATAACATAAAGTTTTGACATAACAAAAATAAAGAAGAATTTAGGGTATAATGACAGTAAAAAATTATTGTTATACTTTAAATTTTTCAGATAAAATAATAATAAAAAAATTATTTGCCACTCAATTTTTCAGTGAAAGTTTATGGAAAAAGGTTAATTAAAAAGACGGGTTTACTTCAAGAAATCCCCCTATACTATTCAATTTAATCAACTATCTCTCACTGTGTCCACTTTGCCTCATATACTATCCAATTTCATCACTATGCCCCCTCCTCCTCACATTTTGAGTCAAAATGTCTAAACTACCCTCCTTTAATTAATAGTATAAGGGGGTTTAGTGAAATCAACACTTAAAAAAAATTATTTTTTGAAAATAAATTCTATTTTTCGTAAAAACTATAAATTTCAAAAAATATATATATATTTCGGAAAATATGATTTTTTTCAAAAAATATATATTATGTTCCAAAATATGATTTTTTTTCCGAATAATAATTTTTTTGCGAAAAAGTATATACTATGTTCCAAAATATGAATTTTTTCCGAAAAATATTTTTTTGCGAAAAATATATATTATGTTCCAAAATATGATTTTTTTCTGAAAAATATTTTTTTTGCCAAAAAGTATTTATTATGTTCCAAAATATGAATTTTTTTCCAAAAAATATTTTTTTTGTGAAAAATATATACTATTATGTTCCAAAATATGATCTTTTCCGAAAAATAATTTTTTTGCGAAAAATATATACTATTATGTTTCAAAATATGATTTTTTTCCGAAAAATATTTTTTTTTGCAAAAAATATATATTATATTTTCCGAAATAATTCATATTTTGAAAAATAATATACTCCCTCCAAAAAATAATTTTTTTGCGAAAAATATATATATCTTTTTTAATTTATAATTTTTGCGAAAAATATAATTGATTTTTGAAAAATAATTTTTTTAAATGGTTGATTTCACTAAACCCCCTTATACTTTTGAGGGTAATTTAGGCATTTTGACTCAAAATATGAGGTGAGGGGGCATAATAATGAAATTAAATAATATAAATGGCAAAGTGAAGGCTAATTGATTAAACTGAATAGTATAAGAGATTTATTGAAATTAACCCTAAAAAGATTGATCCCTTCGGCCCCCCATTCACGATTTTTTTCAATAATTCATGCTTATGCTTGCGGTGTACAGTTTATTAATGGTGTGTTTGAAACAAAAAAATTTGCACGTGGCTTCCTTTAAATCCATTAAATTACTTATATTTTTTAAAATCACAAAAGTAAAAAGTTCTACGTATTATTTTCGTATGAATACACCACACCCACAGAATACACACGTGTATTCGGAATTAAGAGGTGAACGCAAGGCAAGTTTCCTTTTTTGCATGATTGGTTAAGCAACCTGAATTCATGGGACATCACAATCTCTTAACTTTTTTAATTAGTATAGGTCCGATGAAAACTTTAAATAGTTCAATTCATGTTTAATTCTAAATAAAAGGCCCAAACTCAATTCATGTTTAATCCTTTGGTTCAATTAAAGAACCACATGCTAAATTTCAAATTTCGTGGTGGTTTCTTTGATTAGTGTGCCTTTCCCATTTTTCGAAATCATACAATTTCAATTTGAAATTTTTAATATCATATATATCAGTAAACGAGTTTATAATACAGTTGGAATATTAATCAGAGAAATCTAGTTCTCAATTAAATATTTTTTTCTCCTTAATTATATATTTTCAAGATTTGGTACTTGCACAGTAAATTTTCTTAATTCTTGCCACAATCAATCGCTATTTCTCCCTGTTCTTTCTTTTCATTTTTCGATAGGTTTTATTTATATGTTTGAAATTATCCATGTGTATTGTGTCTTTAATTATTAATATGGGTAATGGTTGGGTTGCTTCCTCTGATTTAATTTAATTTTTATTTTTTAAGTGATTTTTGCAATCCCCTTAAGCTTAAAGTTTGTTTCGGCCCATGGGCTTTTTACACCAGGCTCAGAATTGGACAGGCGCAGCTTGTTTTGTAACTTTGTTAATTATTTATTTCTTCATCACTGTTTTTTTTTTTTCAGTATATTTTTACCTTATTTATTTATTTTTTTAATAAATTAAATAAAATACAGGAGGGCCCTACCAGCTGATTCGAAAAATTAAAATTAATTCCTTTCCGAGCTTAAATCTTTAAAGCAGTAACATGATAAACTCAATATTTAATCACTCATTCTACAAACACTTGTTTACGTATAATAATTTAAAATAAAAATCACATAGAAGCTTTATGTATGTCACCGAATTAACCTTATTATTTGTGAATCTGTTGCTCATGCCCATCAATGAAATAACGAACAAAGTCGTAAATGTACAAGTACTTGATTTCAATTGCCCATGCCATTTATGACCCTTAGATTTTGAATTACTAGAAAATAATTCCTAATTATTTGTCAAATTTCAAAAACATATAAATTTATTAGATATATATATATATATATATATATTGAATTGTAGTTAAATACAGATTGTCACTTTATATGATTGTAGAAATTCTTTAACTGGAAAACCTCATGATATATATATGTGCCTCCAGGATGACCATGCGTATTCATACGCTTTATAAATGCACTTGTCCATCTTCAACCTCCATTTCTACAACACAATGCAAACAAACAACCAAATTAAACAAGAAATAATATAATTATATAAGACCTAGGTATTGAACATCGCAGTAACATATATACATGCATGTATAATATAATGTGTGTGTATATATAGAGAGAGAAAGATGAATAGGTACTTTTTTTTAGCTGTCATGGATGGTGGATTTTTCAATATATATGGGCGTGAAATCACAATGGTCGATCAGGTCAGGTGGATTAGCTGTTTTAATGCAGTGACAAATATCTGGCGTATTTTTTTTGCAGTACCACAGGTCGACTAGCAGTTTATTGCATAGTGACATCGTAGCAGTGACGGCCACGAACATGAGCATTACACAACATAATTTAAGTATTCTTGAACTAGAGTACATTTTGATCACTGAATTGCTACTTGAGAAAAAAAACCTCACTTGTTTCATAGCAAACCAGAGAGAACTTAAATAGGGATGCTAGTTGTTTGGTAAAAATTAGGCTCCAGCTTAACTTTTTTCTGGTTCCTAATTGTTAGGGTTTAATTAATCTAACATCTCACATGAAAATTTAGTTAGCTCAAGTTAGCTAATTGATCTAAAAAAAAGGTTGGCTAACTTAATTTGTTACGTATATATATGACTCTAATAGTCAAAATTATGTGACCCAATAAGGTTGGGCCATAACCAAGGACCGATGAGCTTGGGCCATAGTATCTTCTAGTAAATGTGTGGGCTACAAGTCATATATTAGTCCCATATATGAGAGGATAGAGACCAAGATAGAAGAGAGTATATCAAATTCCATGAATTAAGGGATTGATGAGTTGGGTAAATGGGTCTGGACCCATCTACAAAATTGTATATAAATACATGGCCAAGTTATGAATAAAGACATTCGATTCAACCCAATTTGTTGTGTAATTTTTCTACATTTACACAATTGGCACCGTCTGTGGGAAACATCTTTGGAATCTTTTTCAAAGCTTCCTACTCTCTACGAAGAGCTTAGATTAGCATCACTTATGGAGGTCACCCGATCACAACAATCCGAGTTGCCTCCTAACGGAGACCAACCCTCCCAAACCGAGGATTCGATCAGGCAGGCCCTGGAGCAAAAGGCCGCCGAATTGGTAGCAAAGTTGGCACTGCTACAGAACCCTTACGAAGCCCAACATGATGACCAGTCCAACTGGTAAGACCGATCCATGGGTCATCAGTTAGAAAGGAACGACAAACGTACGGAGTCCAACCACAATCGGGAGGAGCACACAGAATCGTCCCTACAAGTGCTCGGGATGCACAATCCCGAAGAGACCCTCACCATGAGAAAGTTAGAAGAGATCATGATTAGATTTCAGAAAGAGGTGCTCAAGGATCTGAAGGTTCAGTCCCCCAATGATCTGGCCTCTGAAGCATCCATCGACGCAGTCCAGACATCGTTCACACTTATGATCACCGGCGTGCCCTACCCGGAGAGGTTCAGATTATCAAAGTTTACTCTCTTCGATGGCACAGAAGACCCGACGGAGCACAACTACCATGTTCACATAAAGATGAACATCTACAATGACAACGAAGCCTTTCTTTGCAAGGTCTTCCCTACTAGTCTAACCGAATCAGCCCTGTTCTGGTTCAGAAAACAACCACCCCGATCCATAGGAAGCTGGCTTAGAATCTGCGAGTTGTTCATTGCCCAGTACTTGGGCAAAAAAAGGCAAAAGAAGACTATCTCCAACCTGTTCACCATGATCTAGGAGAAAAGTGAGTCCCTGAAGAGCTTTATCTCATGATTCAACGTTGAGATGTCCTCAATCGATAAATGTGATCAGCACTCCGCTGTCGAGGCCTTCAGGATGATGTTAATCCCCGGGACTAAATTCCATCAGTCCTTGGTCAAAAGGCCACCAACGGATATCAGAGAACTCAACTCTAGAGCACAAGGACATCTCCGGATAGAAGATGAATTAGCTATACGACAGAGAATGGCAGTTTTCGTAAGCGTGGAGGCTAAGGCATCTAAACCAAAGGCCAATGACCGGGCACTAGATTGAAAGCGTCCAAGTACTTCCTCTACACCTTCTCAGACCCCTAATAAACGCCAAAGGTTCAAAGATAAGATTACCCCGTTAAAAGTTAGCCTGGCAAAACTATACCAAGAGACTAAGGGCAATGGGATCTTCTGATCGCCACCCCCTATAAGACAGCCGATGGAGTTGTGAGATATGTCAAGGCATTGTGCCTTCCACGAAGAATATGGACACCATGCCAACGACTGCAGAAGCCTCTGTAGGCAAGTAGAAGTCATGATAGCCAAGGGAGAATTGGCCGAGTACGTAGCTAAGGAGGGCACTCGGACATATCAAACTTCACATACCCTGGCCAAGGGCATGGCGGACCAACCCATAAAGGTTATTCATATGGTCCACGAAAGGCCCAGCAGATCAAAAATAGAGGAAACCCGTAGGTCCCAGATGCACCGAGCCTAGAAATTATGACGGATCGGGGAGATCAGTGAGTTTCAAAGCCCGAAGGAGGATGCCCAGATAACCTTCTCTTTTACAGACTTGAGAAGTATCCAGTCACCACGTGATGGTCCCCTGGTGATCTCCCTTATTGTCTCAAACTGTCTGATCAAAAGGGTAATGATCGACCCAGGGAGTAGCGCCAACATAATCACCAAGTGAGCCTTTGAGAAATTGGAGATCGACCCCTAAGAGATAGTCCCTTCCAGAAGTCTGATAGCAAGTTTTAATGGTAAAAGAGTAGAATCGATGGGAGAAATCATACTACCAGTAACAACAGCAAACCGTACACTCAGAGAGACTTTCGTAGTGATGAATGTTAAACCTTCATACAATCTGCTCATGGGAAGAGGGTTGATTCATCGGATGCATGAAGTCCCGCCCACCTTACATCAAGTCATGCGATGCGTCAATCCAAATGGAGCCGATGTGATTGACATCAAGGGAGATCAGGTGGCGGCCAAAGAGTGCTACGTCGTCACTCTAAAAGGCCCGAGGAAAAGAGCGAAACCAGAACGAGCTTCAAAAGGCAAAATAATGTCCGACGATCAATAGTAATTACCGGACGGGGGTATGGGGTCATCCATAGCAGCTGAACCTTTACTGAAGGTTCAGATCTACCCCGATCACCCCGAAAGGATGACTTACATTGGTTCTGGCCTCAATGCTCAAGAGAAGGAAGAATTGGAGGCCCTTTTACACTCCAATGCTGACGTATTCGCTTGGGGCCATATGGACATGCCCGACATCGATCCTTCAGTAGCCCAACATTCCCTCAACGTGGACCCCAGCGTTAAACCCGTCAGACAGAAGTAGAGACACATGGGGGCCACCGAAACCAGATCATAGCTGAAGAGGTGGATCAACTTCTCCAGGCCGAATTCATTAAGAGGTACAGTACCCCTCCTGGTTGGCAAACATAGTAGTGGTCTAGAAGAAAAATGGAAAATGGAGTGTGTGTGTTGACTTCACTGATCTGAACAAAGCATGCCTGAAGAATTGTTTCCCCTTACCAAATATTGATCAGATAGTGGATGACACCGCGGGATTCGAGCGGTTGAGTTTCCTAGACTCATACTCTGGGTATAATCAAATACGAATGAACCCCGATGATGAGGAAAAGACGACATTCATCACCGAATCAAATACATATTGTTATACAATTATGCCTTTCGGACTAAAGAATGCAGGTGCAATCTTTCAGAGGTTGGTTAGCAAAGTTTTTCAAGGCATGATGGGATTTACCATAGAAGCCTACATTGATGACACGGTGGTCAAAAGCAAGGCGAAGAGTGACCACCTGACTGATCTGCAACAAGTGTTTGACACCCTCAGGAAATACAAGATTAAGCTTAACCCATCCAAATGTTCATTCGGAGTGTCCTCAGGCCAGTTATTAGTACACATAGTTGATCAGACAGGAATACAGGCGAGCCCAGCACAAGTTAGAGCTCTTATGGAAATGGAGGAGCCAAAGTCCCGAAAGGAGATCCAAGGACTAACTGGAATAGTGGCAACCCTCAGCTGTTTCATCTCTCGCCTAATCGGTTGGTGTTGGCCCTTTTTCCATTCTATAAAGGCAGCAAAGGGAGAGGTCTGGGGGCCTGAGCAATTAGAAGCTCAAGAGCTACATGATAAAGCCTCCCATACTGGCAACCCCGGAAGCAGACGAACCATTACACTTATATCTAGCCATATCCGCAACATCCACCAACGCCTCTCTAGTCAAGGAGGGCAAGGGGTACCAGATATCGGACTTCTACACCAGCAAAGCCTTTGCTGATATTGAAACACGCTATTCCAAACATGAAAAGTTGGTACTATCACTGATCAATGCAAAATGACATCTTCGGCATTACTTTGAAGCACATCCGATCGTGGTAGCAACTACAACCCCTATCAGATCCAAAATGGCAAAGCCCGAACTGTCATGGAGAGTATCCAAATGGGCGATAAAATTGGTGATCTACGACATAACCTATGTCCCCCGAACCGCCATCAAAGGACAAATGGTAGCTGACTTTCTATTAGAAACAGAACCTACAAACTCTCCTGAAGAAGATGAACCAAGCTTATGGGTAATATTTGTGGATGGGTCATTAAATGTCAATGGAGCAGGGATCGGTATAAAGCTCGTGATGCCCGATGGCACTACAATTCAGCAGTTCATTCGATTGGAATTTCCAGCCTCGAACAATGAAGCTGAGTATGAGGCCCTTCTAGCAAGAATTTGTTTGGCCCGAAGCCTGCAAGTACAGAGGGCTGAGGTACGAAGTGACTCCCAATTGGTTGTACAACAGTAAAATGGGAAATATGAAACCCGAGAGCCTAAAATGGAAGCATAAAGGGATTTGATACTGAAAAAGGCCGAAGGATTCCAGCAATTAACCTTTGAACAGATCCCAAGATGGGACAATGTTATGGCAGATCGTTTAGCTAATCAGGCCTCCGTAACAGGGGAGAGTATGACTTGAACAACACCAGTGGATTTCATCGTCCGGTCAAGCTTGGAGCCCTCTGAGGACGTGATGATCATTCCATGGGAGCCAAGTTGGATGGACCTCATAGTAGACTATTTAAGGACGAGTGCCTTACCTAAATCAAAACCAGAAGCCCTGAAGGTAAGAATGAAAGCTGCAAGATACGCTCTATACAACGGCCAGCTTTACCACAAGTCATTCTCCAGACCATACTTAAGATTTATTACACCCTCTGAAGCTTCTGCGGTCATGGAAGAGATACATGTAGGATCATGCGGCAATCATTCCCGGGGAAGGTCTTTAGCCCATAAAGTCCTCACCCAGGGGTACTTTTGACCTTACTTATCAAGGGACGCAGAAGTATATACCCGATGGTGTAAAAAGTGTCTGTTTCATGGAGATGTCATCCATCCACCTCCAGAGTTATTAAACCCAATCATTGTCCCACACCCATTCGCCCGATGGGGAATGGACATCGTGGGTCCCTTCCCATAATCCATTCGATCTACCACACATGTTTTCCTGGCCACAGATTACTTCACCAAATGGGTGAAAGCCGAGGCATACCCAACCATAAAAAACAGCCATGTTATCAAGTTTATCGAGATTCATATCATTTATAGGTTCGGTCTACCCCGGATAATAATGATGGACAACAACACCAACCTAGATAACAGGAAAGTGCGAGCGTTCCTAATAAAGCATGGTATCAATCAAAATACTTCTTTCGTCAGTTACCCACAAGGAAACAGACAGGTAGAAAGGACGAACAAAACAATATTTGATACTCTGAGGAAGAAGCTCGAAACGAAAAAGGGATCTTGGTTGGAAAAAATACCCGAAGTCTTATGGTCCTATCGGACCACCCCAAGACAACCGACGGGAGAAACCCCATTTGTCATGGCCTACGGGGCTGAAGTGGTTATTCCGATAGAATTGAAGGTACCCACGCTAAAAAGTCAAGTGTGGGATGAAGGCCCGAACAATCAACACCTGGCCCATGATCTGGACCTGCTGGAAGAAAGAAGGAAATCCACGGGGGTAAGGCTGGCTACCTACCAGCAACAAGTTTGGGCCCGATTTAATCAGAAGGTCAGAAGAAAGGAGTTCCAGGTGGGTGATATGATGCTCAGAAGAAAGATTGGAATTATTGTCAAACTATGGGAGACATGGGAAAGACCTTATACAATCATCGAGGTAATCAGGCGTGAGGCCTATCGGGTTCGGGAGAACGAGACAAGCCGCATTGAGCCCAATTCTCAGAATACCAACCGTCTAAAGAGGTATTATCCATATATAGATTTCTAATAGATAGCAATTAGAACATTTGTATCCGTATAACACCTCTATTAAATTATCAAGTATCGGTGTACGACACCTTTGCTGTAGGCTTTTCAAATTTCAATAAAGAACTTTTTTCTTTCATATATGTTCTTGATATGACCTTATAAGAAATAAAATAAAATTTTATAAGTGTTGAGTTCAAACCTGATTTGAGTTAGCTAGATGATACAACTAAGTCTCAAGGGTCTGATGCCCGAAAAATCCTATTGAATGAGAAAACATCCTAAGTGTTAAGTTCAAACCTGATTTGAGCTAGCCAAAGGATGCAACTGAGTCTCAGGGGCCTGATGCCCGAACACTCTCATTAGAACAGGAAAATTTCCTAAATGCTGAGTTCAAACTTGAATTGAACTAGGCAGATGATACAATTAAGTCTCAAGGGCCAGATGCCCAAAGATTCTCATTAAACAAAGTTTTAAAGTTATGAATTAAACATGATTTGAATTGGCTAAGGAACACAACTAAGTCTCAGGGGCTAGATGCCCGAAGACTCTCGTAACATTCATTGAAGTCAAGATATTTCAAGAAGACAAAACTTTATCATTAATACCAAACAAAAATTATAAAATACCCTACAAAGGACAATATAAAAATAAAACAGGGGAAAACATAGCCTAAGTCCTACAAACCCCTAAATTCGGGGCTAAGGTTGTTCACTATGTTATGACCCGAAGAGACGGGCGGTTCCAGAGCTAAAGGCATAGGGTTTTCTCCTTTCAGAAAGATGGCAAATCTCTTTTCATTTTCAGAGGCAGGTGGGTCCTGATAAGGAAAAGACACCCCCATGAAAGCATCGAACTCATCAGCAATCATAAACTCCCGATCAGCTAGGGGAATGTGTTTCATCTCATGTCTCTCCCGCCATGCCCTGACCGATCGAACATAACTGATGGTGACGTACTGTTGGTGCATGTCCAGTCCACCCAAATGACACATCTCTACCTTAGATCGCTCAAGAGCCAGAAGGTTATTTGACTATGCCTTCTCTGCAGCAATCTTTTAATATACAGTCTCTCCGCCAGTTCAGTAGACATAGCCCTCATCTCAGCTTCTCCGGCCTCCAGAAGATTTTTGTGTTTAGAAACACTCTGGCGAAGACCATCGGCTTCCTTCACCAGAGTGATACGGTGCTCGCTTGCCTGGCGGTTGGCCATTAGAAGCATATTCATCTACTTGACATCGGCCTCAAGGACTTGGTTGTAAGATTGAATAGCATAGAGAAGCTGATAAGATAAACATAAATGACATGTTAAAAGAAATAAGGAAAAAGATAAAAATAAAAAAAATAAAAAAAATAAAAAAGGCTAGGTGAAATTAAAACAATAACTTACCTCCATTCCCATATTAGGGCCACTCTGAAGCAACTCGGTCTTGGTCATTTTGTCCTGATGGACCCTATCTGCAGAAGTCCATACCCCCTTGGCCATCACACGGAATGCCTCAGTGTTTCCAAATGTGATTTGATCTCAACAGATTGGGGATCCGTCGGGAAGGACAAACTTGGGCTCCTAAGGGATAGCGGTACGGGGAATATCCTGAGCCTGGGGAGGGTCGCTTGTTGAAGCATCGACAGTTTGGGTTTTGGGCCTTTTGTTGGTCGTTCCACCACCAGTACCAGATCGGGGCCTTGTGTTTAGAGCATTGGTAGGAAGAAGTTATGGAGGATCTGAAGGACTTTACGTAACTGGGCGTACCGGGGGTGTTGTCTAGAGCGATATGGCATCAAACGGGTTAGATCCTTCGAGAACCTGAGTGCGTCTGACAGACAAGGGCCTGAGGGGACAGATCCATCATGTCAACATCAGCGCCCAAATTAGATATCATCTCCAAATTGGCTTTAGTCAAAAGCTTACTAGCTTATTTGACATTGCTCCAGATCTTGGCCTTCAGAAGGGCAAAACGTTCTTTCATAAGGGCTGAGGGTATCTCACCGTCCTCATAGCCAAGAAACCTATATGCATAATCGTCTCGATGTAAATCGTAAAAATTACAGAAACACGTGGTTTTATGAAGAGAACGGAAGACGGGAAGTCAAATAGGGCTAAGATTGGTGAAGATTGAAGCTTATAAGGAGAGAAATAGTTGCTGAAATTATAGAGTTGGTGATGTTGAAATGGCAAGGAAGAGTGGTTTTTTATAGAGGCCATAGGGGAATATCAAGAAATAACACAAAAACCGAAGGTCATGCATCGTCATCTCAGTAGCCAGGGCACGGAAATTGGGAGAACGTGGTCTACTCAATTCAAATTCAAATGATTATCCACCTAACTCAGCATTAAACAATCAGCCACATCACCACCATCATTTTCAAGAAAAACATTACGCATATATGTGTGTATTTACATTCGGTTATGGGCCATGGAGTGGCCCATAAGCCCATAACCTCAGGGGCCTGTGTAATAGTCAAAATTATATGATCCAATAAGGTTGGGCCATAAGCAAGGACCGATGGGCCTGGCCCATAGTAGCTTCTAGAAAATGTGTAGGCTACAAGTTGGAGATTAGTCCCATATATGGGAGGATAGAGGCCAAGATAGAAGGGAGTATATCAAATCCTATGATTTAAGGGATTGATGAGTTGGTAGATGGGCCTGGACCCATCTATAAAATTGTATATAAATACATGGACAAGTTATGAATAAAGACACTCAATTCACCCCAATTTGTTGTGTAATTTTTCTGCATTTAAAATGACCCATTAATTTGCAAGGTCGATTCCTCCTAATTTTAGTAGAACCCTATATATAGTTATACTCGGTACGGGATATTAAAATTTGCAAAACCTTCTTTCTAACAAGTCTTGTTCATGCATATCTTACCATAATTATTAATTATTGTATTTGGAATGAAAAATTACATCTAATCCTGTAAAATATATTTGAATCTTTTTATCTAGTTTTAACTCCCATATATATTTCTAGCTACACCCTCACTCTATAAATGTTGAGGATTGTGAAAGAAAAAAACATAAATTTATTTATGATCAACTCCTTCTACTTCCATACATCGATTGTTTCGGAAAATATCTCACGCTGATATTTGTTATTAATCGATTCAGATAATATGTAATTATGGTTGAAATTACCTAGGTGACTAAGGAAAATAGCGTAGAGGAGGTGAATAGGTTTTTTATGGATTTATTGATAAATTAAAAATTATTGTGAAAAAGTCAATTTTAATCCAATTCTCTAACAAGATAAATCATGCAAAGATTAATCTACATGCAAAAAATAAAGCGATAGAGACACATGATATTTTTACGTGAAAAACCTTGGAAAACGCTCCAAGTAAAAATCACCGATACGTTCGGGTATCGATGCACTATGAATCAAGAAGTACACAGACTTTATGAAGTTTTAGACTTATAAATCACTCCTGATCTGCATTTCTTAACTCGACGTCTAACAGACTTGAACCACTCGAGCTCCACGAAGCTCTCGCTCCGCTCCATACTCTGATGGCTCCACTTCTCAACGAATCAATGAACCATGAAGCATCCTGTTTCGATCTCCGCAGTTAGACGACTCCGTTTCTCAACGAATCAATGCAACCACGTTACAATAGGTGACATGTTGATTTTTCAGCAACGGATCATTCAATTGTGCATAAATATCTTCGGTGTAGAAGCACAATTGGATAATCACAAAAAACTAGAGAAACCCTTGATATAGAATAATCAACCAATCTTTTTTTCTCTATATTTGCAAATGAATCTGATCTCTGAAATTATTGCAAAGAATTCACAAAAATCATCACAGAAATCTATGTAGAGACTCCTCTTATTTATAAAGAAAGGAATCTGTGTAAACTTGTATCCTTTTTGGACTAAAATTCCTCCCTTATTTAATCCTCTTGTAATTTAGAGTGAATTTGACCAATATTGGTGTATATATCCTTTATACGTACACGTGCTAGGATATTTTGAAGTGTAACCCAAGTTGATAGAAGTTGAAACAGATCAGAACTTGTATTTGCAAAATTTTCACGCAACTCTACGGCCCCTACGCTTAAGTGTAGGATTTGCTATGCTTAAGCGTAGCTTAGTCGTAGGCCAAAATCCAGAAGTGTAGCTTGAACGTAGTTTTAAGTGTTTCTAGCCACTTTTAGCTATTGTAAGCGTAGCTCAAGCTCAAGCGTAGCAAAATTCATAGAAACTACTTTTCCCAACTTTTCTTCCATTTGAACCCCCTCAATTCCATTGGTATATTTCCCGAAGTTTCGACTCCGAAAAATATCGTTTATGCCCTCCGGAATACATTTTTCGCTCAAACTTACTTCATCTTCACTACTTTAAGCTTGATTTGAATTTGATGAAGCTTGTTGATGCCTTTGCTTGACGACTTTAATTTTTCTAAACCTACCCGACCTTACAAGTCACTCAACATAATTATTGTCGAGAACATGCCAACAAACAAATATTCTTACAACATGCTTTCTTGTGAAGGTGTAATATATAGTGATGAATTTATTTTAATTGTTTTGGAATTAAACACAAAGTAGGACAGGATCAAGAAAGAAATCATCACTTCTTCTGGAATGGAATATAAACAAGAGAGATATAAACAAGAGAGACATATAAAAGAAGAGAGATATATAAGAGAAAACACAAGATTTTATTTCTGGAATCCGATGATCCATACAATACTGGGAGCTCTCCTTTTATAGAGGATGGAGAGACTGAGAAAATACATAAGTGTCATTCGAATATGTCAGCCATGACATCAGACTAACAAAAGACTGAAATACCCTTGCTGACAGACTTAATGGCACAAAATACAACTAAAATGGCAAATATACCCTTGCCGACAATGAAAATTACAAATACAACTGAAATGACAAGTATACCCTTGCCGACAATGAAAATTACATAAAACTTATTTTATTACATCAAGACCCAAGCATTTTGCAGAAATCATCAATCAGGGCTTTGCGAGAAGTACTCATCATCATTATCAGAATTATACTGAAGAGGAGAACCGGCAACAGGATAGGGCCGCTGATGGATTCTGTAGATCGGATGGTCTTCATCAAGGAGGTCCTATGAATATTGGGCTTCATGTTCAGAAAGGAGAGTGATGATTTTCTATTTCCAGTCTATGGGATAAAAATCTGAATGGCGCCAATGAGAGGTATCACTGTGAAACAGATGTGGAGATATAG
The DNA here is from genome assembly GCA_963922005.1 of Cornus suecica. Classification (NCBI taxonomy): domain Eukaryota; kingdom Viridiplantae; phylum Streptophyta; class Magnoliopsida; order Cornales; family Cornaceae; genus Cornus; species Cornus suecica. The sequence goes on along the minus strand of OY998244.1, from coordinate 72,333,258 downwards.
TCTGAAGAGGAATGCCATTGTGATGACAGAGCTGCATCCTGTGAAGATTGAAAAATGTAGGCATGTCATACATGATGGTATTCTCATGGCCAGTGAAGAAGGAGACATGGTAGGTTTTTTCAATATGAACACCAAAATCAGGGGTAGGATAAAACTGCTTTCGGGACCAAAACACGAACATAGGAGACTGAAATGGACACTGGCGAAATTTTTGTTGCCAAAATGGAATATCTCCGAAGAGAGTAAGCCACCTGCACAATCTTAACTCAGAGGCAGGAATGGAATTTAGTAAACACTGAGCAAGATATTGCAACATTTGGGATTTATCAAAAATAATACCTATGTGATAAAGATCTACAAGGTACCAAATAAGAAAAAACGCTTCACGAGGAAAACTAAAATAAAACACTGGATTGATTTCAAAGTGGGTGAGAAAAGGATAAACAGTGTGGAATGGCAAATTTCTAAGAGGGCCGTATTCAAGTCCATAGCGATTGACATAGAGAAACTGGAATGAATTGACCATGAAACAACTGCGAGAAATAAGGGTTTTTTCTAGCAGAAGGATCTGAAGGTGAAAGGGCAACTGAGAGGGTTCGAAACATGCAATTAGGGGAAAACATAAGGGAAGATTAGGATGAACAAGGTGAATGTCTTTTTTCAATCTAGAAAGAAAATCAGGGAGCACATTGGTTTTTCCTTTGATATGAGCAGCATCAAAAGACCACTGGGAAAACCAATTAGCCCATCTCAGGAGTTGAGCCTTGGGATGATGTTTCTGTTTGAACTTAAGCATGTTAGGAAAACTGCTAAGGTCAGTCTCGATCAGGAAATGATGACCTATCAAATGGAATTCAAATTTTTCAATATTGCGTTTGATAGCCAAAATTTCTTTGTAAGTAGAATGGTAATGGGTTTCAGCAGAGGAGAAAGAACCACTTTTGTAACCACAGATCATTCTAGATTTATCAGGACGTTCTTCAAGAAGAACAGCACCCCAATAAAGATCAGATGCATCAGTTTGAAGGACTCTTTTCCCATCAGAAGGGATTTTCAAAGGAGGAAAAGACTGAGACACTGATTTGAGGAAAACAACCGCATTTATACATTGATCTGTCCAAGGGGGAGGGGATTTTTTAAGAAGTTTAGAAAGAGGTTTTCGGTATTGGGCAAGGTTAGGAATGAATTCAGACATGTAGTTTACAATACCAAGAAACTGTTGAACTTGTTTAGCAGAAAGGTGAGTATCAGGGAATTGATGGAGTTAGGTAGCAATGTGAGGTTGGAGAGCATACTGGCCTTGAGAAATCTTCATGCCTATAAACTCGATTGCAGGTTGAGCTAAAATCAATTTCTTTTCAGAAAGCATGATTCCAAATTCTTGAGCAATACTATGAAAGGTTTGGAGAAGGGTGACATGTGTTTCAAGGTCAGGAGAGAAAAACAAGATGTCATCAATATAAACTAAGGCCGAAGGTAGGAAAGGAGCAAAGATACGAACCATGGCTTGCTGAAATAGAGAGGGTGCAGTTTTTAAGCTAAAGGGCATCACCGTCCAATGGAAATGGTGATCTGGAATACAAAAACCAGTTTTGGGGCGGTCATCAGGGTGGATACCAAGTTGCCAAAAACCAGCTTTAAGATCAAACTTGGAAAAGATCTGGGCTTTAGGTAAATTTGAGAACATGACAGCTCTTCTGGGAAGAGGGAATTTGATATCTTGGAGGAAGTGGTTTAAGGGTTGGTAGTTGATGACAAGGCGAAGCTTACCACGATCTTGCTCTGCACGCTTATTTACATAGAATGCTTCACAAGCCCACTGGGATTGGGTTGGTTCGACAAGGCCTTCGGTTTGGAGTTGGTGAAGTTCTTGGACAGCTAACTGGTAATGTTCTGGGTTCATACCATGGTGGGTAGCTTTGGTAGGGTTGAGGTCTTCATTTTTCTTGAAGGGAAGGGTGATGAAGAACTCTGGGTTTTTCCACAGAGGATGGTTACATTTGGTAAGGAAATGGGAATGGGAATCAGCACAGGAAGTTTGGATAATAGATTCTCTGAAGGAGGATACAGTGTCAAGGGAGAACAGGTTAGGTCTAGTAGTCCAAGGAAGGAAGTAATTACGAAACTTCAATCATTTTGGCATCCAAGAGATTTTGGTGAGTTTCTGGAGAATGTCAAACCCGATAATAATATCTTTGTTTGGAAGTTCAGAACCAAGGACATGATGTTTGATAGTATATCCAGGAAACAACTGGAGGATGATGGGCTTACTCTTGAGGGTAATGGCAAAAGTTTCACCATTGGCGGCAGTGAAAGGGTAATAACATTTTTGCCAGTAAGACCTAGGAAGGATGGATGGATTAATAATAGTCGAGGCTGCTCCAGTATCAAAGAAGGCTATAACATGGATAGGTTTGGCATATTTGTCCGGAAGAATATGGATTTGGCCAAGGGGTTGGCCTAGCAAGGATGGGGCTAAAGAAAATTCCACAGAGAAAAGGTTATGAGGATAATCAGCTCCAGACTCAGAATCTTCTGAAGAAGTATCCTCAGATTCTGATGAGGCAGCAGAGAAAGCCATGATAGTGTCAGCACTGGCTTCATCGTTAATAGAAAATAGGGATTTAATGTCTGCATCTTCTTCATCATGCGGGAGGATCTTGGAAATATAGTGGACCATTTTTTCTCTAGCAGCTTTGTTTGGGCATTGTCTGGCATAGTGGCCTGGTTGTCTACAAATGTAACATCTGTCAGATTTGCGCTTGCCACGAATAGGTTTTTTGCGAAAGAATCGCCATTTCTTCCGTCTAGAAAACTTGGGGAAAGAAAAGGATCTATTGGGTTTCCACTTCTTAAAATGCTTAGTTTTCTTTGTAGAAGGACTGCAGGAACAAGACTTGTCGGATTTGCACTTGATGAGGAGATCAGATCGATCACAAGCTTTTCCCATGAGCTTTCCTTGTTCATGAAGTTTTTTAAAGAACTTCTGGTGGTTGCAGAGCTTCTCAAGGGATTGGAGAACATGTTGGTAAATGGAACCAAGGGATGTGTTGTTCAAGGCCATGTTTTTGGTTTGAAGAAGTCTGAATGTTTCATTTCTAAGAGGTTCTGGAAGTGAGTTGAGAAAAGATTGTTTAAGATTAACATCATCAATACCACCAAGAACATAGAACCGTTGGGACATTCGAAGAAAATGGGTCTCCAAATCTTTGCGCTTAAATGAACAGCACCTCATACTTAGGAATTCTTCGCGAACAGCACTGAGCAGGCCATCAGAGGAACCAAGAAATTCATTGTGTAAGACATCAATGAAAGCAGAGATAGTTGGCAGCTGAACAAGCTAGAGGTGTCGGTACTCTCCTAAAGTGAGATACCATTGGCGGAGGCGACCAAGGAATTTTGCCACACAGCGAGTCAGGACTGAGTGAAGTTCAGCATTGGGAGCAAGTATCTCTGCAGTGCACCAAGCATGGATTTCATAGAACTTGTCCAGTCATTTGGAATGGGGGATTTCATCAATAGAAAACCCATTATGAGATTGAGTCTGAGATGGAAAATTTTGTTGTGGATGTATCGGAGAAGGAGGAGGATCCTCAACTTCTTCAATAATAGGATCAGCATCAGGGGGATACTGAGGGTTGGGATCAACCATATGGATAAAGGAGGCAGAGTGTGCTTCGACAGTTTCAGCCACAGAGTCAGAATCAGATTGGCCTTGGGGGAGGTTAGCCAATTTTAATAAGATTTCTGAGATGGGGTTATGGAGTTGAGAATCTTCAGGCTGGAGCATGAATTGAATTGGAGATTTTCCTTTGGGGTCAGAAGATGTAGAAGGTGTAGGTATTAAAGGTTGTAAGGATGGGGCAATAATAGGTTCTGAGACAAGGGAGACACGTGGTGTGGAGGTGCTTGGAGATGGTGGTGGAACCGAATGTTTTCTGATCTGTAAGTGTGGTAAGGAGGGAGGTAAGGAAAGAGAGGAAAATAAGCTAGGCTGTCTAGGTGGTGCAACATATAAAGGTTGGGACATAGGTTGGGATGTATAAGTAGGGAAAAGGGGTGAGGAGCCAAAGAAATCAGGAGGGCTGAGCTGTCTTTGGGTTTGTTGAGCTTGCAAGGACTGCAGTTATATTTTCAAGTGTTTTATTTCAGCATCTTTATGGAAAAAGGCTGAAGTGAAGGTTTGGTTGGAGTAGGCCATCTGGAGAAGTTCACCATGAAGCCCTTGCATCTTCTGCTGGAGATCATTGATAAGGAGTTCCAAAGAGGTGAGCTTTCGGTGGAAAGTGTTTTCCAAAGACTCTTGGGAGTGTGAAATCCTTTGCAAGATTTTGTTCTGGGCCAAGGCATTGGCAGATTGCCAATTGATAGCTGCTTTGGCGGTGGTGACAGATTTGGTAGATCCGTCTGAATGGATGACATGAGGGTCCGGGATCTTGTGGTGATGAGTTTGTTTTTTTCTTGAGGATCATGGTAGGAAAGAGGAGGAAAGTCTGCTTCTGTCCATGATGATGAAGGATAAAACATGTAACAGGGAATAGATGCAGGTTGAGTCGGTGGTGGTGATGGTTTTGGAGTGCATGGTTTATAAGGTGGTTTACAAATTGAAGGAGAAGGCTTAGGTTGTGGTGTTCTGGATTTGCCATAGGTAACATAAAAATCAAATTTTCCAGAGGGTTCACCAAGAAGGTCTACAGTGGGATCACCATTTTCATATCTTTCCTTTAAATGGTGCTGAGATGACTTTTTCTTTCTTTTGGGCTCATCCTCAAAGTCATACAGACAATCATCACAATCACAAGCATAAAAAAACTTGTGTCCAGTGACAGGGTCTTGGAAAAAATAGATTAGGTCTCCAGAGGATTGGAAAGAGCTGATTGGAATTTGGTTTTGAAAAGCTGAAGGAGATATCATGTTAATCTCGGGGAGACGTGATGAAAATATAGGAAGGGAATTTGGAGAAGGAGTATCTGGCTTGGGAAAAGAGATCTCAACGGAGCCATCTGGTTTGGTGGTGAAAGTAGGATTGGTGGACTGAACTGGTTTCGGGTGCTAATGTGTTTTCTCATAAGTTGTAACCCATGATTCTGGGAGCAGCTTAAGAAGCTCGGGTCTGGAGAGCTGTTTGGGAATATGGGAACAAGTTGTTTGATGGGTGGTGTTTATGTCGAGCAGGAGCGCATCATTGGAGGCATAGGATGGTAAGTACATATCCAAGGCATGATTTTGCAGTCGGTATGCCATCTGATAGTGGAGGGTAGCAGCATAGGTGGTAGAGACAGTGGAGGCGCCACCAATCTGGATCTGGACTTTCAAGGCACTAAGCAGATGTGGATCTTCTAAGGGCATGTTGAAGTTTGGGAAAAAAGTGAACACTACCGTGCCAACATTTAAGGTAGTTTGGACAGTTGCTATGCAGGCATGCTGATAGTGGTTAAATCTGGTATCAACCAGAGCAATACGAGAGGTGACAGGGAGACCTTTTCGACCATGAAAAGAGAGAGCAAGGCGAACAGCTCCAAAATGGAGATGTGTGAAGCCTTGTTGTTGCCACTGGCTAGGAAGGTCAGAAGGTAACTTGAGGGAAAATAATTGTTCTTGTTCAGTAGCAGGAATGAAACATTGGTCGAATCGAGAAGCTTGCAGATATTCTTTTACTGAAGAAGGGCAAGGGGTTTGGAACAAACGGGTAACGGTCTTCTTGACTGTATTGGTTGGTTTAGCAAAAGTTGTGTAAGGATTAACCATAGGAAGGTCGGTGACAGGGACTTTGCTTGATTCATCAAAGTAGTCATACTCATATAAATATTCAAGGCGACAAGAAGAAGAAGGTGAAATGAGGGATCTAGAACTATTGGATCTGGACATAGACATAATGGAGGAAATCTGGGTTCATCAATTACTCATACCTACAATTATAATTTCCCAAAAACAGTTATTTAATTTAAACCAGATATGTTATACAAGAAGTGGTCTAGGCAGAGCGTGATCTATGGACCAGTCATGCACCGTAACTCTCTTCTGGTTTGATTAGGTGACAAGAAACATATATCAAACCAAGATACAGTGGAAGGTAACCCGAGCTAAACAGACATTTACAACCCTAAACGCTCAAGGGACTATTATCCTCAATAAATTGGAGCAATCTATGTTAATTGAACAAATAATCACCAAAATTTCACAAAGAAAAGTACTTCACATAGAAGATTGGAAGGTTATGGGGAACGGTTTGGGATACACTGCACAGTCCGAAGACACTCAAATCGTATACTCCAGGGACCACTCGCTAGAACACTTCAAGGGTAGAAAAATGAGATTTTTTTTTTTTTTTTTAGGTATGGAAAATTAGAATTGCAGTAATCATAACTGAATTACCCAGAAAAGAGCTTACTCTTGCATGGCTCCGATACCAAATATTAGTGCAGAAATTGACAATTTGACAATTTGCATGTCCTGACAAGAAAAATAAATAAATAGAAGTACTATTTGTCAAACTTGATGGATCGCATTTTTCTTCTTTTGTTTTTCATTTCTTTAATTTTCTTAGGCCGTTAATGTAATATTTATGATATAAACTTTGCCCTTAATAGGGCTAGGACATGCGTGCATTCATGCAAATGGAGAATATGAGCAAATTACTACAAAACAGTCTATTTCACCAGTAACCTTAGCGTGTTCCGCCTTAAATTCATTCCCGAATAAATTTGTTGAATTATCGAAGCATTGCATGTATCGAGCCTAACGTGTGACCAAAAACTGCCATTATCAAATGCAGAAATGATCTCTTCTGTCCACAAAGACCAGTCTATATGTATATAAACACTACACATGAGAAAACTTTAATACACAAAAACACACACATATAACCAATGCCAATAGTCTGAGATTGGCAAGGTTCTCTCTTCTTTGCTTCTATACAATCCTCTTTTCGGTTTCGTTACATGAATGGCTAGTTCAGGAGGGATGGTTAAGGTGGCTGTTGTATTGGTGATCATTTGCATGGTGGTGGCTGCACCAGTACATGTCCAAGCTGTGACATGCACTGAGGTGGCCACCTACCTGTCGTCGTGTGTTGCTGTGGTGGCTTTTCCTGCTTTTGCATCCGCCGCGTGCTGCACCGGGGCTAAAACCCTTTTCAGCCCTGACCAAACTTCTAATCCTCAAAGACAGGACGCTTGTAAGTGCTTGAAATCAGCTACTGGTGCCATTTCAGTTGTTGACATAGGCATTGTCTTCAGCATCCTGAAAGTTTGTGGTGTCAATGTTCCCTCTATCAGCAAAGACGTCGATTGCTCCAAGTACGTGTATATATATATAACCATCAATTAACACATGCAAGATTGATACATTTGAATTGTAACTTTAAATGTTATATATATATATACTAGTTAGGCGCAGACCTAGCTATTTAGGTGAATGAGGGCGAAATCATTAATATACTAAACTCTAGGGGTGCAAACCAACCGAGCCGATCCGAACTTTGAAATGTTCAAGCTCGGTTCATTTACTAAACGAGCCTAGAAAATGTGTTCAAGCTCGGCTCATTTGCTTAACGAACGAGCCGAGCTCGAGCTTGTTCACGAACGACTCGTTTCAGTGCAACATATATTAATCTTCCTAATAGTTGTCTGGATTGAGTTGTTGCATGTCTGTTTTAACATATTTTCACTAGTATATTTTTTTATGAATGAATTTTATGTTATGACCGCCTAATTTCTATAATCTTTTCACAATAATTTTCATAATTTGTTCAATTTGAACACTTTCTTTTGTCAAATATGATATAATTTTACTATTTAACTTAGACGAACCTGTTCACGAGCTTGGCGAGCCGAGCTTAGTAATGTTCAAGCTCGGCTCGTTTACTAAACGAGCCTAAAAATTGTGTTCAGACTCGGTTCGTTTACTAAACGAACGAGTACGGGCCGAGCTCTTAACGAGCCGAACCTGAGTCTGCTCATGAACGGCTCGGTTCATTTGCAACCCTTCTAAACTCAGTGATCAGGGCCTTAGGGGTTTTTAAAAAAATTGAGTGAAGGCATAAGCGTTATTATTCCTGATTTAAGAGTAATTAATAGAAATTAAAAAAAAACCAATGGAGGCCATGGCCCAGAGGCGGAGCCCGAAAACATATTTAGGAGGGGCTACATGCAATTTTTGTAAATTTATTCATAAAATATATAATTTTAAAAAGTAATAAAAGGAATTTTTGAAAAAATTGGGGGGCAAATTTTTATAAATTTATCCAATATATATATATATATATATATATATATATAGTGTTTTGAGATAGTAAAGAAATTTTTTTTAAAAATTGGCAGGGACCATATACAATATATTTGAACTTATTCATAAAATATATAATTTTTGGAATAGTAAAAATATTATTGTTAGGGACCATATACAATATATGTGGCTTTTTTAGTTTTTATTATTGTTATATGCATGTGGTTTATTTAAAGCATTACTAAATTTTTGGTGAATATTTGTTTGTTATTGTGTTGCAGGGTACCGTGAAGTGGATGGCAAAATCTAAATAGCAAGTGAATAAGGATGGGTTTCATGTGTAGTGACCATGTAACTATTATATAATATAATAAATATTTTATACTGTCTCTCTAATTGCTATGTGTATATAATAGGGGAACTCCTAGGAGTACTTCATCATATCTAAGTTTGCCACAATTAAGCTATAATGTATATTTTCATGATTAAAGTAGCCAACTTAGTTTGATGGTCTCTACGGTCATTTACCAGACGGTCCAGAGACCACCTTGACATTGATACAAAACAAACTTGTATCTAATATATTGATGGTAAAAATAAATTGTATGTACTATATAATTAGGTTAAAATTAAGGAAAAATTACACAAATTATCCCTGAACTATGACATAATTTCACTCGGTACCCCTTACGTTTCAATAATATCATAAATTACCCTTAAAACCACCTCCGCTGTAACATTTAGCCCCTTCCGTTAAAAGTCAACCCCTTCCGTTAAAAGTCAACGACGGAAAATATGAATTTTGGTCAATAAAGCCTATTTTTTGAGTGAACTTCCAATTTTGCCCTTATATATGCATGTTCCAATTTAACCATAACTTTTTTTTACCAAATTGCCCTCACAATTTCATTTAAAAAAATATTAAAATAATTTTTTTGTGAAAAATACATATTATGTTCCAAAATGTGAATTTGTTTTGCGAAAAAGTATATATTATGTTCCAAAATATGATTTTTTTCCGAAAAATAATTTTTTTGCAAAAATTATATATTATGTTCCAAAATATGAATTTTTCGGAAATTTTTTTTATATTTTGGAACATAATAAATATTTTTTGGCAAAAAACTATTTTTCAGAAAAAAAATCATATTTTGGAACATAATATTTATTTTTCGCAAAAAAAAATTCATATTTTGGAACATAATATATAATTTTTGCAAAAAAATTATTTTTCGAAAAAAATTCATATTTTGGAACATAATATATACTTTTTTGCAAAACAAATTCATATTTTGGAACATAATATATATTTTTCACAAAAAAAATATTTTTCGTAAAAAAATCATATTTTGGAACATAATATATATTTTTCGCAAAAAAATTATTTTTTGGAAAAAATCATATTTTCCGAAATATATATATATTTTGACCTTTATAATTTTTTTGCGAAAAATATATATTATGTTCCAAAATATGATTTTTTTACGAAATTTTTTTTTTTTGTGAAAAATATATATTATGTTCCAAAATATGAATTTGTTTTGCAAAACATTATATATTATGTTCCAAAATATGATTTTTGTTTTCGAAAAATAATTGTTTTGCAAAAAATATATATTATGTTCCAAAATATGATTTTTTTTTCTGAAAAATAGTTTTTTGCAAAAAAAAATTTATTATGTTCCAAAATATAAAAAAAAATTTCCGAAAAATTCATATTTTGGAACATAATATATAATTTTTGCAAAAAAATTATTTTTCGGAAAAAATTCATATTTTGGAACATAATATATACTTTTTCGCAAAAAATATTTTTATATTTTTTTAAATGAAATTGTGAGGGCAATTTGGTAAAAAAAGTTAGGGTTAAATTGGAACATGCATATATAAGGGCAAAATTGGAAGTTCACTCCAAAAATAGGCTTTATTGACCAAAATTCATATTTTCCGTCGTTGAATTTTAACGGAAGTGGTTGACTTTTAACGGAAGGGGCTAAGTGTTACAACGGAGGTGGTTTTAAGGGTAGTTTATGATATTATTGAAACATAAGAGATACCACGTGCAATTATGTCATAGTTCAGGGGTAGTTTGTGTAATTTTCCCTAAAATTAATGACTTGTTAAGTTTAGATTACGTATATCTGTGGTGTTCTCCATTGGTGCACTAACTATTTGTCAGAGCTAATTAACTACTATTAATTTGTCAAATTTCATGGATCATGTTTTCCATATTTTGTTTTTCGTTTTTACTATTTTCATAGGCCACTTGAAATAGTTTATCTGACATAAATTTTGCTCTTAATAGGGTCAAGCGAATGCAAGAATGCATAAATAATTTAATTTCCAATAAATATCTAGGCAAGTGCATGTTCATCTGCACTAGCAGCAATAATAAACGTTAACCAAAACCATCAACTAGTGCCAACTACCAACTTAATTAGGTGAGTTAATTAATTATGTACATTAATTATCAGTCCGTCCTACCTTAATTTACTCTATTAATTAACTTATGAATGTTGTTACATACTGAAAATTGTAACCATCCGCTGCTAAGATTAAAGAAGTGAAAAAAGAACAGGGATATTAGGGAGGTTGTGTATCTTAGGGTATGCTAGTTTGTATCTTTGAAAGAAAAAATTATTTCTCAAGAAAAGAAAAAGGAATTATCTAAAAACATGCATTTTTATAATTGAATTTAAAAAAAAAAACTGCTTTTAAAAACTCAACCAAACAAATCTTTTTATACAGTTTTACAAATTTTTAGTTTTTAAAAAATAAAAGAATAAAGAAATCATAATTGGAAACCAATTTGTAGCCAATTCTAACCAATATAAAGTAAAACCAAATATCTGGTCTTTTTTACTGTACTCTTTTTATACAGTTCCCATGTATTCTAACTGTTGTGCATAAGTAAATTATTTAAGAAGCATGAGGTCTTATGTTTGATTCCTATTAGATACAAACAATTCGTCAAAGTCACGACCGTGAACATAGTCCACATGGATCTCGTGAATTAGTCGAGGTGCACATAAACTGGCCGAACATCGCGATTATAAAAAATATAAAAAATTTAAATAAAATAAAATAGTGCATGGTCCAAGCTTACATGTTGGGTTTGAAATAGGTGCAACTTAATATATAAGCAATTATGTCCAGTTTCATTGAGATATTTACTTATGTACCTACTTATGGTTGTTCAACAACACATATTACTCACTCATACAAAATTTTTTGAATTAATAACAAAGTTTTGACCTGAATGATTTAATTTTACAAAACATGGAGAATCAAACATGAATGGGCATATTCCACCAAGCACGCTGTGTACTTGGACAAATTGAAAACGATGACGGAAATGATTTGAGAACAAGAAATTAAATTATAGAAATGCAAAATATGATAACCAGCATAAAAAATATTGATAGGATCAGTGCTAATCTAGTACTAGCTAGTTTGGAACAAAAAGCCCATAGTACTTACTAACTCTTGTAATCCACAAAAAGCAATCCAAAAATAAAAAGGGATATTTAGTTAATTACAGATACATTCCCTTGAGATTTATCCAATTAATTACGTCTGCATCCCCTTTAGGTTTGATAATTATTATTATCTCTCTTTCTATTAATATTTTAAAACAAATATCACCTTCTGATTAATGTTCGACAGTTTTTTAATAGTGAAATAATTATAATACATTCGCTTATTTTTAAAAATATTTATATTTATTAAAAAATTATATTGGTATACAAATAATTTTACATTTTCATGGACAAAATATAAATGAAGATCACTTGAAGAAAAATAATTGTAATTTTTCAAAAGATATGGAGTGCGATCATAATTTGACCAATCTCAAAGAAGGTAATTGTAATCATCCCAAATAAAAAAATGGTCGAGCTTTCAAAGAAGTAGTAGTTGATCTTATTAATTGATCGATACCTGCTTAAATGGGCACGGTCCCATTTTCTGTAGAATGAAGATGGTGTCCACAGATTGGACGGCTCGATTTCTCCGTACAACAATCAGTAAGTTTCCACGTGGTTCACTGTGGTACGTATATAATGTCATTGAACACACACCTGTGGTTGTAGGGCTGTTGTGGTTGGTCCATCTCCATCAATGTCAAATCTAAAGGTTGTACTAATAGCACATTTTGGTTTGTATTTTTAAAAGTTATTTTTGAAAATTATGAGAATAGAAAATATTTTTTTAAAAAAATAAAAAATAAATTATCTAAAAAGAGACATTGTTTAGGCTGAATTTTCTGAAAATTATTTTAAAAAATTAAATCAAAAAAACTTTTGTACAAATTTCTAAAAATAGATTTTCAATTTTTAAAAAGTATAAAATTATTTTTATAAATACAAACCAAACAAACATGTGATTTTATGAAAAATCTAAATTATATATATTCATACAAATATCATACTCTTTCCGTCCCAATTTAAGTGTCCATATTCATTATTCAATCCATCTTAAAATAAGTAAAGTAAATGTCACTTTATTTGGTCAATTTACCAATTTACCTTTCAATCATTTAAGTTTTAAAATACTTAAACTACAAATATCACATTATTTAATGGAAACAAGGGTAAAATTAATTTTTCACTTACTATCATACCAATAAAAATCATCATCTTAAAAAATTAAATTCCTAAAAAAAACTTATAATTTAGGATAAAGGAAGTACTGTATATCTATATTGGCGTTCGCTATTTGAAACTACAATAAACAAATGCGTGATCAGGTAAAATCAAAAGGTTTGTATATTAAGCAAGCTAATAAAGCATGAGTCCGAATTTGCCTTCTAATTTTTCCATATTAATTGTTCGTTTTTTAATTTTATTTATTTTAAAATACTTGTCCAGTTTTAAATTTCAATAAAATAAAATTTTATATTTTTTAAAATTTTATTTTTTTATTAACTTAAAAAAATAATGAGTCACACTAAAAATTACAACTATATTATGTTATTAATAAGCAAAATTAAAGACGCAAAATAACAAAAAAAAATATTAAAATATCAAATTTGAATAATTAATTTGGAAAGAGGAATAAGAAATATTATAATTGGATTAAGACTTTTAAGGATGTTTTTATAGGATTTGCCTATACCCTCGCGTTGTGATCACTTGTGACGGATTTAGGATTTTGTTTAATGTATGCTTGTGCATATATAAAAGGGGTTGAATATAACAATTTATAATTCTATATATTGTGGAAGTAAAAGTGAAGTTTTTTTTTTTCGGCTGTATTAGAAAAGTAAGAAAAAAAATGAAGTTTTTCTGTACTTATACAATTGTAAAAATAAAGATAATTCCCATATTGCCCGTCCATTACAAGTATAGGTCCACCGACGTGTAGGAGTCTCTTTCTTTTAATTAAGGTTGTCCCGGAACTTGTCATTATCAATCATATTTTCAAGTTCACTTAATTTTTCACTTGTATGACTCTGTACTTGTATCCCAAAAATCATTTAACACCCAAATAAAAATCTGATTTTTTTTTTTTAATTCCACACATTTTATTAGGTGCTTAATGATTAATTTACTCTTAAAAACATGAAAAGAGTAAGAGAGATTTAAGAATAGAGCGGGATAGATTCATTCATTAGGCATCAAAGGATACATTGATGACTACACATATCCACACACACTACATGACACACACTGCTATGGAAAAGTGGAGGATCGCTCAAGTGGGAACTCCATATGGACTTAGATGCCCATCCTTTATTCATAAAAACTACGTACTTAGATCCACTCCCACTATCCGACTTTTGTATGCATCAACCTCACTGCACCCTGCAACATAAATAACCAAAAACACATAATCACTTACCAATTTACCAATAAAACAATTATGAATGCACCAATTAACACTAGATTAGAATAGCACTAAGCACATACTAAAAAGCACCACATTGACATGTAATCACCTCCCTATCCTCATCAAAAGTGAGTGTGCATGTACGTGAAAAAAAATAAAGAAAAAGTGTATATATATATATATATATATATATATATATATATATTGGATTTTCTCATTTAACCACTCATGTAACTTCAATATTTATATTTTCTAACATGTTCCTTATGTGTTTTTTTCTTTTTTCGAACACCTATATCAACTTAAGATCTTGTTTGATTTAATAAATTTTCTTTTTGATGATAGGAGTGTTCAAAGGCTTTCACTCCGAACCCAAGACTCATACTATGTTCAAGATCGTGATCCGAATAAATTATTTGGAACCTCGAGACTTATACATCCCAAGTCATGTCGTATCAAATCTCTTCCAACTAGGTTAACCCTTCGATTGAATATTCTCTATAATCTAGTTTGATATAGATATCGTGATAGTGTATATAACATATATATATATATATATATATATATATATATGTAGGGAGAAGTGTATACTTGGAGCAGTCGGTGGAGGGGCTGATCTTGTAGGGAACATTGACACCACATTTTCCAGGGAGGCCGGCTGCATTAGCCATGTTGATACTCGTACCGCTTGCAGCTGATTTGATGCACCGGCAAGCGGTCTGGCGGTCAGCCGTGGTCTTAGCAGCCCCGTAGAGGGACCTAACCCCGTTGCAGCACCCTGATGGCACCGCACCACCGCCCCTCAGGTAGCCGAGGCACGGGGTCAAGCTCGAGACGACCGTACCACATGTTACGGCCGCCTCAGCCGCTGGTGCAGCCACCACCACGCAGACAAGGACAATGCAAGCCACCTTAAGAATTCCTGAGCTAGCCATTCTAATGTAGCTAGTAGTGACTATAAGAAAACAAGAGAAGTGAAAGAAAGCTCTTGGCACTTAAGGCTATGTGTTTGTGTGTGGAGAAAGGTTATGAGGTGTGGGGTTTATATAGAGAAGTTTGTGAGGATCAACGGAGTAAAATGTGTGGGTCTAGGACTTGTTAGTTATTAAGTTGGTAGTTGGGCTTAATTCAATGCTCAAATTGATAGATGATTTTAGCTTGAAAAAGTTGTAATTCATAGTTTAAGATGTACTAGAAAGTTCAATGGTCTCGAGGCACTTTTCTACTAGGCCTAAAAAGTCTGACTTTGAAGCCAACACTCTGTCGGTGCTATAGTGCTACATTTGATATGCACAAAAAAGGGTGGCCTGTGATTAACTCTTATGGGCCCGTTTGGGAACCATTATTTTTGTTTTTGTTTTGAGAACCAAAAAACAAGAACAATTCTTGTTCTTGTTCTTATTTTTTCACCCAAAAGAACAAGAACAAAAAACATGTTTGGGGTAAAAAAACACACATATTCTCACACAATGTTTCCTCTCTACCACAATTCATTTTTTTTGGAAAATCCCAAAAAGAACAAAAAAACAAGTTTTTGTTGTTCCCTTGTTTTTTCTACTATTCACGAAAACAGTTTCTAAATTGAGAACAGAACAAACAGTAAAAAGGGCTGCCAAACATGTTCTGTTCTCCTGAACAGTGCCAAAAAACAAAAAACAGAACAAAAACACAGTTTCCAAACGGGGCCTATACATACAGTGTGTAATAACTTTCATGTTATATTTTGAGATTTTAATATTTTAAATAGTGTGTGTATTATACTTATTTAATATTTTTCAGGTGATCGGAGGTATAAAATTTTCAAAATATTATTAATTTTATTTTATTTTATTTTTAAAATATATGAAAATATCTGCAAAAATTCCTCTAGTTTGTTATTTTGTGCGATAAAATCCCAAAAATTTAATTTTGTATATAAAAATCCCTGAGTATCTAAAAATATTCCACTTTGTCCCCTACTGGTCAACGGCCGGCCATATTTGGCCGTGAAAAATTTATAAATTGTGAATTGCCCATAATACCCTTTTATCATGACAAAAAATGACATTAGTCACATTTGGTTAAAAGACTCGTGTCTTTCCAGTTTCATCTCATCAGCAACTCTCTTTCTCTCTCCAATGCCCACCATTACATTCTTGAATTCTTCAAACATGGAACAAATAAGCTTACAAAAATTAACACGAGGAGATTCAAAGTTCTGAAAAAATAAAAATTAGAAAAATATAGAAAAGACATATTGATTGTATATACACACATATATACTATATATACTATATATATATATATATATATGATAATAATAATTATTCTCTCTAAATATCATCTTTTATAGGGTTCCAATTGTGAGGACACCAAACATTTATTTTGCTTCTCTTGTCCCTTTTGTTTTTAATTTTTTCATGTCAGTCATAGTATTCCCAATTGGATACAAAATCAAGGTTTATTAGGGAGTGGAGAATGAAGTCTTCATCAAAGAAAGGAGAATTGAAAAAGAATTGGAGTAGTGGGTTTGAGACACACACCTATATATATGTACAAAGGGCTATGATATATATATATATATATATATACATGTGTATTTATGTCTGTATTTTTAGTGTGCGTATTTGTGTGTCTGTATTTAATTAGAGGGAGATAATTAGGGTTTGGGTTTTTCAAGAATGGGAAGGGGGTGAAGAAGAAGACTGGGTTTATGATCATTTTAAAATACCTATTTTTAAAATATATATTAAGGGTATTATAGACATTTGACTCCTCCGGTGACAGGTAAATGGAAAACAGGTGCAATACGAATATTTTTTGAAATATTAGGATCTCATAGAACAACAGGGGTTATACGTACTCTATCGATATTACAGGGAGTTAATCGCTCTCTACCTAGTAAAGGGTAATATAGGAATTTCATATATTATAAATGTCATGTGTGCAAGATTTTCATCGGCCAAAGATGGTCGGTCGGTGACCTGTAAGGGGCAAAGTGCAATATTTTTAAAAACTCATGAATTTATATACAGAAAATTAAACTGTTGGGGTTTATTGGGAAAAAATAACAAACTGGGGGGGTTCACAAATATTTCATAAAAAAAATTTGTTGTGATTTTAACATCGGGCAAGTTACCATGATTATGAGGTTTGAGAGAATCGCGTACAAATATAGCGTTTGATATCTCTTGATACGTATGTAATATTTTTTTAATTATTGATATTTTTTTGTTTTAATATAAAAAAATAAAAATTTGTGGTCTTTGTTATTGTCTTTTCATGTAAGTAAAGGATAATTTATTCTATTTTAAAAATTAGTTAACAAGGTGGGAAGTCGTGTATATTGACCATACTAACTAAACTTTAAGAGATGTTGAAATAAAAAAGGTTAAACACTTTATTTGGTGCGATTTGCTTAAACCTCAAACGAGATCAGTATAATTTATCTTTTAATTCGTACCAGATAAAAGAAAAATATTTTCCCAAAAATAAAAATAAAAGAAGAAATGAAATGAACATGTTCGTACGCAAAAATAAAATAAAAGAAGAAATGAAATGAACATGTTCTCATGACTTAAGTTCAAGTCTAGCCAACCCCTTATCCTCTTCCCTTGACTTCTTTTTATAGGTCCATGAAAAGAGTTGGTGATGTCATCGTGATATCACATTTCGGTTAAAATTAATTAAAAAAGATTAATCTTTCAATTAATCATAAAGTGATGTGCGGGAGTCAAAATGATAAATCTATCTCTCAAGTCAGATCGAGAATCAACCCGACAAACTCTAGACTTCATCCACCAAACCAAGTACCTTCTCGGATCCCAGTAATGCCTGAGTCATGCACCCAGCTCAGTCTTCAATTTGATGACGTAGCGTGTGTCACGTGTCCGTTGAATGTTAATCATTTGACCAAGTTGTATGGACCATTCCGATGATGTGGCAATGTCATGTGGATAGAGATATGAGACCACCTACTGTAGCCCCCATGCGCGAGCGGCGCTGAGTGTAGTGAAGGGGTGCTCAGGCATAAGAATAAATGAATGTAGTGTCAAAACTGCAAAGATGAAAATGTGAAAATTTGTAATAGCGTCAACATAAGTAATAAAATACGTGTTTGTGGATAGACAATCATTTAATGTTTGAATTTTCATATTAAAAAAACTTGTCAAGTCGAGCTCGAGACGTAGGTCTGTTGAGAGCTAGCTAGTGATTTGAGTTGTGAGTCTGTGAGGAGTGAACAATTTTATTTTAAGTTAAAAATAAAATGCACTCAAGTTGCATGCTTGTTAAATCTGTGAGAAGTGAAAAATAGTAAAAATTGTAAGCATATTTTTTTTATCACATTTCAAGAAACATATTTAAGCATATATGTTGGGAATAAAATTTGAATTTATGCTTGTAGAGAGTAATCAACAACATATATATATATATAGATATATATTTTTGAAATTTAAAAGTGACATCAAACTTGTGTCAAGCAAAAGGGTGACTGTAGCTCCCAAGTGATATCGAGTAGATGTGTGTCGAGAGACGTGAAGGGTGTGAGTAGTGTACATCGAGCAAAGTGGTGATATTGAGCAAACTTTTAGAGGGTATAACTGATGGAGAACTTGGCATTTTTGTAGCAATAAATGTGCTATGAGGCTTCGGTAGAGGGTTTGGCATTTCGATAAGAAGAAATGTGCTATGAGGCTTCGGTAGAGGGTTTGGCATTTCGATAAGAATGTGCTATGAGGCCTCGATGGAGGGCTTGGCATTTCTGTAGCAAGAAATGTGCGTTGAAGCCCCGATGGAGGGCTTGGCATTTCTATAGCAAGAAATGTGTTATGAGACCTTGATGGAGGGCTTGGCAGTTCTGTAACAAGAAATATGCTTTGAGGCCTTGATGGAGGACTTGACATTTCGATAAGAAGAAATGAGCTATGAGGACTCAATGGAGGGTTTGGCAATTCTGTAGCAAGAAATGTTCTATGAGGCCTCGATGGAGGGCTTGCATTTCTGTAGTATTTTTGCTCGAGACGTTTGTCTTTAGAGTGTAGGCAATTAAAAAATTTCTAAGTGAAATTTTAAAGTTTTCCTCGAGACGTTGGTCTGTAGGGAGTGAACAATAGAATTTTATGAGCAGGAAATTATGGTCCTCGAGACGCGTGTCTGGGAAGAGCGATTTACGATAAAATTTTAAAAGAGAAAATGATTAAGTGGTACTCTGATAGGTATCAAATATTAGTCATTTTGATCCCTTAATTCACTATTGTTACGTTATTTCATTCCATTATTTGGTATTTTTATGTTGTTTGTGTGTTAAAGCATGTTTCGGGATCTTAATGAAGAAATAGAGCTAACTTCGGTGAATTAACTGAAGAGTGTGTTATTTTTATCCAAGAGGAGAGTCAAAGAAGTAGTCCGAGACAAAAATGACTCCCGGAGAGCAAAAATGGCATCTTCAGAAGCCGTCATCTCAACAAAAAATATCGTAGGTTCGAGATGGAGGTTTTAGCGCATTCACGGATAAAAGTGGTTTTCCATAAAAATCCTAAGCTTGTGCCTACACTTCCAGTACCAAAAAGTGGCTAGAATTGCAAAATTTACCCTTAGACCTACGCTTGAAGCGTAACCCCCAAGCATAAGTGCGACAAGTTTTTGCTGGTTTGGCGTGACTTTTCCTGTTTCATCCCTGGCTTATTTGGATGACGTTCTCGCGACTCCAGACCTCTGTATACATGTATATACACTTATATTTAGGATTTTGATGAATTTTGAGAGTGAAAAGACTGAAAATGGCCTATCCGTGGCATTGCCTATATATACAAGACCATACATCATTCATGAAAAAAAAGGGAGGAAATTCTGGTGTTGATAGATAGAGGCTGGTTGGTTTTGTGAGACGTTCATTCAAGAGGTTCATTCATTCAGAATTGTTGATGTTGAAAGACATATTCAAACCTAGAGATCCAAAGAAGAAGAGGATTATGGAGAGCGTTTCTACATCAACGATGCAGTCACCTTCTACCATGGCCAACTAACCCGGTATATAGGGTTTTCTAGCAAAATCCTAGCCAAGTAATGTAGTTTTTTTATTGTTTTTTACTGTAAACAAGGGGAAACCGTGACCATACTGTGATGATTATAGTAGTTAAGAGACCGTACTGATTTGCAATATAAAATTATATGTTTGTTCTAAATTCTTGTCTTAGATGGAATAAATATATTATTTTGCATAATTATGATTATTCAATATGGGTTGGAACTCGAATGCTTAATCATGGTTTTCTACACAATGGTGGTAATGAAACTTGAAACCCTATGTTGACACAGGCCGTGCCTTGGCGATTTAATATAGGCATGCTTTAGTTTATTTTCATGCATTAGGAGTAGATTAGAGTAATATAATTGGCATGTACTAGTTAGGTCAGTCATGAGACGGGTTGTCACGATCCTGTTGATGGTACTCCTTTTTGGGGTCGTATTTAGCTATATGCAATACGACCTGATTCACAGTTATGGATCGCCCTCTTACAGTTGAAACAGTGATGAACTATATTATGCGGTTAGTGGTGGAGTGATGAAAATTCTAGTTTTCTCTCTCATCTAAATCACAGCCTATTTACTTATTTTTTAGATAATTTATAATTAAAATAGATAATTTGGTCTTTGACCACCCATACAAACAAACTTTCATAAAATATAATTCGGTGTTTCTAAATTATTAAAGTGAATAATCTCAGTCTCTGTGAGATCGATATCCCTTACTCGAACCGCTTTGTTATTCTACAATTGATACGTGCGCTTGCGTAAGGTAAAACCTTCCATCGTTAATGTATCATTTTTAACTACATATTTTTACACACCTGACGTTACATCATACTCAAAGACATGTTTGTGGATAGCGAGTAGGTAGAGAAAATTTGAAGTGAAAGTTTGAAATTTTTGCTCGAGATGTTAGTCTATAGGGAGTCAACAATAGAATTTTCTGAGCAAAAAATTATTGTACTCGAGACGCATGTCTGGGAAGAGGGAGCTACGACAAAATTTTAAAGGAGAAAATGATTAAGTGGTACTCAAAGACATGTCTTTTGAGAGCGAGTGGGTTGAGAAAATTTGAAGTGAAATTTTAAAATGTTCGCTCGAGACGTTTATCTGTAAAGTGTAAGCAATTACAAATTTTCTAAGTGAAATTTTGAAGTTTTGCTCGAGACGTTGGTTTGTAGGGAGCGAACAATAAAAGTTTTTGAGCAAAAAATTACCGTACTCGAGATGCGTGTCTGAGAAGAGCGAGTTACGATAAAATTTTAAAGTTAGAAATTATTAAGTGGTACTCAAAGACATGTCTGTGGATAGCAAGTGGGTTGAGAAAAATAAAATATGTATAAAAGACAGGAGGAAAGCCTGAGAAAATTGTATCAGGTAAAATTTTGCTCCAGTTTTTTCTTGTTTTATTTTAAATGATTAAGTAATGACAAAGTATCCTCAATGACATCTAGAATAATTGTTTCGAGCAAATTGGAAAGTGTGATTTAGTTGAAGGTGTGTTAATTAAGTAAGACCGTCGGAGGTCGCAACACATCGAGAAAATAAAATAAATATTTACAATTCTACTCGAGTAAGAGGTGTAACTGTGTAATAAAAATGAGGTTATAATCGTCGAGGAAAATAATGTATAAATGAAGTAGAGTGAGTTGTGACCCAATAGAAATAAATGCTTGAAGAAAAATGATAACTTTTAGAGTAGATAGAAAATAATTTGTGTGTAAATTAAGTCTATAATTGCAACACATGAGACCTACTCCCAATCAGCATATCATGTATGTATGTAATACGTCTTTGCCCGGGGAAAGTGAGCCGTAAATGATGTAATGAATTAAAAAAAATTGCTTTTTTTTTTTTTTTTTTTAAGATATCAATCATCCACATGTACATTCGTATGTGTGTATGTTTGTGGGAGAGAGTGTCACGCCCCAAATTTCCTAGGACTCCGAAACATGAGTCTAAGAATAAGGGAGTGAAGCGAAAGTGACAAAGAAACAAAACAAAAATAGCATTAAGTCGTCAAATATCAGTACAAGGGTAAAATAGTCATTTAATATCCAAAGAAGGTGAAAAAGATCACTCGGAATCGAAAGGGAAGTGAAAAGACTCAACCGACATTCTAAATGAATCATTCCAACACCCCATGTTTATTCAAGGGTAAAATGGTCATTTCAGGTGTAAAATAGTAATTTCAAATTTTAACTACAAATTTTGGACCTAACATAAGCCATAGGAACAAACGGGACTCAATTCGGAGCAATGAAATAAAAAATATGAAAGTTGAAAAACGGTGTCGGACAATGACAACCAAAACCAAAAGTTAAAGTGCCCTACTTTCACCGAGGGTAAAATAGTCATTGCAGAGGCAAAATGGTCATTTAAAAGCGCAAATACGTAGTTTGGATTTAGGACAAGCCATAGGAGCAAACGGGGGCTCAATTTGAAGGTGTGAGGTGAACGATATGATTTTTTAAAAATCGGGTGTCGGGACATCACTACAGGCCATGGCATACCATGTCGTGCGCGCGTGGCCTGTGCAGCACCAGCGCCCTTTGGCGCCATGGCGCTTTCCTGTAGCGCCAAAATGCATACCAAGTGGGAGCTATGACGCCCCTAGGCTACGCCCAAATGGTTCTAAACTTTGAAATTTCACCAATTTTTCATATGGATTCTGTTCTTTGCGCCGTCAGTCCCGAAAAATCACAAATATTTAAAATGTGAGTTTTTCATTTACGGATTTCAAAAATAATTACCAAAACCTTGGGAAACGCATAAAATACAAAATTTGAATAAAAATGATTCTTTAAAATATCGTAAAATTATCCATCTTGCCCCCGGTCTCCGTTTTAACTACCGTCGGTTTCTAAAAGTCGAAATCTTTATAAAAATGAGTTTAAAATCATTTTTAAAACAAGTTAATTTGTTGGGGCTATGGGGGTGGGCGAAAACGAGTTTTTTCATTCAAAACGAAAAGGGTTTGTTTGAAAACCTAAAAATTGATGTTCGTTCCTTGCTCGCTCTAAATCAAGGGAAGAAATAAGCTAGAAGTAAGGATTGTAACATGTTCTTTCTATCCAAGAGAAGAGTCAAAAAAGCAGTTCGAGACAAAAATGGCTCCCGGATGGCAAAAATGACATTTTTAGAAGCCGTCATTTTCAGCAAAAAGTATCGTGGGTTCAAGGCAGTCATTTTGGTGCATTCACAAAGAAAAGTGGTTTTCAAGAAAATACCTACACTTGTGCCTACGCTTTCAGAATCAAAAAGTGGCTGGAAAATGCATTTCTATACTTGAAGGTACGCTTAATTTTCGGCTAATTCCCTAATGACCACACTTAATAGCCATAACCCACATCACAAGTCAGAATGAAAGAATTCGAAGTCTACATTAAAGCGCACTTAGGCGAAACATGTCATAGTTTTATCAAAGTACATAGTTTTATATTTCCGGCACCGAAGTGCACGAAAAGAATATAATCTCCACGCATAACACTCTGAGGGACATACATAAAATGTAAACTACCTGACTAACATACTAACCGGAAAAAAAAGTTTTTAAACATGTGATTACAAGTTCACAAATAGGAAACACGTGTACATAAGTCTATCATATTGATACTCCACAAAAGTGATACGATCCGCCACCCATGCACAAAAGGGTGGACAAGTGCTACACATCCACGGAGAGATTACGGAACTCTCCCAACGGAATCATAACCTGAAAAATATATAAAGTTGTGGGATGAGCTCACTAGCCCAGTAGAGGAAGCGTCATCACCTCAATTTCGGTAGTCCTAGTGGTACAACCCACCCAACGCACATGCTACTAATCCTAGGTTAATCTCTTATCCCACATGACTCTCACGCCAATCCGGGACCCCATCGAATCCAACAAGCAATTTTTCCAACATGCTCACATTATAGTCATTAAAATATAGCATGCTTCAACATCAAAATCATAATCACATATATAGCAATTCAAATGTAATGTGACACAACACCACCTGTGGTACACACACGACCACACACCCTAACTCTAAGAGTCAACGGGATCATGCTTTAACCAAGGAAGGTAGAGTGTCGTACCGATCATTCCTTGAGAGATTTGTAGACTTAACGAGGGATATCGTAAATACTAACACGGTTGTGAAAATAGGGTTTGGAACAAGTCCTCCCCCTATCGTCTCTGTTTATCGGAAGACTAGTTTCGTTGGAGCGAGAAACACCACCTGGCCAGTTTTTACGACGATCTGACACAAAATAAGTCACACGTGGTTACATGACCAGCATAGTCCAACACCAATGTACTCAACGCGACAAGGTGTACTCAATATGCAAAAATCTCATTTTAACCACGTCTCATCATAATACATGCTTTATATCATTATGCATTATATTATGTCCATATTATTAAAATAATTCCACATATATAAACAATAATCCACAACAAACATTAATATCACAAAATCATGTTTCTTAAGGGCCTAGTTCATCGTCTAAGTTGTCAAGACTCAACTCGCATATATATATAGAGATGACATATATACACATAGATGCACATACCTTCGTACAAAAACTAAAACAACTCATTTTTCCCATACCTCAATCCAAGCAAAGCTAACCAAGAGATACTAAAGAGGTCCAAACAAGGTCACCAATGTCAAGTGTGCCTCCATGAATAAGTTGGTTGCACAACCTTCATAATTCTATTCAATACACCATATAATGGAAACAAGATTACAATGGTGTTAAGAACAAGCCTACAATTATCAAAAGTGGCTCCAACCGCATGAAATAAACCAAACCCTAAGGATAGCTAAACTAGGGTTCTTGAAAGAGAATTCAAATGGAAGGATGAACTTACCAAAGTATCACTTAAGAGAACCAAGAACCACTCCAACAAGGCCTCATAGGTGAAAGTTTCAAATCTTGCACCTTGAATAAACATATATCCAAGAAAAGGGACAACATACTAAGATTTGGAACTAAAATCTTAGGAAATGAAATATTAGGGTTTGGGAAGAGAATAAACCACAAGAGTGAGAACCACTTACCAATCCTTAGGTTGAATTGAAGGCAAGAACACCACCTCCAACTTTCATGTTCAAGGCTTAACCAAATTCCAAGCAAAAAATGATGAAATCAAGGCAAATGTGGAGAGGAAAAGACGGAAAAGAGAGAAATGTGAGAGATAGAATATGAGTGGTTATGAGAGAAGTCTTCATGTGGAAGACTTAAGTAAATGTAGAGATTTCCCACTATCTCTCACACTCATCAAATAGCCTACAATTATTATGGAAGAAAATGGAAGAGATCCAAGGGTTGTAATGTGGTCTTGAGTTTGGAAGACAAAAACATTACATACATGTATATGTAATAACACCCACTTGAGATTTGATCCAATGGTGATGAGTAAAGCTAGAAACAAGTGGAACTTGATCCAAGGGCCACAAAGTAGTCTTGCAAAGGAAGACCAAAATTGTAGAGATTCTCCACTCACCAACCTTCATAATCCAAGGGTTGAGATTGAGTTAGAAAAGAAGGAAGGAATCCATGCAAGGGTCCAAATGAAGTCTTGCAAGAAAGACTAAAACATAAAACATATAAAGCTAACTCAATGCCAAACAAGACCTTTGCATCTAAGAGTTGAGATTAAAGATGGGAGAAGGTGGGTTTGATCCAAGGGCTCACAAGGTGACAACACTAAAGGTGGTCATAAAAGTTAAAGATATTTAACTCAATCACCACTTATTTACAAGTGTGCCATTATGATAAAATTTTACCATTTAATCCAATTCTTATACATAATCACTACAATGTCACTCTAATGTCTTTCCAACACTTAGCGAAATTCTAGCATTTCCCACTATCTCAATACTTTAATGAAAATACTATCCCCTAGGTTATTAAATTTCTGAATTCGTTTTCAACACTTTTCATTATTCACAAAATGAAAATACAACATGCAACTTACGAAATTTAATTAACATGTAAAACACATAAGTCGTGTTAAACACATAAACATATTAAGCACATAATCACATAAGCACTTAATAAAGAAAAAATAAAAATAAAATAAAAGTTCTAATTATGACGTAAAAATATCGGCCGTGGACGGGCGAATGCGTGAACAAGTTGGCGAGCGAAGGGTTTGGTGTAGCCGAGTGGCCAAGTCAACTCAGTAGCTGCATTTTATCTTCCATGAGAAGAGATTGGTTTGAAGCTTGACAGAGAGACCTTTGCGAGGTGAAATCACGATAGAGAGAGAGGGGGAGGGAGAGCTCGAAAGAGAGACGAAAGCTCTGATAAGAAAACACATCTGAAATTGCAAATTATGATTGCGAGGAAGAAAAATTGAAGATCCAGATCAGTGGAGGTAGAGGTTGCCGAAGACGTGAAGGGCAGTGATGAAGCCGATGAATCAGAGGCGTTTGACAAAGACGGTCTTGGGTGTATGTCTGTTTATGAGATAGAGATCAAGAAGGAGAGCTTGGCGGTGCAAGTGAGGGTAGCGAGTCTGCAGACTCGGACCGGGTTTAGACCAGATCTGGATAAGATGTTACAACGAGCTCGATATAGAAACCTTAGCTATGTGAAATCGCGATAGAGAGAGTGTGAGAGAGATAGAGATCGAGAGCGTGAGCGTGAAAAGGGGATCTGATTTATTTTTTGTTTTTTTAATATATATTCATTGGTGTATATATATATATATATAAATATATATTTATATTTTGTGTCAACAGAAACTTGAAGGAAGAGAAAAAGGAAAACGTTGTTTTGTGTTATACCAGCCCCTGAAAAAAGCTAACATTAGACCATTTTTATATTTATATATATGAATATAAATACGTATATAATATAGACTAGACATAAAGTATGTCTTACACATCTTTCCTCATTAAAAGGTGTGTCTGAACAGTGGCAAAAAGATAAGGCATTAGGGAAATTATTGGCCGATCATGCTTCTCAACCTAAAAATTAGAGATGAGAGAGAAAATAACTCTTTGATGAGAGTTAAATATATATATATATATATATATATATTATCTTCAGAGTTCGAATACAGAGTAGTGTTAGTTTTAAGGGTACAACAAAATAACATTTTGAGATCAAATATTGACTTTAAAACATACTAGAGATGAGTTCATGTAGTAGAAAATAAAATGACATAACAGTAGCACTGATTTTGTCATGTAAGCATAGGAAAACTAGATTTAGTATATGAAGAATAGGATTGAAAGTTGAACTTGGAACGAACTCACTGATTGTTTGTGCTATGAGCTTTCCAGATTCATCGGCTTGATGGGATATCCCCAGCAGAGTTACCAATTGAAGAGGGTTCAATACAATTTATTTTAATGAGGATATCACACAACAAATATGATGGATCTAGAAATACTCTTACAACATAGTATGATTCAAGATGGAATGAGAGAGCTGGAAGCCCAAGCGAATTCGAGAGCGAGATATAAATAAAAGTGATAGTCATCTTGCAAAATACCAATAATCCCTTTTTTATGAAGTGTTTGTGAAGTGTTTTTGTGGGAGAGAGATCTGTTGCTCTCATGACTTAAATTCAAGTTTAGCCAACCCCTTATCCTCTTCCCTTGACCTCCTTTTATAGGCCAAGGAAAATAGTTTGTAATGTCATCGTGACATCACATTTGGGTTAAAACCAATTAAAAGAGATTAATCTTTCAATTAATCACAAAGTGATGTGCGGGAGTTAAAATGGTAAATCTATCTCTCGAGTCAAATTGATAATCAACCCGACGAATCCTGGACTTCATCCACCAAACCAAGTACCTCCTCGGATCCCAGTAATGCTTTAGTCCTGCTCTCAACTCAGTCTTCAATTTGATGACGTGGCGTGTGTCACGTGTCCATTGAATGTTGACCGTTTGACCAGGTTGTATGGACCATTCCGATGATGTGGTGTTGTCATGTGAATCGAGATATGAGACCACCTACATAAGTATAGTTTAATTTTAAGGCAATTCAATTATTTAGTGGGTTATATATCAATACTTGTGATTTAGAATAATGGCCTTCTATATTTATTATAAATTTTTATTTATTTCATCAATAAAAAATAAGATTGATACTTAAATATTAAACAATATGTGATTCCATTTATTGATAACAAATATAACTTAATGAAAAAAATAAGAAAAAAATTATAAAAATTTATTAATATATTATAGGCATATATATATTTTTAAGGCTATTGTAGTTTATATTTGTATATTAAAATCTAAAACAATTAATAAATGTAGTTTTTTCCCCTTTTTTATTTTTTCTAACCTACTGAAGAGTTTCATGATTTATGCGGCCACAAAATTATTGTTTAATTGTTAAATTGTTATGGTTAGGCAACAAGTTTTTTCAAAGGTGAACGACTTAATTGTTGCTATATTTATAGTGACTTGAAGGGTAATAATAATGGTGAAACCATTTATTATAATTATATTTGCCTACGAGTATATGGCAACCGCTTGGACAATATATATATGTTTTACATATATTCTTCTATTATGTGTATATATATATAAATATATCATGCATACAAATATATATATTGCAATAATAAAAGGAAACTGACCCGAAATTTTAATAGTAGCAGAAGAACAGAAATAATCCGAGCCCTGTGTGATACCACAGTTTCCTTAAGGCAAAATTGTTCCCTCTACGGTGCTTAAGGATTCTGAACAAATGCCTCCCAAGATAGAACGGATTTCGCCTTCACTGTTGCAGCACTGCAATGGTGAAGACCGGCGAACTCAAGTTCTGTGTTTGTACTCAAACCCAAACCAGACCTATGTATATGTATATGTGTATATGCGAATGCGAATGTTGGGAGAATATTTTTCTAGCAAAATAAAAAGCGTGTATTGAATGAACTGCAAATAGCCTATACATATAGAGTATGGATAGGTATTTCAACTGAACTGATATCATTTCCAATGGGTGTGCAAACTGTATATACACTGGTTGCATACAAAACTGTATACGTATCTCTTCAGAAGAGATATTTGCAGTTTTGGCAAAAAAGAAAAATAAAATGGGTAGAACCGATGACCCACCCACCCGTACTGTGCCACGACCACGGCCCGGACCGGGCGGGCGGGGCGCGCGCGTGTGTGGTTCGGTTAAGGCTTGCATGGTTCATGCATGGTCTAGCTCTCCTCCCATGCCTCTAGTTATTCAAGTCACCCATTCTATGCAACCATATATAAACACCTTTACACTTCACTTTATTTCCAATGTGGGACAAACATTCTTACCCAAGTTCAAGTGGGTCACTTTTAGAGATAATTTCTCATTCAATAATGAATAGTTTTGAACATGTAATTTTTGAACATGTAATTATACCAACTTGATCTCCTCACCAAGGAGAACACATTAGTGCTTGGTCCCGTTAAAATCGGAGTTTGGGTCCCATAATTAATTAAGCTCAAAGTTGAGTTTAATTACTGTTTTTTCCAAACTATTTCCAGCAATCCCCCACATGAATGGAAATTAGCAGTTCAAAATGCAGATGAATATGCAGACACTAGTTCGAGTACAATGAAAGGTTACTGTATCAAGATAAGTAGCCTTAGAGCCTTGAACTTTCCCTTGTGAAAGACTATCGGATTTACTGGCTGATCAGTGGACGTGATGCCTTGAACTGTCAGCTGTTTGTGTAAACCAAGACAATAGACTTCACACAGTTCCCCTTCGAACACAGTTGGTTTTCATGTTTGTGTCCATTTTGGCCTTGGACACCACTTGGTTTCATGAGTATTTGTCAGAGAATTCCGCCTTAAAAAATTCTCCTAGAAACGGCCCCTTCTACTCACATAGGTGATTCTATTAGGAGTTCTTCCTCACTTGGATTTGTCCAAGTCATGAACATCATTAAAAGCATAGCTTACCCTAAAATATGCACTGTCTCATCATAGGAATGGGAAGGAGTTTTGTTTTCATCTCCACAGTGCTTTTAACTAAGTCACGCACAATTCGGTTGTCCCTTTGAACCTAGATCTTGGGATCTCCAGTCAACTAGGTTGGGTTGCCATTATGGTGTCTTTTAACCCAGAGGCTTCAAGCCCATTCCCCTCGATGATCTTTCAACTTGCTCTCTTGCCAAACCTTTAGTTAACGGATCCGCTATATTATCCTTAGACTTTACATAGTCAATGGATATTATACCATTCGAGAGCAATTGTTTTACGGTATTATGTCTACGACGAATATGTCTAGACTTACCATTATACATGTGATTTTGAGCCCTTCCAATCGTAGATTGACTATCACAATGTATACAAATAGCTGGCACTGGTTTCTGCCAGTTTGGAATGTCCTCTAGAAAGTTACGAAGCCATTATGCTTCTTTTCCAGCTTTGTCCAATGCAATGAATTCAGATTCCATTGTGGACCGAGCAATACATGTTTGCTTTAAGGACTTCCATGACACAGCTGCACTTCCAAGAGTAAAAATATATCCACTAGTGGATTTTGAATCATTGGAATCAGAAATCCAATTAGCATCATTATATCCTTCAAGTACAGTTGGATATCTAGTATAATGCAAACCATAATTTTGAGTATACTTCAAGTATCCCAAAACTCTTAGTATTGCATTCCAGTGACATTTACCTGGGTTACTTGTGTATCGACTCAGCTTACTCACAGAGTATGCTATGCCAGGTCGAGTACAATTCATAACATACATTAAACTTCCTATGATCCGAGCATATTCCAATTGTGAAATACCTTCATCTTTGTTCGTAGAAAGTTTAATGTTTACATCCACAGGTGTTCGTGTTGGACTTATCCTATACTTCTTAAACTTGTCACACATTTTCTCTATATAGTGAGATTAGGATAATACAAGTCCTTCTGATGTTCTAGAAATTTTAATTCCTAAAATAACATCAGCTATGCCAAGATCTTTCATGTCAAATCTACTATTTAGCATTTGTTTAATAGAATTGATTACATCATTATTATTGCCTATAATAAGCATGTCATCTACATATAGACATAAAATGACATACGCATTATGATAAGTCTTGACATAAACACACTTGTCACATTCATTTATTTTGAACCCATTTGACATCATGACACTGTCAAATTTCTCATGCCATTGTTTTGGCGTTTGCTTTAGTCCATACAACGACTTTACAAGTCTACACACTTTTCTCTCTTGGCCAGGAGAAATGAACCCCTCGGGTTGTTCCATGTATATTTCTTCATCTAATTCACCATTTAGAAATGCTGTTTTTACATCCATTTGATGTATTTCTAAACCATTTAACGCTGCTATAGCAATTAGCATGCGAATGGACGTTATTCTAGTAACTGGTGAATAAGTGTCAAAATAATCCAACCCTTCCTTTTGCCTATAGCCTTTAGCTACAAGTCTTGCCTTATACTTGTCAATTGATCCATCAGCCTTCATCTTCTTCTTGAAGATCCACTTACATCCCAATGGTTTATTACCTGGTGGAAGATCTACCAGTTCCCATGTATGATTTTGCATAATGGACTCAATTTCACTATTCACAGCTTCTTTCCAATAGACTGCTTCAGGTGAAAACATAGCCTCCTTATAAGTTTGAGGTTCATTCTCTACCAGATTGATAACAAAATTTGGCCCAAAAGACTTAGTGAATCTTGTTCTTTTGCTTTGTCTAGGTTCTATAGATTCTTCGTCTATAGGTTCCTGACTATCTTGAGTCATATCACCAAATGACCTTTTCTGTGAGCTTGAATCTGATGTCCTTTTATATGGAAATACATTTTCAAAGAATGTAGCATTCCTTGATTCAATTATCGTATTGACATGTACATCAGAAATCTCAGATTTATTAACAAGAAATCGATATGCACTACTATTGTTGGCATAACCAATGAATACACAATCCACGATTTTAGGTCCTATTTTCACCTTTTTAGGTTTAGGAATTGCCACCTTTGCTAAGCACCCCCACACTTTTAAGTATTTATAGGAAGGCTTATAGCCTTTCCATAACTCATATGGGGTTTTAAAAGTTTTCTTTTGAGGCAATTTATTAAGAATGTAATTAGCAGAAAGTATAGCTTCCCCCCACAAATTTTGTGATACTCCCGAACTTAACAGAAATGCATTCATCATTTCTTTTAAAGTTCGGTTTTTCCTTTCAGCTACACCATTCGATTGAGGTGAGTAGGGAGCTGTAGTTTGGTGAATAATTCCATGTTCTTTACAGAACTCCTCAAAAGGAAATTCATACTCACCACCCCTATCACTTCTTATAGCTTTGATTTTTCTGCTAAATTGATTCTCAACTTCAGTTTTATATTGTTTGAAAATATCAATAGCCTCATCCTTGCTTCTTAGCAAATAAACATAGCAATATCAAGTGCAATCATCTATAAAAGTAATAAAATACTTTTTTCCTCCTCTAGTTTCCAAGAACTTTAGATCACATATATCAGTATGAACTAGTTCTAGAGGCTCACTACATCTTTCAACTTTTTGAAAGGATTTCCTTGTTAATTTAGATTCTACACAAGTCTCACATTTATGATTTGGGTCAATTTTATACTTAGGCAAATCATTTAAATTAATTAATCTACGTAAAGTATCATAATTAACATGGCCTAATCTAGCATGCCAAATATCAAAAGACTCAAGCATATAAGCAGAAGAAACTGTGTTATTAATCTTATTAGCTGTGGGTACAACAGTCATTACATTGAGCTTAAACAGCCCATCACTGAGATATCCTTTTCCTACATACATCTCATTCTTTGTAAGTACAAACTTATCAGATACAAAGACTAATTTAAAGTCATTTTTGCTTAGCAGAGATCCAGACACCAGGTTCTTGCGAATATCCGGCACATGTAGCACATTATTCAGAGTCACCTCTTTTCCAGAAGTCATTTTCAGGATCACTTTTCCACTACCTTCTACCTTAGAAGATGAAGAATTACCCATAAAGAGTTGTTCTCCATTTTTCATAGGTTGATAAGCAGTGAACATCCACCTATTGGCACAGATGTGACGAGTAGCACCAGTGTCCACCCACCACTCTTTGTTATTGCCCACCAAATTGCACTCTGAAACCACAGCAGCAAGATTCATGTCGCCTACATCATTTGCAAGTCGATCTGCCTCAGTCACATTCGTTTGGGGTCTAGTGTTCCTGAAGTTCCTTGGCTTTCGACAGTCTTTAGAGAGATGTCCCAGCTTTCCACAATTGAAGCACTTGCCTTTAAACTTCTTAGATCCTTTACTTGGACCTTCATCACTGAACTTTCTCTTTTTAGTCTTTGAAGATGATCCTTCCTCCACAATATTTGCTTTTGACTCCATAGGATGCCATGCACTACTTTTCTTTTCAGACTTACGATTGTCCTCTTCAATTCTCAGGCGAACTATCAACTCTTCAAGAGTCATCTCCTTGCGTTTATGCTTCAGGTAGTTCTTAAAATCTTTCCAAAGTGGTGGTAGTTTTTCAACTATAGCTGCCACTTGGAATGACTCACTAAGAGACATACCTTCTGCATGAATATCATGAAGAAGCACTTGAAGTTGTTGCACTTGGCTGAGTATAGTTTTGGAATCAAACATTTTAAAATCTAAGAACTTGCCAACAATGAATTTCTTCGTGCCAACATCCTCAGTTTTATACTTTTTATCCAATGATTCCCATAATTCCTTTGCAGTTTGCACACCACTATATACATTATACAGTGTGTTATCTAATCCATTTAGGATATAGTTCATGCACAAGAAATCAGAATGCTTCCATGCATCCACTGCAGCCAGTTTATCTTTATCAGTTTCATCCTCGACCACTGATGGAATTGCTTCCATTAAAAACTTGGCCAGATTCAAAGTAGTAAGATAAAACAACATCTTTTGTTGTCAACGCTTAAAATCAGAGCCATTAAATTTTTCAGGCTTCTCCCCATATGGGACATATATTGTAGTTGGATTACCAGTAGTCATTTCTGTTACACAAACAGAAATCTGCTTAATGTACTGTTTAAGTTTTCCCACACAATAATATAATAACAAACTCACGTACATATAATAAACCAACCAAGGATGATATCTATATATATATATAATTCCGAAAAACAAAGTCCAGTAATATATATATATATATATATATATATATGTGAACAGTTTATAAAATTAAATATATATATATATACTAATTTCAGAATATAATGTATATATATATGTATAGAACCGAAGATATATATAATATTATATATACCAAATATATATATATATATATATATATATATAGCAGAATATAAAAAACAGTGTTATATATATATGGCAATATATATATATATATCACAGAATAAAATCAGAATATAATGTTATATATATATATATATATAACAGAATAGTATATGTATATATATATATATTAGAATGGAAAGATATATACTACAGAATTTAATTTACCAGAATATATATATGTATAACAGAATATAAATTATGTATATATATATATATATATATATATATCAGAATGTAAAATGATAACAGAATGAAACTTCAGTATATATATATAATAGAATATCAGTATATATATAACACAGAATAATAAGTATCAGAATATATGTATATAACAGAATGTTATTCAGTATATATATATATATCAGATAATATGAACAGGGCATATATATATATATAACATGTAATTTCAGAAATTGACTACTAACGTACAGTAGTAATAGATAAACCAAATTCAGAATATGCAATGTATATATCTAGACAGTAGTATAACAATGTATCCTAAATCACTTATATAATTAACGAACGTACAGTAGTAACTAAACACAAAGATGTATCCTAATTGAAATACTATGTAATATAAACTGTGTTAATCCAGGACTCTATTTTAAACAATTTACACAGAATAGAAAGCAAGTTACATACAAATTTGAAACAGCAGTACATAAATATCAATTCGAACCAAAATTGTACATGTTCGTAAACATATATATATATATAGTCACAAAACAGATATAAATATGTATGTACTGAATAATATATATAAATATGCTTGCATATATATATATATATATATGTATATGTACGAACTATATATATACATGTGTAAGCAATATATGTATATACTGTATAATATGCAAACAGTTTATATATATATATATTTGTACGAATATACTTATATAAATCTAACAGAATATATACGAATAAAACAAAATTTTGCCTTAAGATTGTTTTACATATATGCTTCTGTTATGTGTATATATATATAAATATATCATGCATACAAATATATATATTGCAAGAATAAAAGGAAACTGACCCGAAATTTCAATAGTAGCAGAAGAACATAAATAATCCGAGCCCTGTGTGATACCACAGTTTCCTTAAGGCAAAATTGCTCCCTTTACGGTGCTTAAGGATTCTGAACAAATGCCTCCCAAGATAAAACGGATTTCGCCTTCACTGTTGTAGCACTGCAATGGTGAACACCGGCGAACTCAAGTTCTGTGTTTGTACTCAAACCCAAACCAGACCTATGTATATGTATATGTGTATATGCGAATGCGAATGTTGGGAGAATATTTTTCTGGCAGAATAAAAAGCGTGTATTGAATGAACTGCAAATAGCCTATACATATAGAGTATGAATAGGTATTTCAACTGAACTGATATCCTTTCCAATGGGTGTGCAAACTGTATATACACTGGTTGCATACAAAACTGTATATGTATCTCTTCAGAAGAGATATTTGCAGTTTTGGCAAAAAAGAAAAATAAAATGGGTAGAACCGATGACCCACCCCCCCGCACTGCGCTACGGCCACGGCCCGGACCGGGCGGGCGGCGCGCGCGCGTGTGTGGTTCGGCTAAGGCTTGCATGGTTCATGCATGGTCTAGCTCTCCTCCCATGCCTCTAGTTATTCAAGTCACCCATTCTATGCAACCATATATAAACACCTTTACACTTCACTTTATTTCCAATGTGGGACAAACATTCTTACCCAAGTTCAAGTGGGTCACTTTTTGATATAATTTCTCATTCAATAATGAATAGTTTTGAACATGTAATTATACCAACTTGATCTCCTCACCAAGAAGAACACATTAGTGCTTGGTCCCGTTAAAATCGGAGTTCGGGTCCTATAATTAATTAAGCTCAAAGTTGAGTTTAATTACTGTTTTTTCCAAACTATTTCCAGCAATATATATTTTAATTATTATCTTTGCCTAGAGATCGGAGCGGAACATGTTACCTTCGTTATGATCGGACCACCCTGCCTACCCGACCTGGACCCAGACTCGTTCCGGGTGAGGACACCCAGACGAGCGTTTGGTATGACACCAGATCAAAGACTGAGTTTAGCTCTGATACCAACTATAACGGGTCGAATACTTCACGGTACAACCCAAAAGCTTAAAGTGATGGGTGAGACTAACATCCATTCATTATATACCCATTTACTTTCTCATCCGGATCCGATGTGGGACAAACACCTTTAACATTAAGGCCTAGGGGTTTCTTATATATGTATTGTATATTTTTAAATAAAAAAAATTATGTTTTTTTTTTGTGTGCCTATAATAGGTTCAAAATCCTCCCAATTTCACCCTCCTAAAATCTCTTTGATTCTTCTTTCTTTATTTGCTCTTAATTTTTATTTTATTTGCAAAATTTTGTATTCTTAAATCTCCCTTTTTTTTTTGTTCGTTCTTTAATTTTTTAATTGATCTTATTTTGTTCTAGGTTAAATTATTGTGCTATCCCCTAAGATTTGAGCAAATTATATATAGATGAAGCATCTGAGGCTTCTGAGCTGTATTACTTTGACCTCCTTAATATATATGTAATTTCTTTTTACTCTTTTTTTATTATTATTATAATGGCTTTTATTTTTGTCTTCTCATGTAAGATAGGGGTAACTTGGTCCATTATAAAAAATACGACGATGGGGAAGGCAGTCATTGTACAAATCACCAAATTTTAAGGAAATTTAAAGTAATAAGTGTCAAACGTTCCATCAACGTGTGATTTATTCAAACCTCATGAGAAATTTATCCAAAATTTCATTATTTGATCTTATTTTATTTTATTTCCTTGTTTGATATTCATTTATTCTATTTTTTTATGGAAAGTTTTTTTTGCTAATTTTTATTACAATTCTTCAAATGATTTTTTTAGGTAAAATGTCTTTTACACATGTAAAGATTGGATGATAGAATTTAATAACAAATTTAATTTAATCAATTAGGATATTTTTTTATTATACAATTTTTTTCTTTTTCAAATTAAAAAGAAATTTTTATTATATTACAAATTATGTAAACGTAATACTTCTAGTTTACTAAATATGTTGATTTACTATTAAATAATTCTAATAATCAGAACAAAAAAAGTATACGGTAGTAATTATTTATCACTCGTTAGTGGTTTCTCATAGTAAAACCAAAATCTTTGGTTGGTGTTGACTGGGCGCTGTAAGCACAGTAATGAATTCCTTGAAACCTACTTTTCGGTGAGTATTTATGACAGTTTGTACAATCAGTGGCCGCAAATTCATTACATGTCGATATAGAAATAGACAATACCAAGTAGCCAACAGTCTAACACTGTCCTCGTGACTTTGAATCTATGAGGCAGGACACTGCGTTTAGGGTTATCATACTTGTATTCGATACACGTATTTATGTCGGATACGCGGATATATTAAAAATATGTGTTCGATACGTAAAAAATAGAACTTAATTTTTTTTTATATTGGACATGTGCGTGTCGGACACATGGTGGATCGGTTGATTCCATAAAAGATAGAAAATTTATGAAGAGCAAGCACGGACTGGCAGCAAGAAGTCAATTGAATGGCCAAAGCATCAGTTACTTCCACTTGTGGCCTTCTTCGACCGCCTTGATCTTTCTTTATCTCAAACCCCGCCTTTTTTCTTCTCTTCATGTATGTGGGCTGCCTGCCCCGTCCCTAATAGACGAACAAGAACAAGCTGAAGAAAGGCGCGCGAGAAAGAGTTGAGTATCAACTCACCTCCCCTCTTCCACAGGTAGGCGAAGGCAGGGAGGGCCGGAAACCCCAACGGGAAAGTTGGTAATTTGGTAGATCATTTATGGAACTTCAACACCCTTAATTCAATCTTTTGTTTTGAAGATAATTGAGGATCTTGGTTCCTTCTCATCTTGTGAGAGGAATTGAAACACATATTCATTTATCCACTATATGAATAAGAACAATATAACACCACAAAGAGTCAAAAATTTGATAATTTTACATTCCAATATTTGTTTTTAATAATAATAAAAAAGTCTACTATATAATGAGAGAGAGACTAAGATGTCGGATATTGCAGGAGATGCATTTGATTACTTGAATGATAGTGAAAGGAAGAATTTTGAACATGTTAAATATTTCATTTAACATATTTGTTTATTTTTTTATATAAATTTATTTATTTCATATTGTTAAAGTGATAAATGAAGTATTTATATAATATAATATATATAAATTATATTTTTTCATAAATATATCGGAGACGTATCGTATCCTATTTTTTTAAAATTTACTATGTCGTGTCCACTCAGTGCTTCATAGCTTTGAATTCTCTCCTTTGTAATTCTCCCAAAAATATCTGAGCCATAGTTCAAACTGAGTCAAGGAAGAGGTATATAACTCTGCCTTAACGAGTGCCAAGAACAAAATATTATCCATTCCAACAAGGAATTAATTTCTGTTCAAACTTAAGGCGACTTTTTTTAGTTTTTTTTTTTTTAAAAAAGAAAATTCCGCCTAACACAGCCAATTGTGTGTTTTTTTTTTCTTGTAGGAGAGAAAAAAATATTAAATTTGTTTATATAGCCAATTGTGTTTCAATCACCTCTATTTATTTGAAACAAATATGATTATTTAGGGCATGTTTGGTCCACGTTTTATTTTGTGTTTTGTGTTTTTTTTTTTTTCACAACAAAAACATGTTTGGCACCGATGTTTATTTTTCTACAATAGAAAAATATAAAGCAAATAGTGTCAGTTTTAGAAAGTATCAAAATAATATATATATATTTTTGTATTTTTTGGTACTATTTAAAAATATACCATTGTAGCAGAGGAAATAAGTGACCAAAACAAAGAACAAAAGTATTAGCAGCAAAAGTGTTTCCAGCTTTCAGTTTTGACTCACAACATTCCACAACAAAAACATAAATTTTTATTTTATAAAATTCATAACACGAAAGCAAAAGTACGAACCAAACTAGTCCTTGGTGGTTGCTGATCAGTAAGGGTCATACATATTGTTTATAAGCAACCCAGTAATCATTTCTTGATGAGATATGATCATTCAATCTCTTGATCTATAGTACTTTATTACAAGCAACAACTATCTTAACAACGTACACATATATGTGACTCTTAAGACTGACATAAAAACACGCTAATGTATAACACAGACTCTCAAGTGGGACTCTGGCGAAGTCGAACACTGATCTTATTCTCCTCCTATTGTATCGAAATTTGCTAGCTCTCTCATCAATCTCACTTGACCCTGTAATATCAAAACCAAACCAAGTTAGTGACTTTCCAATTTTATGAGTAAGGAGACGCACAAAATATATGAATCGGTGGATGCATGTGAATGACATACATAAAGCATTTACAATAAATATTTAACAATGTGCGGCAAAAGATCATTTTCAAATACTTGTATATATATATAAAAAAATGGTATATAGATATGTTTGTATATTTTTTACTTGGAGCAGTCAGTGGAGGGGCTGATCTTGTAAGGAATTCTGACACCACATTTTCCTGGGAGGCCGGCGGCCAAAGCAGGGTTGATGCCAGAAATGCGAGTAGCAGCCGAAATCAAGCACCTACAAGCGGTTTGACGGTCAGGCGTGGTCCTGGCGGCGTTGTTGAGTGATCTGACTCCGTTGCAGCATTGCCCCGGCACACCGCCACCTCTCCTCAGGTAGCCGAGGCACGGAGCCATCGCGCCCTGAACCGTACCGCATGACACAGCCGCATCGGCACGGGGTGGTGCAAGTGCCACCACGGCCATGCACACAAGGACCATACATGCAAGCTTCAGCATTGCCATCGTAAGTTGAAAGTACTGGAGAGATACTAAATGATAGTACTATATTTGGAAATATGTGTTTATTTGTGTGTGAAAAAGCTTTGAAGGGGTGGTGTTTATATAGGGAAATATAGATATATGTGTGTGTCTGTGTGAAGCGAAGACAGTGTGTGCGACAGTGGTTGGTTTGCTTGGGCTGGCTTTAATTCGGTGATTTGATTGGGCGCTACTATTTTTTCTATTTTTTGACCATGTATTAAATGTTAAATGATCTTAGAGCCGACTATATACAAATTAAAGTATATCATGTTGGAATTTGGCAAAACTTTTTGAAGGTATTATTGGTTTCAACATCAATTCTAGCACATGGTACATGTGGAGTTGAATTTTGAAGATGGTCAACCAATAAAGACTTTGTGAAAGTTAGGTTGCCAAATGTTTGGTGAAGACTTTGAAAATGAAGTAGCCAAATGAGACTTAAATGGTAGTTAGGTGGCAAACCAATTTTGAATTGTTTGGTCACTTCTAATGCCTATAAATATAGGTGTTAGAAATGAAGCAAGACACACCAAAACTTGTAATCCCAAAAAAGAGAAAAGCTTCAGTGATAAGCTTTGTGAGGGAGAGAATTTTGTGGGAAAATTCTCTTGGGTTTGTATTTGTTCTTGTGGGTGTTTTTGGGGTGAGAGAAAATTACCGAGAGTGTGGTTGTAATAATTTTCCACATAGTGAATTTTTCTCTGGTTATCTTTGACAACGACAGTGGTTTTTCTCCGGTTTGGAGTTTTCCACTATAAATCTTTGTGTCGTATTTTCTATTTCTCTATTCTTTGATTTTCTGCAAAGGAGGATCCTGCGATAGGGAATTTGTGATTGTCCAAATAATCCAAATTTCCTAACAATTGGTATCAGAGCTTTGGTTCCTTGGTGTACTTTTGGTGGTGGATCCCGATGATCCAGAGAAGCCAGTTTCAAAGTACGGAAACAGATATGTTAAGAAGTTGTTTCAAACTCTATCGAGTTTGAGGTGGAGAAATTTGATGGGTAGATTGATATTGGCTTGTGGAGAATGAAGTCAATGATAGTCAATCCGGTTTACACAGGGATTTGAAGGTGTGGACAATCTTGGCACCTGGAGAAAAAATTGTCGGTGGAGCGGGTTCGGCAAATTGTTCCAAAATCAGTAAATGGAGATGCTGATATTGTCGCCAACAGTGGGTCTTTTTTCTCCATAAGAGACTGTGGTGGTCCTTTTGGCATGT
Organism: Cornus suecica; assembly: GCA_963922005.1. Classification (NCBI taxonomy): domain Eukaryota; kingdom Viridiplantae; phylum Streptophyta; class Magnoliopsida; order Cornales; family Cornaceae; genus Cornus; species Cornus suecica. Next base: position 72,291,843 of record OY998244.1, on the reverse strand, counting down.
TATTGATTTCCGGGTTGCCATGGAAGATGACGTGTTACTACTAGCGGGTCCACAAATTTGCATACGGGCATTGGTTGGCGTTGATGCATGGTATGTGGTGGAATTGATGTCGATGACTGATGAACTTCCTGGAAAGCCAACGTGGAAGTTGCACCATAATTTCAGCGGATTAGTTCGACATGAGCCGAGGTAAAATTCTTAGAATCGTTGATTCTAAGTGTGTGTACTCTTTATGGTGGAGTATGATAATTCTCTGTGTTGAGAATTATGACTGTTGGTGAAGACAGTGTTTGTAGCAGAAGCTATGATGTTCTTCTTTTGCATCAAGGTGGGGCAACAGAAGTGGAGAATTTTTGCCAAAGGTGGAGATTGTTGGAATTTGGCAAAACTTTTTGAAGGTATTATTGGTTTCAACATCAATTCTAGCACATGGTACATGTGGAGTTGAATTTTGAAGATGGTCAACCAATAAAGACTTTGTGAAAGTTAGGTTGCCAAATGTTTGGTGAAGACTTTGAAAATGAAGTAGCCAAATGAGACTTAAATGGTAGTTAGGTGGCAAACCAATTTTGAATTGTTTGGTCACTTCTAATGCCTATAAATATAGGTGTTAGAAATGAAGCAAGACACACCAAAACTTGTAATCCCAAAAAAGAGAAAAGCTTCAGTGATAAGCTTTGTGAGGGAGAGAATTTTGTGGGAAAATTCTCTTGGGTTTGTATTTGTTCTTGTGGGTGTTTTTGGGGTGAGAGAAAATTACCGAGAGTGTGGTTGTAATAATTTTCCACATAGTGAATTTTTCTCTGGTTATCTTTGACAACGACAGTGGTTTTTCTCCGGTTTGGAGTTTTCCACTATAAATCTTTGTGTCGTATTTTCTATTTCTCTGTTCTTTGATTTTCTGCAAAGGAGGATCCTGGGATAGGGAATTTGTGATTGTCCAAATAATCCAAATTTCCTAACATATCAATGACCAAACCATTCATGAGATGCATATCTAGACGAAATCTAAATCTATGACCAATTCTTACAAAACGATGAAAGTTGAACCAATGAGTAAGAATGTTAAAACTTTCAGATCAAACTCGATCTACCCTTTGATCTTCACAATAAGTGATACATTTAAAAGGTAAATGTATTTTCTTTTGTTACATTACCAAATTAATTTTTATTTTAAACTCATAAAATATAATTACATTTGATAATTCATTCCTTAAAATTCACCATCTCGATTCTTTTGGAAAAAATACATAAATTGGAATAGAGGACGTATTTTACAAGGTATATTACTTGGGTCATTCTCGAAGAGGATGAAATTTGTCTTCCCTAATTTGATCCAATGAAATGTGGACACGTGGATGAAAATTGATGTGAATTTATTATTTTATGCACACTTTTCTTATTAAAAATATTTTTAGCCATTTGTAAGAGTGTATAAAGTAGTCATTTTAGATGTGATTGCAGCTAACATCGTTCATTAATAGACAATAATTAAAATGTGGTATGTGTTTGTTAGGAAAATGTCTCAAATTTTATTATAATTAGGTTTCCTATTTAGAGATGTATTCTAAAATGAATTTCTTGTTAGAGAGTTTTATTCTCCAAAGAATTGTAATCATTGTCCAACAAGAAATTATGTTTTTCTTGTTGAACAAGAAAATGAGTTTAACTCTATAATTAAGGACCTAGGGTTTGTGTTGAGACTTAGAGAAGAGATGTGAGGAAAAGAGGAGAGGAAGAGGGTGTGAGGGTGTTATGTTTTTCACCTATGTAATATATTTCTAATAAATCTCTCCGTGGACGTAGGGCAAAGTTGGGGTTGAACCACATTAAATATTGCGTGTTATCTGTGTAATTTATGTGTGAGTAAAACAGGTGTCGATAATCTTGGGTGGGATTAATTCCCAAGTGTGAAATGAGAATTAATTTCTAACAAGTGGTATCAGAGCAATGTTAAAGCAGATCGGGATCAGAAAGTTCCAGGTTGAAGCAAAGAAGAATCTCGTACGTTCTGGCCCAGATTCGAATATCAAAGTTGTTCGAAATAAAAAACCAACCATACCAGGAGATTCGTATTGACAAGACAAGGCCGGGACAGTCAAGCACATCGTCGGAAACATCTGCATGCGCCCCTACGCGCCGCCTAAAGTTATCGCCAATTTTTTGGCTCCACGCGCAGCAGTTTCGTTTCAAATTATTTAGTGGAGCATCGTTAATCAAGACAAGGCTTATAATATATCAACAGAAATATATTTCGAATACGAACGTTTCGGAACAAAAATCATCCCCATAGGAGGGGGCACGCGCCAACACGCGCCCCGATAAGTTTCTAACGTAGTTAGTAATTTTTTGTCTTTTGTGATGATTAGTTTTTTTTGAGTCGTTTTGACGCGGTCAGAGGCGTTCTTGAGATTTTGGACTGCTCCGGACGCAACCATACGATTGATTTTGCGTTATTCGACTTTGAACATCTTGAATAGGCTCGGTGGAAGCTATGGGAGAAGAAAAGACAAAAAGGTCAGATTATAAAAGCTTGGTTAAGGCTGTTTTTTATGTCGATTAGGTGGAAGTTGTGTTCCGGTTGACGCATGGAGGCATTTGGCGCATAACGGCATGGTGGAGAGCGCGTAGCAGTGGTGTCTCGCTGGTGGCTCACATGTGCTAACGAAATGTTGGGTTTCAAGTTGATGATGATGTCGAGTCATTGAGTGAGACGACGAAAAGGCAGGTGGTCGGGACGAGGTTGAAGACGCTGGTGGGATGATATGTGAGGAAAGAATTCGAGGGTAATGGTGTATGTCCTTGGGAAGATTGTGTAAAGTTGATTATGAAGATGGGAACTGTGAGGATTTGGGACTTGGCGAAGTGAAAGAGTTTCTGATCAGTGGTGATAATTTTGATAGTGATTGGATAGTATAAAAAAAATAAAAAAATTTGAGATGATGAAGATTTGATGAAGGTGAAGATTGCGGCTTGGTATAGAGGTGATTGAGCTTGAAGAAGATAAATATGATGATGTAGATGAAGAAGATGAAGTGATCGCGGAGAAAGCACGCTCATGAAGATAGTGTTGAAGATAATGTTGATGTTGAAAAATGTTGAAGAAATGCATATAGTTACGGTGGAGGTGGAGCATGATGCGTGTAGATGAAAAAAAATAAATTGAAGAAGAAGAGTGCTGATGAAAAAGAATAAAATAATGAGTATAAGAGTGTTGATGCTTGAAGCAATGTGAAGCTTTGAGAAGATGATAGAATTCGAGCCAATGTGAAGATTGTTAGGAAAGTGTCTCAAATTCTATTGTAATTAGGTTTCCTATTTAGAGCTGTATTGTAAAAGGAATTTCTTGTTACTAAGGAATTGTAATCCTTGTCCAACAAGAAACTGAGTTTTTCTTTTTCAACAAGGAAATAGGTTTAACTCTATAAATAGAGACCTAAGATTTGTGTTGAGACTTAGAGAAGAGATGTGAGAAAAAAAAAAGATGAAGAATGTGTGAAGGTGATGTGTGTACCGGGTGAGGGTGATATGTTGTTCACCTATGTAATATCTTTCTAATAAATATTCCTTTTCTCCGTGGACGTAAGCCAAAGTTGGGGCTGAACCACGTTAAATATTGTGTGTTATCTGTGTGAGTAAAGACATGTGTCAATAATCTTGAGCAGGATTAATTTTCAGTGTGAGATGAGAATTAATTCCTAACAGTGTTGAGTGTACCTAATAAAAAAAAAATAAAAAAAAATAAACCAGTTCAATTATTGAGGATGAAATGCAGGACTCCAATCTTAATGATAATATGTTGTACTGACCTTGATCATCCTCATGCATGTCCAGTGTACTAGACTTCAAATTGATCCATAATTCCATGTGGCATTTATACATTACCATACATAACTAACCTGTAACCTGTAACCATATATATATATATATATATCTGAATGAGGAATTTTTAAAAATTCAGGATCCGTTATGATCATGAAAGTGTCACCACTATTCATATCAAGGGTCGATCACATGGAAGTGTCATATCAGTGTTTTGCATGGGGGTCGCTTGAAAATGATCTGAGCTCGAGCAATTAAGTTAACTAGATTAGGTTTTGGATACTTAGAGCATGGGCGAATCAAATTTGAGTATGCAAATTTAGTCATCAAGTTTGCTAAAAAAGAAAATCAGTCGTCAAGTTAGTCATAGACCCATCTTGTGCTAGGTCACAAATTAGAAAATCTATCCTCTCCAATTATATTCTCAGTGGATCCGTCAAGTGAGGGTTCCACATGTGAGATGGTGAATCTGAACCTTTGGATGCATGGTGGTGGACTCTACTAGATACATTATGCTGAGTCCTTGGGTGCATGGTAAATCTTGGCATTTGGATGCATGGTAAGACCCTCACTTGACCAATCGTGAGAGAGTACTTAGTGAAGAATCGGATTCCACAAATTAAGGAATTTTTATTTACGTCTGAGTAAGTTACTATGCGTCTGTATAATACCTTAAATATTTAATATTAGTGATGTCAAGTTCATCCTTTTCGTTGATGTAATTTAATCACGTATCCAAATTCTATTAAGGGAAAACTTTTTTTTTTTATTGGTAAGAAACTCACACGACACACACCCACAATTTCTACTAGGAGGCTTGAACCCCTCACCTTCTCACTTGGAGGGTGAGGTTATACCATTGCACCAAAGGTGCGCTGGTAAAGTTTCATATTTTATTTTAATAAAGTTAAACAAACTAATTACGGATGGGTAAACAATCATTATTGAGGTCTAAAATACTCTCCAAATATTTTTTTAAAGGTACCAAAATATCCACCGTGCTCCTCCACCCTCCGCCACCGTCCTCGTCCATCTTGCCACCCCCCACCAAATACCAAAATTTGGATTTATGAATATGATGGTGCTTTAGCAGCTTCTGCTTAATTTCAATATCCAGTTGTCTACGGAACTTGAATTTCATTGCTGATTTGGTCTGTTCTTGTTTTTTTTCAAACACTTTATTTCTACTAAGCACTCATTTTAAGAGAGGTTTATGTCCTATTACGCAGAGATTGTTTAACCAGGGAAAGGGAATAGATTGTGGTTTTGCTACTAATGATCAGTACAATGTCTATGATAGTAATTCCTCCTACATCACCTGCTTCACTTATGTTATATCCAACTGGTGAAATGATAAATACTATTGACTTGCTTATTGGTTGGGTAATGCATGCCTCTACAGGTTAATAGGCAAGATGTATGCAAAGAATGCGGTCAAGAGGCCGAAGCAGTTGATCACATATTGTGCAAATGCCCAATAGTTTAAGATTTATGGCAACTTAGCCCATTAAGATTCGATTGATTTTCTAACTCTCAAGTTACAAATTAGCAAAAGAGATGACTGCAATTATCAAAGAATTGAAAATTAGCAAAATGCTTTCAAGAGTGCGCGGGCCTCGCACCCTCTATATGTTAGCATATTTGAAAAAATCGTTGCGAATGCGAATTCAACGAAATAAGGTGTGATCCTCCAACTCTAGTGGAAAGGGCTGTTGAAAGCTTTCTTGAATATTGATGCAGCCTACAATCAAGCCCGAAATCAATGCGGTGGAGGTTTAGTGTTTAGAAATTCAATGGGAGATATAATCATAATTGCTTCTACATTCTTTCCTCAAGTAGCTAAAGCATCGGTGACTGAAGGTTTAGTACTATGAGAGGCTATTCGATCTCTCCTAGCATGGGGTTATCTCCAAGTGACTATAGAAGGTAATTGCCAATCCGTAATGAATTTGCAAGTTTCAGAAGAAGAATTAAATGTGATTTTTGACGATGTTACTTCCCTTCTCAAGAAGCGCCCGAATTTCTTATTGAGCTGGTATCCTAGATCTTGCAACCAAGTTGCTCATGAAGTGAGTCAAATAGCTCTCAAAACAAATCAATCCAACTTTAATTGGACTTATTCTCCTCATCGTGTGAGAGACGCCCTACGGGTGGATGGGGGTGTTGCTTTGTAGTCTTTTCTTTCCCTTTGTATTTTGCAAAAAAAAAAAAAAAGAAGCAAGAACTATCACTTTAATCAGTAGTTGCAATATTTAGTGCGCATTCATCTTCAGATTAATTACCTCCAGAAAGGTTTAATTGGCAAGAGCTATCCAATTTTTGGTATTTTGGAGAGGCGGTGGAGGGGCGGTGGTGAGGTGGAAGAGGGCGTGGTTATTTTGGTATTTTTAAAAAAGTATTTGGAGGGTATTTTGGATCTCAATAATGATTATTTACCTATCTATAATTAGTTTACTTAACTTTATTAAAATAAAATATAAAATTTTAATATTGACTAATTTGTAATTTACCTCCGTAACATTACCTATATATATAGTTTTTTTTTGCATTAAACCACTTTAAAAAAGGAAGATGAATTTTGTCCTTAGACCGAAATATTGTCCATTTAATAATGACCTATCTTTGTCAAATTCCCTTCACTATGGTGCAAAGCATAATGGTTCGTTTAATTACAACCATACACTTTTACATCAATTTGCATGTTGCACGAAAATTGAACACGACGTCAATTCTATTGCATTGGACCATGCTGCGCGATTGTCGGATCGGTTTGTAACGGATTCGGATAATATTAATCTTAAAAAATAAATATTAAAAGAGTATTAATATTAAATAACAATATCAATATTTTCTAAAAACGTTACAAACCGAATTACAGAGATTAAAAGTCTCTTTCAACTGCAACCCTATAGCACATGCAAAATGCAAAAATTCATTTTTGGATGTGATGTATATCTCTGCTATTTTCAACCCTTTTCTGTAGAATTTCCCATATCTCACTCCCTTAAAAGAAAAGAAAAATGTTATTCCATTGAATTTTTCCTCTGGCTTCACTCTGCAAATTAAATGGTTATATAAATAGATACAGACCACATTCACTCATCATATATTTTTGTATGAATAATACTTAGTTCTTGTCTTATAAGAATTAAGTTCGTCCTTCCTGTTAATATGATTTAATATAAATAGAATACTTGATCAAAATTATTTTCAAAATAAATATGAACATAAAATTCATATATATATATACTGAGTGTGTTCTCTCCTCTCAATTGCCACACTAAAATAAGATGGCAAGTGTGTATTAGATTTCCACGTGGCAGCTACATGCCATTCTAATGACAATGGCCTAAATAGAGTCACATGACACCGCGTTATTAGCATGTAGTGTCCAGTCCAGTGTGTCAATTGTCAAACATTTAATTTTGAACCGATTTATTAGTACTACTGTGTGGGGTGTGGACCATGGACTAAATTGGGTGGTTTAATTCTAGGTTACTAGTTCACCGGCCTACACTTCTCTTCTTTAAGATATTGCAATGCTATACAAATAGTGATTTTGACGTTTTGTAATTAGTAAAGTATCAAGTATGGGGAAGAGTATATATGTGTGTATATACGTACATACATATATATATATATATATATGTATAAAATATCCCATTCCGACTTGTTTTGAAATAAATGCAGAAGCCTACCCTGCTGTTCCATACCCTCTCACCTACATTTTCATTTAATGATGTTACAAATTATTTGAAGTTGTTTATTGCAATTAGTTTAATACTACATAACAATATCTTTTCTGCTAAATAGGATATTCTTTTTGACCACTGGGGCATGTGTTACAGTTATAGAATCAGACATGTCTATTCTAAGTATACAATATAATTTTTTTTTTCCATTTACCTTTTACTATGTGTGTGGGTGAATAAGTGCAAAAGTAAGAAATGACTTCACTATTATGATATAACAGACGGCTCAAGATTCATGGTAAAAATCTCAAATAAAAAGGGTGAAGAAAAGAGAAAGAGAAAGTGGATAGAGCAAAGAGTGCAGTCTCATATCAAATTAGAGAGTGGGTAAAGAGCATCGGTAGAGTTAAAATCCCCAAAAATAAAATACCTCATGACTAAAGATCAAAAGAAAGGAAAAGAGAGAAGCAAAATAGAGAAAAATGATGTGATGCGAAGAAGGCAAAAATCAAGCTCTTATGGCCGAAGACTCAAAAGAACGAGAAGATGGGTAGATAGGCGTTCTTGAGGGAGTGACCTCCCAGAAAGGAAAATGAAAATGAAAAGTTGGGATCTCTAGCCAAACACTATTGTCTTCTATTTATTGGTTACTTGCTCAAAATGTTGCCCAAAAATGAATTGGTTCCCAACCCCTACCAATATTCCACATGTCTCCAACTAATGATGAGGGTCATAATTAGACTTGTAAACGGGTTGGATTCGGATCGGATCTGTCCTGATCCGATCCGAATCCGATAAGCTCAAATCCAATCCGATCCAACCCGATAACCCGATGGATTTTCACTTAATTGATCCAAATCCGAATTTTTTCATTTTCGGATATTCGATCCAATAATCCGATCCGATTAGGTAAAAAAAATTACAAAAAATTATTAATATCTTTTTATTTTTATGTTATTTTTTAAGAATATTAAACACTAAATTATTTATTTTACAATCAATGCTTATAATATATGACTATAAAAACATAAAAATGAAAAAGCGAAAAAAAAAGATGAAACATAATTAAGTATACTATTTAATATTTACATATTAATAACATAATATATATGTGTATATATAAAATTAATCGGATCGGATTATTATCGGATCGAATTAGCATAAATCCAAATCTAATTTGTTAAGAAATCGAATTATCGGATTCGGATCCTAATCGGGTTATCGGATTTTATTTTAAATCCATATCCGGCTAATCGGATCGGATTCGGATCAAAATCCAATCCATTGACATGTCTAGTTATAATATGAGTCAATAAGGAATGTTCCTTCCACATTAAGAATAATGAGTGAAATTTACATTATGGGTCATTATTATAACTAAACTACACCCTTAACCTCCATGCCACATGTTCTTTATAATCCCTTCAAAATGTAAACATGTTGTTACATTGTCCATGTGTCATAGCTACGCAGTATCTATGGTCACAACCGGATCAGTCGTGCAATAGATCACTCCCCAATAGCTTTCGCAGTACATGCATATACCGCTAGAGCTGTGTAAAATGGTGGTAAACGCCCCTGGGATACTGCCACAACATCATGACTCGTAGACCATGGAAGTACTATTCCCGTGTTTGTTGCTCAATTTCACAAGCTGCGTTGCCATAAAAGGACCACGTTAGAAGACCACGAGCTGCTGCAAGTAATCCATCTCGATATCGGATGTATTGAGTCAATCACGTATACCAACTTCAATAAATCGGGTCCAAAACTCTACCTAATAACTTCATATCCTAAAATAATATCTATGCCTACAGTATGCATGTTTATTTCTTGCATCAAAACTTATAAAGAGAAGCTTAATATGCATCAGTGACATCCAGTTTCTAAATACTGATAAAGATGTTCTCTCTCTAATTATTTCCCAACCTACCTTCTCATCATTTTCAGAATTATTTGCTTCCAAAACCACCTTAGATAGTTAAATGTCGTTCTCAGTGATTTTAAATGCACATTTACTCTAGGTGATGCAAGAAGAAGCTATATTTTTCAAGGGTAATTTGCATTGACACTCCCTGAGGTTAGGGTCAATGACAATTAGATTACGGTCAACGTTTTTTTGGTACTTACACCCCCTGAGGTTTCAACTTCGTTGCAATGACACCCCCTGGACTGGTGAAATGACTAGAATGCCCCTTTAATTGTTTCACTTATTACATTAGGGTAATATATAAAGTGTGAAATTACCCATATGCCCAAACACTTCACCCCTCTGAAATTACTAATTACACTTTCACCCTTTATTACAATATATATATATATATATATATATATATATATTACGAAAATTACAATTTAATTTTTTTTCTTTATAATATAATTTGTATATATAATTACGAAAAATATATATATATATAATTTGTAAAAATATATATAAAATTCGAAAAAATATATAAAATTTGAAACAATATATAAAATTAAAAAAAAATTCGAAACAAATATATAAAATTCGTAAACAATATATAAAATTTGAAAAACATATAAAATTCTAAAAAATATATAAAATTTAAATATATATATATATATATAAAGTGTGACTGAAGTTTAAGTTGACAGGCCTCAGAGTCATTAGCCAAGGTAACGGATCATCTCCAACTCTCTGCAGAGCTATTTCAATGGCCACGATGGCGACACATGCCCCACGATGGTGACCGAAATCGGAATCGAACCGATACTTTAATTAAATATTTTAATCAAAATTAAATATATTAATATTTGGATCAAAATTAACGGTTCAGTTCTGATACTTTTGGTTCTTTAAAAATGAGGACCGGAACCGAACCGTTAATTTTGATTCAAATATTAATATATTCATGATGCGGTTCGCTTTTGATTCCGACCGAAACCGGAATCAAACCGATACTTTCGGTTTTTTAAAAATGAGAACCGGAACCGAACCGTTAATTTTGATCCAAATATTAATATATTTAATTTTGATTAAAATATTTTAATAAAGTATCGGTTCGATTCCGGTTTCGGTCACCATCGTGGGGCATGTGTCGCCATCGTGGCCATTGAAATAGCTCTGCAGAGAGTTGGAGAGGATCCGTTATTTTGACTAATGACTCTGAGGCTTGTCCACTTACACTTCAGTCACACTTTATCTATATATATTTGAATTTTATATATTTTTTAGAATTTTATATGTTTTTTGAATTTTATATGTTTTTTTAAAAAATTTATATATTGTTTCAAATTTTATATATTTTTTACAAATTATATATATATATATATATATATTTTCATAATTTTAATTTTGGTAATTATATATACAAATTATATTATAAAGAAAAAAAATTAAATTGAAATTTTTGTAATATATATATATATATATATATATATATTGTAATAAGGGGTGGAAGTATAATTAGTAATTTAAGAGGGGTGAAGTGTTTGGGCATATGGGTAATTTCACACTTTATATATTACCCTAATGTAATAAGTGAAACAATTAAATGGACATTCTAGTCATTTCACCAGCCAAGGGGTGTCATTGCAACGAAGTTGAAACCTCAGGAAGTGTGAGTGCCAAAAAAACATTAACCATAATCTAATTGCTATTGACCCTAACCTCAGGGGTGTCAATGCAAATTATCCAATTTTCAAAGTGTATCCCCACTGGCTCAACTATATTTTATATATATATATATATATTGGCCGGGTTATAAAGATGACTATGTGCAAGTTTTTTAATTTTCAGGACCTGAACTTAACTATTGAATAAATCTCCAGTGGCCTAAACAAAATTGTAATATGCGGGAATTGAACCTAATACCTAATGTTTCTTGAGACACTATATATATATATATATATAGGGTCGGGAGCGTTAAACCCCTTATAGTATAAATATAATGCGTATAACCCCCTATTGTTCGAATTGACCCCAAACCTTTCATTTATGTGCGAATTGACCACATTTCGTGTAAAATGACATATATGCCCTTAGTATATAAATTTCAAAAAAATGGAAAATATATATATATTTTTTGAAAAATATATAAATTTCTAAAAAAACATATATATTCGAAAAATATATATAAAATTCGAAACAAATATATAAAATTCGAAAAAAATATATAAAATTCAAAAACATATATAAAATTCAAAACAATATATAAAATTATAAATATATATATATAAAATACGAAAAAATATATATAAAATTTGAAACAATATATATATAATTCAAAAATATATATATTAAATTTCAAAAAAATATAAAATTCGAAAAAATATAAATTTTGAAAAGAAAAATATAAAATTCAAAAATTTATATAAAATTGGAAAAAACATATATAAATTCAAAAAATATTTATAAATTTTGAAAACATATATAAATTTTGAAAAAAATATATAAAATTCGGGAAAAATATTAAATTCAAAAAAATATATTAAATTTCAAAAATAAAATATAGAATTAGAAAACATATATAAATTTCGGAAAAAAATATATAAAATTTGGGGAAAATATTAAATTCGAAAAAATTATATTAAATTTCAAAAAAAAAATATAGAATTCGAAAACATATATAAATTTCAGAAAAAATAAAATAAAATTCAGAGAAAATATACTTCTATTTTCTACTTTCTTTGACTTTAAATTTTATTTTGGTGTATTGTAATTTGGTCACTTGTGTTTTTTATACTTTTATTTGCACAACTATTTGAATTTTATATATTTTTTTTGAATTTTATATATTTGTTTCGAATTTTATATGTTTTTTTGAATTTTATATATATATTTTCAAATTTTATATATATTTTTCGAAATTTAATATTTATTTTTCAAAATTTATATATTTTTTTTGAAATTTAATTATTTTTTTTACGAATTATATATATATATTTCAAATTTTATATATATAAATTTCGAAAATTTTATTATATATATATTGGTTTCGAATTATATATATATAAATTTTGAATTTGAATTTTAAGAGAAAGGGTAAAATGGGTATTTAAGAAAGTATAAAAGTCAAAGAAGGGGGTATTCGCATGTTTTCGAAACTTGAAGGGGGATATTTGCACGTTTTCGAAACTTGCAGGGGGTGTTCGCACGTTTTCCAAAAGTGCTAGTGTCAATACACATATTTTTAAAGTATAAGGTGTTATTCACACCGTATTTATACTACATGGGTGTTTTCTGTACTTATTGGTCAGGGGCTATAAAGATGACTACGTGCAACTTTTTTAATCTTTGTGGCCTGAAATTAACGATCGGGTAAACCTTCAGTGACCCAAACAAAATTATAGCGTATGAAAATCGAATATGTAACATAATACTTCTTAAGAACTAGATCGTTGCCTTTTCCCAATTCTACGTTTGGGTTAAAAGTAATTTCAAAGTTGTTCGTGCAACTTAAACTGTATGAACTCCACCTTGTCATTCTTAAACGCAAAATTTAATGATCCAGTCTACAATGTAGATATAATACGACATACAATTAGATGCATTTACTATTCATGTCGTGCTGCAATATATCCTTGTTTTTTCCTTCTAGCTTTAGTGCTTTCTTACTCTCTTACCATGTGCATGCACCAACAACATTTTTGAATCATTTTGGTAATTTCACTATCACAATACCAGAAAAACTTCAATATTTTCTTGGGTCCCAAACAGAAGGCTTTGTGAGATCTGATGTGGTGGAAATGTGATAACATATGGCAGCTGTCCCAGTGCCCACTGTCCTAAGAGCATAATCCCAGCTTCATACCTATGCTGAAGTACTGCTTCAACAAAAAGTTAATTTTTTAGGTGAAATCACAAAGTACGGGATTTATTGCAGTTGTATTAATATCGGATTCATTCTTTAATACTGGATTATTGTAAACCTTCCGCCCAAATCGGATTGCCAAATGTAGGATGGTCCGATCTTAACAAAAGTGCAAAAAATTCGAATTCAGGTTAGAAGTGAAATATGCATATAGAGGAATACTCATAAATTTTTTTGCGGATCACAAAACACCAATCGGTTATCCTCATCATATTTATTCACTTATTATCAATATGATCCTAAACAGACTATAGAGATAGCTAGGTAGCGCCAAAACTAATATAACTATGAGTTATGTGTAATGTGTAATGTCAATTTAATTAATTATACTTTTTTTAAGTCAGTTTCTCTTTTTTTATTATTGTTAGTAGTATTTGTTTGTGTATGTGACATTGCCTTTGAGTGGATATTTCACTGGTACTTGGTTCTCCTTAAAAGAAAAAATTAGACATTCATCGACCAAGAAAATATAGCGCCAAATTTATACTTCACTTCACATGTCTTTTATTTTTTTCCGTAACCGGGGTGATCCGGGCCAATTTTCGTCCATCTCGACTAATTTCCGGGGTCTTAAAGTTAACACCGGATAAACCTCCAGTAACCCATACAAAAACGTAGTTGGAAGAATTTGAACCTAGGATATCATAATTATTCTTACTTCAATTAACATGTCCGGTGTTGATGTATAGTTATTGTGGTATTTTCTAAATAAACTTTTATCAACTCAAATAGAATCCTTTGGATTACCTATGAAAATATTTTATTTATATTACGCCCAACCGGCCATATATACGGAAAGGAATAACAGTCTCATTATGAAATATTATTATTTTGTCAATTTATACATTTAATTACGAAAAATGAGTTTTCACGAATACAGAACTGAAGGACCGAGTCTTAGTTGCGTGTAGCGGCACACTTTAATGTTGTGGCATTGATGAAGAACGTACCACATCATACTGCCACGTGTTCACAAGTCCCATATCCTGGTAGGACTCAAAACTGTACGATTCTTGTCTTTGCAACTTGGGTAAATTATAGTTACACCACTTCAATATATATGATTTATTACACGACCTTCTATTATTAGGATAATTATAGTTAGCCCCTTCAAATTCGTAAATTATAACTGTTACCCTTTTCAGTTAAACATTCAATATGATTAAACTCAATTAACGCTTATGTCATTACTTTCGTAAGTTATAACAAATACCCCTTTCAATTAAACATTCGGTATGATTAAACTCAGTTAACGCTTATGTTATCACTTTTTTAGAGGTAAAATATCTAGAATAGAATACATCCACTGCGCTATTGAATCCCCTTGTCTGCTTCTTCTTTGTATCCTCGCCAAATTTCACAATGAGGCTTTCTCCACATTGGTCACAGAACAACAAGTACAAAATTATGAATGGGCCTCGAGTCTTGGATTAGGAGCCCAAATTAAGTTTCAAATGTAACGGCCCGATTTCGAATAGCCACCACGAATATTCTCCCTCTAAACTGTTAAGCCCAATAACGTCGGTGTTAATCATAATCTTATCTAAAGGCCCATTATTATATTTCATTTATTTGTTCATTAATTAATTAATTCTGTCTCTCTTTTGGGCCAGGAATATTCTCCCTCTAAAGTGTTAAGCCCAATAATGTCGGTGTTAATCATAATGATAATCTTATCTAAAGACCCATTATATTCACATGATCACTGTAAAATCATTCAAATAGATCTTATAGTTTATTAATTGTTATTATTGCTGTCTTAAGTTTTATATCATGATTTAAATAATTAGTTCACAAGTTATTTTAATTAAATGATATTAAATTTCATTCATTAAATAAATTAGTTATAAAATTATCCGTCCAAAGGTGTCCATATCTTGTTTGTTCAACTCGTCGTGTTTGACACGTAACCGAGTGTTCAACACTAATATGGCACCTCAGACGAAGTGCAAGTGCTTTATGGTGATGGTGAGCTTCTCTTTGGTCTGAGTGTGGTAATTTAAAAATTTATTCACTAACCGAAAAAGAAAAAAAAACTTAAAAATTTATTCACTGCGCAAAAAAATGGTGTCCCATATAGTTAGATTGATAGTTATAGATTAGCTATTATTTTGAAGAGACTAGCCTTCTGGGTTGTTGATATGGACACAGTTTTTAGCCCTGATAAAGCACCTATTTGAACCTACCAAGCTACCATCTTAACGAGTCCCATAGATTACAATCAAGTATGGAGGACAGACCTCTTTGTGCTCCATTCTTTATATAAAATTCTAACAATTTTAATAGCTAATTAAAAGTTGTTTAATGAATATGGTTGAAATATAAAGTCTCAAGCATAGTATATTTCTATATAGTCTATCTATTGAAATTAATGGAAAAAAAAATCTCTATTGAAATTAAAGCTATTTTATAATAATAGTTGTAACATGAGAACCAAATTACCTATTAAAATGGAGGGAAATACGAGAAGCAAAAATTAGCTTCTGATATCACAGTGCAGAGCATTTTCATAGCCAAATTCTTGTCCTTAATTGATCGATATTTTTTAATTCTCAGTATCGAAACTAGATTTTATCAATAACGTTTGTTTTTATTAGGTAAAAATTGGACAATATTGTTTGCAATGCCATCTTAAATTCTTGAATCAGAAGGCTCATGCATTGTAGGGTTTAAGATTTAATTTGGATAGTGTTGGGAGAACTAAACCTGCAAGTAGCATAATTTTCAATTCGAACAAATTGACTTAGTTGGAAAATATTTAAGTCTTGATATTTTAAAAAGTATCAGGTCTCAGATTCAATTTTCCTTGGATACAATTTGTTCGGGTTACGACCTTGGACAGAGTCCGCAATTTAACTCATTTGTGTGATGAAGTGGCGTTGCACAAATCCCCATTTTTATTTACCCAAAAAATAGAAAAAAAGAAATCGGTGTTCATGGCTAGCTAGCATATAAAATAATATACATATAATCAAGTACTTGACCATGTTGTTAATTGCCAGTATAAATCAGACAGTTTGCCTCTTTAAATATTGCTCGAAATGGGGTCCAATCCGAACCATTTTTGTGCTGCTCATAGTCTAGGGCACTTTCACATAGTCTGCAGGTACAAAATCTTAAAATCCTTAGTTGTAACATTACAATCTTTTATTAAATGTCCCGCAAATTAATGAGCATGTGCTTGTTTATTTTCAGTTTAAAATTGAGGTCCTTTTCTCAGAAATAGGTTGGTGTGTCCAAATTTAAATCCCATAAAAAAATGCACATGGAAATCAAAATAAAGTCAACTCGTGGTCTTGTCATTTCGTACGAAAAATTAAGCATACTTGCATGTATGTATTTTAGTGACAGTTTACTATTCGTTTTCCCAAAGTGAAAAGGCCACAAAACTTATT
Organism: Cornus suecica; assembly: GCA_963922005.1. Lineage (NCBI taxonomy): Eukaryota > Viridiplantae > Streptophyta > Magnoliopsida > Cornales > Cornaceae > Cornus > Cornus suecica. The sequence goes on along the minus strand of OY998244.1, from coordinate 72,275,100 downwards.
ATTTCGGATGATGTTTTCTCTGAAATTGTGAATATTTATATAATTATATTGTAAATTATCTATCTATCTATCTATATATACAATTTAAACTTAAAAGGCCGAGAAAATCATTTAAATTCTTACATATGCCTTATCAAGTTAGGTTTAGCCAAATTATAACAAGGCTTTGGCTAAACTTTATAGGATCAAACGTTCACAAAAATGCCATGGATTAGTTGACCCGAGGCATTTTCAAACTAGACTGAACTTAGTCATACCATTGTACTAAAATTATGTTGTTCTTTCGAACTGGTTTGAGTATGTTTTTGCACTTTTTATAAATACACATATATATAATATAGTTATATATATATATATATATATATATATATATATGTGTGTGTGTGTTTAAAGGTTATTAATCAAGCTGATGGCATCCTCAGAAGACAGGCATGAAACCCGGGAGTATAGATCAATATGACACGTCATCAACTTCTGAATCTAGACTCCTAGAATATAACTGACCAACCTTCCTCCAACTAATCAACTTTCCCGCCTGTGACAATATGGCCGTCTAACAAATGCTTGACACGTCATTCTTTTCTGACTGCATTGTATCATGTGACTCCTTCAACAGTCCCTCATTCCTGACATGTCACCTGGATCTTCCTCCACGTATGCACTCCATTGAATTTCAGCTAACCAATCTTTTCCTCCCTAAATTTAGCATACAGTTTTCAATAATGTCTACATTCAACTGAACTTGGGAAAAAAAAATTCTCATATTGTAGTTTGAAAGAAATAAAGAAAGAAATAATAAATTAATATATGTTTAATTCATGAAATTAATGGTTCAACAACTAGTCAATACTAAATACATAGTTAGAGTATGTGAAAGAGTAAAAGGGGAGGTTGAGAAATATATGGACTTGAGTGAGTGTGGGGACCTAAAATTAATGTAAAAACTGAATGTCCATATGATTTGCATAATGACTTAGAAAGTTGAATATGTTTGTTAGGCATTTTGGCCTCCTCAAAACGTGACAACCTCACTTGTATGTTACCTATCAAAGAAAAAGTTGCACACTCTTTAATCCCCAAAGCCCCATACACTGCTCTTATATATACGTATACATGCGCATTCATTTTCTTCACACTCTCAAGTTCTGTTTTGTTCCTACCAAAGACTCTTCCTCTCTCACACACAAACAATATGGCTACTTCATCAATGAAATTTATGTCATTTCTCTTTTTCCTTTTCACTTTTTGTGTCCGTGGCACTTACGGTCGACACCATAGAAGAGGTCATGGCACCTGGGAAACTGCCCATGCAACATTCTATGGTGGCAGCGATGCTTCTGGCACGATGGGTAAGTCGAATTTTATGTGTTAGCTAGTGTGTGTACATGTTATCTCATATATTACACGTGCATTGTGATAAACAGTTGCAGACCTCATTCTTTATTATATGATTTTGGATTACATAATTTTTATCAATCACAACTTGACACATAAATAATTATGTCAGTTTTATGTGGACATTTGCTTGCATATCGAGTTGTTCTTTGTTAGAGTAAATTTATTATGTGTGATTGTAGGGGGTGCATGTGGATACGGAAACTTGTACAGTCAGGGTTATGGCACAAGCACTGCAGCTCTAAGCACTGCACTCTTCAACAACGGTATGAGCTGCGGAGCATGTTACGAGTTGAGGTGCAATGACGACCCCCAATGGTGCCACCCCGGTACCATTACCATCACAGCCACAAACTTCTGTCCACCAAACTTCCAATTGTCTAATGACAATGGTGGTTGGTGTAATCCCCCTCTCCAACACTTCGACTTGGCAGAGCCCGCTTTCTTGCAAATAGCAGAGTATCGTGCTGGAGTTGTTCCTGTTGCCTACCGAAGGTAATCACCAACAACATTTCCTAAAGGGATTAATTTGCTTCAATATATCCCTTAGATGAATTATTTGGGAGAAAAACATCGATCCCCACAGGAAAATGTGTACATAGTGACAAATATTTAATTTCCTAATGTTCAAATTGTCCGCACAATAATCAAAAATATCTTTGACTATTCCATATGGGAGATTTAAGATGTGACAGTTTTTATTGCTGCTATTATCTAATTTATTTTTTTTAATATCGGAATTTTAGATGACAATTTAAGTTAAGTACTGAAAATTATGTGTGCCGTTTTTTCTAACACAGGGTACCATGTGTGAAGAAAGGAGGAATAAGGTTCACCATCAATGGCCACTCGTACTTCAACTTGGTGTTGATAACAAACGTTGGCGGCGCCGGTGATGTCCAGACATCGGCAATCAAGGGCTCTAACACCGGATGGGAAGTGATGTCCCGAAATTGGGGCCAAAATTGGCAGAGCAACTCGTACCTGGATGGCCAAAGCCTATCTTTCCAAGTCACAACCAGCGATGGCAGGACCATTACCCACGACAACATTGTCCCGGCAGGCTGGCAATTCGGACAGACTTTTGAAGGAAATCAATTCTAGAAAACTAATATTAATTAATTGATTAACATTTCGCTTCTTCAAGTGTTAGTTACTTTGGGGAGAGAGAGGGAGACTAAGATCTGAAAATGTTACTGGCTACTATTATTGCTGTGGTAGCAAAATGGCACCCGCAATGCTATATACGAGGATGGTTCAGTTGAACGTGTGCCCTATACATATTTATAGTATATATATAAGCTGTAGATTCATTGCCCAACTTGGTTTGAAAGCCAATTGTTAGCTGAAATATAAAATAAGCCATGTATATATATAACCCAAGTATTTTGGTGTTCACTGCAAGAATTGTTGCAATCACGGGCACAACATATATAAGAAAACATGTGCTACATATAAGATACAGATTGTGTTATATATGTATTACTCCACAGATAGAATGAGATATAGGTGCTAAAACTAAATACTGTAGAACATTTTGGAGGTTCAAATTGCTATGCCCGAACCAATTCTAAACACACACACACACCAAATATAAACACCAAGATTTATAGTAGTTCGGTCCAATTGGTACCTACATCCACTTTGAGAGAGTTTACTTTCTTTCGGTTTAAGAAAAACAATGGTGGGAAGGAGGATACAACGCTCAACTCTACTCTACCTCACACTCTTTTCTCTCATTCACACAGAACACTCTATGTGTTTCTTTCTATTTTCTTACACTTATCTTGTGTTCTATATATATTACAATCAACACATAAGACCCATATATATTGCCGAAGGATCGAATACAATCAAAACCCAACTTGCACAGGCGTGGCATGCAAATATTGACATTTGCATGTGGCTATGATTCTGAGGCGTGATCCAGCTGTCATTCTTTGACTTTGGCAAAAACATGCGTGATTTTGATGTTTGCATGGTGTTGATGTGGTTTGTTTGATAGTTGATGGTGGTGAGTTGCAGCAGGGGTATGGTATTGTCACAAATTTCTATAAAATGCATAACATATATAGGAAAACATGTGCTACACATAAGATACAGTATGTGTTATATATGTATTACTCCACAGATAAAATGAGATATAGGTGCTAAAACTAAATACTGTAGAACATTTTGGAGGTTCAAATTTCTATAAAATTGACGCCGAACAGAATAGAGATTATTCTGCAGGCTAGTGCAATAGGTAATTTGTAAGGAAAAGAACAGGAGAATTCGACCCAAAATTTCAGAGAACACTCTGGAATTCAATAAAATTGTTTATAATCAAGAATGAATTTAAAACAACCCACAAGCCGGGTTTAAATAGCTGAAAATCAAGGATTTTACCAAAAATAGCAAAACCCTAAAAGTCTTACCAAAACAAAATACGGAAAGAAATCAAAAGATTGCCAAAAATCTGGCCCAAATCGGGTTCAGAATCAATTCCTAATTGACAAATAGAAAATTACCATAAGTAATAAAAATTAACTAAAAATAGAGATTTGAAAAGGAAAACAACAGATCACGATTTCCAGCCATCCTTGCGTTGATCCTCCTACATCAGTCACCCCGGGTTGGAAAGAACTCGTCTTCGAGTTCACAACAGCATCAGCAGAATCCGCAAAACAAGGACTCGGGTGTTTCACATTAAAGACATCAGATGTTTTCAAGTGACTAGGGAGACACAACTTGTATGCGTTGTCATTAATCTTCTGCAATATCTCACAGGGTCCAATCTTCCGCTCCTTAAGCTTATTATACTCGCCAACAGGGAAACGATCACGAGTTAATACAACCCAAACAAAATCACCAACATCAAAAAGTATCTGACAATGATGACTGTCCGCTCGAGTTTTGTACTTGACATTGCTCTCGTGTCTGGCCAGTTTCACCTGCTCATGGATGCCTCGAAGATGGTGGGCCAACTCACCTGCCCTAGGATGTAAACGGCCCGTGGGTAATTCTGGCGGCAGTCCAAGAGGAAGGTCTTCTGGCATCAAAAGGAGAATTCCGAAAACAGCTGCTGGACCTCCATGGGTAATTCTGAAACCTCACCTGCTGCACTATTTCCACAAGGCATAAAAACAACTTCCTTCTTTAGACCTGCTACTGGGATCACATTCTGCTGAGATTTAGGAGGATTGCTAAATGGGATCTCAAGATTTTCCATGCCAATTATATCGTCCTCCAGTAAGGAGTTCAAGAAAATGTCTTCCATCTGATCAACTTCAACGAGGTTATTGACTTCATAATCCGGCCACTAGTATGGAAACGTCCACTGAACTTCAGTCGTCGTGCTTGCATTGAACACATCCTCATCTCCTTCTTCGTCATACACTGGCTCTCCAACGAAAAGATTGGTTTTCAACCAATCATCTTCGGAATCAGAATCTTCCGAAAATATTGGCCCTAACTGTGGATACGGATTTTCGAAGGTGGAAATGTCGGTATCAGAATCTTCCACATCATGATTACCGATTTCCTGCGCCGCCAGGCGCTGGGTTAACTCTGCCACTTGCCTCTGCAAATCCTCAATCATAACATTCTAAACGTTACGATCACGGTGCGAGACTTCCTCAATCGAAACCTGCCCACGACGACCACCACGACCACGACCACCAGCCATTGAAAATTGATGAAAACACCGCCTCAGGAAGATGCTGGGCTCTGATACCAATTGACGCCGGACAGAATAGAGATTATTCTGCAAGCTAGTGCAATAGGTAATTTGCAAGGAAAATAACAGGAGAATTCAACCCAAAATTTCAGAGAACACTCTGGAATTCAATAAAATTGTTTATAATCAAGAATGAATTTAAAACAACCCACAAGCCGGGTTTAAATAGCTGAAAATCAAGGATTTTACCAAAAATAGCAAAACTCTAAAAGTCTTACCAAAACGAAATACGGAAAGAAATCAAAAGATTGCCAAAAATCTGGCCCAAATCGGGTTCAGAATCAATTCCTAATTGACAAATAGAAAATTACCATAAGTAATAAAAATTAACTAAAAATAGAGATTTGAAAAGGAAAACAGCAGATCACGATTTCCTGTCATCCTTGCGCTGATCCTCCTGCATAAAAAATACACAACATATATAAGAAAACATGCATGTAGTCCTAGCAAAATTGGAAAAAACTCTAGGACATCCACAACCAGCAAGAAACACATCCTAATTCTAATGCACCGTTAATTGCTGTTTGCTTCATTTAGGATTTTCACAATCTTCTCCTCCTCCCCTTATATATGCAGTGAAAAGCTTGAAGGATAACGAATATCAAGCACAAACTCTAATCCTTCTAGGACATAGAATAGACAACTACGTCATTTTGTACTTCAAAAACAAATGATATGTCGCATTTCGATCCGTTTTACTGTTGCACACTACTTGCATACATAACTACCAAACTTATTTTCACTTACAATACGATTACAAAAGAAGGTCATCAAAAGAAAATATGATTTTTTTTCTTCTTTTATTTTAATTACTTTATCCCATTTTAACTAATTCTAAACTATTGAATACTTAAAATAATATCATTTATAGATGAGGTGCGAATCTATTGTTAATATTTAGTATAGAAATTATTTTTATTTTAACGATGGATTAAAAATATAAATAAACGATAAAGTGAATCAAAATGTTAAAAGAAAATACAAATGACATGCAGGCGGAGCCAGAAAATAAATTTTGGGAGGGGCCATAAGTAATATTTATAAAATATATATATCTTTGTGGGTTATATATTAAAAAGAGTTTTGAAAAAATATTGAGGGATCATATGCAATTTTTTTATAAATTTATCTATAAAATACATATTTTTTTAAGATATTAAAAAAAAATTTTAAAATTTTGAGAGGTGCCATATGCAATTTCTTAAAGCTTTATTTATGAAATATATATTTTTTAGTGTAAAAAACAAATTTAAAAAAATTGATAGGGGCCATGGCCCTGGGCTGGCTTTGTCTCCGCGGGTGATGACTTTTGCAAGGTTGACAAGAGGATCAAAGTGATGAAAATATGATATTTTTAAATTATATGTATATCAAACCTACTATAAATAATAGCAAAACCATTTCTATTACTAATTAATTATAAATTTTGCTTTGATGATAGATGTTATCTATCTATACGTAATTTTGTCCATGTGTGTCGATCAAAAGATGTGCCCCATCCACTCTATTTATAGTCCACTCCCCCACTTATGTAAATTTTCATATTTTAATGAATTCTTTCGAAAATTCATCACTCTTTTAGAACATACGTAACAGTGCAGCAACAAATTAGAATTTAGGCCCTTGTCAACCAATAACCAATAGTGTTAATGGGAGAGTCAAGGTTGTTAACTCGTTATGCAACTCGCAGACCTGTGTAGCTGTGGAGGAGTTGGGTGCAAGCCCGGACCAAAACTTGTTTCCAACACAATGTTACATGTATAGCCTATTTTATTTTAGGGTAAATTGTACTTATATCCCTCGAGATATGATTTATTATATTTATATTTTTTATTTTTATAATAATTACAGTTTGACCCCTTCAAGGTCATCAAAGCCCAATTAAGATGACCTAAAAAGTGAAATAACATATATACCCCGGATATTTTTCAATTAGTGTGTAAAAAATTAGGATTTTTGTCTGATTTATCCCTAATTATCCAATTAGAGTGTAAAAATTAGGGCAAAATAAAAGCACTAATCTAGTAGACTGGAGCAAAAATGTTCATAACAATAAAGTTGATGATATTTTAGAGATTTCACCTAGTATTGACCGTGTTTGACCATGCTGGAAGTTCATCCAAGGGAGTATTTGTTATAAGTTACAAACTTAAGGGGATGAAACTGTAATTATCCAAAGCATAAGGGATGAAAGTATAATAAATTATATCTTGAGGGGGTGTGAATGTAATTTATCCTTTATTTTATATAAAAATGTATACACTCAGAAGATTCTTATAACACTGACAAGAGTATGAGGAGAAGAATGGGAAGGCAGAGGGAAGTGGATGAGAAAGCAAGGGTAAAGATTTTTCAAATCCCTTCCTCCACAAAAAGAATAAGGAAGCATTTTCTGCATATTTTTTCATATTTGTTTGGCCCAAGCTCGATGGACAATGCTTTTCTCATTCTTCATTTTCTTTCTACTCATCCCACAACAACATTGATAGGCAAAAGGGTCCTTCCTTGGTAGAAGATGACAGGGCTGCAACTTGGGCGGCTAGCCCAGCCCAACCTGAGCCTAGCTCGAAAAATCTGAAATTCGGGCTCAATTGGGCAGAGCCCGTCTCATGTTGGGTTGGGCTCGGGCTAAGCTCGTCCAATATCAGGTTGGATCGAGCGGGTTCGGGCTGAGCCCGAATCAAACTGGCCTCTTCTTTTTTATAATTATGAAAACCCTAACTCCAACAAACTCATCTTCTCCATGTCCTTCTCTTGCCGCCTCTTGCCACCACTGCTTCTTGTTGTTATCGCCACAGCCCCGTTCGTCCCTCCTCTCTCTCCATCCTCTTAACATATTTTTTTCATATATATATATATATATATATATATATGTGTGTGTATGTAGATGGGTAAAGAATTTTAAAAACCAGATCTAGTTTGTGAGTAGATATTGTTTATATATATAAATATATACATATATATTTATGTATGTATATATATATATATATATATTTGTACACATATGTGTAAAGAGAAATTAGATCTTGAGTAATATGAAGGAGTTGTATTTATTTATTTTTTCTAAAAAATTGAAATATTTTTTGTTTTTCTTTTATTTTTTAAATCAGTGTGACATCTCATAGATTTTCCTTTTCTGTAATTTTATTTTTGTTTTTTTTTAAAAAAACATATGATCCGGTTGACTCGCCCGACCCGAATGGGTCAGTTGGGTTCAACCTGATTTAGATTCGGACGGGTTAGGTCGGGTTGTATCCGGCCCCGGGTTGACCTTGGGTTCGGATTGGGCCGGCTCAAGTTGCACCCCTAGAAGATGACTCATTTTCTTGAAAAGAAAGATAACTTGGGCTTCAAGTATTTTTATTTGACCAAGAGATTGACATAAAGACTTCTAGTTGGAATTGGTCTTTGATACCAATTGGATTGCTCTACCTCTCCTATAAATATAGGTCTAACCTATTGTATTCGGTGTACCAGAGAAAATGCCAGAATATGTTGGTACCAGAGAACACACAGAATAGTGTGTACGTGTAAGTAAAATACTGTGTGAGTTATTCATTATTGTAATTTTCTCAATTAATAGTGAATATTGGTGCGCTCCATGTACGTAAGTTAATTTTTTTGTTTGTAAAATAAGAAGGTAAGAAAATCCTATGGTATAAGAGCGTTTTATGATCCTAACATTCCTTTCCACTTCTTGGCTGTTGTTGGGGTTTGGACTGCTAACCATAGTATCTTGAATTTGAGGTAAAAAATAATAATAATAAAAACACTCAATTTCATATTATTTTCCAAGAGGTAAAACCATGGAAAATGTCCGGGATAGAGCTGTAAAGCACTATGTGGAGACTTAAGACCAAAATGTTGTATATTTAACATTGCATGACTAGGGAAGCACCTCATATAGACCAAAACTTAAAGAGCAATCAAATCCATTTTTACTGCTTAGGTCCTACTGAAATTTCAACAATGAAGTTTGGTATGTATGTTCAACCTTAATGTGAATGGATAAAAGGTGGTCTAACAGATGCTGCATAGAAAATATGTGTTATATCCTTTCAAACAATGGATAAAAGGTATGTATATGTTATATATCATATATATATATATATATATAGATATGACTCCACACGGTCGAATGAGATATAGGTGCTAAAACTAATTACAACATTTTGAAGGTTCAAATTTCTACTAAATGCACAACATCTGAGATTGATATGTTTGTAATGATTTTCTACTACAAAATAAATGGTATGGACCAAACTTGATTTCCAGTTGCTGCAAAATATTTTTTAAAATTATAAAAATAAAAGAGATTTCTTTTTAAATCCCATACTTCACATACATATAAAATAGATATATCAAATAGATAACTTACAGTATTATTATTTATTAATCATTTTTATTGTGGATGATAGAAAATAATATCTAGTTTCTTATAAATTTTGTTCTTCCATTTTTTTTAGTACCCTCTATACATAAACTATTTGGTAGTTTCTGGAAATTTTCATTTATCTATCCTTTGAAACTTATTTTAATAGTATATATGACCCTCCTTCCTTTCTTGTAAGAGTATTGACCATTTTAGGCTGTGGCAAATTAATGCTTCAGGTTTCCATAGCTATTTAAGTTTTTATTGGAGTTAATTTCAAGTTCATCTTACTTTGGAACTTATTGCTATATATATTTATAGTTATATAGACTTTCCTATTTTTAGAAAATAAGATAAAATTAAATTAAACTTTCATCACTTTTTTGAAATATACGGAACAACGCAGTAAATTTTTATAAATCCGGATTATTCTACATAAATTAAGAAACAAATTAGAATTTGGGCCCTTATCAACAAATAACAATGAATTTTGGTACAACCCCGGATCAAAAATTGGTTACAACTTCCAACACTATGTTACATGTAACATATTTTATATTTTATATTAAAATTGTATACACCCAACTTCCTTTCCACTTCATGGTTGTGCTTAGGGTTTGGACTGCTAGTAATAATATATTGACTTTGACCCGTTAAAAATACTCCATTTCATGTTAATTTTCATGAGGCAACACCATAATGAACAGAGATATAAAGCACAATGCATATACCCTAACACCCAAATGTCACACACACACATATATATATATATATATATATATATATATATATATAACCAGGCATGACCAAGAAAACACCTCAAATAGACCACAACTTAACGAGCAATCACATCCATCTTCACTGCTTGGGTCCTACTGACATTTCAATAATTTGTCTTAGTTTTCTTCATTTCTCTGTGACAGTAGAAGGATAAAGTGTATCCTATTAACTCAATCCCGAAACCAATATTCAGTTTTCGACAACAGCAGAAGGCTGAATTCTCAGAGCAAAGGCAGCGAAACTCACTTTGGAAACCTACAATTGGAAAAATCTCCAGCCAAATTGACACAGCAAATCTCATCCAACTAAAACAAAAGTTTATGTTAATGAACTTCACTACTATATGCATCTTGTGAATATTGTAACACTCATATATGGACAGAGAATGTCTAGAACCATTGTGTCAACTTTACAATAAGGAGTCCTAGAAAGTTACAATCCCCTGTATCTCTAGTTATTCTCAACGAGTTTCGCCTTTAACATCATTTCTGTTGAGCATTTTATCCTTCGTTTATCATTTCCATTCAAAGAATCAGATCACAGCCTCACTAATAATAAATTTCCGATTGCATGCTATTTGACCTTGAGGGAACAAGAAGAAACTTCTTAAGAAAAATTACCAGCTATTGTGAGTTTCGAGTCCTCTTTGCAGCAAAAAGCTGGCGAAGAAAAGAAAATTTCCCTTTTGCACGTGTAGACAAAGCGGTCATGGTGCCATTGCTTGTTTATCATGCGGATGATCTGGCTAAAACTCGGTCGCATATTAGGATCTTCAACCCAACATGACTGTATGATGAATGCGAGGTCAGGGGATATGTCCTCTGGAAGACTTGGTCTTTCTTGCTGCATCCTCAAACGACAACGTTATCACCGATTAGTAATAAAATATATGAGTCACAATATTCTATAATTGAAGAGAAATTATGTTGCCATCCTCCAACTAAATGGCAGTAAAAATGACATAAATAAACTGAGTCAATCAGAATTGATCCCTCTAATAATATAATCATTTCCCAAATTTTACTAAGATCAGACGGAACAAGAAGTTGGCAATTGGTACTACCTAGCGTGAATGCATGATGAGAACCATCCATTCCCATCTCATCAGGTTGCAACTATATGATACTACATGCACTGGGGTTACCATAACCAACACCATAAAGTTTAAACAAGAGACTGAGATGTGTGCCACAAAAAGGATAACTCGATAGGCTTTCTTCCATGTAAAACAATACTATAAAGGCAATAAAAGGTCCTTAAAACTTCACTTCCAGAAAAATTGGGAGACATATAATGAAGCATCGAACCTCAAGAAAGTACAGCACATTGGGATGTTTACCTTTTTGTCTCATTTTCATCAGTACACCCTTGTCCATATGCACCAAAAGGCAAAAGCTTTTGACAACATCATGTTACGTGGAACTGCATGGGTTCCAAAGTCAATCATGCCAACTTCGAACAATAGTTTAAAAGCAAAAGTGTGGCTGAGACATGGCACAGACTCCCTCCTACGGGAGGCAGCAGTGGGGAATTTCCCACAATGGACGAAAGCCTGATGGAGCAATGCCGCGTGGAGGTAGAAGACCCACGGGTCGTGAACTTCTTTTCCGGAGAAGAAGCAATGACGGTAGTTGGGGAATAAGCATCGGCTAACTTTTTGCTAGTAGTCGCAGTAGTACAGAGGATGCAAGCGTTATCCGGAATGATTGGGCGTAAAGCATCTGTAGGTGGCTTTTTAAGTCCACCGTCAAATCCCAGGCTCAACTAATTTTAAGCCCTAGTCTTGGGGAAATTAGCTTTTTACAATTAATATTTAAGGTATATGCCTAAAGCATAAATTATGCCTACTGCAATTAGGAAAGACATATGCTCCCCATACTTTTTGAGGCATGAGCTTCGCAGTTGACCATCAGGGCATGCTCGCAAAGCTTCTTATAGTACTGCACACCTGATTTCTTACAATACATCTTATTTCTCACTTTTTCACAGATAGGAAAAGGATCTGAAGGAAGAAGAGAAAACCCCAAAATCTACAGTTTGGTTTGGTGACAGAATAAGAAGATATATATAGGTCAGACCATTGCTGTGTGGTTCAGGGGCCATTTGGCATGACTAGCGTGCAAACATCTACTACACCCATTAAAACACCTGGAGTGTTGGTTGTTCAGCAAAACACACACACACATAGGGAAGATGATAAAGTAATCTTGCATGGTTCCCTGCAAATATCCAATCAACAAGCTATGGGTAATAACCATATTCAAGTCAGGGTTTCAGACCAGGCTTATACTGGTAATATCTTTTTCTTTCTTAAATACTAGTTCTTGCCCAAATTTCATCGTTTGATAGGTTGTATGGACCATTATGATGATGTGATATTGTCACGTGGATCGAGATATGAGATCATCTATATAAGTATAGTTTAATTTTGAGGCAATTCAATTATTTAGTGGGTTATATATCATTACTTGTGATTTAGAATAATGGCCTTCTATATTTATTATAACTTTTTATTTATTTCATCAATAAAAAATAAGATTGATACTTAAATATTAAACAATATGCGATTCCATTTATTGATAGCAAATATAACTCGATGAAAAAAATAAGAAAGAGCTTATAAAAAAATATTAATATATTATAGGCATATATTTTTTTAAGGCTATTGTAGTTTATATTTGTATATTAAAATCTAAAACAATTAAAAGTGTAGTTGTTTCCCCCTTTTTTGTTTTTTCTAACCTACTAAAGAGTTTCATGAGTTATGCGGCCACAAAATTATTGTTTAATTGTTTTACCGCTACGTGACACCTGCACTTGGGTTGAGCAAGCAATTTTTGGCGCCGTTGCCGGGGAGTGGCTTGATAAAGAGCGCATATTGTTTTTTTTCAGAGGGGAGTTTCCTATCTATCTTTGTTTAATTATTTGCTTATTTTCGTTTTTATTTTATTTAGTTAGTTTTGTAATTAGTGTTTGATAAGTTTTCAGTTCATGCATTGTAGAGATCATTTAGGAAGATTTATTAAAAAATCTGAAATTGGTTTTGTATCAGTTGAAAATATTTTTGTATCATCTAGTTCATTTGTTGCATTTGACAAAATGAGTGATCATGGGAATAATGAGCATGACATAGTCCAACAACCTATTTTGAGAACTTTGCAGAATTATTTGCATCCTACTCGTTCATGTACCCCTTCATGTATTATATTCCCATTGAATATGCCTAACTATGATTTTAAGCCTGGAATGATTCAACTTTTACCTACTTTTAATGTGATGGAATATGAAAATCCTTATGTGCATGTTCGAGAATTTGAGGAAGCGATAGACACTTTTTATAATCAACCAAATGCTTTGGAATTTATAAAACTGAAAATTTTCCCATTTTCTTTGAAAGACAAAGCTAAAAGTTGGTTATATTCACTGAGGGCCAGATCTATAGGTTCATGGGCTGACATGACTGAGGCATTTTTTAACAAGTATTTTCCAAATCATAAAACAATTGCCTTGAAAAAGAGAATTCAGAATTTCTCTCAAATTGAAAATGAGTCATTATATCAAACTTGGGAGAGATTTAAAGAATTATTAAGCATGTGCCCACATCATGGTTTTGAATGTTAGCGGCTAGCTAGCCATTTTTATGAGGGACTTCTCCCTCGAGATCGACAATTTGTTGAGACTATGTGTAATGGAACTTTCATGGAAAAAGATCCTGATGAAGCTTTGGAGTTTCTTGAGGAAATTTCCCAAAAAGCTCATCAGTGGACTGTTCCTAGTCCATTTGAAAGCACTGACCATTCTAAATCTTCTGTTAGTAAAGGAATATATCAATTAAAAGAAGAAGATAATTTGAATATAAAATATGAGGCCATGGCTAGAGAATTTGCCTCTTTAAAAATGGAAAAATCTAATGTTTCTGAGCATAGCCAAGTCTATGATGTTTGTTCTGAGATTGACCACTGTTAAAAATTGTGAAACTTTGCAGGTGATGAAGGGAGCTTATGACGAGCAGTGTGCAAATTTGGGAAGCTATCAAAAGCAATATTCTCCTTTCTCTCAAACATACAATCCAGCAACAAGAAATCATCCAAATCTTCGCTGGAGTAATGACACTTCACAGCCACAGGTAAGTTTCCCTAACCAGAAATTTTATGCACCTAATGTTTTCCCACCTAAACCATCATTATGAGACACTCTTTACACATTTATTCAAGAGCAACAAAAGCAAAATAAAAAGATTGAAGCACTTGTTAATCAGTTGGTAGAGGAGAATAAAGAAATTAAAATTCAGATTTCTAATTTGACTAATTCTTTGGCTTTGAATGAAAAAGGAAAGTTCCCTGCTAACACTGAGAAAAATCCAAAATGTGTAAATGTTTGTGAAATAGTTGAGCATGGTAAATCTATGACTCTTAGAAGTGGTAAAATAATTGATATCACTCGTGTGAAAAATGGGACTGAGACCACTAAGAGTAGTGAAAAAGATGATAATTCCAAAGAAAGAGAAAATGTTGAAAAGTGCCCATTGCCCGCACCCTTTCCCAAAGCTTTACTGCCTCTTAAAAAGGTGAACAATAATTCTGAAATTTTAGAACTTTTTAGGCAGGTAAAGATCAACATTCCATTGTTGGATGTTGTCAAACAAGTTCCGGCATATGCTAAATTTTTAAAGGATTTGTGCAAATATAAAAGAAAGCATAATGTCAAGAGCACTGCATTTTTAGCTGCTCAAGTGAGTTCAGTGCTGGAAAATAAAATTCCTCCCAAATACAAGGATCTTGGGTGTCCTACCATTTCATGTGTTATTGGAGAAAATTTTATTCATAGTGCTTTACTTGATTTAGGAGCTAGTGTAAACTTATTGCCATATTCAGTATATTTGCAGCTTGGTTTTGCTGAACTTAAGCCCACAAAGGTGAAATTACAACTAGCGGATCGTTCCGTAAAGATCCCAAGAGGGATAATTGAAGATGTGTTGATACAAGTAGACAAGTTCTACTATCCTGTTGATTTTATTGTCTTGGACACAACACCTGTTTTGCACTCTGAAAATCATATTCCTGTAATTTTAGGGCGTCCTTTTCTAGCTACATGCAATGCTAATATCAGTTGTAGAAGTGGAGTTATGAATTTGAGTTTTGGCAACATGACAATGGAAATCAACATTTTTAATGTGGTCAGGCAGCCCTATGATGCAGATGAATGCAAAATGGTAGATTCAATAGGCACTATTTTGTAGGAAGAATTTGAAGAGAATATAATTTCTGACCCTTTAGAGGCTTTGTTGCTTAATTCTGAAATTTCTATTGATTCTGAATTTTTTTATAATTCTGAAATTTATGATAATGCCCCTATTAATTCTGAAATTTCCTTTCTTGAATCCCTATTTAATTCCTCGCAGGCACTTGGAGTAAATGGCTGGATTCCAAAATTTGAAGATCTTCCGGCACCTAAAGCTAGGTCAAAACCATCAAGTGTTGAAGTACCACAAGTGGACTTGAAGCCACTGCCAAAAGGTCTTAAACATGCATTTTTGGGGCCTGACAACACTTTTCCAGTGGTAATTTCAGCTGAATTAAATTCTGGGCAGCAAGGTAAGCTTCTTAATTTATTAAGAAAACATAAAACTGCGATAGGTTGGACTCTTGCTGATGTTAAAGGTATTAGCCCTCTTGTTTGTACTCATAAAATATTTTTAGAGGATAATGCTAAACCTTCTAGGGAGGCACAACGTAGGTTGAACCCAAACATGAAAGAGGTAGTGAAAAATGAGGTTTTAAAATTGTGGGATGCTGGAATTATTTATCCCATATCGAATAGTCAATGGGTAAGTCCCACTCAAGTTGTCCCTAAGAAATCTGGCATTACTGTGGTCAAGAATGATAAAAATGAATTAGTTCCTACAATGGTAGCTTCTAGTTGGCACATATGCATTGACTACAGGAAGCTAAATTCAATTACTAGGAAAGATCATTTTCCCTTGCCTTTTATGGATCAAATTTTAGAAAGGGTTGCTGGCCATGAATTTTATTGCTTTTTAGATGGGTATTCAGGGTATTATCAAATAGAAATTGTCATGGATGATCAAGAAAAAACCATTTTTACATGTCCATTTGGTACTTTTGCTTTTCGCCGAATGCCTTTTGGTTTATGTAATGCTCCATCTAGATTTCAGAGATGCATGATTAACATTTTTAGTGATATGATTGAGCATTTTCTTGAAGTGTTTATGGATGACATTTCTGTTTTTGGTGATTCTTTTGATAATTGCTTATCTAATTTGCAAAAAGTTTTGATTCGTTGTCAAGAGAAAAATCTTGTTTTAAATTGGGAAAAATGTCATTTTATGGTTTCTTCTGGAATTGTTCTTGATCACATTGTTTCATTAAAGGGAATTAAAGTTGATATATTTAAAATAGATTTGATTGCAAATTTACCTATTCCAAAGAACACAAAAGGCATTCGATCATTTTTGGGACATGTTGGTTTTTATAGGAGATTTATAAAGAATTTCAGTGCTATATCTAGACCATTGTGTAATCTTTTATCCAAGGATGCTCCTTTTGAATGGACCAGTGCTTGTCAAGATGCTTTTGACAGTCTAATTGAAGCTCTTACTTCTGTTCCAATTATGCAGCCCCCTAATTGGAATTTGCCTTTTGAAATCATGTGTGATGCTAGTGATTATGCTATTGGGGTTGTTTTAGGGCAAAGAATAGATAAGAAACCTTGTGTCATACACTATGCAAGTAGGACTCTAAATAGTGCTCAAATGAATTATTTTATAACTGAAAAAGAACTTCTTGCTGTGGTATTTGTTCTTGAAAAATTTCGTGCTTATCTTGTTGGATCGCCTATTGTTATTTTCACTGACCATGCAGCTTTAAAATATCTTTTCACCAAGAAGGATGCGAAAGCTCGACTCATTAGGTGGATCGTACTACTCCAAGAGTTTGATATCACCCTTAAAGATAAAAAGGGAGTAGAAAATGTTGTTGCTGATCATTTATCTCGTTTGATTTTTTATGAATTACCGGATAAAATGCCAATTAATGATTTTTTTCTGGATGAACAACTGTTTTCTATTTCTGAAGTACCATGGTTTGCTAACATTGTTAATTTTTTGGTGACAGGAAAACTTCTACCTAACTGGACTGCTCAAGATAGAAAAAAATTTCTCGTGGAGGTACGAAATTTCTATTGAGATGATCCTTATTTGTTTAAATACTATCCTGACCAAATATTAATGAGATGTCTACCAGATTGTGAAATAAATGATGTGATTTCTTTTTGCCATAATGATGCATGTGGTGGCCATTTTTCTGTTAAGAAAATTGCTCTAAAAATTATGCAATCTGGATTTTATTGGCCTTCTCTTTTCAAGGATACAAATGCCTATTGTCGAACTTGTGAAAGATGTCAAAAGTTAGGAACAATAACTCGTAGGAATATGATGCCTCTAAACCCAATTTTAGTCATTGAAATATTTGATTGTTGGGGCATTGATTTCATGGGTCCATTTCCTATTTCTTTTGGATATCAGTATATTTTGATAGGCATTGACTATGTTTCTAAATGGATTGAGGTTGTTCCATGTCGACATAATGATCATAAAATTGTTTTAAAATTTTTGAAAAAAAATATTTTTTCAAGACATGGAATACCTCGAGCCATTATCAGTGATGGGGGGAAACACTTTTGCAATAGACCATTTGGAAGCTTAATGGTAAAATATGGTGTCACTCATAAAGTTGCTACCCTTTATCACCCGCAAACAAGTGGCCAAGTTGAACTTGCCAATCAGGAAATCAAACAGATTTTAGAAAAGACGGTTAACCCAAATCGTAAAGATTGGTCTTTGCAACTAATTGATGCACTTTGGGCTTATCGTACAGATTATAAAACCCCGATTGGCATGTCTCCATATAGATTGATTTATGGAAAAGCTTGTCACTTGCCTGTGGAACTGGAACATAAAGCATACTGGGCTATCAAGACATTTAATTTCGGTTTAGATGCTGCTAGTACTGTTAGAAAACTTTAATTGAATGAGTTAGAGGAATTGAGGAATGAATCATATGAGAATTCTAGAATTTACAAGGAACGAATGAAAGTTTTTCATGATAAAAAATTTTGAGAAAGAATTTTGAACCTGGACAAAAAGTTATTTTGTATAATTCTAGATTACATAGTTTTCCTGGAAAACTTCGTTCTAGATGGTCATGTCCGTTTGTGATTAAAAGAGTTTTTCCCTTTGGAGCTGTTGAAATAGAGGACCTAAAGATTGGTAATGTTTTTAAAGTTAATAGGCAGCGCCTTAAGCCATTTCTAGAGAATTTTATTGCAGAAGTTGACACCATACATTTGGAAGATCCATGTTATGATGATTAATAGTCTGCACCTTCTGGAGTCCATTTTTTTTTGCCTCATTACTGTTGTTGTAGTATTTAGTTTTCCATTATGTTATGGAGCTAACAAGTGCAGGACTTACCTTGAAGACAAAATAAATAAAAAATCATCAGTTCATTTCTCAGGTACACTTCTACTCTCCTTTACATCTTTACATTGAGGACAATTCTTATATTAAGTTGGGGGTGAGTAACAAGTGCAGGAAAATGCTTAAATTTTCTTCTCTAGTATGTTTTTCGGAATTTAAAAAAAAAAATCAGAAAAAAAAAGATTTGAAAAAAAAAATGGATCTGATGTCTGGTTGAAGACATTAAACTTAGCACTTCTTGGGAGGCAACCCAAAATTTACTTTCACCTTATCGGAAGATTTTTATATAATTATAATTTCTTTTCTATTTGTTATGTTTTGATCTTTAAACTCAAATATTTCATCGGTTGTTCCTTTGAGTATGTAATTATGTTTAGCATAGTCAATCTAGTTAGAAAGCAATACCATCTTGCTAAGTGAAGTTTTTATTGGACTGAGCTCGAAATCTATTTGCTTCATTCTATCGACATACACATATTTTTGAAAATTAATTGAGCATGTGCTTTGGTGAAGAAATCTTAGATATTTAGGCGTGTGTCCAGTATGCATAAAGCTTAGTAGATTTGATTTTGTTGTAAAATTTTTGGTATCCATAGTACTTCTCAATCTATCATTTTAGTGTTTCATGCTAAATTGTTTGGAGTTATTTTCAGATCACATGAAAGTTGAAGGGATAATATATTTTTATGAAAAAGTGGTGTGAAAAATGCTTTAAGTTTAAACACATGTGAAGTTTTAATTAGAGCAATGGTCTCTCTACTGAGTAACCGGGCCTCGTACCTCAGCAAGCATAGAGTGTTCGTGTAAAAAGATAGAGTTGGCTAACTCTATTTCGTGGTTGCTGGTTGTTACGCCTTTTTGGTTCGAGGTTAAATGCACGAGGGATGCCTTATCATCTAGTGCCCTAAGCCAACTGGTTGGGAGTTACCTGTAGAAATCTCGCTACATGGGCCAAATAGAAAGCAAGAGAGCTCTAGCATTGCACAACCATGAACTGGAATAAAAAAAAGAAAAAAAAAGAGTAAGTTAAATATGAAGTGTAAAGAAAGCATATTATCCATTTATTCCTCTGGTGTTCCTATGTGATTTAGATCTGACAATATACTTTTTGTACTTAATTTCAGCATGATTCGCTTAGATGATTTTGGTAGAAGGAATGGTAACCAATGCCTTTTTGGGATTGAATGTAAAAACACTAAGTTGAAGTGCATTTGGCGTCATGTTTAAGATCTTTGAATTGTCATATCTTTGCGATGTTCAGCTTAAAAAAATATACTAGTATCTATTTGTGTTTGTTTATAAAATGAAGTTCCTAGCATGAGAGCGATGTCCTACACAACCTGATCCGAATGGGTGTATTTGCTAGTATTCCTAGATTGTGTATGCTGAATGCTAGTTAAATATGAAAGAGGAGCAAGTTTTTGTTCACTGATATTTTATTTTTTTTGAGTAAAGGGAATTTTTGTGATGCTACAATTGCTAGGGCCTAGCAATAAGCTAGTTGGGGGGGGGGGGGGGGGGGAGGGTGTGTGATAACTGTCATAAAGTGCATGATTATTATGTTCATTTTATACATTTTGAACACTTTATGGGAGTTAATGAGTTCGGTTATAAAGTTTTAATTCTATATGTGAACTAATGCTTGAAATTGAATATATATTCTGAAATAGGCACCCGAAGCAGTTAAATTGGACTTGTGAGGCGGGTGTATGGTCGTTCAAAAAAGTTCGAAGAACCATATCAGAAGTTGGTCTTGTTTCAAAGATCTCATCGACACGATCGTAGCGGTATAAAGAACGCGTCAATCCGAGTTGGGGATATGATGTTGCGCCTTTATTTTGTTTTACATATTTTTGGAGTTTTATGTAAAATAAAGCAAAAAGAAAATAAAAAAAGTAAAAAGTAAAAGAACACATGTTTGCACTTGGACTTGTCACATATGAATGTGATATATATGAATATAGAAATATATGTATGTGCATGTGTGGCAGCGTGGGGAAGATAAACATAAAAGGATGGAATAAAGGAAAAAGAAAAGGGGACACAATTGGCTCTAAAAAAGAAGAGGTGACTCTGTGGTTGCTGGAAAAGCAGGGCTGGCGACTGAAGATCTCAAGAGGAAACCAAAGAGGGGGCGGCTCTGCTGAATAAGGGAAGAGCTCTGTTACTGCAGAGGAGAATAGAGAAGAAGTAGTTCGTTGTTTATGATGGAGAAGCTTTATAAACTATTCTTTTCTTCATTTATTTTCATGGAATGCTAAAATCCTAGCTAAGGCTAGGGGTGAAGCCTATTATAACTATGTGATCTTAGGATTTTTGTTCAATATTGGAATTTAATGTGTGATTTCTGTTATGAATTGTCCCGATTTAATTTCTAATTTTCTCTTTTAGCAATTGATGGGTGTTTGAGAATATTCAGGGGTTCAGTCTTGATTTTCCCCTTTGTTTGTTAAAATCATCTATGCTTTTGGGATTGGGGAATATTAGTAGATTGTTAATTAGTTCAGTGAAACTATTCTTGATAATTTGTTGCCTTAGGGTACAGATTATGCTTGAAATCTTTTCAAATGAATTAAATAAAGCTTCTATGGTTGTGAACAATTTTTGGCAGAATCAATCTCTTATATATTGTTGCAAAAATAAATATTTTCAAAGCTTTCAAAACTTCACCTTGAGTGAGTTAACAGATTTAAAGGATCTAAATTAGTAAATCACATATGCTTATAGTAGGTGGAACCCCGAAACCTTAGTATTCATCTATTTCTGAAATTTATCTTAAATCACAAACTATTATTTTTATTGCCAGTAGAAATTTCTGCGAACTTGACACCGCTCTCTGTGGATTCGACACTCGATACTTCGAGTTATACTACTACGCGACACCTGCACTTGGGTTGAGCAAGCACAAAGCTTGGTGTGCACATGGCTTGTCGAGCCAAGTGCATTGTATGCACACCAATGCATGCCAAGCTAAGGCATCACCTTGCCAAAGGCAAGTTAGCACACTCATGGGCATACACACATAGCTTGTCAAGCTATGCGTGTTCCAACATACAATGTCTAACCGAGCCGTTTTTGTCAACCGTGCCACCGAACCATGTCAAACCATGTCTTTACAAGCTAATAAGCTTCCCAATTCATGCCTTAGCCAAGGCCTTGCTAAGTGGCTGAATGCCTACTTGGGTCAAAGACCCACCCCTCCCTATATATGCAGAATTTACAAATACAGCTCTGACCAGAACAGATATTAACCCTGCTTGAGAAGTCATAATGGCATTTTTCGAAGCTCCTGAATTCCAAATCCGGATTTTCTTTGACAAGTCATCTTCTTATGATATAGAGCATCTCCAATTAAATTCCCATAATTTTCCAATGCTCCTAAGCCCGACTTCCAAAGTTGGACTTATTTACCAAAATCACCACTGTGCCATCCTCCTATGTCACACTGGCATGCCACAACCTACTTCAAGACTTCACTGTTGCAACCACTTAGACAATATATATATATTTTTAATTATTATCCTTGCCTAGAGACCGGAGCGGAACATGTTACCCTCGTTGTGATCGGACCACCCTGTCTGCCCGACCTGGATTCAAACTCGCTCCGGGTGAGGACCCCATATGAACTCGCATAATTCCCTCGTTATGATCGGACCACCCTGCCTACCCGACCTGGACTCAGACTCGTCCCAGGTGAGGACACTCAGACGGGCGTTTGGCATGGCACCAGATCAAGAAGTGGGTTTAACTCTAATACCAACTATAACGAGTCGAATGCTTCACGGTACAACCCAAAAGCTTAAACTGATGGGTGAAACTAACATCCATTCATTATATACCCATTTACTTTCTCATCCGGATCCGATGTGGGACAAACACCTCTAACATTAAGGGCTAGGGGTTTCTTATATATGTATTGTATATTTTTAAACGAAAAAATTTATGTTTTTTTTTTGCCTATAATAGGTTCAAAATGCTCCCAATTTCACCCTCCTAAAATCTCTTTGATTCTTCTTTCTTTATTTGCTTTTCCTTTTCCTTTTATTTATTTTATTTTCAAAATTTTGTATTCTTAAATCTCCGTTCTTCTTCTTTTTTTGTTCCTTCTTTATTTTTTTAATTGATCTTATTTTGTTCTAGGTTAAATTATTGTGTTATCCCCTAAGATTTGAGCAAATTATATATAGATGAAGCATCTGACTTATATTACTTTGACCTCCTTAATATATATGTAATTTATTTTTACTCTTTTTATTATTATTATAATGGCTTTTATTTTTGTCTTCTCATGTAAGATAGGGGTAACTTGGTCCATTATAAAAAATACGATGATAGGGAGGGGAGTCATTGTACAAATCACCAAACTTTAAGGGAATTTAAAGTAATAAGTGTCAAATGCTCCATCAACGTGTGATTTACTCAAACCTCATGAGAAATTTATCCAAAATTTCATTATTTGATCTTATTTTATTTTATTTCCTTGTTTGATTTTCATTTATTCTATCTTTTATAGAATATTTTTTTTTGCTAATTTTTATTACAATTCTTCAAATGATTTTTTAAGGTAAAATGTCTTTTACACATGTAAAGATTGGATGATAGAATTTAATGACAAATTTAATTTAATCAATTAGGATATTTTTTTATTATTGTAGGTGTACTCGAAGCAAATATAATCTCGATACATTTATAACATTTATAGGGTAATGACATAGGAATTTACCCTATACATTTTAGGGAATCGACAGAGGAATTGTGGATTGGAGGAAAAGCAGTAAAGCTAGCCACGAGGCCAAAAGGAATGTTATGAGTTTTCTATAGCCATGGACATCGAGAGTTTCAAAATATCTTAAAGACAATGATGATTGCATGTGGAAATGAATGAAGCATTTAATGTAGTATCAGAAGATACTCATTACTTGGACTTTCATACCACTAGCTATAGTGTTGCTATAGTATTCTATCATATCAAAACACTGTAGTTAAGATATTTTACTTGCCTATAAAAGGTGAAGTCCTCGAGATACAAATGTAGAGACTGATTTTCCTATGAACTAAACATTTCTTTTGTTTATTGTTTTCTTCCTCTTCATAACTATGTTTGATTTCCATCACATTTAAGACTTAAGATTTGTTCTTACCAATGTTAATATAAATTAAATTGGACCCACCTTCAATAGGCGACTCTGTTGGGGAGATTTCATCTTAGTACAAGTAGATGGAGTTTGTAGAAGGAATCAAAATTCAACTAAAAGGTTCATCAGACGGAGAAAGCAGGTCGCCGGTGCAATCTTATATGTTAGGGGAGAGAACCAGACATCCCCTGATACTAGAAAGACATCATGTTTCACCAAGCCAGGCAAGACAGTTGTCAATACCAGAACGCACAGAAGGATCAGTAGTGGGGACCATACAATCGCTAGCAAATGATTACTCACATGAGTCTGTGTAATCGATTCATGAATCACAGAAGATAATGGGTGATATATTGGCCAGGCTTGAGGCAATGATGACTCAAAGTTTACAAGCAAAAACAGAAAAGAGAGAACGACGGCAACAAACAAGCTCTATGGCCACCCCGTAAAGATTACCTGATCTTTTGAACATAAAAACAAATCCTCTTTTCCCAACAACTAAAACATTGGTTGATGCACAGATAAATTTCCTTACACCGAATCCACCCGAAGGTTCATAACCATATGTCATGGAGGCCAGACAACGTGTTTTCTTTGTCAAAAGTTCACCTACCTCTGCTCGAGCCCTAGTATTCCGTCAAGAACCACCGTTTCCTAAAAGCCTTATGGATTTTCCATATCCCATAGGGTATTTAGTACCACAATATCAACAATACAATGGTTTAAATGGTGATTCCGAAGAACATGTCAGTAGGTTCATTGAGGCACTAGAAGGCTACAATACTGATGAAAATCTTCGTTTAAGAGAGTTTTCTAAATCTATGACAAGTCTTGCTTATCGCTGGTATAAGAGCCTTGAATCTAATTCCATAACCACATGGGATCAACTCTCTAAGCATTTCATGTTCAAGTTTTGTGAAGCTAAGGAAAGAGTTACTACACTCACTTTAACAAAGGAAATGCAAGACGAGGGAGAAGACCCTTTGAAGTTTGTGGCGTGTTTTCAGACGAGATCCAATAAATGTTTTAAAAATTATAGCGAGAAAGATCGAGTTAAAATTTGTATTCAAGGGATGCACAAAATCTATCATTTACATCTCATTAATCTTCAATTGGAAACTTTCATAGAGCTTATGGTAGTAGCATGCAACCTCAGTCAAGATATTAAAATGCCAGTGGTAGAACATGCTCGTCCAATAACCAAACCTATTGATTCGCCTACTATGGATGATCGTGGAAAGCGTAAACGTGAGGATTCTTCGAGGAAAAAAACTACAGCGGCATCATCTAATCGTCAAGATTCCAGAAGAGGTCCTTGACAGGAGCCACCTCTTTTTCTGGTTAAAATTGAATAAGTTTTAAGTACACTTCAAAAATGGGTGCAGCATGGAGAAGTTATTCTACCAACACCTTGACGGGTCCCTTCACCAAATGAGAAAAAAGATCCTCGATATTGCTCCTATCATCAATGGGTTAGTCATCCAACTCGTGATTGTCGTATTCTAAAATTAATTTTTCAAGAAATGATAGCTAAAGGTAGCCTTGAAGTCACTACCCCTACTGATGCTCGAAATAATCCTGATACTAAGAACCGAGGAACTGTGGCAGGTATTGCTTGTTATGATGAACATGAGCCTTTGCCAATTCTTTCACCACTAGTAGCGATGAGTCCAGATGGAGCCTTTGACATCGCGAGTTCTAGCATGAGGATTGTTAAAAAACCACAAGCCCCCATCATCTCGTTTACAGATACGGATCAGTAGTTCTTGACACCTCAAAATTGTCTTTTGTATGTTACGAGTGTTTTGAACCATCAAGAATCTAAGCGGTCTTTTTTTGATAATGGATCTTCTATCAATATTTTGCTAATGTCAATGTTTGAAAAGGCTGGGCTCAATCGTTAACATTTGATTATGGAACCAATTGAAATTATCGGTTTCAGTGACAAATCTCATAAAACTATTGGACACATTAATACTGATCTCAGTATAGGGAAATTCAGGGAACTAGTCAAGTTTTATATTATTGAAGGGGATACTTCTTTATCACATGTTGTTAGGTCATCCCTGGATGCATCGCTTTAGCATTGTACCATCTACATTCCATCAGTGTTTCAAATGAATCATAGGTAATAAAGTGGTTACTGTTCCATGCTCTGATAAACCATTTGCCAGATTTTAGGCTCATTATGTGGAAGCATTATTCTTCAATGATATTGATGACACTTTTGAAAATGATTCCATGGCTATTTTTAGCACTCCTTTACCTTCGTGGTCTGATTGTCAACAAGATATTTTCTATCCACCATGACAGTTTCAAAACAATAAGACCTTTCCCCCACCTTGTGAATGTAGATGGTAAAGTAATTTATCGCTTATGACAGTGTGAGGGCTCAAACACTTGCTATGTGGATAAGCCCTCCACGAGCAGTAAATCTCTTATTGTAGAAATTCCAATTAAAATCACTCGATACCCGGATCTTCAACTTGTAAATCTTTCTTTGCTTGAGCAACTAGCACGCCACACTTACATCGCTACTAATTTGTCTTTTTTTTGAGATAGTTTATTTTCTTTGTTACAGGAGTTTCAGGATATTTTTGCTTGGACATATGCAGATATGCCTGGATTAGATCCAAATCTTGTCTCGTATCAACTCAACGTGCATCCATCTGTTCGTCTAATGAAACAGGCGCCGCGAACATTTTAACCAAAGATGGAACTTCAAATCAAAACTGAAATTGAAAATTTGCTCAAAATTGGCTTTATTCGCCCAATCATGCACCCGACATGGCTCGCTAATGTTGTTCCAGTCACTAAGAAGAATAGCCAAATCCGGATTTGTGTTGATTTTCGAGATTTGAATAAAGCTTGCCTAAATGATGATTTTCCACTACCCATTATTGATGCCCTTATTGATGCTACAACAGGTCACACAATGTTTTTTTTTTTATGGATGGTTACAGTGGTTATAATCAAATTCATATGGATACTCGTGATGCTGAAAAGATAGATTTTCGGACACCTTTGGGGAATTTATGTTACAATATGATGCCTTTTGGTCTCAAAAATGCAGGTGCTACCTATCAACGTGCCATGACAACTATTTTCCATGATTTGTTGTACACTATAGTTGAAGATTATGTAGACGATGATAGGTGCTCAAAAGTATCCATTTTAAGCCATTATCTTACTGTTGTTATGTCTTTTCATTCCATTATTTGGTATTTTTATTGCGTTTGTGTGTTAAGGCACGTTTCAGGATCTTAATGAAGAAATGAAACAAACTTCGGTGAATTAACTGAAGAGTATATTCTTTCTGTTGTGAAATTTAGAGTAACCCAAAAGATAGATTAACCCAAATCAAATTTTACTCGCAAGTATACGAATCATAGTAGTAAATAGTATAAGTATTGCGAGGTCATTCCCACGAGGATTGATTAAGACAAATTAAATCTAAAAACTACTATCTAACTAATTCAATAAATTATTGATGATTGTGAAAAAATAATATAAATACAATAATACAAAAGGAATACCAAGGCTTTGATTCCACCACTAATCATGACAAATCCGATTTTCAATTGTAAACTCATTAAATATCCAATTAATTTCCACACATCTAAATAATTATTATTATTACATTCATAGATGGTCTATCCGAGTTAGGGCATAGGTTCAACTCAATATTTTATTATCTTGGCCAAAAATAATAAATAAATCATTGAAGGAAAATATAAATCACAATTATCTATCCATGGTCAGGCATAAACAATTATAATTTATTATCTTCTTCTTAAATTGCCAAGTAGATTACATGTTCGTGGTTAGACACAAGTAACCTATATGCTATGAATGAAATACGTTCAATTTTAGTCTCAATTAAAGCACATAAAATCGAAAGCATTAACATATATATAATAATAAGAAGAAGAACTCATTAACCAAAATATTCAATAATGTCTACAATTGAAAACTATAATATTGAACATGACTAGGGTTTCCTCTTGGCCTTGGCCGAACGAATTAACTATACAAGAAAAATAAAACAAGAACGACCAAACCCGAAATCATAAGTGGAAGACATCTTGGATTTCTTCGTTGATCGCACAGGTCTTCCCCTTCTATTTCTTGGTCGTCCCCCCTTTGTGCATCCACATATGCCCTCTTTATAGGGGTCCTCAAGGTTTTATCTAGGAAAGTAAATAAGATAATACAATATTCCCATATTTCTTTTCCTAATTGGTGATATCTTGCAGCCCACTTTTGACCAATTTGGAGAGTAAATTTGGAAGATATTGGTGAGATACTCTTTTCTTGTTAATCAAGTCCTCTTCCCATAGCCCTTGATTTCATTCCATTCTGGTCGTTCCTTCAAAATCTGTGATTATATTACCAAGCTGATGCTGATTTTCGCACAAAATAGTATGCCATATTTAAAATGTCTTTTTCGCCCTCTAAACTTCAGAATTAGGGTTTCTATGTGATATACCAATATTCTTTAAATTGAATCAGCTTTCTAGGAACACTGGGCTCACACAAATCTGAACAACGGGCTAAAATATATGGCCCAAATACTAAGACGTGGTCTAAAGAGATTTTGGGTTTGTTTAGATGGATTTAATCCATTTGTACCAGAAATCACCAATAACCTATAAAAATATAAAAACACAAATATTAATTAAAATAAATTAAAATAAATGACTAAAAAATATATTTTTGGAGGTTAATCGTGTATGAATTATGCACTTATCACTTTCTATCTAAGAGGAGAGTCAAAGAGGCAGCTCGAGACAAAAATGGCTCCCGGAGGGCAAAAATGGAATTCCAAAAGCCGTCATCTTTGACAAAAAGTATTGTGGGTTCAAGACGGTCGTTTTGGTGCATTCACGGAGAAAAGTGATTTTCCACAAAATACCTATGTTTTTTCCTACGTTT
Organism: Cornus suecica; assembly: GCA_963922005.1. Taxonomy (NCBI): domain Eukaryota; kingdom Viridiplantae; phylum Streptophyta; class Magnoliopsida; order Cornales; family Cornaceae; genus Cornus; species Cornus suecica. Next base: position 72,246,268 of record OY998244.1, on the reverse strand, counting down.
TCAGTTTCAAAAAGTGGCTAGAAATCACATTTATATGCTTGGAGGTACGCTTGAAGCGTAGGCCTGCTACGCTTGAAGTGTAGGTGTGGAATGCTACAGTGTTTTCAACACAAAATTTCAGTCAATTTTGGGAGCTCATATCACAGTCAAACAAGGTCCAAATGAGGTGATTCTTAAGCCTATCATCAAGATCTTGAAGTCAGATTTCCATAAATATATTACAGATCTTCATATAATGTGTGTAGCTCCAGATATGATTAAAAGAGTGAAAGGTGTCCTGCAGAAAAAACTGGAAATTTCAGATTCGGGCTGAAATCTTATTTTGACCTGAATTGATCCGTTTTGACCCGAATGACTTTAAGTTCGACCCCAACACCTTTATACATGTAATATACACATATTATATATTAGATATTAGGTTTTTGCTTGGTTGAGTGTGAAATTATCAAAAAAGGGTAATCATATTATCCAAGTTAGGGTTTCCCTCACCTTTGCCTATAAATACCAAGTTTTGCTACAGATCTAAGGGACTCATCTTCACCCAATTTTGGGACTTATCTACACATTAGTTTTCAGAATATTTTATGAAGATTCATCTATCATTCCAAGGAGGAGCCATTCAAGACCTAGAGATCCAGAGAAGACGACCATGGAGGGCGATTCTACATTAAAGATGCAGTCTCCTTCTACTATGAGCAACTAATTCGGTAGTAAAACCCTAGCCAATTAATGTAGTTCTTTCATTATTTTCAATTGTAAAGAGGGGAAACTGTTGACCATATTGTGATGATTGTAATAGTTAAGAGACCGTACTGATTTGCAATATAAAATTCTATGTTTGTTCTAAATTCTTGTCTTAGATGAAATGAATGTATTATTCAATATGAGCAGGAACTTGGATGCTTAATTATGGTTTTATACACAATGGTGGTAATGAAACTTGAAACCCTAGGTTGACACAGGCGTGCCTTGGCGATTTAATATAGACATGCTTTAGTTTATTTTCATGCAGTAGGAGTAGATTAGAGTAATATAATTGGCATGTACTAGTTAGGTCAGTCATGAGATGGGTTGTCGCGATCCGGTTGATGGTACTCCTTTTTGGGGTCATATTTAGCTATTTACAGTATGACCTAATTCACAGTTATGGATGGCCTTCTTACAATTGATACAGTGAGGAATTATATTATGCGGTTAGTGGTAAAGTGATGAAAACCCTAGTTTTCTCTCTCTCTTGAATCACAAACCAATTTACTTTATTTTCTAGATAATTGTTAGTTAAAATAGATAATTTAGTCTTTGACCACCCAAACAAATCATTTTCAAAAAAATATAATTCAGTGTTTTTGAATTGCTAAAGTGAACAATCTTAGTCTCTGTGGGATTGATATCCCTTACTCAAGCCATTGTTATACTATAATCGATACGTGTGTTTGCATAGGGTAAAACCTAGAGTCGTTAAGGTGTCATTTTTAACCACATATTTTTATACACTTGATGGCGCATCAGACGACCTTGTTGTCAAATCCCATCATGACACTGAGCACCTAGTACATCTACGCATAGTTTTCACTCGCTGTCAAGCTTATGAACTTCGCATGAATCCATTAAAATGTGCTTTTGGTGTCGATCATGGAAATTTTTTGGGTTTTGTGATTCATCACACGGGTATTGATGTCGATCAGAGTAAATGTTAAGTTATTATAGCCATGCCGACACCCAAGTCACACAAACCCCTCCAAAGTTTTCTCGGCCAAATCTCTTACATTTGCTGATTCATACATACAATTCCTGAGTTGATTCACCCCTTTTCATCTTTGCTTAAAGGTAAATCAACTACCAAGTTTTATTGGACACCTATACATCAGTTTGTTTTTGACAAAATCAAAAGTCTCTTTGTTTCTCCACAACCTATGCACCCCCCTATACCACATATTCCTCTGCGTCTTTATTTAACTTATACTAATATCACCATTGGGGCACTCTTAGCTCAACACACACGGGAGGGTGAAAGACCCATCTATTATCTCAGTCGTTGTCTTCGCGATGCCGAGTTATGCTACTCTATTGTTGAACAACATTGCTTGGCTCTCGTGTTTGCAACACAAAAGTTCAGGCATTACTTCATGGCTTACGATTTTTGTTAAGTCGACCTATCATGTCAAGGCTAGCTACTCGGTGGTTATTGCAGTTAGCCGAATTTGATTTAGTCTATCATTTACCTACTGCAATCAAGGGACAAGCTCTAGTCGATCTATTAACACTATTTCCTGTTGATGCACGTGAACCACTCCATGAGGATTTGCCTCTTGATGATCTACCTATTACTTATGCAGCTAGTACACATAAATGGACACTCAGTTTTGACGGTTCTTCTTCCACCTCTAAAGAAGGTGTTGGCATAGTTCTTACTTTTACTGATGAAAATTTTCCTCAGTCTTTCACATTACTTTTTCCTTGTTCTAACAATGAAGTTGAGTATGAGGCACTGATCTTGGGTCTTCTTGTTGCACTTGATCGAGGTATTTCTTGTCTACATGTTATTGGCGATTCTGAACTGATTATACGACAAGTCACTGGTCAATATGTTATTCGAGAGCCTTGTTTGGCAACATATCATACAATTATTCAACGATTGACAGCTCGTTTCGCTACACTAAGTTTCACTTATGTACCTTGCACTCAGAAATATTTCTCAGATGTTATTGCTACTCTTGGCACCAAGTTGACTTCAACAACAATCCCTAGCATTATTCATGTTCAATGATGTCTTAATCGCACAATGGATTCTAGTGCCCCTACAGTGGAGATTAATGATTGGCATCTTCCTTTCATCACTCAATTGAAAAAAGGCCATGGCACGATTCCTATGGTTCAATTATAACATTTCACTCTCATGCAAGGTCACATTTATCATCATATTTCTGGCGGTCCTTTGACTCGAGCAGTATCTTTGAGCGAAGGAAAACAACTTCTCCACGAAGTCCATACCACACAGTGTCCTATTCCAGTACCACTGTATCGAGTTCTACAACTGCATGGTTATTATTGGCCCACGATGGCTGTGGAAGCTACTATAATGCAACGTCATTGCTTCAAATGTCAAGCTTTTCATCTACCAGATTTTCCTGATTCAGAGTGCACGACCAATATAGTTGAGGAATGAGATTGGAGCTTATCATAGATCATGAATCTATCCCATAGAGGGCTTCTTGACGATGTGAACCAAAACAAGTAAATTCGACATCATGCTCATCGGTTTGCTGTTCAAAATAATCAGTTATATCGCCATACTATAGAGGGCACACCACTACATTGTCTATCCATCTCAGAATCACTTGAGGCATTATACGAGGCTCACTCCATCGAGCATCAGGGATCTCATAAACTATTTCAATAGCTAATTCGTTGTGGTTATTATTGGCCTTTTATGGAAAAGGATAGTAGAGCACATTCCAAATCTTGTTTACCTTGTCAACAGTTTGAGCATCGAATTCACATACCTGTTAATCCTTTACGTCCAATTTTTCCACCTTGGTCGTTCCACACTTGGGGGCTTGATTTGATAGGGCAAATTTATCCTGCTTCTAATGGTCATATTTGGATTCTTACAGCTACTGATCTTTTCACCAAATAGGTAGAAACGATACCACTTCGTCGGGCAACATGCCCTATTGTTGTTGCATTCATCAAAGAGCATATCATTTGTCGATTTGGTATCCCAGTTGTCATTTTATCTAACAATGGTACTCCGTTTATCAATCAACATGTTTATCCACTTTTACAAACCTATGATATAAAACATCATCGTTCATCTCCGTATTACCCTCAATGTAATTGTCAAGCTAAAGCCACGAACAAGAACTTGTTAGATATACATAGCCATAATCGAGAGGAACATCATCATAAGTGGGTTGACTATCTCCCTATAGCTCTTTGGGCATATCGCACATCTTGCAAATGTCCTACTGGTCAGTCGCCTTTTGCTTTAGTATATGGCATTGAAGTAGTTTTACCTGTGGAAATCGCAGTTCCTTCTGCTGGCTTGGCAGCTCAAAGTTATCCTGACCAAGATCCAATTCTTGCTATTGAATCTCTAACAGAGAGACGGGCTCGAGCAGCTATGCATCTTACTAATTATCAAACTCTCATGACTCGTGCTCATAATCTATAAGTACAACCTCGTTGTTTTCTTCAAGGAGATCTTGTTATGTGTACTGCTAAGCATATCATATAACGATTGCCTTCTCCAAAATTCACTCCTAAATGGACGGATCCGTTTGTCATCAAATCAGTGCATCCTAATGGTTATTACACTCTTATGAATGATGAAGAAACACTTGGTCCAATCAATGTTGTTTAGCTTAAAACCTTTCTTTTCCTAAAGCATTTTGTTTCCAGTGTACTTCTCTTTTGCAACTGTACATTTGCCCGGACTGACAAACTGCACGAGCTTTTGGTGTAAATTATATGTTCTTACTCTTCTTCAATTGTTTTTTGTTTCAATAATCTTTTAACTATGTCAATAACATCAACACGTTCTAACTACATCTTACTTATAAATCTTATCAATCCCTCTCTCGAGACCATCTCATAATTTTATTAATAAAACTCATCAAGCCCTCTCCCGAGGCCATCTCAAAGAGTTTTATTTATAAAACTTATTAAACCCTCCCTCGAGGCCCTTTTACAGTTTTATCTTTAAAACTTATCAAGCCCTCCCACGAGGCCCTCCTACAGTTTTATCTTTAAAACCCATCAAGTCATCCTTTGAGGCCATCATAAAATTTTACTTATAAATCACTCGCGTATTACCTCGAGACTTTATTAAATAATTTTTATTTACAAAATTCATCATATATTGCCTCAAGGTCTTATTCAAGAGTTTCTAATAAAATTCATTATGTTTTACCTCGAGGTCTTATTGAAAAGTTTTACCCATCAAACTCTTCACGTATTGCCTAGAGAACTTATTTCACAGTTTTACTCATCAAACTCAATGAACCCTCCCTCGAAGTCCTCATGGTTTTATCTATAAAACTCATCAAGTCCTCCCTCGAGACCATCATAGAATTTTACTTAAAAATCACTCAAGTATTACCTCGAGACTTTATTAAATAATTTTTATTTACAAAATTCATCACATATTACATCGAGGTCTTATTCAAGAGTTGCTAATAAAATTCATTATGTTTTACCTCAAGGTCTTATTGAAAGGTTTTACCCATAAAATTATTCACGTATTACCTCGAGGACTTATTACACAATTTTACTCATCAAACTTAGTGAACCCTCCCTCGAGGTCCTTACAATTTTATCTTTAAAACTCATCAAGTCCTCCCTCAAGGTGTAGAATTTTACTTATAAATCAATCACGTATTACCTCGAGACTTTATTAAAGAATTTTTATTTACAAAATTCATCGCATATTGCCTTAAGGTCTTATTCAAGAGTTGATAATAAAATTCATTCCGTTTTACCTCGAGGTCTTATTGAAAAGTTTTACCCATCAAACTCTTCACGTATTACCTTGAGGACTTATTACACAATTTTACTCATCAAACTCAGCGAACCCTCCCTCGAGGTCCTCATGATTTTATCTATAAAACTCATCAAGTCCTCCATCGAGGCCATCATAGAATTTTACTTATAAATCACTCAAGTATTACCTCGGGACTTTTTGAAAGAATTTTTATTTACAAACTTCATCATATATTGCCTCGAGGTCTTATTCAAGAGTTGCTAATAAAATTCATTATGTTTTACCTCGAGGTCTTATTGAAAGGTTTTATCCATAAAACTCTTCACGTATTACCTCGAGGACTTATTACACAGTTTTACTCATCAAACTTAGCGAACCCTCCCTCGAGTTTCTCTCATGGTTTTATCTATAAAACTAATCACGTCTTCCCTCGGGGCCATCATAGAATTTTACTTATCAATCACTCAAGTATTACCTCAAGACTTTATTAAAGAATTTTTATTTATTTACAATAATTCATTATATATTGCCTCGATGTCTTATTCAAGAGTTTTGCTTATAAAATTCATTTCGTTTTACCTCGAGGTATTATTGAAATATTTTTCCCATAAAACTCTTCACGTATTACCTTAAGACTTTATTAAACACTTTTCATTATCAAACTTAGCAATATATACAACTTCTCATGCTTTCAGATTCATTAATAAAAACACCCACGTGTTAGCATAAAAGTATATATATATGGATTTTTTTTTCTTCACCCAAAATTCCTTTCAAATCCATTTATCAACGCAAACAAATTATATTATACTAGTTTGATATTACAATTCCCCAGCATAATTTACTAAAGAGTCTGTTTTGTCATCTAACCGAGTTAGCATAAAAACAAGATTTGAATGTTGTTTCTCCAAACTTTCAACTCGTTGTTTGGCAACTTCCAACTATTGTTTCGCTATGTCTAGATCTCGTTCTGTTGCATCAACTTTTGTTTCCAACTTTGGACATCCTAAATTTTCTCGAGCCACCACAAGACGTCTTTCTAGCCATTGAATGTCCATTCCCATACCTTGGAATTCGTTTATCAATAATTCTACTTCGTCAACTTCAGCTTTAGAACCTTGTTCAAATGACACGAACTGCAATATTTGAACAATTCGCCCTAGACACTCATACATGGCTCGCCTCATGAAAGTATGTTTCGAAGCCATTAATGATGATACGTCTGTACGTTGAGTCATAACACTTTCTAACAATACTACATACTCTGTATCGACTCTCGCGCCATTCCAGTTCGATACGTGTGAAACTGCATTTACACTTGGCGATCTTTCCCTGCCTCGTACCACCGAAGCTTGCACATAGCCTATTTCTTCCATGCCAATTTCAAGTTCCTATTCCATGTGGTTCTAACCCATGCCCCCATGTGGTATTCCATCCTCTATTTCATTGTCTTCTTCTTCTTTTTCTCATTGCACTACATCTTCTGCTACAGGAGGTTCAATCACATGAGCCACCTTTGTATTTCCTCCAATAATTTGATTCATTTCTTCCCCTTCTTCACTATCGCTCTCAAGTTCTTCAAAAATGTCCTCACCACCAGAGCCTGGAATTAATACCAGATTATCTTCTATTTTCCTTTCGGGCTCAACTCCTTCCTCTAACCCAGCTTCCACATTATCAGGCACATGTTCACGCATCTCGACATTAGTCTTTATGGGTCTCTCTGTTCCATCTTCTGTTGGTCTCAGCGAATGTCTAGCTATATCAATTGCTTCATTCTCATCATGAGCTTCGGTATTCACTTGTTCAATTACCGGTGCTGATATTTGTTCTCGAGCTTCATCCTGCTCTCCTCGATGAATAGTTTGTAATGTTTCATCTGGTACGACTCCTAGTGATTCCTCATTATCGAGGTCTGCACAAATTTATTTCAAATAAGTAAAATTCATCTCATGTAAACCAGAAGGCTTATCACGAGAATAATCCACAGGGCCTGCCCATAACTTAGGTCTCGGTAAAGAATAAAAACCAATTTCACCTGAAGGAATTACCTCTTCGAGCCCTTATGAAGCTCCCAAATTTATCTGTTCAGCAACTTTTTCTTGGTGCATTGTACCATATTCTCCTAAATGTGGTCGTAAGGATCCTTTTGGAGTTTCTTCGCTATCCTCCTGATCTTGGGCAAGAGTCTGTCTGACGATTTGAATTTGAGAAGTTGTCAAAACAACTTACATTACCTCTCGCATTACCCCTGGTTCCATGTTTAGCACTTTCGTTTTCCCCCTACGAGCAGGTTATGCTGCCACAATGTGTTCTCGTACTCGATTAATCAATTTGGCTGGTTCCATATCTGGCACCTCAATCACTTTAGGTGTTATCACTTTGGTTCATTTTACTGATTTTTTCATTGCCACATTTTTCTTTCTTTTGCCCCTCGTTGGACGAGGAATTTCTTTTCTCACATGTTCCTCTATTTCCTGTTGCCCTCCTATATGAAGAGGTATTTCTTACTCTCGAGCAATTTGTTGGACTCTTGCATTACTAGGACTTGCTTCACCATGCTCAATTGGTTGTACTCCTGCACCACTGGGCATTGCTACTTTGCAAACAACTTGTTATCTTCTCAAGCGACAGAGTTCCTCACGATTATGCACATCTTTTATTCCCTTTATAATACGAAGTTGCATCTCTGTTTTCCACACAGGTACTCTTCTGGCCTTCTCTATATTTTTCTTCGTCACATACTCGCCCCATGAGTTTAATTCCTGATCCCAATACTTATGATAATTACTGGCACGTTGTCCTACTCGCTCTGACGAACAAAAGATAAAACGGCTGATCCCATCAATTAATAAAACATTTGCATATTTAGGCGAGAATCGGGCATAGCTCGTTTTCACATAATCCACATCTGTAACCATTATATAATCATGTGGTACTCATTGGTCATATCCAAACTGTGTGGCTAATCGCCATGGGTTATAGGTCATTGCGCGGTCATTATTTTCATTCATCACAGGAAAAAACACAGGTGTCACCATAATTAAAATGATCAATATTTCATCACTCAAATTTATCACATGGGTCCCTAACACTTCGTCAGCATCAAAATACATTTGGCTTCTCAAATCCCCCTTTAGAATTGGCGCATATGGACGTGACACAAAACGTTCACTAGAGTCGAGCACACTTATCAATGCCCGTCATAACTTTTCCCCTATATAACTCCACGACCGTACTATCTTATTATGCTCGCCAACAAACTCTCTCATACTTTTATGTTCTGGTCCATATGAGGGGAAATTCTCATATAAAGATACTTCTAAAAAAATGGTGGACACATATGTCTCCATCATATAGCGACCAACATTTCGCTCTATCCCATCCACAATTTTATCAAGATTATCATATAAACTACCCAAAAATGAAGTTGTTTAGGCTATAGCAGCTCCTCGCGCCAACACAATAGCCATAAGCACTAACCGCGCGAGTACTGTATCTTCCGGTGCTGCTTCAAATACAAATTTTCCCAACCAATACATAATAAATGCAGTCAAATGCTCCCTCAAATTAAACCCTGGTCCTACATCCTTTTCGCACTCTGCATTGCCTACATTTTTCCTTGCTGGCTGAATATCTTTAAAGTAATATCGTAACCAATTACCAAAGGTAACTTTTTTCCTCATTCTCCCCATTTTACAGACCTTATGCCTTTCTTACCAAATATTGACCCATAAAATTTTAATCTATTTCGACTAGCTTCCGGATTCGCCTCGATCAACTTTTCATTAACATTGAGCTTAAAATTGAAGGGGTTCGCTTCCCCCTGGGAAACTCAGTCCAGTTAAATGTACCACGTCCTCCAACGTAGGCCCAAATTCACCCCAAGTAGCTATGAAGGTATGGATCGACGAGCTCCATCGCAAGACTAGCACTTCTATCGCATCAAGGTCCCTGGGTATATAGCAATTTCGACTCCATCGAATCGTTTCATAAATATAGGCAGATTTCAACTTCTGTACCATTTCTTCATTTTCAAATACATAATCCACCCATTCATCCCACCCACCGCCTACCGATTGACTACCCTTCCACGAAATAAAAGTATAAGGGTATACTCATCTCTTAATATTAAATCGAATGATAAAACTCGCAGGAATATGTGGTGCTTTGTCTACATCCTCCTCTGGCTCCAATAACATTTTTTCTTGAGAATCTTTTGGGATGTCTCCACAAAATTGCTGCATTTTATACCAAAATTTGTCTTTTTGACCAAAGTATGGTGCTCGTTGCCATTATTCTTCTTCTTGAGGTACGGGAATCACCTTATCCTTTGTACATAATTCTCGTTCTTCACCAATAGTAATTTTTGTCACACAATTTCACAAACACCTGGTCTTCGTACCACGAATGCTACTAATCTAAATAGATTTTCTTTCACTCTCTCTTCCTGAGTCTTTTTCCTTTTCTTTTGTTTTTTTGGAGTCTATATTTCAAATGACTTTTCTTGTTTGATCTTTCTCTCAAGCTTGATTTTTTGTTAACCCAACTATATTGAACTCTCAAGTTTGAAAATGACTGTATTATACTCTCTCACTCCTCTATGTATACTTATATCTTAGCCCCTCGTCTTCAACCACAAATTAATTAAATAGTCATTTTGAAAAAGGCACATATTTAATGAACTACCTTTTTCTCCAACTGACATGACGGCTCTATGATATGATGTTTCGCATCCCAATGCACTACATTTATTTCTTATGCACGCTACCGGTTAAATTATTTTTAGTGATTTTGGAACCATGAATCAATGATGATACCGACAATGATTTTATGAAGGTCTCTAATTTAATTTTTGAAAGTATACCTCTTTGTTTGTGTATTTATTTACTTTCTCTGTTGTCTTGATAATATTTTATGAATAGGTTTTAGACTTTTCTTTTATCTTTTTTCTTTTACTGTTTCTGGATTTTGCTTTTGGATCTTCTGTTATTTTGCTGCAACTACACAGAATTATTTGACTATTAATGGCCTTTGTTAAAAATAGACGTATATATAAGAGTAATAAGTATATGTATAATGGAGGAAATAGTTTGTTGAAGAAAAAAAAGGTATAGTGTATATTAAACTCATTCCTAGAATTAATGTGACTATATGGAAATAATATCTGTCCAACTCAAAATATATAAAAAAAAAATTTCATAGTTGGGAATTTTTGAGTTTTAAAAAAATTCGAAAAAAAAATATTTTTGAAAAAAAAAACATTTTGGGAATATATATTGTACAAAATATATATTTAAAGAATGCAAATATTTTATATATTTTTTTCGATTTAAAATATATATATATATTTTCTAAAGTGTCTAATAATATTATAAATATATATTAGTAAAGTCAAGATCAAAATATACATTATTAATATTATTTATAAGAGAAGAAGAAATCATAATATTTGAATTTAAATTTTTTTTCAATAACTATATAATAAAAAAATTATTTCTATAATCACGATATTTGGATGAAAAATATTTTTTGTCCAAAATATCATACAAAAAATACACCCAAGAAATTGAGTTTTTTTTATCATTCAAGTTGGATTTTTTTATTTTATATCATGTTTGTTTTATATACACACAAGAATCTAATATCACAATTACCATACAATATTTTTTATTTTTTCTCATATGAATTTTTTTTATTGATAGTGAATTTTATGATAGTATTTATTATGAAATAAATTTGTACCATTATATTTTACTGTATAAATTAGTATAGGGGTTCTTTATACAATTTTATCTTTTATGGAGAATTGATTTGTGGGTTGATTTGTATGTTTTGTGCAAATGAAGTGGGTTTTGAATAAGATAGCATTTATTTGACATAAAGTACGGTGGGGGGCACATTGAGAGAGAAAGATATCCTAGTTGCGGTAACAAAAAATGGTGAAAGCAGTAAAAAGCATAGGGTGCGTTTGGAAACTAGTGTTTTCGTTTTCGATTTTTATCTCTTGAGAACAAAAAAATTTCTTGTTCTTATCCTAAGGGTAATCCAGAAACAAAAACATGTTTGGTTGGAAATTTTGTCTAAAAAATTTTCGGGAACAAAAAAAATAAATTTGGAGGATAGGGTTTGGAGGTTGAAGATGGAGGTTAGGGTTTGGAGGTTGAAGATAGAGGTTAGGGAATCTGCAACAAATTATTTTTTTTTGTTGAGAACAAATAGTGCCGAAAACAAAAAAAAACACCATTTTGGTGTTCTCAAATTTTGAACTAAGGGTGAGAAAACGTTTTTTTACTGTTCACGAAAACAAAAACCATCAAAGGCTCCCAAACGTGTTTTTGTTCCCGTGAACAGTGGAAAAAACAAGAATAAAAACGGAAACACCCCATCCAAATGCACCCATAACTTCTGAGTTGAACTGACATTTGTCGGACTCATTAGACACGTGGCGCAATCAGGGCGTTGGATGCTCAATGTCTTGTAGTCAGTGAGAGGTGAACTTGAGAGGATTATTTCCCTAGAAATAGACAATACCAAGTAGCCAACAGTCTAACATTGTCCTTGTGACTTTGAATATATGAGGCATGTGTTTGCGTGAGTTGTCAATTAAGAGACAAATTAGAGTTATTACAGGAATAGTAATAAATATAAAATCCTATGATTATAGCCCTAACATTTGTATAGTCAAGAATAGGGTTGCTAATCTCTCTCTATATGTGTACAATATCTCTGTAAAGTATATACAAAACAGAATGTATGACATGGTATCAGAGCTACACGATCTCTGGCTCTTGGTTCACGTCAATCCTTAGCTCATAGTCTCCTTCCGCCCACTACCTTATCATATGGAAAACACTGACACCCCGTCAAAATCCGGTGGCTCTCCCACCGACCCCAATACTCTCCTCTCTGAATTATTCAACACCAAGATGGCTGAAGTTCTATCCAAAACTCAGGCCCCGACCGTGATTTCTGAACCTGCGGCTGTTCCGATTAGCATCAAGTTGGATGGTTCCAACTATGCTTTATGGTCCCAAATTGTCGAGATGTACATCTCCAGCAAAGACAAGTTGGGCTACATCAATGGTGAGTTACCTTCACCATTTCCGACCGACCCTTCCTTCCGCAAATGGCGCACTAACAACGCCATTGTCAAAGGTTGGCTGATCAACTCCATGGATCCAGCGTTAATCGGCAATTTAATTCGATTTCCCACAGCCTAATAGGTTTGGGATTCTGTTGCTACCACTTATTTTGATGGTAGTGATACCTCTCAAGTCTATGATCTCCGGTGCCGCGTCTCTCGTCTTCGTCAAGCGGGTGGCTCCCTGGACAAATACTACACAGACTTGCAAGGCCTATGGCGTGAGATTGATTTTTGATGTCCTAATCCGATGGAGTGCCCTGTCGATATTCAACACTATAATAATCTCCTCCAAGAAGAACGGGTCTATGTATTCTTGGATGGTATTGACGACAAGTTTGATAATATTCACAGCGACGTGTTGCAAACGCACCCATTTCCCACCGTGGAGCAAACGTATGCCCATGTCCGCAGGGAGGCCCTTCGTCGGGCGGTGATGAACGTCGGTGACCACGAACTACCTCCAAGGGCAGTGCTTGCTTCGAGAGGCCTCAAGCTTGGATTATCCGGTTTCTCTAGATCGGCTTCTCAGCATACTGGAAAATCTTCTTCCAAATCCCGTACCTTATCTGATGGTCTCAAATGCTCTCATTGTGGCAATATGAAGCACACATGTGAAAACTGTTTCCAGTTGCATGGGTACCCAGATTGGTGGCACGATCTCCAAGCCTGGAAAAAATGAGATACTGCGAGGACGGGTGAAAGCACGGGAAAGGCTGTTGTGGCAGCAGTCGAACCTTACCTCTCTCTCATCCCGACCACCGCAACACCTAAACTGGACCTTTCTCATGTGGATCTAGGTAACCTCTGTCATGCCTTGCTTAGTCATCGCCATGATGTGGATCGTAGTAATTGGCTCCTCGACTCTGGGGCCACGGATCATATGACTTTTGATTCCTCGGATTTCTCCTATCACTCACCTCCAAAGCACACCAGCATTGCGAATGCTAATGGAGTGATCTCACCCGTCACAGGGGCTGGATCTGTGACCCTATCACCCTCTCTTCATTTATCTAATACTCTATTTGTTCCCTCTTTATCCCACAAGTTATTATCTGTTAGCCAAGTTACTACAGATTTAAATTGTGTGGTACTAATGTTTTCCGATTTTTGTCTTATTCAGGATATTCTCACCAAGGAGATAATTGGGTGTGGTACTAAGAGGGGGGGATTGACTACATGGAAGATTTTAGTTTGGGTCGTGCGCATCATGTGTCTTCTTCACTTGGTTCCAAGGCTAGACAGATTTGGTTGTGGCATCGCCGTTTGGGACGTCCGTCATTTGGGTACTTACGGCATTTGTTTCCTGATTTATTTTCGAACATGGAGATTTCTGAATTTCATTGTGATATTTGTATTTTAGCCAAAAGTCACCGTGTTCCTTATCCTTTACGCATGAATAAAAGTGATACACCTTTTTCTTTAATTCATTCTGATGTATGGGGACCCTCTCTTATATCTACTGTCTCTGGTGTACATTGGTTTGTGTTATTTGTTGATGATTGCACCCGGATGACCTGACTATATTTGATGAAACATAAGGATGAAGTGTTTCGTGTCTTTTAGTCATTTCGTGTTATGGTTCAGACCCAGTTCTCTGCTCAGATTCGGATTTTCCGCTCCGACAATGGTGGCGAATATGTTAATCACCATTTTCATTCCTATTTTCAACAACATGGTCTTATCCACGAGACCTCATGTTTTCAGACTCCTCAGCAAAATGGGGTCGCTGAACGGAAAAATCGACATATTCTTGAAACTGCCCGGGCTCTCCTCCCAGGTGCTCATGTCCCCACACACCATTGGCCCGATGATGTTACCACTGCCGTGCATTTAATCAACCGTCTTCCTTCCAAAATCTTAAACTTTAAGACCCCGCTACAATCCCTATCAGCCTCGGTATCTCTACCTACGACACTAATGCTTCATCCTCGCATATTTAGGTGTGTGGCGTATGTGCACCTCCATAAGAACCAGCACACCAAACTTGACCCATGTGCCCTTTGGTGCCTTTTCTTGGGTTATGCTACGCATCAAAAGGGTTACCGCTACTATAATCCTACTACCAAACATACCTATGTGACGATGGATGTCACTTTTTTGGAGTCTGAATTGTTCTATCCTCCTTCGGCATCCATTTCTTCTCTTCAGGGGGAGACACTAGATGAAGAGTTGAATTGGCTGAGTTTTGACTGGCTTGAAGATCATAATGCCACACCAATAAGTGGTGAGGAATCAACAAATACACCAATAATTGGTGTGGAATGAACAAATACATCTCCAGGGTCGGGCATATCCTCTGAATCTAGAGGGCCTTCGGCAATTGAGCACACACCATCAAGAGAAGAACTAGAATCCCCCCATCTTTCAGTGCCTGCAGACCCATCTCCTAAGAATATTCCTGAGGTAAGCAATTTAACTATGCCTTCTTTTATGAATAATATAGATACTTCTGCTGGGTATACCTTACCTTTCAGGCATAACCGTGGCAAGCCACCAAACAGATACTCTCTGGACATTGAGGAAAGTAGGTCAAGGTATCCAATTACCGACTATGTTTCCACCAGAAAGCTACCTGAACCTCTCAAGACATTCGCACATGAGCTTTCCACATATCATATTCCCACTACAATTCAGGAAGCATTAACGGATCCTAAGTGGACTCAGGTGAAAGAGGAAGAAATAGGGGCACTACTAATGAATCAAACATAGATCTTGGTTTCATTGCCTGAAGGAAAGAAAACAGTAGGGTGCAAGTGGGTCTTCTCTGTTAAGAACAAGGCAGATGGATCTATAGAATGATACAAGGCAAGGCTAGTCGCAAAGGGATACACTCAGACATATGGTGTAGATTATCAAGAAACCTTTTCACTGGTAGCCAAGTTAAATATAGTCAGGGTCTTGTTATCTCTCGCCGCCAACTTGAACTGGCCATTGCATCAGTTTGATGTAAAGAACGCATTTCTCCATGGTGACCTTGAAGAGAAAGTCTACATGGATACTCTTCCTGGCTACATAGCATCTTCAAAAGGTAAAGTTGTGTGCAAATTGCAGCGAGCACTGTATGGTCTAAAATAATCACCTCGAGCTTGGTTTGGGCGGTTTAGTCTGGCAATGAAGAAATATGGCTTCCGCCAAAGTAATTCAGATCATACATTATTTCTGAAGCATCAATGGGGCAAGGTAACAACTTTAATTATATATGTCGATGATATGATCATCACAGGGGATGATACGGAGGAAATAGCTAAGCTTCAGAAATAATTGGCGACCGAGTTCGAAATGAAAAATCTAGAAGGACTTAAATATTTCCTGGGAATAGAGGTTGCTAGATCAAGGCAAGGTATATTTCTTTCCAAGTGAAAATATATATTAGATTTGTTGTGTGAGGTTGGAATGTTGGATTGTAAGCCAGCGGACACCCCAATCACTTAGAACCACAAGCTCGGAGACTATCCAAGCCAAATACCAATAGACAAAGGAAGGTACCAGAGATTAGTTGGTAAACTTATTTACCTTTCACATACCCGTCCTGATATTGCTTATGCAGTGAGTGTAGTAAGTCAATTCATGCACCAACCTAGTAAGGATCATATGGAAGCAGTTATCCGGATTTTACGATACTTAAAATCCTCTCTGGAAAAAGGGCTTATGTTCTCAAAAAATAACCATCTCAGAGTTAATGGTTATATAGATGCAGATTGGGTGGGGAACACCACAGACAGAAGATCCACCTCGGGCTACTACATATTTGTCGGGGGGAATCTTGTTGCATAGAGAAGTAAAAAGCAAAAGGTGGTGGCATTATCAAGTGCTGAAGCAGAATTCCGTGGAATGGCTAAAGGACTTTGTGAACTCTTGTGGCTCACAAGACTTCTAACTGAAATTGAGTTTGCTCCTACCTCCGAGATGGATCTCTTTTGCAATAACAAGGCAGCTTTCGTTATTGCTCACAATTATATCCAGCATGATCATACCAAACACGTGGAGATTGACAGACACTTTATCAAAGAAAATATTGGGGCTAAAATAATTCGGTTTCCATTTGTGAAGTGTGAAGACCAACTGGCGGATATTCTTACAAATGTTATATCAAGCAAGGATTTCTACAACTCACTTGACAAGTTGTGCATTGAAGATATGAAGGCTTCCACTTGAGGGGGAGTGTTGGCGTGAGTTGTCAATTAAGAGACAAATCAGAGTTATTATAGGAATATTAATAAATATAAAATCCCATGATTATAGCCCTAACATTTGTATAGCCAAGAATAGTGTTGTTAATCTCTCTATATATGTGTACAATATCTCTGTAAAGTATATACAAAACAGAATGTTTGACAGCATGGAAATTTCGTCTAGGGTTATCATACTTGTGTTTGTTACACGTGTTTGTGTGAGACACGCGGACATACCAAAAATACGTGTTCGATACGCAAAAAATGTGTCCTGAATTTTTTTTATATTGGACACGCTGAGGACACGCGCGTGTCCGCGTGTCAGACATACGGTGGGTCGGTTGATTCCATGAAAGATAGAAGACTTATGAAGAGCAAGCACGAACTGGCAGCAAAGAGTCAACTGAATGACCAAAGCATCGGTTACTTCCACTTGTGGCCTTCTTCAACCGCCTTAATCTTTCTTTGTCTCGAACCTCGCCTCTCTTTTTCTCTTCATATATGTGGGTTGCCTGCCCCATCCCGAATAGACGAACAGGAACAAGCTGAAGAAAGGCACGAGAGAGAGAGTTGACTATCAACTCACCTCCCCTTTTCCATAGGTAGGCGAAGACCAGGAGGGCCGAAAACCCCAACGGAAAAGTTGGTAATTTGGTAGATCATTTCTGTAACTTCAACACACTTAATCCAATCTTTTGTTTTGAAGATCTTGGTTCCTTCTCATCTTGTGAGAGGAATTGAAGCCCCTATTCATTTATGCACTATATGAATAAGAACAACATAACACCATAAAGAGCCAAAATTTTGATAATTTTACATTCCAATATTTGTTTTCAATAATAATAATAAAAAGATTACTATATAACGAGAGAAAGACTAAGATGTCAGATGTTGGGGAAATGAAGAATTTTGAACATGTCAGACATTTCATTTAACATATTTGTTTCTTTTTTTATATAAATTTATTTATTTCACATTGTTTAAGTGATAAATGAAATATTTATACAATATAATATGTATATATATATATACATAAATTATGTTTTTTCATAAACGTGTCAAGGCAGAGTTATGTACCTCTTCCTTGACTCAGTTTGAACTATGGCTCAGATATTTTTGGGAGAATTACAAAGGAGAGGATTCAAAGCTATGAAGCACCGACACGATAAATTTTAAAAAATGGGACACGATAAATTTTAAAAAATAGGACACGACACGTTTATGAAAAAACATAATATATTATATATATATTATGTTTTTTCATAAACGTGTCGTGTCCTATTTTTAAAAATTTATGGTATCGGTGCTTCATTCTCCTTTGTAATTCTCCCAAAAATATCTGAGCCATAATTCAAACTGAGTCAAGGAAGAGGTACATAACTCTGCCTTGACGAGGGCCAAGAACAAAATATTATCCATTCCAACACGGAATTAATTTCTGTTCAAACTTAAGGCGACTTTTTTTAGTTTTTTTTTTCTTTTTAATTTTTTTCGCCTAACACAGCCAATTGTGTTTCAATCACCTTTATTTATTTGGAACAAATATGATTATTTAGGGCATGTTTGGTCCACGTTTTATTTTTTGTTTTGTGTTTTTTTTTTTCATTTTTCACAACAAAAATATGTTTGGCACCAATGTTTATTTTTCTACAGTAGAAAAATATAAAGCAAATAGTGTCAGTTTTAGGAAGTCTCAAAATAATAAAAAAACAAATTTGTATTTTTTGGTATTGTTTAAAAATATACCACTGTAGCATAGAAAATAAGTGACCAAAACAAAAAACAAAAGTATCAGCCACAAATGTGCTTCCAGCTTCCAGTTTTGACTCACAACATTCCACAACAAAAATATAAATTTTTATTTTATAAAATCCAGAACACGAAAGCAAAAGCACAAACCAAACTGGTCCTTAGTGGTTGCTGATCAGCAAGGGTCATACATATTGTTTATAAGCAACCCAGTAATCATCTCTTGATGAGATATGATCATTCAATCTCTTGATCTATAGTACTTTAATTACTTGTTTAGTTTTAATTTTTTTGGGGTATTTTTTTTTCTAAAGGGGATGAACATGTACAACATCCAATTTTTCAGTAGTAAAACAGCATATATTGATTTTTCTTTATTACAAGCAACAACTATCTTAACATACACATATACGTGACTCTTAAGACTGACATAAAAACACGCTAATGTATAACACAGACTCTCAAGTGGGACTCTGGCGAAGTCGAACACTGATCTTATTCTCCTCCTATTGTATCGAAATTTGCTAGCTCTCTCATCAATCTCACTTGACCCTGCAATATCAAAACCAAACCAAGTTAGTGACTTTCCAATTTTAGAGTAATGATCTCTTACTCATCGTTGAGTATACAATTCAGACGCACAAAATATATGAATCGGTGGATGCATGTGAATGACATAGATAAAGCATTTACAATAAATATTTAACAATCTGCATTTGAATATTTTACCCACGAGCAAAATATCATTTTCAAATACTTGTATATATAAAAATAAAGCAAAATATCATTTTCAAATACTTGTATATATAAAAATAAAAAATAAAAAAAGGTATATAGATAAGTTTGCATATTTTTTACTTGGAGCAGTCAGTGGAGGGGCTGATCTTGTAAGGAATTCTGACACCACATTTTCCCGGGAGGCTGGCGGCCAAAGCAGGATTGATGCCAGAAATGCGACTAGCAGCCGAAATCAAGCACCTACAAGCGGTCTGACGGTCAGGAGTGGTCCTGGCGATGTTGTTGAGTGATCTGACCCCGTTGCAGCATTGCCCCGGCACACCGCCACCATTCCTCAGGTAGCCGAGGCAAGGAGCCATCGCGCCCTGAACCGTACCGCATGACACAGCGGCATCGGCACGGGGTGGTGCAAGTGCCACAACGGCCATGCACACAAGGACCACACATGCAAGCTTCAGCATTGCCATCGTAAGTTGAAAGTACTGGAGAGATACTAAATGATAGTACTATATTTGGAAATATGTGTTTATTTGTGTGTGAAAAAGCTTTGAAGGGGTGGTGTTTATATAGGGAAATATAGATATGTGTGTGTGTGTGTGAAGCGAAGACAGTGTGTGCGAGAGTGGTTGGTTGCTTGGGCTGGCTTTAATTCGGTGATTTGATTGGGCGCTACTAGTTTTCCTATTTTTTTACCATGTATTAAATGTTAAATGATCTTAGAGCCGACTATATACAAATTAAAGTATATCAATGACTAAACCATTCATGAGATGCATATCTAGACTAAATCTAAATCAAGCCATCACCTCCATCTTTCATGTTCAAGGCTTAACCAAATTCCAAGTAAAGAATGATGAAATCAAGCCAAAGGTGGAGAGGGAAAAGAGAGAAATGTGAGAGATAAAATATGAGTGGTTATGAGAGAAGTCTTCATGTGGAAGACTAAAGGAAATGGAGAGATCTCTTACTATCTCTCACACTCATCCAATAGCCTACAATTATTATGGAAGAAAATTGAAGAGATCCAAGGGTTGTAATGTGGTCTTGAGTTTGGAAGACAAAAACATTACATACATGTATATGTAATAACACCCACTTCAGATTTGATCCAATGGTGATGAGTAAAGCTAGCAAAAAGTGGAACTTGATCCAAGGGCCACAAAGTGGTCTTGCAAAGGAAGACCAAAATTGTAGAGATTCTCCACTCACCAACCTTCATAATCCAAGGGTTGAGATTGAGATAGAAAAGGAGGAAGAAATCCATGCAAGGGTCCAAATGAAGTCTTGCAAGAATGACTAAAACATATAAAGTTAACTCAATGCCAAACAAGACCTTAGCATCTAAGAGTTGAAATTAAAGATGGGAGAAGGTAGGTTTGATCCAAGGGCTCACAAGGTGACAACACTAAGTGTCTGTTTGGCAACCGGTGCGGTGTTGGTTTTTGGTTTTGGTTTGGGTTTGTTGGGTTTGGTGTGGTTTTATTTTGAACTGAAGTCATGTTTGATGCAGATGGTTTTGGTGTGATAAAAAGTAAAGCTGAAAAACCAAACCATATTTGGTAAAATTGGTATGGACTGAAATTCTGTAACCAAATCATATTTGGTAACTTGGAATAGTTTGACATTTTATTTATTTATAATAACTTTTTGTAAATATATATGTTTTAAAAAATAAAATATATGGATAAAAATAATTAAAAATATATATATAATTCAAAAAAATATAAATTTCAAATATATATAATTCAAAAAAAATATAAAATTCAAAAATATATATATTTTGAAATATATATAACATTCGAAAAAATATATAAAATTCGAAAAATATATAAAAATTTAAATATATATATTGTTTATATATTGTTTTCGAATTTTATATATTGTTTTCGACTTTTATATATTTGTTTCGAAAGTTTACCCTAGTTTGCCCTAATTGTACAACTATAATTGACTAAACAATATTCGATTTGGGAGTCCTTTATCTTTTAGCCGAACAGTCATAAATATGGTGTCTAAGGGCATACAAATGTAAATTATAACCATCCATATTTTAAAATTGATATTCAAATTAATATTTATTTATAATATTTTTATTATTATTTATTTTGTTTACTATATTTATTATTTTTAAATATTTATCACTCAATTTTATTTATTATTAATTATATTCTATTATTTGATAACTTTTATTTAGTTATTTAATATAATTAAATAATTTTTTTAATTAAATAAATATATATGTATATGGTTTGGAGAAATAGAGTTGATTTGCTTGAATAGTACTACACCATCCAAAAACCATGTCTAGAGATGGTGTGAAAAATACACCATTTGGTACCAATTTGGCACACTATTTTTTGGTACCATTCAACCATCCCACACCAACCAAACATGATTTGGGTTGTTATTCACATTCCACACCAAATTTTTGGCACCAACTCCCTCTACCAAATATGCACTAAAGGTGGTCATAAAAGTCAAAGATATTTAACCCAATCACCACTTATTTACAAGTATACCATTATGATAAAACTTACCATTTAATCCAATTCTTATACATAATCACTACAATGTCACTCTAATGTCTTCCCATCACTTAGCCAAATTATAGCATTTCCCACTATCTCAATACTTTAGTGAAAATACTATAATCCCCTAGGTCATTAAATTTCTGAATTTATTTTCAACACTTTTCATTATTCACAAAATGAAAATATAACATGCAACTTACAAATTTAATTAACATGTAAAACATATAAGTCATGTTAAACACATAAACATATTAAGCATATAATTACATAAGCACTTAATAAAGAAAAAATAAAAGTAGAATAAATTTTTTAATTATGACGTAAAAATACCGGCCGTGGATTGGCGAATGCGTGAACGAGTTGGCGAGCGAAGGGTTTGGTGTAGTCGAGTGGCCGAGTCAACTCGATAGCTGCAGTTTATCTTCTATGAGAAGAGACTGGTCTGAAGCTTGACAGAGAGACCTTTGCGAGGTGAAATCACGATAGAGAGAGGGAGAGGGAGGGATGGAGAGCTTGAGAGAGAGACGAAAGCTTCGATGAGAAAACATATCTGAAATTGCGAGGAAGAAAAATTGAAGATCCAGATCGGTGGAGGTAGAGGTTGCCGAAGACGTGAAGGGCAGTGACGAAGCCAATGAATTAGAGGCGTTTAACGAGGACGGTCTTGGGTGTATGTTTGTTTGTGATATAGAGATCGAGAGGGAGAGCTTGGCGGCACGAGTGAGGGTAGTGAGTCTGCAGACTCGGACCGGGTTTGGACCAATTTGGACTAAATCTGGATAAGATGTTACAGCGAGCTCGACAAAGAAACCTTGGCTATATGAAATCGCAATAGAGAGAGAGTGAGAGAGATAGAGATCGAGAGCGTGAGCGTGAAAAGGGGATCTGATTTCTTTTTTGTTTTTTTAATATATATTCACTAGTGTATATATATATAGAAAAATATATATTTATATTTTGTGTTAGCAGAAACGTGAAGGAAGAGAAAAAGGAAAAAGTTGTTTTGTGTTATACCAGCCCCTGAAAAAAGCTAACATGATACCATTTGTATAGTTATATATATGAATATAAATACATATATAATAGAGACTAGACATAAAGTATGTCTTACACATCTGTCCTCATTAAAAGGTGTGTTGTGGCAAAGAGATAAGGCAATAAGAAAATTATTGGCCAATCATGCTTCTCAACCTAAAAATTAGAGATGAGAAAGAAAATAACTCTTCGATGAGAGTTAAAAAAAAAATATATATATATATATATATATATATATTTTCTTCAGACTTCGAATACAAAGTAGTGTTAGTTTTGAGGGTACAACAAAATAGCAGTTTGAGATCAAATATTGATTTTAAAACATACTAAAGATGAGTTCATGTAGTAGAAAATAAAATGACATAACAGTAGCACTGATTTTGTCATGTAAACATAAGAAAACTAGATTTAGAATATGAAGAATAGGATTGAAAGTTGAACTTGGAACGAATTCACCGATTGTTTGTGCTGTGAGCTTTCCGGATTCATCGGCTTGATGGGATATCCCCAGCAGAGTTACCAATTAAAGAGGGTTCAATACAATTTATTTTAATGAGGATATCACACAACAAATATGATGGATCTAGAAATACTCTTCCAACACAGTATGATCCGAGATGGAATGAGAGAGCTGGAAGCCCAAGCAAACTCGAGAGCGAGATAGAAATGAAAGTGATAGTCATCTTGCAAAATACCAATAACTCCATTTTTATGAAGTGTTTGTGAAATGTTTTTGTGGGAGAGATATATGTTGCTCTTATGACTTAAGTTCAAGTCTAGCCAACCCCTTATCCTTTTCCCTTGACCTCCTTTTATAGGTCAAGGAAAAGAGTTTGTAATGTCATTGTGACATCACATTTGGGTTAAAACCAATTAAAAGAGATTAATCTTTCAATTAATTATAAAGTGATGTGCGGGAGTCAAAATGGTAAATTTATCTCTCGAGTCAAATTGATAATCAACCCGACGAACCCTGGACTTCATCCACCAAACCAAGTATCTCCTCGGATCCCAGTAATGCCTTAGTCCTGCTCTCAACTCAGTCTTCAATTTAATGACGTGGTGTGTGTCACGTGTTCGTTGAATGTTGATCGTTTGACCAGATTGTATGGACCATTTCGATGATGTGGCGTTGTTATGTGGATCGAGATATGAGACCACTTACATAAGTATAGTGTAATTTTAAGGCAATTCAATTATTTAGTGGGCTATATATCAATACTTGTGATTTAGAATAGTTGCCTTCTATATTTATTATAATTGTTTTTTTATTTCATCAATAAAAAATAAGATTGATACTTAAATATTAAACAATATGCGGTTCCATTTATTGATAGCAAATATAACTCAATGAAAAAATAAATAAAAAATTATTAATATATTATAGGCATATATTTTTTTAAGGCTATTGTAGTTTATATTTGTATATTAAAATCTAAAACAATTAATAAGTGTAGCTTTTTCCCCCTTTTTTGTTTTTTCTAACCTACTAAAGAGTTTCATGAGTTATGCGGCCACAAAATTATTGTTTAATTGTTAAATTGTTATGGTTAGGCAACAAGTTTTTTCCAAGTTGAACGACTTAATTGTTGCTATATTTATAGTGACTTGAAGGGTAATAATAATGGTAAAACCATTTATTATAATTATATTTTCCTACTAGTATATGGCAACCATTTGGACAATATATATATTTTTTAATTATTATCTTTGCCTAGGGACCAGAGCCGAATATGTTACCCTCGTTGTGATCGGACCACCCTGCCTGTTCGAACTGGATTCAAACTTGCTCCGGGTGAGGACCCCATCCCAACTCGCACAACTCCCTCGTTGTGATCGGACCACCCTGCCTACCCGACCTGGACCCAGACTCGTCCCGGGTGAGGACACCCAGACTGGTGTTTGGTGTGACACCAAATCAAGGACTGAGTTTAGCTTTAATACCAACTATAACGGGTCGAATGTTTCACGGTACAACCCAAAAGCTTAAACTGATGGGTGAGACTAACATCCACTCATTATATACCCATTTACTTTCTCATCCAGATCCGATGTGGGACAAACACCTCTAACATTAAGGCTTAGGGGTTTCTTATATATGTATTGTATATTTTTAAACCAAAAAAAATATGTTTTTTTTTTTTTGTTTGCCTATAATAAGTTCAAAATCCTCCCAATTTCACCCTCCTAAAATCTCTTTGATTCTTCTTTCTTTATTTGCTCTTCCTTTTTATTTTATTTATTTTATTTGCAAAATTTTGTATTCTTAAATCTCCTTTTTTTTTTTGTTCCTTCTTTTTTTTTAATTGATCTTATTTTGTTCTAGGTTAAATTATTGTGTTATCCCCTAAGATTTGAGCAAATTATATATAGATGAAGCATCTAACCTGTATTACTTTGACCTCCTTAATATATATGTAATTTCTTTTTACTCTTTTTTTATTATTATTATAATGGCTTTTATTTTTGTCTTCTCATGTAAGATAGGAGTAACTTGGTCCATTATAAAAAAATACGACGATAGGGAGGGGAGTCGTTGTACAAATCACCAAACTTTAAGGAAATTTAAAATAATAAATGTCAAACGCTCCATCAACGTGTGATTTACTCAAACCTCATGAGAAATTTATCCAAAATTTCATTATTTGATCTTATTTTATTTTATTTCCTTGTTTGATCTTCATTTATTCTATTTTTTTTATGGAAAGTTCTTTTTTGCTAATTTTTATTACAATTCTTCAAATGATTTTTTTAGGTAAAATGTCTTTTACACATGTAAAGATTGGATGATAGAATTTAATAACAAATTTAATTTAATCAATTAGGATATTTTTTTATTATAAAACATTTTTCTTTTTCAAATTAAAAAGAAACTTTTATTATATTACAAATTATGTAAACGTAATACTTCTCGTTTACTAAATATATTGATTTACTATTAAATAATTCTAATAATCAGAAAAAAAAAAGTATACGGTAGTAATTATTTATCACTGCGTTAGTGTTTTCTCATAATAAAACCAAGATCTTTGGTTGGTGTTGACTGGGCGCTATAAGCACAGTAATGAACTCCTTGAAACCTACTTTTCGGTGAGTATTTATGACAGTTTGTACAATCAGTGGCCGCAAATTCATTACATGTCGATATAGAAATAGACAATACCAAGTAGCCAACAGTCTAACACTGTCCTCGTGGACACTACGTATAGGGTTATCGTATTTGTGTCTGACACGTATTTTTGTCGGATACGCAGACATATAAAAAATATGAGTTT
Organism: Cornus suecica; assembly: GCA_963922005.1. Lineage (NCBI taxonomy): Eukaryota > Viridiplantae > Streptophyta > Magnoliopsida > Cornales > Cornaceae > Cornus > Cornus suecica. Next base: position 72,220,139 of record OY998244.1, on the reverse strand, counting down.
GATATGCAAAAAATGAGTCATGAATTTTTTTTTATATTGGATACGCTGAGAACACGCGTGTGTCTGCATGTCGGACACGCCGTTGATCGGTTGATTCCATAAAAAATAGAAGACTTATGAAGAGCAAGCACAGACTAGCAGCAAGGAGTCAATTGAATGACCAAAGCATCAATTACTTCCACTTGTGGCCTTCTTCGACCGCCTTGATCTTTCTTTGTCTCGAACCCCGCCTCTCTTCTTCTCTTCATGTATGTGGGCTGCTTGCCCCGTCCCGAATAGACGAACAGGAACAAGCTGAAGAAAGGCGTGAGAGAGAGAGTTGAGTATCAACTCACCTCCCCTCTTCCACAGGTAGGCGAAGACCAGGAGGGCCGGAAACCCCAACGGAAAAACTGGTAATTTGGTAGATCATTTATGGAACTTCAACACCCTTAATTCAATCTTTTGTTTTGAAGATAATTGAAGATCTTGGTTCCTTCTCATCTTGTGAGAAGAATTAGAACACCTATTCATTTATCCACTATATGAATAAGAGCAACATAATATCACAAAGAGTCGAAAATTTGATAATTTTACATTCCAATATTTGTTTTTAATAATAATAAAAAGTCTACTATATAACGAGAGAGAGATTAAGATGTCGGATGTTGGGGGAGATGCATTTGATTACTTGAATGATAGTGAAATGAAGAATTTTGAACATGTAGACATTTCATTTAACATATTAGTTTATTTTTTTATATAAATTTATTTATTTTACATTGTTAAAGTGATAAATAAAGTATTTATACAATATAATATACATATATATATATAAATTATATTTTTTCATAAACGTATTTTAGTGTCCTATTTTTAAAAAAATTACCGTGTCGTGTCTACTCTGTGCTTCATATCTTTGAATCCTCTCCTTTGTAATTCTCCCAAAAATATTTAAGCCATAGTTCAAACTGAGTCAAGGAAGAGGTACATAACTCTGCCTTAACGAGGGCCAAGAACAAAATATTATCCATTCCAACAAGGAATTAATTTCTGTTCAAACTTAGGGCGGCTTTTTTTAGTTTTTTTTTTAAAGGAATTAACTTCTGTTCAAACTTAGGGCGGCTTTTTTTAGTTTTTTTTTTTTTAAAAAAAAAAATCCGCCTAACACAGCCATTTTTTTTTTCTCTGGTATGAGAGAAAAAAATATTAAATTTGTTTATATAGCCAATTGTGTTTCAATCACCTCTATTTATTTGAAACAAATATGATTATTTAAGGCATGTTTGGTCCACGTTTTATTTTGTGTTTTGTGTTTTTTTTTTTTTTCACAACAAAAACATGTTTGGTACCAATGTTTATTTTTCTACAGAAGAAAAATATAAAACAAATAGTGTCAGTTTTATGAAATATCAAAATAATATATATATTTTTTGGTACTGTTTAAAAATATATCACTGTAGCAGAGTAAATAAGTGACCAAAACTAAATACAAAAGCATCAGCAACAAATGTGCTTCCAGCTTTCAATTTTGACTCACAACACTGCACAACAAAAACTTAAATTTTTATTTTATAAAATCCATAACACGAAAAGCAAAAGCACGAAACAAATTGGTCCTTAGTGGTTGCTGATCAGCCAGGGTCAGTAGTAAAACAGCATATGTTGATTTTTCTTTATTACAAGCAACAACTATCTTAACAACGTACACATATATGTGATTCTTAAGACTGACATAAAAACACGCTAATGTATAACACAGACTCTCAAGTGGGACTCTGGCGAAGTCGAACACTGATCTTATTCTCCTCCTATTGTATCGAAATTTGCTAGCTCTCTCATCAATCTCACTTGACCCTGTAATATCAAAACCAAACCAAGTTAGTGACTTTCCAATTTTATGAGTAAGGAGACGCACAAAATATATGAATCGGTGGATGCATGTGAATGACATACATAAAGCATTTACAATAAATATTTAACAATGTGCGGCAAAAGATCATTTTCAAATACTTGTATATATATAAAAAAAAATAGTATATAGATATGTTTGTATATTTTTTACTTGGAACAGTCAGTGGAGGGGCTGATCTTATAAGGAATTCTGACGCCACATTTTCCTGGGAGGCCGGCGGCCAAAGCAGGGTTGATGCCAGAAATGCGAGTAGCAGCCGAAATCAAGCAGCTACAAGCGGTTTGACGGTCAGGCGTGGTCCTGGCGGCGTTGTTGAGTGATCTGACTCCGTTGCAGCATTGCCCCGGCACACCGCCACCTCTCCTCAGGTAGCCGAGACACGGAGCCATCGCGCCCTGAACCGTACCGCATGACACAGCCGCATCGGCACGGGGTGGTGCAAGTGCCACCACGGCCATGCACACAAGGACCATACATGCAAGCTTCAGCATTGCCATCGTAAGTTGAAAGTACTGGAGAGATACTAAATGATAGTACTATATTTGGAAATATGTGTTTATTTGTGTGTGAAAAAGCTTTGAAGGGGTGGTGTTTCTAGAGGGAAATATAGATATGTGTGTGTGTGTGTGTGAAGCGAAGATAGTGTGTGCGACAGTGGTTTGTTGCTTGGGCTGGCTTTAATTCGGTGATTTGATTGGGCGCTACTATTTTTTCTATTTTTTGACCATGTATTAAATGTTAAATGATCTTAGAGCCGACTATATACAAATTAAAGTATATCAATGACCAAACCATTCATGAGATGCATATCTAGACTAAATCTAAATCTATGACCAATTCTTACAAAACGATGAAAGTTGAACCAATGAGTAAGAATGTTAAAACTTTCAGATCAAACTCGATCTACCCTTTGATCTTCACAATAAGTGATACATTTAAAAGGTAAATGTATTTTATTTTGTTACATTACCAAATTAATTTTTATTTTGAACTCATAAAATATAATTACATTTGATAATTCATTCCTTAAATGTCACCATCTTGATTCTTTTGGAAAAAATACATAAATTGGAATAGAGGACGTATTCTACAAGGTATATTACTAGGGTCCTTCCCGAAGAGGATGAAGTTCGTCTTCCCTAATTTGATCTAATGAAATGTGGACACGTGGATGAAAATTGATGTGAATTTCTTATTTTATGAATTTTATGCACACTTTTCTTATTAAAAATATTTTTAGCCATTTGTAAGAGTGTATAAAAGTAGTCATTTTAGATGTGATTGCAGCTAACATCGTACATTAATAGACAATAATTAAAATGTGGTATGTGTTTGTTAGGAAAGTGTCTCAAATTCTATTGTAATTATGTTTCCTATTTAGAGTTGTATTGTAAAAGGAATTTCTTGTTAGAAAGTTTTATTCTCTAATGAATTGTAATCTTTGTCCAATAAGAAATTGGGTTTTTCTTGTTCAACAAGGAAATGGGTTTAACTCTATAAATAGGGACCTAGGATTTGTGTTGAGACTTAGAGAAGAGATGTGAGGAAAAGATGAGAGGAAGAGGGTGTGAGGGTGTTATGTTGTTCACCTATGTAATATATTCCTAATAAATATTCCTTCTCTTCGTGGACGTAGGGCAAAGTTGGGGCTGAACCACGTTAAATATTGCATGTTATCTATGTGATTTATGTGTGTGAGTAAAGACGGTTTTCGATGATATTGGGCGGGATTAATTCCAAAGTGTGAGATGAGAATTAATTCCTAACAAGTGGTATCAAAGCAAGGTTGAAGCAGACCGGTATCAGAAAGTCCCAGGTTGAAGCCAAGAAGAATCTCGTACGTTCTGGCCCAGATTCGAAAATCAGAGTTGTTCGAAATCATAAACCAACAATACCAGGAGATTTATATTGACAAGACAAAGTCGGGACAGTCAAGCACATCGTCGAAAACATTTGCACGCGCCGCCTGAAGTTCTGACCAATTTTTTGGCTCCACACGCAACAGTTTCGTTTTGGGCCTATTTTACAAAGCATCGTTGATCGAGACAAGGCTTATAATATATCAACGGAAATATATTTTGAATACAAACGTTTCGGAACAAAAATTAGCCCCATAGAAGAAGGCACGCACCAGCACGCACTCTGAGAAGTTTCTGACATCATCAGTAATTTTTTATCTTTTGTGCTGATTAGTTTTTTGGCCCGTTTCGAGTCATTTTTTACGCAGCCAGAGGCGTTTCTAAGGTTTTGGACCGCTTCGGACGCAACCGTACGATTAGTTTTGCGTGATTCAACTCTGAACATCTCGAATAGGCTCAGTGAAAGCTATGGAGAAGAAAAGACAAAAAGGTCAGGTTGCAAAGCTTGGTTGAGGCTATTTTTTATGTCGATGAGGTGGAGATTGTGTTCCGATTGACGCATGGAAGCATATGGTGCACAACGGCGCGGTGGAGAGCGCATAGTTGTGGTGGCTCACTGGTGACTCGCGTAGGCTAATGAAATTCTTGGGTTTCAAGTTGATGATGATGTTGAGTCATTGAGTGATTTGAGTGAGATAGGGAAAAGGAAAGTGGTCGAGACGAGGTTGAAGGTGCTGGTGGGATGATATGTGAAGAAAGAATTTGAGGGTAGTGGTGTATTTTCTTGGGAAGATTGTGTAAAGTTAATTATGAAGATAGGAACTGTGAGGATTTAGGACTTGGCGAAGTGAAGGAGTTTCTGATCAGTGATGATAATTCTGATAGTGATTGGATAGTATAAAAATAAAAAATAAAAATTGAGATTATGAAGATTTGATGAAGGTGGAGATTGCGGCTTGGTATAGAGGTGACTGAGCTTGAAGAAGATAAATATGATGATGTAGATGAAGTGATCGCGGAGAAAGCGTACTCATGAAGATAGTGTTGAAGATGATATTGATGTTGAAGATGGTGTTGATGATTGAAGATAGTGTTGAAGATGATGTTGATGTTGAAGAATGTTGAAGAAGCGCACATAATCACGGTAGAGGTGGAGCATGATGCGTGTAGATGAAAAATAATAAATTGAAGAAGAAGAGTGTTGATGAAAAAGAAGAAAATAATGAGTATAAGAGTGTTGATGCTTGAAACAATGTGGAGCTTTGAGAAGATGATATAATTCAGTCAAAGTGGAGATTGTTAGGAAAATGTTTCAAATTATATTATAATTAGGTTTTCTATTTAGAGTTGTATTGTAAAAGGAATTTCTTGTTAGAGAGTTTTATTCTCCAAGGAATTGTAATCCTTGTCCAACAAGAAATTGTGTTTTTCTTTTGCAACAAGGAAATGAGTTTAATTCTATAAATAGGGACCTAGGATTTGTGTTGAGACTTAGAGAATAGATGTGAGGAAAAGAGGAGATGAAGAGGGTGTGAGGGTGATGTGTGCACCGCGTGAGGGTTCTATATTGTTCACCTATGTAATATATTCCTAATAAATATTTCTTCTCTCCGTGGACGTAGGCCAAAGTTGGGGCTGAACCACGTTAAATATTGTGTGTTTTCTGTGTGATTTATGTGTGTGAGTAAAGACAGGTGTCGATGATCTTGGCCGGGATTAATTCCCAGTGTTAGATGAGAATTAATTCCTATCAGTGTTGAGTGTACCTAATAAAAATATAAAAAATATAAAAAAAAATCAGTTCAATTATTGAGGATGAAATGCAGGACTCCAATCTTAATGATAATATGTTGTACTGACCTTGATCATCCTCATGCATGTCCAATGTACTAGACTTCAAATTTAACCATAATTCCATGTCCCGCATTTATACATTACCATACATAACTGATGGAGGGGGATCCGAGTCAGATGATGCTGAGCTGTCAGATTGTTCATTAATGGCGCTAGATTACCTGGAGCGGGAGGATCAGCGCAAAGATGGCAAGAAATCGTGATCTAGCCTAATTGGGGCGGTTTCCGTACACGTGTCGGGTTTTTTGGCCATAACTGGAGCTACAAGTGTCCGATTCGTGCCCGTGATCCCAATTCGGAAAGCTAATTTCGGCGCGCACGTCGTGCCACCAAGCACCGCTGGGTGTACCGATTTTCGAGCCCTAAATCAGCTGTTTTCCTTTTCGAATTTTTATTTTTAGTTAATTTTTGCTATTTATGGTAATCTTTTATTTGTCAATTAGGAATTGATTCTGAACCCGATTTGGGCCAGATTTTTGGCAATCTTTTGATTTTTTTCCCTATTTTGTATTGGTATGACTTTTAGGGTTTTGCTATTTTTGGCAAAAATCCCATTAGGGGTCGATTTTCAGCTATTTAAACCCGGCTTGTGGGTTGTTTTTGATCAGTTTTGAATATTAAGAATTTTATTAAATTTCAGAGTGTTCTCTGAATTTTGGGTCGAATAATTTCTCCCTTTTCTTTCTTGCAAATTACCCGTTGCGCTAGCCTGCAGAATAATCTCTATTTTGTCCGGCGTCGATAAGTAACCTATAACCTGTAACCATATATATATATGAATGAGGAATTTTTTAAAATTTAGGATCCGTTATGATCATGAATGTTTTACCACTATTCATATCATGGGTCGATCACATGGAAGTGTCATATCAGTGTTTTGTATGGGGGTCACTTGAAAATGATCTGAGCTCGAGCAATTAAGTTAACTAGATTAGGTTTTGGATACTTGGAGCATGGGCGAATCAAATTTGAGTATGCAAATTTAGTCATCAAGTTTGCTGAAAAAGAAAATCAGTCGTCAAGTTAGTCATAGACCCATCTTGTGCTAGGTCACAAATTAGAAAATCTATCCTCTCCAATTATATTCTCAGTGGATCCGTCAAGTGAGGGTTCCACATGTGAGACGGTGAATCTGAACCTTTGGATGCATGGTGGTGGACTCTACTTAGATACATTATGCTGAGTCATTGGGTGCATGGTAACTCTTGCCATTTGGATGCATGGTAGGACCCTCACTTGACCAATTGTGAGAGAGTACTTAGAGAAGAATCGGATTCCACAAATTAAGGAATTTTCATTTACGTCATTTTTTGGGTAAGTTACTATGCGTCTGTATAATAACTTAAATATTTAATATTAGTGAGGTCAAGTTCATCCTTTTCGTTAATGTAATTTAATACAATTTGGACACGTAGCTAATTTTTTTTATACAAGAAAAAGTATATAAAATCAGAAATTTGTGTCCAAATTATATTAAGGGAAAACGTTTTTTTTTTATTGGTAAGAAACTCACACCCCACACACCCACAATATCTACTAGGAGGCTCGAACCCCTCACTTTCCCAGTTGGAGGGTGAGGTTATACCATTGCACCAAAGGTGCGCTGGTAAAGTTTCATATTTTATTTTAATAAAGTTAAACAAACTAATTACAGATGGGTAAACAATCATTATTGAATTCTAAAATACCCTCTAAACAATTTTTTAAAGGTACCAAAATATCCACTGTGCTCCTCCACCCTCCGCCACCGTCCTCGTCCATCTTGCCACCCCCCACCAAATACCAAAAATTGGATTTATGAATATGATGGTGCTTTAGCAGCTTCTGCTTAATTTCAATATCCAATTGTCTACAGAACTTGAATTTCATTGCTGATTTGGTCTGTTCTTGTTTTTTTTCGAACACTTTATTTCTACTAAGCACTCATTTTAAGAGAGGTTTATGTCCTATTACGCAGAGATTGTTTAACCAGGGAAAGGGAATAGATTGTGGTTTTGCTACTAATGATCAGTACAATGTCTATGATAGTAATTCCCCCTGCATCACCTGTTTCACTTATGTTATATCCAACTGGTGAAATGATAAATACTATTGACTTGTTTATTGGTTGGGTAATGCATGCCTCTACAGGTTAATAGGCAAGATATATGCAAAGAATGCAGTCAAGAGGCCGAAGCAGTTGATCACATATTGTGCAAATGCCCAATAGTTTAAGATTTATGGCGACTTAGCCCATTGAGATTCGATTGATTTTCTAACTCTCAAGTTACAGATTAGCAAAAGAGATGGCTGCAATTATCAAAGAATTTGAAATTAGCAAAATGCTTTCAAGAGTACGCAGGCCTCGCACCTTCTATATGTTAGCATATTTGGAAAAATCGTTGCGGATAGGAATTCAATGAAATAAGGTGTGATCCTCCAACTCTAGTGGAAAGGGTTGTTGAACAACTCTAGTGGAAAGGGTTGTTGAAAGCTTTCTTGAATATTCAAAAATTTCACAAGAGCAGACATGTCGGTTTGTTGCAATGACCCCCCAGCAATCATGGTCTCCTCCTAATTCCGAGTAGCTCAAATTAAATATTGATGCAGCCTACAACCAAGCCCAAAATCAATGTGGTGGAGGTTTAGTGCTTAGAAATTCAATGGGAGATATAATTAGAATTGCTTATACATTCTTTCCTCAAGTAGCTAAAGCATCGGTGGCTGAAGGTTTAGTACTAAGAGAGCCTATTCGATCTCTCCTAGCATGGGGTTATCTCCAAGTGACTATAGAAGGTGATTGCCAATCCGTAATAAATTTTCAAGTTTCAGAAGAAGAATTGAATGTGATTTTTGACGATGTTATTTCCCTTCTCAAGAAGTGCCCGAATTTCTTGTTGAGTTGGTGTCTTAAATCTTGCAACCAAGTTGCTCATGAAGTGAGTCAAATAGCTCTCAAAGCAAATCAATCCAACTCTAATTGGACTTATTTTCCTCATCGTGTGAGAGACGCCCTGTTGGTGGATGGGGGCGTTGCTTTGTAGTCTTTTCTTTCCCTTTGTATTTTGCAAAAAAAAAAAAAAAAAAGAACTATCACTTTAATCAGTAGCTGCAATATTTAGTGCGCATTCATCTTCAGATTAATTACCTCCAGAAAGGTTTAAAAGGTTTACTTATACTTACACCCCCTCAATATATAATTTATTACACTTATATCTCTTGTCCTTTGAATAATTATAGTTTCACCCCCTCAAGTTTGTAAGTTGTAAAAATGTATACACTCAGAAGATTCTTATAACACCGACAAGAGTATGAGGAGAAGAATGGGAAGTCCAGAGTGAAGTGGATGAGAAAGCAAGGGTAAAGGTTCTTCAAATCCCTTCCTCCACAAAAAGAATAAGGAAGCATTTTCTGCATATTTTTTAATATTTGTTTGACCGAAGCTCAATGGACAGTGTTTTTCTCATTCCTTAAGGTAAATAGCTTAAAACCCCCCTCAACTTTACTCTTTTTCTCTACTATACCCCTTCAACTAAGAAATTAGTTTAAAACCCCTAAACTTTCAAAAAAAACTTGCACCATGGTCTTGCCGTTATAACTGAGCCGTTACAAAGTACTGTTCCAATGATGTGGCATTTCAAAATTCCAACTTTACCCTTATTACCGTTGTATATGATTTGCAAACAAATGGAGTTTTCCGAATGCGTTGATTTGTTGAATTAGCTATTGCAGAAGAAAGACGAAGATTCAAAGGTGATTCTTTTTCTCTTTTTTTTTGAGATTCTAGTTTTTAAACTAATCTGTAACATTTGAATCATGTTTTAATCATCTCTCATTCTAGGGTTTTAGTTTTCTCTTCGCCGACCATATGTATTTGTAGATGTGTATGTATATATATATCAATTTTATTGTAGATGGGTTTGAGTTTTCTCTTCGCCGACCATGACCCTCTTATGTTTTTGCACAGATTGATGCTATAATTTGAATTCAATTATGATGAAATCTGTCGTTTTTGTATAATTTATCGAATCCTATACTGTTAACCTAAAATTTTATTGTAAGAAATAGTTTTAATTACTTATTTATTTTCTTTAATTTGGGGAAATAAGGTCGAATGTGTGTATATATTTTTCTTCACTGCAGTTTTTAATTTTAATTTTCCTGAAAATATTCCTTCTTAATTTTTCATGTTGATTGGTATGTGTGTTTATGTAGGTTGGTATGTTGATTGGTATCTAAAAATATTCGAGAAAGACATATCTGCATGTTGATTTTGGTAAATCATCTAAGACATATCTGAATTGTTTGCATGTGGAATTAGTTGATGAATTTGGGGTTTCTTGAAATTAGTTATTAATTGTAGTTAAAATAACTATTTTTTGTGAAATCAACTAAAAAAGTAAGGAAACATGTCCGGTATTTGACAAACGTAAGGAAACATGTCCGGGAGTTACATTACAGAAAGTGAAGGAACTACGCGAGGAGACGTATAGCTGTATCCTGTGGATCCAACGTTGAAGAACCCCCTGATTTAGTATCTAAAATACAAGAAACATTTCTGCATAGTTTAGGGGTGTGTTAATTTTGGGCGGTGAGCTTGTTGGGTATTTGCCTTGGTGAATTCTGTGGGGTGCTTTACTAGCATTTGGTCTTTTTGTTTCTGTTGGCAGAACTTATATCTACAGGCCATGAGATATTTGCTATGATGACTTCACTGCTGTAGAACTAGTCTTCCTAGTTAGTTTATTTGTTTAACAAATATGATTGTATGATGTATTATGGAGACAGGTTCTGCTCTATATGATTTTGAAGCTTTGGGGGGATTATAATATAGTCGGTGGAAACAATTAAACTATATTAGTGGTCACAAGACTTGGTGAGTTTCTGGGTTCACTAGAACAAGAGTCTAAGATCTTTTGGTATATATTATGTCCATAATGCCATACCATATCTCAAGCTGTTGTTGATGCCATTGAACTAATAAATTCAATGATCAAGCTTGCAAAGATTATGTTTCTAAGTTCAATATGTTTTTTTTTTATTTTAGGTGTTATGGTGTTGTTGGGTGCATTGTTGCTTAAGTGACTTGTCTCAGTGGAGTATGGAAAATGAAAGGGTTGTGGGTGGAGTGTGTGATTGATTTTTGAATGGCTTGAATGGTGATGTGCAGGGTTGTGGTTGGAATTGTTGGTTGTTGATGGAGTTGTGGGATGTTGTTTTGAATATTTTTTTCATTTCTTTTGAATGTAATGTATTGTTGACCTCAATTTGGGGCTTTGACAGTAACAATTTAGGTTTTGATCACAAGCTGGACGTATGCCTTTGAGCACAAAAATCATGTAATGGTAACTGCACATTTTTATGAAATGAATTCAGTGTTTTGTAACTCAATGAATTATGTGTGTACATGAATGAATGAAAGCCAATTATATGCCTCAACAGAATGAGTGCCAAGAGTGTACATGAATGAATGAATGCCTAAGTTCAATAGAACTGTAATATCACAGAATCAAAGTAAATGCACCAAACACTAGTTAATTAATTGAAGTGATGAATATACCCTATGAATTGAAACACTGAACCTATGAACTGGCAAAGTGAAGTATGATTTGGTTGAGGCTTACACAGAACCAATGAATTCAAACTAACACAGAACCAATACCATTGAAGTAGCTATGCCACTGCAAATAGTAAAAAAATCATCTATTTGAGATTCACTAAGCCTTAAAACAAAAAAAAAATCACATTTGATAATCAAACAAGCCTAAAACAACCATTTGAAGCACTACAATGCCACTGAACATAAACTCAAACATGCCCTAAGAAATAAATTATGAAAAAATAGAAAACAAATCATCTATTTGAGATTCACTAAGCCTTGAAACAAAAAAAAAATAACATTTGATAATCAAACAAGCCTAAAACAACCATTTGAAACACTACTATGCCACTACACATAGACTCAAACATGCATTAAGGAAAAAATTCTGAAAAAATATCAAATAATTAGGATAAAAATCCTCTATTTAAGATTCACTAAGCCTTGAAAAAAAATTTCACATTTCATAATCAAACAAGCCTAAAACAACCATTTGAAACAATATTATGCCACTGCACATAGACTCAAACATGCCCTAAGGAAAAAATTCTGAAAAAATATCCAAAAAATAGGGGGAAAAATCATATATTTGAGATTAACTAAGCCTTGAAACAAAAAAATTCACATTTGATAATCAAACAAGCCTAAAATAACCATTTGAAGCACTATTATGCCACTGCACATAGACTCAAACATCCCCCTAAGGAAAAAATTCTGAAAAAATATCCAAAGAATAGGAAAAAAAAGTCATCTATTTGAGATTCACTAAGCCTTGAAACAAAAAAATTGACATTTGATTATCAAACAAGCCTAAAACAACCATTTGAAGCACTATTATGTCACTGCACATAGACTCAAACATGCCCTAAGGAAACAATTCTGAAAAATATCCAAAAAATAGGAAAAAGTCATCAATTTGAGATTCACTAAGCCTTGAAACAAAAAATTTCACATTTGATAATCAAACAAGCCTACAACAACCATTTGAAACACTATTATGCCACTGCACATAGACTCAAACATGCCCTAAGGAAGAAATTCTGGAAAAATATCCAAAAAATAGGAAAAAAATCATCTATTTGAGATTAACTAAACCTTGAAACAAAAAATTTCGCATTTGATAATCAAACAAGCCTAAAACAACCATTTGAAGCACTATTATGCCACTGCACAGACTTAAACATGCCTTAAGGAAAAAAATTCTGAAAAAATATCAAAATCACATAATTACTAAATAGATTTTTCATATATATTTCTCAAGTGATACATAGGTAAGAAAAAGGGGTTGCATGCATAAAGTGATTTTATAATTGCACATATAGTACTTTAATGGCCTACAAACATCACCAGGACATACCCTATTTCACAAAATATGGCTATGAAATACACCACTTTAGGCAGCAACCATATATGTGTTTCACTTTACAAAAGTACCAACACTTATATCCCATACCATACCAAACAATCACCAACAACAAAACCAAAAGGGTGACCATTCCAGCATACCACACATACTTGAAACCCTTCACAAAACAGCATAATCATTATCCCATACCATTGTCCTTGATGATGATGCTTGAGTGTTGAGTAATTCAGTGAATGAAATATTTTAGGTCTGAAAAAAATGTGAATAATAGGATCAGTGACAGTTTGAAGCTTAAGAAATTGACATGAAATTTATACATTGACATGGCAAAATAATATACCTGTTGAGATTCCCTAATTTGAGCTTGTGATGCTCTTGGGATGCCCACTCCATCTCTGTTAGATAACAATGACAGAACCTCTTGAGATTGCCTACCATATTCATCTCTCTTAGCCACTTTCTACTTATTTTTTCCCTTGTCTTGTTGTTTTTCACCTCTTCTTTGGTTGCCACTCCCTCTTCCAAGCATGGTAGGCTCTCTAATTTGGATTCCACTGCCTCTACCTTGATTAATACCACCTCTCCCACCCCTTTTTGCTCTTGTTACAAGCTTGATTGTTGAAGTTGGCTTACATTTCTTTTTTGGTGGAGGCTTCTCAACAACTGTTGCTTTAGTGGCTTTGCAAGACCTTTTTTGTGTCCATAAACCTTACACTTGGAACACTACATTTCTTCTCTCTGCCTGCTCATCTTTGTTTGTGAAACATTCTCATTAGTTTGTTTCTTTCTTGTATTTGGTGGCCTCCCAATAAGAACCCTATAATTTGGAGGCATTAGTGGATCGGTTGGAGCTTGCAAAAGGAGGCCTCTCATAGGAATTGGATATATTATGCCTTCAAGTATATCTCCTTGAGGTAGTAGCTATCAACATATATTTCTGCATTTTATCTCCTCTCAAAGAAACATGTCACTGCATGTTTACATGAAATACTAGTGACATTCCAAACCAAGCAACTGCATGAATTGTGATTAACATTCCCTGCCTCACTTGCCCCATTACATTCCACGTCATATTTTTCATCTCCAACATATCTAACTCTACATACTGTAATCATAGACTCTCTTTTCTTCTGTAACCTTAGCATGAGATATTTCCTTATCCATTCAAGCATATGTATTATAGGCTTGTCTCTGGCTTCAAGTATGACAACATTCCAAGACACACACATGTTATTGATGACAAGTGAAGTCTTGGAAGTGTGGGAAAAGTGGGATATTGTCCATACTATAAGATCTACTATTCTCAACCAATTATATGCCTCAATTGACATGTCTTTAATCCTATTCAAATTGAAATGTAAAGTTAGTTTGTGTATATTTAGTTAAAACCCATAAAAACAATCTTAAATATAAACTAGTTTGTATAAAAATAGACTCAAACAAGCCCTAAGGAAAAAAATTTTTAAAATAACCAAAAAATAGTGAATATTCACCAATTTGAGATTGACTATGACTAAAAACAAAAATAAATCCAAATCATATTAAATTACCCTAAAATAGCCTTGAATATAAACTAGTTTGAGTGGAAATAAACTCAAACAAGCCCTAAGCAAAAAAATTTGAAAATATAAACAAAAAATAGTAAATATTAACCAATTTTAGATTGACTATGACTTAAAACAAAAACAAATTCAAATTGTAAGAACATTTATTTATGTAATGACATTATTCTGATCAAAAACCATGTTGAGAGTTGAATTTTTAGTTCGAGTTGTTAAGTGTTATATGGTAAGAAATTTATGTGTAAAATTAAGTACAAAGTGGTGAAGATACAAAGGATATTCAGTGGAACAACAGCTGAAAGCGGCAATGCAAAAGAAACAAAGAAATCTGGGAAATATTGTTTTGTTCCACCGAGTACTCGGTGGGAGTGTTACCGAGTACTCGGTAAGTTGCGCACTTGTGCACATTTCGCAAAGTTGGAAAAAACCTCCAGTGGATATTTGCGCACTTGCGCACACTTTCGCAATTGAAAGTTCACCGAGTACTCAGTAGAACCGCCACCGAGTACTCGATAAGTGGTTACGCTAAATTATTTTTGGGAAAGTTTATTCTACTATGTAATTGATTCATAACCACTTTGGGACGTGATTAGAAGCTATTATCAGTAAATTGGACTATCATTGACATATTTATTTATATTTGGAAGATTTAAATGGTGGAAATACGAATCCTAATTGGAAAAGGATTATTATCATTAATTGAAGACTCTTCTCTATATATATGAGTTAAATCTAAGAGAATGGTGTAGCTTGTGGCTTTTGAGTGATCTCTGCAATTCTTCTACAAATTCATATTCTTTTATAGAGATATTTAGAGAGAGAAAATTATTGAGTGATTATATATTTTCTAGTTCTCTCTTGGTTTGAGATTTTTCAATTGTGCTTCTACACCGAAGATCATTATGCACAATTGGATGATCTAGTTGCTAAAAAATCATCACACCACCTTGATCGAAGCAGGAGGCTTCATAGTTCTTTGATCCGTTGAGAAGCGGAGCCGTCAGAGTACGGAGATCAAAACGAGAGCTTCATGGAGTGCGAGTGATTCAAGACTATCAGACATCGAGTGGAGAAAGGCAAATCAGAGTGATTGTCTAAAACTTCATAGAGTCTTGTACTTCTTGATTCATAGTGCATCAATACCCAAGCATATCCATGGTTTTTACTTGGAGTATTTCCAAGATTTTTCCACGTAAAAATATTGGTGTCATCTCTGATTTATTTTTTGCACTTATATTTATTATTGCGTGGTTTATATTGTGATAGAATTGAATTAAAATTGATTATTCCGCAATTAAAATTTTAATTTATCAATTAATTCATAAAAATCCTATTCACCCCTCTCTAGGCTTATTTCACCATATTCTAAGTATTTTCACAAATCATATTGAATTATCCTAAAACAACCTTGAATACAAACTAGTTTGAGTGGAAATAGACTCAAACGAGTCCTAAGCAAAAAAATTTGAAAAAATAACCAAAAATAGTAAATATTCATCAATTTGAGATTGACTATGACTTAAAACAAAAACAAATCCAAATCATATTGAATTACCCTAAAACAGTCTTGAATATAGACTAGTTTGAGTGGAAATATACTCAAACAAACCCTAAGCAAAAAAGAATTGAAAAAATAACCAAAAAACAGTAAATATTCACCAAATCTCACATATTCATATGCAATGTGAAGTCAATTTCAGTGAATGATAAAGCTGCCTCCCATAATTCATTATTCAAAGCATGTCCCTTAAATTTCTGCTTGAAATTCTCATACAAGTGCCTAACACATAATCTATGCTCAGCCCCATACAAGATGTTTTCAAAAACATCTACCAACCCCTGGTTTAGGAAACAAAAAAACATATAGTCAGAAGCTAGATTTCAAATACCCTAAATTACCACAAATATTATATTGTTTGTAAACAAACAAGGAAAATGAGTTGAGTTGAGTTGAGCACTTACTTTCTGTCTATCTGATATGAATGTAAGGTGATAGTGAGGCCTAATGCACTCCATTAATTCAGACATAAACCACCTCCATGAGTCTTTACTTTCAGCTTCAACAACTCCAAATGCAACAGGAAACAATTGGTTATTACCATCCACTGCCACAGCTGAAAGGAATTGACCACCAAATGTTCCTTTCAGGAAGCAACCATCAACTCTAATGAAAGGCCAACAACCTTCTAAAAATCATTTCTTCATGGCAACATAACATATAAAAACCTTTTAAAATATCTTTACTTCAGAGTCATAAGACATAGCATCAATAGAAATTGTTGCTCTGCTACCAGGATTAGTTCTTAAGATCAATTCACAATAATCCCTCAACTTTGCATATTGATCCCCTGCATCACCCTTAATTATCCTTAATGCCAATTTTTTGGTTCTATATACCTTGAATATAGACACATCAATGTCCAAGTCAGAAGCAATAATACTCCTAAGTGCACTACATGACATGTTTGGATTCAATCTAATTTGTTCCAAATACCTGTTTGCTAGATAGGTATAGGTCACTTGGTTGTTTGTATGAAACCATAAGTAGTTCTTGTGTTATGGATTGAACATCTTGATTCTAAAACATTGCTCATGCTTTGACTGACTTGCATGTACCCTCCAACCACACCTATCCTTACATATAGTTGTCACTCTATTGGATTCATTTTTTTCAAATTTTATGTCCATTTTCTCTTTGACAACATAATCCTTTAGAGCAAGCCTAAAGTCTACAACTGAAGCAAACCTCATGCCAAGCTCCAAGGTTTTGACACCTAAATCCCTATTGACTATAAACTCTTGGTTATTAGTGCCAAACAAACCACCGTTATCTCCAGTTTCCTCATCTAAACCACATAGACTCCTCAACTCATCATCAGGAGAGTAACTAGACTCCACTTCTGCAAAATCAAGATAAGTCTGGTCAACCTTAGATTCATCTACTGGAGACTCAAGAGGCATGTCATTTCCTTCATCATGTTGCTCAATCTCATCAACCTCAACTCTCTCTGGTGCAACTATGTATATATCTATTTTAGGGTTTTCAGTGGAGCCATCAAGTTGAACAAACATGTTGATCACATCAAACTCTGACTTAATTTCTGAAACCTATCCAAGGAATTTGGCATCTTGTAATAGGCTTTAGCAATCTGATAATCATAGCCTATACTTCCTAACAGATCCTGAAGATCACAAAAAAACCAAACATATGGGTCTACATTGTCATATTCTTTTACATTCCCTCCCACATGTAGTAACATTGTTTATACTCTCAAATACACTCCCATAGTGAAGTACAATAGTGTATTTCAGCTCCATCCACAACAAAACAAACACTGATCTAAATAAAGCAGTACTTTAGAGTCAAAACATGATCCAAACAAGGCCCATGCAAAATAATCTGAAAAAATATCCTAAATTCAATAAAAATTAAACTAATTGAGATACTATAAGCATTGAAACAGAAACAATGGTATTTGATCTTCAAAAACCCTAAAACAACTATTTGAAACATAATTTGGAGGCAAAACATTATTCAAACAAGGCCTATGTAAAATAATCTGAAAAAATAGCCTAAAATCAGTAAAAAAAATCAACTAAATGAGATACCCTAAGCCTTGAAACATAAACATTGCAATTTGATCTTCAAAAGCCCTAAAACAGCCTTTTGAAACACATATTGGAGTCAAAACATGATTCAAATAAGGCCTATGTAAAAAAATCTGAAAAAATAACCTAAAATCAGTAAAAAAATCAACTAAATGAGATACCCTAAGCCTTGAAACAGAAACATTGCAATTTGATCTTTAAAAGCCTTAAAACAACCTTTTGAAGTACATATTGGAGTCAAAACATGATTCAAACAAGGCCTATGTAAACAAATCTGAAAAAATAACCTAAAATCAGTAAAAAAAAATCAACTAAATGAAATACCCTAAGCATTGAAATAGAAACATTGGTATTTGATCTTAAAAAGCCCTAAAACAGCCTTTTTAAGCACATATTTGAGTCAAAACATGATTCAAACAAGGCCTATGTAAAAAATTAACCTAAAATCGGTAAAAAAAATAATCAAATAAATGAGATACCATAAGCATTGAAACAGAAACATTGCAATTTGATGTTAGAAAGCCCTAAAACAGCTATTTAAAGCACAAAAAAATTAAGCATAAGTGATTCAATGTTATCACTGTTACATAGGTTCTGAAAGTTTGTTTTTTTTATAACTCCTAAACACTAAAACAAACACCATAAGTTTTAATTTGTTCTAATATCTTTGTTACATCAGTTCTGAAAGCAAACAGAGTATATGATTGTTTGTTTTTAGGATTTTGAGATATGTGTTCTGCACACAGACATTACATATGATTATGTTCCTATAGTTTTAATTTGTTTCATTACTACCATATTTTCATGAAGCTTTCAATGTCCTCTGTAATTTATGAACAACCTTCCAAAAATCTAAGTTGTGTTCTGTAATTTATGAAGAAGCTTACAAACAATATTCAATGCTCATTGAAGGAAACCAGTGCATAGCAGGCATATATACAATTAGTAGGGTCATAAAGGCTTACATATGTGGGACAAAGCACTGCAACTCATTTACTTCCTTCCACAACTGCAAGTCTGGATTAGAAAAATAAGAAGTAATGACCCACCAAAACAGAGCTTCTTGTATATATATTGTATACAGCTTCTTGTATATATAATGAAACAATGTTGTACATGATTGTGGTAGGTATTGACAGAGGAGCATGGACAAGACAGGGCGCCAAAGATTGAAGCTTTTGGCGCCAATTTCCTTCTTCTACTTGCATGAACAGTTGAGGGTTAGAGAGAGTAGGGTGTTGTGTTGTCTAAATTTCATTGGATGTTTTTTGCCACATCAGCACCAATCTCTACCAACACTTGAAGGGCAATAGCATAAAATCCCTTTTCTGTTAACAACATTCTTGACGGCAAGCCCATGGTGCAATATTTTGAAAGTTCAGGGGGCTATTCTTAGTTTAGGGGGTATAGTAGAGAAAGAGAGTAAAATTGAGGGGGGTTTTAAGCTATTTACCCCATTCTTTATTTCCTTTTTACTCATCCCACAACAACATTGATAGGCAAAAGGGTCCTTCCTTGTTAGGAGATGACTCATTTTCTTGGAAGGAAAGATAACTTGGGCTTCAAGTTTTTTTATTTGACTAGAAGATTTACATGAAGACTTCTAGTTGGAATTGGTCTTTGATACCAATTGGATTGTTCACCACTCTACTTCTCTTATAAATATAGGTCTAACCTATTGTATTCGGTGTACCAGAGAGAAAGCCAGAATAGGCAGGTACTAGGGAACACACATAATAATGTGTGACAGAAAATTATGTGAGTTATTCATTATTGTAATCCTCTCAATTGATAGTGAATATTGGTGCACTCTGTGGACGTAGGCTGATTTGGCCGAATCACGTATAAATCTTTGTGTCTTTGTGTTTATGGTGTGTGTGTGTGTGTGTGTGTGATTTTGTTTGCAATTGTGTGTGTGGTTTCGAACAAGAGGGTAAGGAAATCCTAACAAGTGGTATCAGAGCGTTTTCTTATTCTAACAAGTGGTATCAGAGCTTTCAGGTTGAAGCAGATCTAGAAATCGCACAATCTGGTCCATATTCGGAGATCAAAGTTGCTCGAAATCAAAATTCGATCACACCAAACAGAGTTTCAGATCAGCGACCAGACCAGACCACTTTCCAAATAGGCAAACATTGCATGACTAGGGAAACACCTCATATAGACCAAAACTTAAAGAGCAATCAAGTCCATCTTTACTGCTTAGGTCCTACTGAAATTTCAACAATGAAGTTTGGTATGTATGTTCAAGCTTTAATGTGAATGGATAAAAGGTGGTCTAACATATGCTACATATAAAATATGTGTTATATCCTTTCAAACAAAAATATGTGTTATATATATATATATATATATGACTCCACACGGTTGAATGAGATATAGGTGCTAAAACTAATTACAACATTTTGAAGGTTCAAATTTCTACTAAATGCACAACAGCTGAGATTGATATGTTTGTAATGATTTTCTACTAAAATATAAATGGTATGGACCAAACTTGATTTTCAGTAGCTGCTGCAAAATATTTTTTAAAATTATAAAAATAAAAGAGATTTCTTTTTAAATCCCATACTTCACATCCGGATTACATAACCAATACATATATAAAATAAACCAGAATTTGATA
This sequence comes from Cornus suecica, assembly GCA_963922005.1. NCBI lineage: Eukaryota > Viridiplantae > Streptophyta > Magnoliopsida > Cornales > Cornaceae > Cornus > Cornus suecica. The sequence continues at coordinate 72,199,791 of OY998244.1, read as the reverse complement.
TTTATTATTATTTTTAAATCATTTTTATTGTGGATGATAGAAAATAATTTCTATTAATAGTTTCTTATAAATTTTGTTCTTCCATTTTTTATTTTTTTGGATACGGTATATGTGGGTTCATTTTTTTAGTGCTTTAGATCTGTATCTATACATAAACTATTTGGTAGTTTCTGGAAATTTTCATTTATCTATCCTTGTAAACTCATTCGTTGTCATCGAACGAATTAACTACTTTTATAGATTTTAACAGAATTACAATGCTAAGAAAAATGACAGGAAAATAATAAAATTTGAAGAACTAGAGAGATAACCGGATCCTTTCTTTAATCTTTCGAAGTTCTTTTATACATGAATTTGGTTCTCCCTCTCTCAAAGAGTATCAAATGGAGATTAAATACATTTATAATGACATGAATACATATAAAACTGATATATTGTTTTAATTAGATTTATTGCATGTTTTGAAACTGTCAGCCGTAATGAATTTTAACATGATATGGGCTCTTTTTATTTTTGGGCTTCGTTCTTCTACTGGGCTAAATGATGCTATTTTGGGTTCTGGACCAAGTTGCCTTTTAAGATCTTGTCTGATGGGTCTTGCACAAAATATGGGCCTACACTTTACCCCCAGTTCTCAAGCCATTTCATTTTTGAAATAGGGTGGGAATTCGAAGCGTCTTTTAACTGTCACTTTATCATTTCCGCTTCATCTTCCCCGAGATAATTCCTCAACTACAAGGGCAATATTTATTTCTCTGAAGCTCTGACGATTTCGGCACAAACTTCCTAAGGTTAGTCTCGTTTTTCCTTCCTTCTTGTTTTCCTTCTATAATCTACTACCATGAGTAACGATAGTAGTCACACTCCATCTCTGGATGTGGTGGTGAATGAGACTCCCGTCGTTTCCTTTTTTGGTGTTGCCCCCAGTTCTAGTAAATCAAAATCAAAGAAGCTTACCCGTAAACAATTGCTTAAACTTTCTTTAGCTGATAGGTGTAAGATAGAATTCGAAATTCCTGATGATGTTTCGATTTCTGAATACTCCTCCGATTTGAATTTCAAATTGTATGAAGAAGTAGGTACAAATGAAGCCCTTTTCTCTGCAAATCACTTAGCCGTTCTTAGATTTCCCCTTCATCCTTTTTATCATTACGTTTTATTCTTCTTAGGGCTCACCCCTTTGTAAGTGAACCCTAATTTTTTAGGGTTCTGTCTATAATGCTCGTTCTAAATCATGAATGAGACTTGAATTTAGCTTTGGCTGATTTCTTGCTTTGTTACAAAGTTGATCAGATCAGGAAAAATCCTGGTCGGTACCATCTGCACCCCCGTTCAACTTTAAAAATTTGTGATGGGAACCCATCTTCCGAAAAGGAATGGAAAGACAAAGTGGTAAAATTTAGGGGAAACTGGAGGGTGGATGTGTCCAGCCCCTACCCTCTGCCAAAGTCCTTCGGCATTTGTAAAAAAGACAAATATGGATTCCAAAATCCTGGCAAGTGCCCCTTTTATTTTTTATGTTTTTCCTATTTTACCTGAACTGCACACTAATTTTTTTTTATCACTCATTCGTTTGTTCTATTTGCAGTTGTTCGTCTTGAATATCTAAACGAGAAGGTCTTTTCTGCCCTTCCTTCAAGTAAAACTCTTTTAACTTCAAAACATTTAAAGTCTATTGCTGCAAGTGCCATAGAAGCCACTGTAATAGAGATTCCAGCACCAGCTTCTAAACGTTCTGTGGCACAAAAATCACTTGCCCTAGTCAGCTCTGCTGCTGATAAAGGGAAAAGAAAAGTGAGCGATCTAACCAAAAATCCGAAGACAACAAAGGGTCTCTTGATAAGGACGAACACAGATGATGGTTCTCCTCTTCATAAAAAATTAAAACTTGGCCCTCCTTCAGAGCATGTCAAGAAAAATGACTCTGAAAACAATGAAAAAGTGTTGAGGAAGGCTAGGTCTGTGAGCGGCTATACTATCCCTGACTGTTGTTTCCTCCAAAGTTTGATCCTGAAGGAAGTTGGACCCCTAATTTCGTAAAAAACGATGGAAGTGTTTTGAATCGGCGTTCGCTGGCTATGTTTGATCCAGACTCACGGGATGTGGCCACCAAAAGATGAGCTTTTTCAACAACATGATGATCAGAACGAGCTTTTGGCCAGGACCCCTACTTCTATTTTGGAGGTAACTTATAAATTCTTTCAAAGTAATTTTAACATTTTGAGGTACTTATAGATTCTTTTTACCTCTTTTCAGTCTGTTTTTAATGTTCTGGCTCTTTGTAAAGTTATTAAGGCAGGGGAATATAAGAGAAAAAGCATTGATGTTGCATATCTAAGGGCTGAAAGGTATGACACTCTAGCTGAAAAAAAAAAAAAATTGTAGAGACTGAATTGGAAAGTCTAAGAAAGATCCATAGGAGTGATGCCGATCGGATTGCTGAACTGGAAAAGCAAGTCCATAATCTTGAAACTTCAAATGTTGTGCTGAAATCTGGTTTGGAGCTTTGTCGAAGAGGAGGTATGGACATGTACCAGCGTTACGTGAACATTTTTTATGTTAAATTCTGTGAGGGATTCAGGTTTTGCCATGGGCAAATGTCAATGGATCCCTCTGAGCGTTCATATAATGATCTAGAGGCTCATGACGCTGCTTGTGGCATCGTTCACCCTTATGCAGAGCCTGAACCGAGCAGAGATGAAAAGGACTTTGCCCAATTTCTGTTGCATGGGACCTTTCTGGTTGAACGCCCTAATCCTATTTCTGCAGTTTCTTCTAATGCGAATGTCACCGGCGAAGTGTCCAATCATCCCATCATTCCTTCCTCAGACATCAAGAAGTCAAATGCTGAAAGAGGAATTCCGAACGATATCCCTTCGACCTCTTAAGTTTTTAAAGGTTTTGTTTTGAACAATCTTATTTTATGGTTTGTAAACAATATTTATTTTTTGTTGCTCTTGTGGTGAGCTTTTTTTTTTAACAGGTTTATAATGGCACAGATGTGCTAAATTTTTTAACAGGTTACTGTGTTCTTAAAACACATATTTTTGGAACGCAACCTTGTGTGTTTTGTGAAACAGAAACTATGGTAGTGCCATCTTTTGATATGGTCTTTTATTTTGCCAAGATGGCTTATATACTTGGCCAAGTGCATTTTACTTGGGCTTTTCATGAATTATCTTATGTGATTGTAGAGTATAAGTAGGATTTCACTGAAAATAGGAATCTGAATGCATACTCTTTATTGATTTAATATGGATCTTGTAGAAACATAATACAACTTGGCAAAATGCTTGAACAAATTTAGAGCTATAATATAAATTTTATTTTGTAAGATTAAATATTTATTGAAAATACCTCTTAAGATGAATAACATTCCATGCTCGTTTAATCTATTTCCCGTGTTGATCAGCCAGTCTGTAAGCCCATTTTCCGATCACTTCAGTTATTGTGTACAGCCCATCCCATGTGGGATCTAGTTTAAATGATCTTCTGGCCAGTACCCTAAGTACTTGATCCTCTACTTGGAAGGATCTTGGCTTCACTCTTCTGTTGTAACTCCTCATTAGCCTTTATTGATATTCCGCTAACCTTATTGAAGCCATTTCCCTTTTCTCATCTATGAAATCACCTTCAATTCTAAGAATTGTTTCATTCTGCTCAGGATCAAAGAGTTGTGTTCTTCTCGTTGGAACTTCTAATTCAATTGGAATTACTGCCTCAACGTCGTACGCCATAGCGAACAGTGTTAATCCAATTGGCTTTCGGGGGGTCGTTCAGTATCTCCAAAGCACTCTAGGCAATTCTTCCAACCAGCGCCCCTTTTTTTGAATCCCTTCCAGTTCGTACGATTTGTTATCTCAACTTGGTCATTTGCTTGCAGGTAACTGACCGATGATAAGTTCTGGTTAATGCCGTACTCGTCTAGCAACTCCCGAACATGTTGATTGTCCAGGTTTGTGCTGTTGTCCATCATTATGTACTTTGGCACTCCGAACCTGTAGATTATATGATTTAAAATAAAATCAATCACCTAAGTGTGCATTATTCTTACATACGCCTTTGCCTCAACCCACTTAGTGAAATATTCTATGGCCAGAAGAACATGTTTCTGATTTGATGTTGCCCTTGTTAACGTCCCGACCGCATCCATCCCCTATCTGGCAAACGGAACAGGGGCTGCCATCACTGTTAGGAGATATGTTGGTTAATGAATTATGTGTGAATGCCTTTGACACTTATCACACCTTTTTGCGTACTTTTTCACATCTCGTATCATGTACGGCCAAAAGTAACCTTGTGTTATTGCTCTGTGCGATAACGATCTGCCCCCAATATGTCCTTCACATATTCTATCATGTAACTGCTTGAGTACCTCCCTTGCCTCGCCCGGGGTCAAACATCGCAAGTAAGGCCCGGTCATCAATCTGCGATATAAGAATCCATCGATCACCGAGTACTTGGCAGAAGTTGATCTCACTTTCTTCGCTTCTCTTCGATCTTCCGGCAGAACCCTGGTCTGTAAGTACAGAAATATTGGATCAATCCAGCTTGGTTCATACGGAATTACGTGCACCTCTTCCTTTTTTCTGATCGATGGAGTGTGTAATTCATCCACGGGAATTACCCTGATCATATCATCCCCAACTAATGATGCCAGATTTGCTATATGATCTGCTATATGATTGTCTATCCTTGGAATTTACTTGAAAGTTAAGACTTGGAAGTTTTGTGCTTCCTCCTAGACAGCCTGTTTGTACTCCTACATCATTTATTCCTTTGTGTTGTAACTTCCCGCGACCTGATTTATGATTAACTGTGAGTCGCTGAACACTATCAGCTCTCAGATCTAGAGTTCTTTTGCCAACCTTAAGCCTGCCAAAACTGCTTCGTATTCAGCCTCGTTGTTCGAACTTTCAAAGCATAATCTGATTGACTGTTGTAACTTGGTGCCTTTTGGTGATATTAATTCGATCCCCACGCCTACCCCCAAACTATTCATAGATCCATCCACATAAAGAATCCACCTTGGATTTTCACCCTCAGTTTCGTCTTCGGTTGCTTCATATTCGAGGAGAAAATCCGCCACAACTTGTCCTTTTATTGACGTTCGTGGCTCATAGTTGAGATTGAACATGCTCAACTCTATCGCCCATTTCGTCGTTCGTCTAGAAAAATCTGGTTTTGCCAGAATCGCTTTGATCGGAAATGTTATAGGGACCCTGATCGAATGAGATTCAAAATAATGCCACAACTTCCGTTTAGCCTGGATCAAGGCCAAAATTATTTTCTCCATTCTTGAATACCATTTTTCGGCATCGAGCAACGTTTTACTTGCATAATAAATAGGGTATTGTCTGCTTCCATCATCTCTTACCAAAGTTGAACTCATAGCGTTCAGTGAGACTGCTAGATATAAAGTTAGAATCTCATGATCCCTGAAGGCCATCTAGATCGGCGGTTTTTCCATATAGAGCTTCAGCTGATCGAAAACTTCCAACTGCTTCTCTCCCCAAGTCATCATTTTCTTAGACTTCAGTACGTCAAAGAACGACTTGCATCTATCTGATAACTTTGAGATGAACTGGCTTAGAGCTATTACTCGTCCTGTAAGCACCTGAATTTCTTTTGGTGTTTCTGGTGCCTTCATCTCGATCAGTGCCTGGACTTGTGTGGGACTAGCCTTGATTCCTTCTTTGTTAACTATGTGCCCCAGGAACTGTCCTGAAGAGACACCAAAGGTACACTTCTCCGGATTCAACTTCATTTTATGCAACTGCAGGGAGGCGAATACATCTTCTAAATGCTTCAGGTGATCATATTTGCATCGGCTTTTGACAACCATATCATCTATATAAGCCTCAACCGTGTCTCTGATCTGAGTTTTGAAGATCTTGTCGATCAGACGCTGATAGGTTGCACCCTCGTTTTTGAGTCCGAACGGCATGACCTTGTAGTAATAAGTCCCTCTTTCAGTTATAAATGTTGTTTTGTCTTCATCTTTTGGGTTCATTGGGATTTAATTGTACCCTGAATAAGCACCCAGGAAAATGAGCCGATCAAACCCGATAGTTGCATCAATCATGCGATCTATCTTCGGTAGTGGAAAACTGTCTTTCGGGCAAGCTTTGTTCAAATTGGTAAAGTCCACACACATTCGAAACTTCCCATTCTTTTTCTGAACGATAACAACATTGGACAGCCAATCTGGATAATGAACTTCTCTTATAAATCCATCTTCTAATAACCGATCAACCTCTTCAGCTATGAATTTTCCTTGTTCTGTTCCAATCCTTCTTGGTCATTACCGTACTAGTTGGGCTCCAGGACGAACACTCAAAGTTTGCATCATGGTTCGTGGATCAATCCATGGCATGTCGTTGTGCTCCCAAGCGAAAACATCTTCATTCGATCTTAGCATGGTGACCAAATCGTTCATTTCCTTCGAACTGAGATTTTTTCCAATCCTGGTGGTCCTTCCTTTCTTTCCAACAATCAGATCCACTGCCGCTGTATCCTCTTCCATCTTCCCGTCATCGTCAAATCGATCATCCACCTTCGGTAATTGCTATAAGTGGCGTTCGTCCTTCTCGCCTTTCAAGATTTTGGTGACGATGGCATAACACTTATTTGCCACCACCTGATCTCCTTTGATGTCAACGAATCCATTCCCTGGAGGATCAATGCATCACATCATTTGATGTAGAGTTGAAGGAACTCCCTGCATTCGGTGAATCTAACCTTTTCCCATGATCAAGTTGTATGAGGGTTGCACGTCAACCAACACAAAAAATTTCGTCAAGGTTCGCTTTATGGCTGTTACTGGTAGAGTCAGTACTCCAATTGGACAGACCCTCCTCCCATCAAAGTCGGCCAGTGGATTTGTAGTCAGCATGATCAATTCTGTGTTGATGCCGATTTTTTCAAAGGCTGACTTGGTCAGGACATTCGTGTTGCTCCCTGGATCAACAAGTACCCGTTTAACTAAACAATTTGAAATTATGATCGAAATTACCAATGGATCCTCATGTGGTAGTTGCATCTACTTCAAGTCCTCTTGGGTGAATGATATGGTTAACATTAGATGGTTACAAATTACATTCACCTCCCCAATTCTTCAAATCTTGTTCGCATTCTACATTCCGCATTCCGCATTCCGCATTCGTGAATGCTGAACGGAATGGCTTTCCTCGTCCTCCTCGGGTTTTCCATAGATTGTGTCTATGATTTTCACCAGTTGTCCGTCCACAACCTTGTTGGTTTTCAGGCGATCGAAGTTTCTCGTTCCCCTGTCCACGTACTCCTTCAAATCTCCCCGGGCTATTAAGGTCTCAACCTGCTTCCACAAATGTCTGCATTCATTAGTTAAATGACTGAAATCATTATGGAATGCACAATGCTTCGAACAATCCTGTTGTTCTAATGGTGTCCTCATCGGCAATGGTGAATGGAAGATGCCTTTTGATTTATTCTCCTTGTGCAGCTTTGCTAGGGTCGTTTTGAGCGAAGTTTCTAGTCCATCATACCTTGGCCTCTTCTCCTGTTGTCTGACCGGAGTCGTTCATGAACTGTTCGAGCTATCGGTTTTCTTGATTATCCGTTCTTTCGATTTGCCTTCCACGTTGACCAAGGTTGAACGATGACCCCTTACCTATTCATCATCTTCCAACCTTAAATATCCATGTGCACGTGAATTCAGCTGACCCATATTGAGGGGTCTTGACTTCACCAGGGACCTATGAAAACTGGTGCCTTGCTCGATTGCCACCTTGAAATCTTCCACCGCTAATGGTTGATTGTAATCTGGTATCATTCCCATTTCTAAATTGAATCTTGATATGAAATTCTTCAAAGTTTCACCCTTCGCCTGCCTCATCATGAACAAATTAGAAATAGTTCGCTTCTGCTTCCGATTGCCAAAGTATTGAGCTAAAAACTTTTCCATCAAGGTTTGGAAGCAATCGGCTAAACCACCAGGCAATTGTCTAAACCACAACAGGGATGGACCAGTCAAACTCGTGGAAAAAGCCTTGCACATTAATGCGTCATCTGCCATGTCAAGAGTCATCATCTGTTCTACATGAAAAAGATGTTCAATGGGATCCTGTGTCCCATCAAACATGATAAATTTTGGTGTTGTGAAATTTAGAGTAACTCAAAAGATAGATTAACCCAAATCAAATTTTACTCGCAAGTATACGAATCATAGTAGTAAAGAGTACAAGTATTGCGAGGTCATTCCCACGAGGATTGATTAAGACAAATTAAATCTAAAAACTACTATCTAACTAATTCAACAAATTATTGATGATTGTGAAAAAATAATATAAATACAATAATACAAAAGGAATACCAAGGCTTTGATTCCACCACTAATTATCACAAATCCGATTTTCAATTGTAAACTCATTAAATATCCAATTAATTTCCACACATCTAAATAATTATTATTATTACGTTCATAGATGGTCTATCCGGGTTAGGGCATAGGTTCAACTCAATATTTTATTATCTTGGCCAAAAATAATAAATAAATCATTGAAGGAAAATATAAATCACAATTATCTATCCATGGTCAGGCATAAACAATTATAATTTATTATCTTCTTCTTAAATTGCCAAGTAGATTACATATTCGTGGTCAGACACAAGTAACCTATATGCTAGGAATGAAATACGTTCAATTTTAGTCTCAGTTAAAACACATAAAATCGAAAGCATTAACATATATATAATAAGAAGAAGAAGAACTCATTAACCAAAATATTCAATAATGTCTACAATTGAAAACTATAATATTGAACATGACTAGGGTTTCCTCTCGGCCTTGGCCGAGCGAATTAACTATACAGGAAAAATAAAACAAGAACGACCAAACCCGAAATCATAAGTGAAAAACATCTTGGATTTCTTTGTTGATCGCACAGGTCTTCCCCTTCTGTTTCTTGGTCGTCCCTCCTTTGTGCATCCACATATGCCCTATTTATAGGGGTCCTCAAGGTTTCATCTAGGAAAGTAAATAAGAGAATACAATATTCCCATATTTCTTTTCCTAATTGGTGATATCTTGCAGCCCACTTTTGATCAATTTGGAGAGTAAATTTGGAAGATATTGGTGAGATACTCTTTTCTTGTTAATCAAGTCCTCTTCCCACAGCCCTTGATTTCACTTCATTCTGATCGTTCCTTCAAAATATGTGATTATATTACCAAGTTGATGCTGATTTTCGCACAAAATAGTATGCCAGATTTAAAATGTCTTTTTCGCCCTCTAAACTTCAGAATTAGAGTCTCTATGTGAAATACCAATATTCTTTAAATTGAATCAGCTTTCTAAGAACACTGGGCTCACACCAATCCAAAAAACGGGCTGAAATATATGGCCCAAATACTAAGACGTAGTCTAAACAGATTTTGGGCTTGTTTAGATGGATTTAACCCATTTGTACCAGAAATCACCAATAACCTATAAAAATATAAAAACAAACATATTAATTAAAATAAGTTAAAATAAATGACTAAAAAATATATTTTTGGAGGTTAATCGTGTATGAATTATGCACTTATCATTTGGCATCCGGAATTTATCTGGCTTTCTTGCTTGTTGGATTTCAACGCTGAACGGTGACTTTATCATTCTTGTCATCATCTCGACTGCTAGATCAATTGGTGATTGCGTTATGAGATCCTTCATATGCTCAACCACGATCTTCTGAAGCCTGGCCACCATATCGAGCGGTACCGCTTGATTTTTTAGTGTTTGGCTCGACCCCCTCTCCCATTTGCTGGGTGTGAACACGGTTCGCTAAACTTGCCTCATGCTGGTTATCCTCTTATTCAGCATCGGGACCATTCCGCCGTCCTCCTACTGGTGGCTCTTGACGTTCTGATTGATCTAGCATTTCCCTTAATTATTGATCTTCTCTTTCGAGAGCTTCCAACCGTTGAAGGATGGCATCTGCGTCTCCTTGTTGTGTTGTGGATTCTCTTGCCATTGATCTGATAGCTTCTGACTGGAACTTTCGTTCCCACAGACGGCGCCAAAAAGTGTAAACTCGTTCGTTGTCGCCAAACGAATTAACTACTTTTATAGATTTTAACAGAATTACAATGTTAAGAAAAATGACAGGAAAATAATGAAATTTGAAGAACTAGAGAGATTAGATAAAACTGGATCATTTCTTTGATCTTTCGAAGTTTTTTTATACATGAATTTGGTTCTCCCTCTCTCAAAAAGTATCAAATGGAGATTAAATACATTTATAATGGCATGAATGCATATAAAATTGATCTACTGTTTTAATTAGATTTATTGCATGTTTTGAAATTGTCAGCCGTTATGAATTTTAACCTGATATGGACTCTTTTTATTTTTGAATTTCATTCTTCTACTGGGCTAAATGATGTTATTTTGGATTCTGGACCAAGTTACCTTTTAAGATCTTGTCTGATGGGCTTTACACAAAATATGGGCCTACAATACTGAAACTTATTTTAATAGTATATATATGACCCTCCTTCCCTTCTTCTAAGAGTATATATTGCTATATATATTGCTTTAGTTTGGTAATTATCTATATACTTCTAACGATCGAAAGATACCTATGGTTATAGTTATAGTTATATGGACTTTCCTATTTTTAGAAAAATAAAATAAAATAAATCAAACTTTCATCACTTTTTTGAAATATACGGAACAACGCCAGTAATTTTTTATAAATTCGGATTATTCTACATAAATTAAGAAACAAATAACAATGATGTTAATGGGAAGATCAAGATTGTTACACGCACTGAGGAGTTGGTACAAGCCCGGATCAAAAATTGGTTACAACTTCCAACACTGTTACATGTAACATATTTTATATTTTAGTTAAGTGCATTAAATCCCTCTTTTTTCTTCTATTTTTCAACTAACCCTCTGAATTATATTTTTGACTATAAATCCCCCAAACTATCACGATTTTTACAATTCACTCCCTCCACGGGTAGTTACAATTAAGGTAATTTGCACTCAAATCCCCTGAGATTTTGATCAATTGCACTCGCCCCCTGAGATTTCATTTTTCTTGCAATGACACCCCCTAAAGAGGAGAAATGACCGGAATGCCCTTATATTGTCTCCCTTATTTCATGAGACAAATATCTAGGTGGTAAAATTACCTCCATGCCCGAAGATGAAAACCCTATAATGTATATATATCTATAATAACTATTCTGAAATGTGAGGGGTTGAGAATATTTCCAAACATTTTTTTCAAAATAAAAATTAATGAATTAATATGTATTAGTTGAAGTGCAATTCTATGGAGTATGTCAAAACGATATAGAATAAAAGAAAAGGGGTTGAAAATATTTCAATACTTTTAAAAAATAATAATAATTAATTAATATGCATTACTTGAAGTGTAACTTTAATGAATATTTCAAAAGATATAGAGTAAAGATATAAGACAATGGGTTATAAATATTTTCATATTTTTAAAATATATATTATTTAATTAATATACATTAATTGAAATGTAACTCTAATGGTTATTTTATAAGATATAGAATAAAGATATAAGACAAATAGATTTGGGTAAGGAAAAATAATATAACTTAAAATACAAAAATCTATATTTATCTATCTATCTATATATTATTAATAAAAACACAAAGACTGTCTAATATTTCAATTCATTATCACCTTTTATAATATAAAAAATTATAATAAGTAAAAATTATCATTATTTAAAGTGTAAGGGCTTAAATTAACTTTACAAAAAAATTAATAAATAATAAATCATTTGTCATATTTTTATAAAAATATAAAAAATTACAATAAGTAAAGAAAATGAAATCTCAGGGAGCGAGTGCAATTGACCAAAATCTCAAGGGATCTGAATGCAAATTATCCTAATTTTAACTAACAGTATTATGACGAAATGGGATTAAATGCAACACTTAAATAGTTTAGGAGGGCAGTGCTTAATTCAGGGGGGTTATTTGAGAGAAAGAAGAAAGAAGAGGGGGATTCAATGCTAAAATTGTATACACCCAACATCCGTTCCACTTCATGGTTGTGCTTAGGGTTTGGACTGCTAGTAATAATATATTGACTTTGACCCGTTAAAAATACTCCACCATTTCATGTTAATTTTCATGAGATAACACCATAATGAACAGAGATATAAAGCACAATGCATATACCCTAACACCCAAATGTCATATATATATATAACCAGGCATGACCAAGAAAACACCTCAAATAGACCACAACTTAACGAGCAATCACATCCATCTTCACTGCTTAGGTCCTACTGACATTTCAATAATCTGTCATAGTTTTCTTCATTTCTCTGTGACAGTAAAAGGATAAAGTGTATCCTATTAACTCAATCCCGAAACAAATATTCAGTTTTCGACAACAGCAGAAGGCTGAATTCTCAGAGCAAAGGCAGCGAAACTCACTTTGGAAACCTACAATTGGAAAAATCTCCAGCCAAATTGACACAGCAAATCTCATCCAACTAAAACAAAAGTTTATGTTAATGAACTTCACTACTGTATGCATCTTGTGAATATTGTAACACTCATATATGGACAGAAAATGTCTAGAACCATTATGTCAACTTTACAATAAGGACTCCTAGAAAGTTAAGTTACAATCCCTGTATCTCTAGTTATTCTCAACGAGTTTCGCCTTTAACATCATTTCTGTTCAGCATTTTATCCTTCGTTTATCATTTTGATTCAAAGAATCAGATCACAGCCTCACTAATAATAAATTTCCGATTGCATGCTATTTGACCTTGAGGGAACAAGAAGAAACTTCTTAAGAAAAATTACCAGCTATTGTGAGTTTCGAGTCCTCTTTGCAGCAAAAAGCTGGCGAAGAAAAGAAAATTTCCCTTTTGCACGTGTAGACAAAGTGGTCATGGTACCATTGCTTGTCATTGCTGCCTCAGAAGTATTAGATTCAGAACACGATGGTGAGGGTGACTTGAGAGTGAAGGAAAACGTGTTTATCATGCGGATGATCTGGCTAAAACTCGGTCGCATATTAGGATCTTCAACCCAACATGACTGTATGATGAATGCGAGGTCAGGGGATATGTCCTCTGGAAGACTTGGTCTTTCTTGCTGCATCCTCAAACGACAACGTTATCACCAATTAGTAATAAAATATGAGTCACAATATTCTATAATTGAAGAGAAATTATGTTGCCATCCTCCAACTAAATAGCAGTAAAAATGACATAAATAAACTGAATCAATCAGAATTGATCCCTCTAATAATATAATCATTTCCCAAATTTTACTAAGATCAGACGGAACAAGAAGTTGGCAATTGGTACTACCTAGCGTGAATGCATGATGAGAACCATCCATTCCCATCTCATCAGGTTGCAACTATATGATACTACATGCACTGGGGTTACCATAACCAACACCATAAAGTCTAAACAAGAGACTGAGATGTGTGCCACAAAATGTATAACTCGATAGGCTTTCTTCCATATAAAACAATACTATAAAGGCAATAAAAGGTCCTTAAAACTTCACTTCCAGAAAAATTGGGAGACATAATGAAGCATCGAACCTCAAGAAAGTACAGCACATTGGGATGTTTACCTTTTTGTCTCATTTTCATCAGTACACCCTTGTCCATATGCACCAAAAGGCAAAAGCTTTTGACAACATCATGTTACGTGGAACTGCATGGGTTCCAAAGTCAATCATGCCAACTTAGAACAATAGTTTAAAACCAAAAGTGTGGCTGAGACATGGCACAGACTCCCTCCTACGGGAGGCAGCAGTGGGGAATTTCCCACAATGGACGAAAGCCTGATGGAGCAATGCCGCGTGGAGGTAGAAGACCCACGGGTCATGAACTTCTTTTCCGGAGAAGAAGCAATGACGGTATTTGGGGAATAAGCATCAGCTAACTTTGTGCTAGTAGTCGCAGTAGTACTGAGGATGCAAGCGTTATCCAGAATGATTGGGCGTAAAGCATCTGTAGGTGGCTTTCTAAGTCCACCGTCAAATCCCAGGGCTCAACTAATTTTAAACCTTAGTCTTGGGGAAATTAGCTTTTTACAATTAATATTTAAGGTAGATGCCCAAAGCATAAATTATGCCAACTGCAATTAGGAAAGACATGCTCCCCATACTTTTTGAGGCATGAGCTTCGCAGTTGACCATCAGGGCATGCTCGCAAACCTTCTCATAGTAGTGCCCAACTGATTTCTTACAATACATCTTATTTCCCACTTTTTTACAGATAGGAAAAGGATCTGAAGGAAGAAGAGAACCCCAAAATCTACAGTTTGGTTTGGTGACAGAATAAGAAGATAGATATAGGTCAGACCATTGCTGTGTGGTTCAGGGACCATTTGGCATGACTAGCCTGCAAACATCTACTACACCCATTAAAACACCTGGAGTGTTGGTTGTTCAGCAAAACACACACACACATAGGGAGGATGATAAAGTAATCTGGCATGGTTCCCTGAAAATATCCAATCAACAAGCTATGGGTAATAACCACATTCAAGTCAGGGTTTCAGACCAGGCTTATACTGGTAATATATTTTTTTTCTTAAATACTAGTTCTTGCCCAAATTTCTTGAAGAGAATATATTTCCCTTTTCATATTCGAGGAAAGGGAGTGATTTTGAAGATTAACCAAATTCATCATTTCATTTGGTTGGGCGAGTAATGTAATATGTACATCATGCGTGGGCTTTCTTGTTTGATATCTGTTTCATGCCTTTTAAAATATAATTTTTAATATTATCCTGCATTATGCAGATTTCTGTACTCCAATCTACCAGCAAGAAAAATAAGACAAATCAAAGTAATAAATGGAAACAGCCAGTGTAAACAGAAGAAAAGATGATTAAGGGTTCTATATACCTTAAAAGCAGCAGCATAAGCAGCTTGCAAATTGGACATGCCTTCAAACGGCATTCGGTTGGTTAGTAATTCCCAAAAGACAATGCCAAAGCTGTAAACGTCAACCTTGTTATTGTAATGTTTCTTCTCCCCCTGACGCAATGTGACGGTGCTGTACAACTGCGACATAATCAGATTAATGGTGAATATGTAGTGACTTGAAGATATTATCATACACCATGAGCAAATTAAGAAACTGCACCCACTTCATTATTATTAGCAGATTACCAAGGTGACAGCAAAATGAGGATGGAGGGATGGGGTAGAGATGAAACTTCTTTACATTAGTACCAAAGATGCAAGTAGAAATGCGGAGGGTAGAGAGAAAGGATACATGGCATCTGAGTTACAAATGGCACTCAGATAAGAGATAATTACACTGCCACACTGATAGGCAGCCAATATGATGCCCCTTATCCCACGCTGCTCTTTATACCCCGAGAATTGGTCAGGATTCAGTCTTTGACCTCAGCTTATTCCCTTATTAACTGCTAATCACATTTGGAATGACTGCTATTTGGCTAAACGGCCTCCTTGGTTGAACACATTCCCACTGATTTTAGAATTGCAAGGATAATTTTGTTTGCGACAAACAGTTGGTGAAAAAATTGATTATAAGCAGCCTACACCTCGAAAGCTTCTTGTAATGGCGCATCTGATATTCAAGAGCCCCTTCCTGGCCTTACAGAATAGGTGTTCATACAGTGATGCTTCTCTCCTCACCTCAGACTCAGGTCAACATGTACATCGCAAAGACCTCATCTCTTTAAATAAATCTTTCAACAAGGACCTCTTTTGTGCAGTTAAGACTTGCTGCCTTTTATGTAGGCACTCATGAAGACTCTCATTAGAATCTCCTCTCCAGGATGCAACATTGTAGACTCTGATATTAAAGCAATAACTTCATTCCCCCTCACAAGTATATTAACTAACTCATCTTCGCTGTCAAATTTCTTCCAAATGTGATGGTTGCAAGGACTTCCTCTCTACAGATAAAACACCACGATGCACCTCATGGATTGCCTGAATCAGAGGCAAATCTTAGAAGGCTTGTGATGGGGGGAGACAACCATGTCCTACTATTGAGTTCATGAGTAGAATCCTGCTAGGTCCCAGGAAGAACGGCTTTATTGACGCACGTTGATTTGAGTGTGCTTATGTGTTCGTGTGTGTATGTGTGTCTATATCTACACTAGCTATCATACTGAAAAATCGATTAAGTATGAATATTATCAGTGATATTAAACATCTCTCAAACTCTATAGTTAAAAATGCAACGTGTAGAAAATATCATAATCCCTGGCACCACTTTCGACCTCAAAAAAATACATTCAGTTTTTAACAAGATGCGTTTCACACGCTAGCTGAACAGAGACCCATGGATGTAACTGAGCACAAACCCTTTTTCTATTTTGACTAACAAATATGGAATTTAATCCCCATCCTTAATAACCCGTGGCAGACTAAACCATACCAGCTAAATAGACTAAAAACAGATCCTTAGGAATCATATTCAATTAGCTCATGCCTAATGGCTTTCAGAACAAAAACATTTAAATTAAGATCATAAGAAGGAACAAACCTCAGGAGCCATCCAACGATAAGTTCCAGTTTCTGCAGTCATCATCTCAGTCACAGATTCTTCCCTTGCAAGACCAAAATCTGCAAGCTTCACAGACTTCTGATTGGCCGTAAGCAACAAATTGTCTGCATTTTTAAGTTTTGAGACATGTGAAAAACAGGATACTTAACAACATGAATAATCATGTGGAACGGCATATAATAAAAACCTACACACACAGCTATCTCCCAACTCAGGCATTAATGTAAAAACATCAATCACCAAGACTCCTAAAGTGGAATATAAATATATCCAGGTAGATAAAGTAGAGCCAGGTTCTTTGCATGAATAAGCCCTTTTTTTTGGGCTTCTCCTTTGCAATTTGAGATAGATTAGCTGGCACTGGTAATGAGGAAGCATGGCATTAACCATACATAACAAGCCAACTGAGAATGACAAATTCAACTCGCAATGTAAATATGTGATGTCAAGGGCCTGATCTAATAGTTCATAGGGAACTGAACAAGAGAAAAAATAATTCAGCTGAATATCAATTGTGATGTTCACCCGTATACCGATTATCAGTGTAAATATTAAACTATAATCTCCTATTTCCATTAAATGCTCTAAATGTTTCAATCTCCTTCATATGCTGTTTATTCAAAGAAAAAAAAATGCAGAGGAAGAAGATCAGAACAGAGACTTATTAGTTATTTATGATGTGATAGAAAACGCTTAAGAAATATGTTTGAAAACTAATACATTGAAATTTCAAATACTATATCAACATATACAATTTGGTTCACTCTACATTACAACATATGGAACAATGGAGAATAAGCAAAACTTTAGACAGCACAACTAGCCACGCGGTACCAGGCTTTAGATCTCTGTGTATAATCCCATTGGCATGCAGACAATCCATGGCTCGAGCAATATCAAGGGCAAAACTTAATGCCAACCGAATGTCTAATTGATTTGGACGTATACTGACTAAATACTTCCGCAGTGACATCCCTGGTAATAGTTCTGTAACTATCACCATTAAAGGATCTTTACAAGCTCCAATAAACTGCAAAGGCATGAACTATACATTACTATCATCACAATTAACTTAATACTTACTTTCAACGAAATGAACTTAAAAACAAGTAGAGGAAATAGTAATTGTGATGCATGCATGATTGGCAAAGGCCTGCAACAAACTGAACCAGCAATTTCCTACGGATAGTCAAGTAACCTTACAATACCACAAAAATACCAAAACAAAAAATAAAAGTTGAGGGAAACACACATTTGAATTTGGTACTCACTTTGACAAGGTTCTCATGTTTTACTCTCGACATCATAATAACTTCCCTGGCAAAGCGATTTTCAAGTGCAGCTCTTTCATCTGAAGTATTTCCACGGTTTATAACTTTGATTGCAACAATTTGATTGCCGTACCTGGAAAAGGATTATGCTATAGCTGAGTAATTAACAAGTACGCAAATTTTAAGTTAAACTGCACATAAATTATGCAGCCAGGCACGCTAATGCACCATCACAATTTATTTGATGACAAAGGAAGAAGTATGAGATTAGAAAACATAAAACAAACATACACAAACATATACAATAGACTTGACAACCTACAAACACCTTGCTTTGGCAAGGAGCTAAGAACCATCAGCGAGTGATAGTTGTGCAACTATCACTGATGGCTGTTTTTAAGTTACTTATGTTTGGTTTATTATTTTTCATTCGCCAAGCTCAATGCAATCCTTTGAAATGTTCCGACAAAAGATATGTTTCATGCAATATATCATTAGATGTAGCTAGAAAAGGATATATCATACAATATATACCAGGGCAGGTATAAACTATCCATCAAACTTCTCGATTAAGCTCACGGGGTACATCAAATGAAGGTTGTCAACTCAGAAGACGGAAAACTTAATCCTCACACAATTACCAACAACAGAAACAAACCAAAACTGGTAAAGCTCATAACCGTAACAACCATATCGAAAATATATTTAGTGCAACCAAATTTAGCAAACAATAAATGGTTAAAGCTTCAAAGCACAAATGACAATACTAACAAATAAGTTTTGCATATACCTTCCTTCATATACTTTGCCATGTGCACCCTCACCAATTTTTGATCCAATAAATAGTAATTTCGGGTCAACCAACAAACTTTGATCAATAGTTAACTGTGGGGCTATTGATCCATTCTGTGACACCAATTTCCGGCTGCCCTCTACTGATCTCCGAACAACGGAATTCTCATATTCAGCCTCTTCTTTTCCTCTGTTATTCTCACTGCAGCTCATGTTGCAACCCTCAAATTATCCCCGAACGCCTCATCTCAATCCTCCACTCAAACCCACCAAAGCATCAGCATCAACCTCTATTCCCTCATCAATTTATTAAATAAAACAACAACAACAACAACAACAAAAACCCATTTCTAGAACTAAATAAAGGTCAACTTTTGGTCAACATTTTACAACAAGAAAACCCAATCTCTGCGAGCAAACCAAACCAGCCTCCATTAAGAAATTCACCAGTGAGAGCTCAACTAAAATTCTTAATTCACACTTCATCAGCTTCCACACACAAAGCACCACAAAAATTTCCCTAATTTCCCACCGATTACTTGAAAAAATTTCCTCAATTTTAATTGAAAAAATTAACTCTTTTCAGCAAATAACTTCAGCTCCAACTTAGCTGTGGATGGTTCAACTTGAACTTGAAGCCTCGTAATCCGAGAAGATGAAAAAAGTGAAACCCTAGAAATGAAGATAGAGAGGACGGAGAAGAAACTTACAGTTGCGGCATACACACATACACATACACATACATATATATATATATAAGAATATGCGTTTGCCCACGATGAAAAAGTTAAAGGCAGGTGCTTTAAGTGATAAGCTTAGTCGTTGGAGCTGATTAAAGAAACCCTAACCTAGAAATGTCACACACACACTAACTATGTGTTTCTCTCTCTAGAAAATTATTTTGCTTTCTCTCTCTCTCAACAATGGGAGAAAGTGGCGCTCCGATGAAGATATCCCCAGTATCAATTCCGGTCATGATTTTAAAAGGGAATAACAAAGAAGAGCGCTAAATTACACTAACCTCCCCCGAGTTCTAATCAAATTAGATAAAGATATACGGTCAAACATTTGAGCTCAAGGTGCACAAAAGAACCGTTTACGATTTAATTCCGATTTCAAAATAAAAATTCATTGCGGTTCGGTTTCAAATTCATTACAATCTACGAAAAATGGACACTTCATCTAGGTCGCCGCACCCGTGTTAGACATGTGGATACGCCAAAAATATGTGTCAGACACACAAAAAACGTGTCCTATTTTTTTTTTAAGTTGGACACGCAGTTGACACACGGAGAACATGCGTGTGTCCGCGTATCGGACGCGCAGTGGGTCGATTGATTCCATGAAAGATAGAGAATTTATGAAACCGATAATTTGGTGAATCACTTATGGAACTTGAACACCTCTAATCCAATCTTTAATTTTGAAGATACTTGAACATCTTTGTTCCTCTTCATTTTGTGAGAGGAATTATAACACCTATTCATTTATCCACTATTTGAAGAGGAACAAGATAACACCACAAAGAGCTAAAAATTTAGTATTTGTACATTCCAATTTCTGTCTTCAATCAAGAAAATTTTCACAATATAACGAGGGAAAGATGTCGGATGTTAGAAGAGATGCATTTGATTACTTAAATGATAGTGGAATGAGAAATTTTGAACATATCAGACATTTTATTTAATCTATTTATTTATTTTTGTTTATAAATTTATTTGGTTCTCATTATATAAGTGATAAACGAAATATTTATACAATATAATATGTATATATAAAAAAATTATGTTTTTTTATAGACGTATCGGAAACATGTCGTGTCCTACTTTTAAAAAATTTGCTATGTCGTCGTGTCTGTGTCGTGTCATATCTGTGTCCCGTGTTCGTGTCAGTGCTTCATAGATTAGAACTGTACCAAATTGAATTATAATAAATAATAACATACTAATACATTTTATAAAGCTGAAATTATACACGGTATGTAACGATATATTTTAGATTATAATAAAAAAAAATTGAAAAAATGTCCAATTGTTCTTACTTCTAAATATTGTACTTTTTCTCTATAAACATGTTGTAGTAAATAATTTTTTAATTATAAATAATTTTTATTAATTGGTTCAGAAGATTATCATTATTTATGTATAGTATAGTTTAAATTTTTTAATAAATCAATTCTACAAAACTGTGATTGATTGATTATTATTTTTTCCCTTTTGAATGATTTAAATAATAATAAATATATAAAAAAGAATATCCGTTTTAAAATCAAACCAAATCAATTTTTCATGGAATCAAACTAAATCAGTCTTTCATCCAATTAAACCAAATATCTTTCACAGATTCGAACTAAAGGGTCTTTCATGGTTCGATTTAGATTGGTTTCAAACTTAGCGGTGTCGGGGCTGATTCCAATTTCTCTAGGAATTGTTGGAATTGATTAGGTATACCACATTAAATTGTACGCACCCTATATATGGTTCAAGAATAATGACGGTATAAAATAAATTTTTAGAGGTCAGAAGTCACGTTCTATTATATTTCGTATCATAAAAGATAAATTTGTCAAGGGCTTACCAATAAAAAAAACAGTTAAGTAGTGTCTTGAACACAGTGGCCAAATCTCAGTAATAACTAAATTATTACATACTAAATAGTTTATTAATCTCCACCTACACTTTCCAAGTTATGTAATATTCTTATTAGACCTCCGAAAGTTTTAGTTATCCTAATTATATTCTTTAATTTTGGATTTTTGTTTAAATATTGCATTTTGTTGGTGGGTTAGTGGAGAAAAAGAACCTACTTATTTCAAAATTAACAAATAAACTCATGAAGTATTAAGTTTCATGTTCGATTCTTATTGAATGCAAATAATTCGTCAATGACACAATCGCAAATATAATCTAAAAAATTTTGTTTTGTATGGGTCAGTGGATTAATCGGGAAAAAAATCCCCAAATACCCCGATTATTGGAAGAAAAAAAAACCTAACTGAAAAATAATTTTGCCCTATTCATGCATAAAAGCAAACATTTTATGAGGAAAATCGTAAAATTCAAAAAAGTCCAATAAATTTGAAGGTCGTCATTGACTAGGTTCCAACTAAAATAATAGAAAGATGTGGGAGTTCGTTGGGAATATCGACTAAATTGGTGGTATAAGTCGGATTAATATGGAAAATTAAAAGGATCCATAATCCATTGGTGTGGGAGAAAAAGTGAGAGGCCAATAGTGACGGGACACGTGGAAAGCACAGAGAGAGCGAGAGAGGGTCACAGCATCTGCGATTTGGACGTTCTTGGTTGAGAATGCTTAAACCGTTAGACGGACATTCGTGTACACACTGTACAGACAAGCCAAGCCAAGCTAATCACTCCTCCTTTCTCTCGGGTCGGCTCAAATCGGCTGAACTCGACTGGCTTCCAATATTTGCCACGTGATGAAATAAAATAAAGTCAATGTGCTCACACTGCGTGACAACATTAGGTAGAATACACTTTTGTTCTTCGTGGAAAGATACAAAAATATGCATAACGGTGTATATGCATACAGAATTTTTTTGAAACTGAAACTTCGAATAAAAAAAGTTATTGATAACTAAAGATAAGGTAACACCATGAATGTGTTTATTAATCAATTTCTGTTTCTATATTTTAGGGTTATTATCAACAAATCTCCTATAATTTTATATTTTGATCAACTTATTCCTTTTCTTTTAAAATTTTTTTCTGACATTAACAAATTTAATAAACTTATCTCATTTCTTACAATTTTGAACAAAATTGCCCCTAAAATTAGAGGGGGTTTAGTGATAAACGATTTTATTTATTTATATATGCCAAAATAATATATTAATGCCAAAATAATTTTTTTGCAACTACCAATTAGAATAAAATATAAAAAAAATAAGTTCAAAATATAAAAAATATTTCGAACTACAAATATATAAGATTTTTTTTTCTTTTTAATTTGGTTTTTTATTTTTTACTATAAACAAAAAAAAATTGATTTATGTCAGGAAAAACTTTAATGACAAAATAATATTTTTTTGGGAACTACTAATTAGGTTAAAATATAAAAACAAATTAAGTACAAAACATAAAAAATATTTCGAACTACAAATGAGATTTTTCTTTTTCTTTTTATTTTTTTTATATGTTTTACCATAAACGAAAAAAATTTAATTTATGTCAAATAAAAAATTGATGCATCAATATTTTTAACTGAACTACCAATTAGGGTAAAATATAAAAAAATTAGGTCCGAAATATAAAAAATATTTTGAACTACAAATGAGATTTTTTTTTCGTTTTGAATTTTTTTTTCATTTTTAACTTTATTTTTTTTATTTTACTATAAACGAAAAAAATTGATTTATGTCAAATAAAAATTTAATGCATTAATATTTTTAATTGAATTATCAATTACGGTAAAATATAAAAAAATTAGGTCCAAAATATAAAAAATATTTTGAACTACAAATGAGAATTTTTATTTCGTTTTTAATTTTTTTTTTATATATATATATATATTACAATAAACAAAAAAAAAAAAGATTATGCCAAAAAAATATCTAATTGGAAATTTAAAATATTGATGCATTAATTTTGTGGAAATCAAATTTTGATGCATTAATTTTTTATTTCGGCATAAAATAATTTTTTTTTCATTTATAGTAAAATATAAAAAACAAAATTAAAAACAAAAAAAAAATCTTATTTGTACTTCAAAATATTTTTTTATATTTCGCACTTAAATTTTTTATATATATTTTACTCTAACTGGTAATTACAAAAAATTTATTTTGGCATTAATATATTTTTTTAACATATATAAATAAATAAATAATCATTTATCAGTAAACCCTCCTTTAGTTTCAGGGAAAAATTTGTCCAAAATTGTAAGAATGAGACAAGTTGATCAAATTTATTAACAGGGGGATTTTCTGAAAGGGAAAGAGGTAAGTTGATGAAAATATAAAATCAAGAGGGGATTTGTTAATAATAACCCTATATTTTAATCAGCCTACTTTATGACTTCAGTATGAACACATTATAGAGTACATTATTGCCCATATTATCCTCCACTATATATCTATATTTACATCATTTTTCTATGGGAAAATTACGCAAATCTTCCTGAACTATGGTATAATTATAGGCGGTACTCTCAATATTTACAAAATATCACTGACATCCCTTTTTGATATCGAAAAACAGATCCGGTTAAAATTAAAGGCAAAATGACCTAAATACCCTTTAAGACCTAAATAGTTTTTTATAAATTTTCTTTAATATTGCAAATTTACATTATTATCCTCATATGTTTTGGACAAATTAAAAGAGAAAAAAAAAAAGGTTTCCTCCCTCTCTCTCATGCGCCCCTTTCTCTCTCTATCTCTTCATCACCATTCACCTCTGCTACCACCGCCATGCGCCGCCGCCACCACTGCCGCTTCAATTTCAACCTCCACTATAGGGTTAACCATATCAGAAAAAAAAAAACGAAAACCTTGCCCGCAAATCTGATTGGTCGCCGCCGTCCGTGGTCTGTCTTTTGTCGTCCTTGTCGCCGCGTCTGTGGTGCTTGCGCCACTGGTCCGGCAAGGATGTGTGGTGGTGCTGAGTATGAGGCAAAGGGTTTGGATGATTGGATCCTTTACATGGTGAATTTATTTTAAAAAAAACTTCTTAACTATATTTAATTTTAGAGGGCATTTTGGTCAAATTTATAAAATATTATAATAATATTTATTGCAAAAATTAGGATCAAAATATTTGTGCAAATTTATGAAGGATAATTTAGGAATTATAGAAAAATAATAATTTTAGTCATTTAAAAAGTCAATCAGGGGTTAAATTAAGGAAAGTTTATGATATTTTGAAAATATTAGGAATATTGCATGTAATTATGTCAAAATTCAGGAAGGTTTGTATAATTTTTCATTTATCTATAATAATTTTCGTTCTTGTCACAAGACAAGTGGAGTGTCAATACAAGTAAACTTCTTTTTATTTTGAACATGATCTTGGATGAATATTTCAATCAAAAACTCCAATTTCAAAAAGAGAATATAATTGGACATTATACCATTAATTTCACAAAATTTCTGGTTCACATACATAGTCTTTGTAAGTATAAGATATCATAAGTCGTCTAAAGTAATATTCTCATAGCATAGATATCACAATCACTCTGAAAGTGATATTAGATGATCATTTAGACTTGGCATGTTGAATTGATATAATAAATTAAATTAAATGTCACCCCTTATGAAGAAGTTTCTCAGCAAAATGATCGTCTAACATATTATTATTGGATTTGGAAATTAACTAATGATGAGCTCTCCATCATCCATACCCAACGATGGACCTACCCTTTCTCCTATGGAGGAGTCTGATTTTTATTTTCTTAATTTTTGAAATTATATATATTTAATTTATTGTAAATATATCTTCTAAAATAAACTCTACTATTGTTCCTACAATATATAAAATTATAATTCTTACATCTTGCTTATTCTCACATAGATTTTTGGGTCCTTCACCCATATGTCCTATGCAGAATCATTATCACATATAATACTCCACAACATTGAGATCAACAATTGAATAAAGTGTCTTCCTTTGAATGTTCAAATGAACCTACCTAAAAAAAGATGAATTAAGATGGTTCACATCCTTGGTAAAAAGGAAGCTTCTTTATGAAAAGTAACCCCAGCTAAAGCAGCACAGTCTCTTTATTACCGAAATCGAAGTGAACACAAGGCAGTTCTGTGGAACACGATATGACTGAATGCATATATATATATATATATATATATATATATATCTTTGATTTCAAAATTTTCATTAACATGCATGCAGTGCCTGTGTGTGTGTGTCAGTGTGTGTGTTTTTCTTGGGCAAGTTTTTCAAAGTGCGTCTTTAATGTTTCATGACCAAGAAAAAACAAAAGGTAGTGTTTGTGGTTATCATACATGTGAACGTGTCAATCTCGCTAATCACTGATAGGACTTCGGAACCTTTTACTTTTCTTGATGTCTCAACCCTTATATATTTATGGTGAAATATATTTGTTTTTACTTCAATCACATTTTCTTAAGTTTCAATCACATCAGCTTAGGTTTACAAATTTTTAAGGAGAAAATTATATAAATTATTCCTGAATTATGACCTAATTACAGAGAGTATTCCTAACATTTAAAAAATATCAATTACTACCCCTTAGAACAGCCTCAGTCAGATTTATGCGTGAATTTACTTAAAAGCCCTTGTTTTATATTATATTTTAGGGTTCATTTCAAGAAACCCCCTATACTATCTAGTTTTATCAACTAACCCCCACGGTGTCCACTTTGCCCCAAAAATTATAAATTCAAAAATATATATATATTTTTCGGAGGAAGAATATTATTTTCCAAAATATGAATTATTTCGGAAAAATAATATATATTTTTTGAAAAAAAAATATTTTCAGAAAAAAATCATATTTTGGAATATAGTATATATTTTTCGCAAAAAAAAATATTTTTTAGAAAATATCATATTTTGGAACATAATAATATATATTTTTCGCAAAATAATATTTTTCGGAAAAGATCATATTTTGGAACATAATATATATTTTTCGCAAAAAAAAGTATTTTTCGGAAAAAAAATTCATATTTTGGAACATAATAAGTACTTTTTTGCAAAAAAATCATATTTTAGAACATAATATATACTTTTTTGCAAAAAAATTATTTTTTGAAAAAACAATTCATATTTTGGAACATAATAAGTATTTTTTTGCAAAAAAATTCATATTTTGGAACATAATATATATTTTTCGGAAATAATTCATATTTTTGAACATAATATATACTTTTTCGCAAAAAAATTATTTTTCAAAAAAAAAATTCATATTTTGGAACATTATATATAAATTCAAAAAAATTAGGGTATTTAAGTAATTTTGTATGCAAAATTGGAACATGCAATTATATGAGGGTAAAAATGGAAGTTCACTACAAAAACAGCCTTTATTGACCAATTTTGGCGTTGAATTTGAACAAAATGGGCTAAGTGTTACAACGGAGGTGATTTTGAGGGTAGTTTATAATATTATTGAAACGTAAGGGATACTGCATGCAATTAGGTCATAGTTCAGGAATAGTTTATGTAATTTTCCCATATTTAATCACATTCTCTCATTATATAAAATATCTAAAATACCCCTAAATCAATTTAATTCTAGAATATAAATAATTTTATATCCAAACACATATTAACCCTATATCCAAACATCTCACCCCACCCCACCATCACCACCACCAGCCTCCACCACCCCACCGCCGCCACCATCATGAGCCGCCACCCACACCGTGAGCCGCCACACCCCACCGTAAGACCCACATCTACTCACATATATATATATGGGTTTGTATATAGACGTATATTGGTTCAATTTGCCCTAAAATCAACAAATATATGGGGTTATATATAGAAATTAAACTAAGATTGTGATATGGGTTTGAGAAAATTGAGATTTAGATACATTCATATATATATATATATATATATGTATGTATATACAGAGAGAGAGAGTGGTTGGGGTTAGGGTTGAAGGAAGCAGCGCCGGCGGTGGCGGTGGCGGGAGGGGTTGGGGTTTGGGTTGTTGGATATAATTAAAAAAATTAGTTTTCAAAAAAATAAAATGTGTTTGTAAAAATTAAATATTTGGGGTTGTGGTTGAGGTTTTTGGATTTAATTTTTATTCACAAATTCAAAAATTTAGTTTCCAAAAAAATTAAATATTTGTTTGTAAAAATTAGTTTTTTTAAAAAAATATGTGTTTGTAAAAATTGAAAGAATTTTATATTTATTTTCAAATTTTATAAATTTTTTTGAAATTTAATATATTTTTTTTGAAATTTTATATGTTTTTTTAATTTTATATATTTGTTTCGAATTTTTTATGTTTTTTTTTAAATTTATATATTTTTTCAAAAATTATATATATTTTTAATTTTTTACTTATTTTCGAATTTTATAATGTTCTTCAAATTTTAATATATATATTTTTGAATTATATATATATTTAAAATTTAATACAAATTAAATGATTAAATTATTGGAGGGTGTCAAATTGATAAAATTACATATCTTTGTTTCCAAACAACTTTAGGTTATCCATTGAGGGTAATTTAGGTATTTATAAAAAAGATTAGGATGATGTCATCGTTAAAGAGGTATAAGTGATGAGAATATCAAACCTGAGGGGTGTGATTGAAGTTGAAGCAAACCTTAAGGAATGTAAATGAAGTTAACCATATATTTATTTATGTTATGTTAATGGGAGAGCATGATAATAAATAGTGCCTTTATTCTAAATTATAAATTATTTTTGGGAATTCAATTTTGTAAGATGATAGATTTTTATTAACGTGTTAATGAATGAAAAATTAATTTTATCTTAGTCCCATTAGATGATGTGATTTTTGTAATTTAAATGTTTGAAGGATAAATTAATCGTGCATTTATTTTACTTATTTTAAGATGAATATAATGGTAAATGTAGATACTTAAATTAGGAGGAAGGGAGTATAAGAATGAGTTATAGGACAACAAGATCCAATACACAAATAATACTTGTGGTTGTGGAGAAATGGTTATCTTTGTGTTAACTTTGTAAACATTCAAATGAATAAAAAATAAATATCAAAAATAAAGTTTCTAGAAAATGTACATATATGTGTATTGAGAAAATGTAGTTATTCTCGTTGCTTTCAAACGACTGGCTTTTCCCATTGGGAAAAGGAGAATAATATATATATACACGCACATATATAAACATATAGAGAGATAGAGGCACCTAGTGGAAGACATGTTAGCAACGTCTTCGTAGAACCTACCATGATGTTGACCATCTTGTTGGGGAAATAGTGGCCACTATCTACATGGAGTTTCATCCTCAAGTAACTTACATCAATTGGGCTGGGCCTCGTCTCATTCAATAGTCTTATTTCGAGATGCGTGTTTGGCACTGACTATTGGCGTTCATCCGAAAAAATCTGAATTATTAGATGAGATGAAACCTGAGATGTAAGGTACTTTTGAGATGATTCTTTAAAACCAACTCGTATTAATTTTTTACCCTATATACATCAAGACAGTTAAAATCGGAATTCTAGGTAGAATTATTTTAAGGTCTGTAAAATCGTAAGCAGAATCATAAGATTTTACCAACTCGTATTAATTTTTTTCAAAAAATATTAATAATTAATATTTAATTTAAAAGTCTAAATCATATTAGAATTTTTAAAATTTTCTAATATATTGGCACATTAAATATTTTTTCATAAATAAATTTAGGTCATATATTGGAATATTAGATTAAATCATAAAATTTTTAGGCATTTCATATGATGGGTGAAACCGTCAAATCATTATAAAAATATAGTAGAATCATAATAAAATCATAAAATTATAACATAATCAATTATAACAGAATCGTAAGATTTTACGAGCCGGTAAAATCGTAATTCTTAGTATCTTGACATTCATACGTTCTTGTTCATTTTAAAATGGAAAAATCAGCTTAATTCTGGGCCCAGACTTCTTATCATATATATGAGTGATGTGATTTCGAATGGAAATTCAAGCTTCTGGGCCCAACAATTCTTATGATACGAATGATGTGATGCATCCCAAAAACAGACCCTAATTTCAAATTATTAATATCCATTTCTTTTTGTCCCTAGTGAGCTCATCATTTCTTTTTGTCCCTAGTGAGCTCATGTAAATAATAAATATGGAGCAAATTTCAAATGATATATTATTTCGTACAAATAACCATATTAAAAATATATATTCGAAGACTTTGGCAACCGAGATAGTGATTGTACTTTAAAATATATATTTTTATCGTATTTATCCCTTTACAGTTTACCCTGATAATTATGGAGTACAACTTTCAAAGGATTTTAAGATCATGTTTGGTAGGCAGTCTTTCTGGTCTGATTTGATTTGATCCGGTCCGGTCTGATCTGGTCTGGTCTAATTTAATCTGAAAAAGTTTGTTTGGTAAACGGTCATGTTTTACTATTTATTATAATATTTATTTATGTATTATTTCTTTATTTCTTTATTATTTCTTCAATTTATAATATATTTTATTATTTTATTATTTATATTGTTAAATTATTATTTATCAATTTATATATTAATTTATAAATATATTATATTTATTTATTATTATTTCATTATTTAATTCATTTAATTTATTAATTTTTAATTATTTAAAAATATATTTTATTAATTTATTATTATTATACTCATTTTTTATTATTATTATGAAGTATTTATTCATTATTATATTTATTTATTATTTATTATTATATCTATTTATTATTTATTATTATATTTATTTATTATTATTATTTATTTCATTTTGTTTATTATTTATTTTTTATTATATTTTTAAATATGTTTTATGTAATTTATTATTTATTTTATTAATTTATTATTATTATTTATTATTTAGTCCATTTTTTTTTATTATATTTATTTATTATTAATGTATTCATTTATTATTATTATTATGTTTTATTTAATTTATTATTTATATTATTAATTATTCATTTTTAATTATTTATAAATATATTTTATTATTTATTCATTTATTCATTATTATTATATTCATTTTTTATTATTATTAGGTATTATTTATTTAATTTTTATTTATTTATTATTTATATTTTATTTTTAAAATATATTTGATTTAATTTTTTATTATTATTTATTCATTTTTAATTATTTATAAATATATTTTATTAATAAGACCAGATCGGACCTCTAGGAATCACCTTTTTTTTTTGTCTGAAATGAGGCCATTTTGGTCTGATTTGGTCTTACTTGGTCTCACCAAAAATTTGGGACCAATGCTACCAAACATGGTCTGGTCCCATAAAACACAAGACCAGACCAGACCACCTAGGATCAGACCACCTACCAAACAAGGCCTAAAAGTTTCTAAAGACGTTTTGAGGCCACGCAAAGCTCCAACGAATGGGGCAATGGAGAGTTCCCATAAGACAATCATGGAGCAAGTACAGTTCCCATAGGTGGTCTGGTCCGGTCTGGTGTGGTATGATATGGATCTTCAATTTAAAAGTTTGTTTGGTAAACAATCTGGTTTTATAATTTATTTATTATTTATTATAATATTTATTTATTTATTTATTATTTCTTCACTTTATAATATATTTTATTAATTTATTATTTATATTATTATTTCATTTCATTTATAAATTATTTATTCATTTTTAATTATTTAAAAATATATTTTATTAATTTAATATTTATTTATTATTATTATACTCATTTTTTGTTATTATTATGAAGTATTTATTTATTATTATATTTACTTATTATTTATATTTATATTTATTTATTATGTATTCTTTATTTATTATTATATTTATTTATTATTTATTATTATATTTATTTATTTATTATTTTTATTATATTTTAAAATATGTTTTATGTAATTTATTATTTATTTTATTAATTTATTATTATTATTTATTCATTTTTAATTATTTACAATTATATTTTATTAATTTATTATTTAGTCCATTATTTATTATTATATTTATTTATTATTATTGTATTAAAATTTTATTATTATTATGTATTATTTAATTCTATTTTTTTATTGTTCATTATTAAATATGTTTTATTTAATTTATTAATTATTTATAAATATATTTTATTATTTATTAATTTATTTATTATTATTATATTAATTTATTATTATTATTAGGTATTATTTAATTCATATTGTTTATTATTTATTATTTATATTTTATTTTATTTATTTATTATTATTATTAGGTATTATTTAATTCATTTGGTTTATTATTTATTATTTATATTTTATTTTATTTATTTATTATTATTATTATTAATTATTTATAAATATATTTTATTAATAAGACCAGACCGGACCAGGTTGAACCATCAAAAAAATTTATTCCAAAAACATTCTCTTTGTTTTAATTTAGTCTCATTTTATCTGATTCCAAATTTTGAAATCAAATCCAAACAAACATGATCTGGTCACTGGACAAGTCCTCCCCATCAATAGTTTAGAAGTATAGGAGTTAAGTGGGGGACCAAATTACGGTAAATGATTTTTTAGTCAAAATTGTGAAAAATCTTCTTGAATTATTACCACGTCATATTTAAAAAAAAAAAAAAAAGGGATAAATTACAGTTTCACCCATATTGATTGGATTTATTATAATTTGACCCCTCTAGTTCAGACAATTACACTTTAAACCCTCTAAGCCATGAATGTTAAAATCCGGTCGTCAAGAAAAGTAAATTACCTTACTATCCATGTCATTATTCAAGTTTAATACTAAAAATGAGTGATTTTATAGATTACCAATTTACACTTTCTAAACCTAACCCTAAAACAACTGTCTTCATTCATTAATTTACCCTTTCTAAATCTAATTTAAGTCTTGCTTGAATTATGTTTAAAAAATAATTTCAACAGTTACAAAATTCAAAAATAATTCCAAAAATTCATTTTGGATTACAAAATTCTCTTGGTGGAAAAAGTTTCAGAACAATTTTAAAAAGCAAAAATCATAAACTTCGGATAGATGAATTTAAGATTTTATTGAAATTTCATTCCTCAAATCAATTAATGTGCATCAGTTCTTCTCTCCAGATCTCTGCTGGCACAAAATGAATCCAAAATTCATTCACAACAAAGCTCAATGCTGTGCCAGAAGGTTTGGAGAGAGGAATTCCGTAACTTCATCTTCAAACACACACAATCTCGAGAGCTTTTCCCACCAACCAAACACACCTAATCTCATGAACCATAAACCACAAAATCACTTCTCAAGTTTATTTACACACAAAATACATAGATTATATATAGATATATAGAGAGAGGGTTTGTGGGAGGTAGAGAGAGAGGCGGAGCAAGGAGTGATGGTTTTCTCTGTCAATTAGGTAAAAAAAAAAAAGAAAAGAAAAGAAATTCTCTCTGCCAAGGACAATTTTGGGAATAAAAAAATATAAAGTGAGGTTAAAAAAATCTTTTTACTTGTTTTGGTTAGGGCAAAAAGGTCTTTACAAAAATTAAGGGATAATATAGTCATTTCATACATAAAAATTGAATGACATCATCTTTGACCCGTTGATCTTGCCGGAAGTATGACAAAGGGGGGAAAGTGATATAAAAAATCAAACTAGAGTGGGTTAAAGTGTAATTTTGAACTAGAAAAGGTCAAACTGTAATAAATTCAAACAATGGGGTCAAACTGTAACTTATTCTAAAAAAATTCCAAACTATATAATTGAGTTTAAGTTTATGCATTTTCGGGTGTTGTACTTTATTCCACTAGTAATTAGGAATGGCAATGGGGCGCTGGGGTGGGGGGAATCGCCTTCCCCATCCCCGAACCCGGTTAATTTTTTCTGCCTTATTTAATTTTTTCTATTTTTTGCCCCGCCTTGCCCCTTGTCCTGGTTTTCCTGCCCCGCCCCGTGCCCCGATTATATATAATTTTTTTTTTTAACTTTTTTATATGAAAAAATATATATCTCACAAAGGCATTATCGAAGAAATATAAATAAATTCAATAAGAAATTGATTAGAAACAAAATTTGGGATATAATCCAATTGGGACTCGAAGAAACCCAATAATCAGAAGAAAATAGCACCAGAAAAACTTGTTTTGAGCTAAAGAAAAATCAAAACCCAATTGACTAGAAAATTATGAGAAGCCAAATATTGAATATAATCCAACTGAGTTATGAAGAAAACCCAAAAACAAGAAGAAAAAACCCAAAAAAGTACCAAATTTGAAATGAAGAAATACTCCATTGCCATCCTAGTTGTGGTCTTCTATCTTGCAACAAAAGTGAGCACATAATTCTAATTCCTCATACTATAAGAGCTAGTAGATATATATCCCAAAGTGTAAGAGAGGCGGGGTAAAGAGAAAAAGAAAATGAAATAAGATAGAGAGAGGCGGGGTATTGGGTTTGGGGTATGTTGTGGATATTTATATATTAGGCTATATTTGTAATATATAATATATATAAAGAATATTTTAGTAATTTAATATACGGGGCGGGGTTCCCCATACCCGCCCCGAATATAATAAAGGGTTTTTTTCCCGCCCCGACTAACTTAATTGGGGCCTCAAATTCGGAATAAACGGGGTGAGTATGGGGCGGGGCGGGTTTTATTGTCATCCTATTAATGATTGGTGGTAAAACATATTTTAAATTAGGGTAATTTGCATTGATACCCCCTGAGGTATTGGTCAATTGCAGGTAGATGTTGGTCAACAAACTATTTTGTATTGACACCCATTGGAGGCAAAAAATGAATTTAGTGCCCTTGATTAATTTAATTTTCATATGAAATATCTAAGTTACCCTATGCCTAAACCATATACTTTACCCATTACACCAACCAACCTTATCATCACACTCTTATTATTAAAAAATTTACAATAAATAAATACTACTAAGATATACAATATATATGATTTTATTTTAAATATAAAAATTAAAAAATATCAAAAGTATTTTGAAATATATATTTAAAGGTAAATTCTACCACTAAAAAAATTCATCACTAATAATACTAAGAAAATTCCATTATTTAATTATTGCTCTTAATTTTTAATATATTACTATATAAATATTTCTCAAAAAATATTAAAGGATTATATCTAAAACCATTATAGGTATTACATATCTAATAAAATATATATAAATTTTTATATACGAATAGAAACATATATATTTTTATACTATTGCGAATCAATAATTTAAATGAAAATTGGTAATATAATGGAATATCTTATTTAAAATATCTAA
Source organism: Cornus suecica (assembly GCA_963922005.1). Taxonomy (NCBI): domain Eukaryota; kingdom Viridiplantae; phylum Streptophyta; class Magnoliopsida; order Cornales; family Cornaceae; genus Cornus; species Cornus suecica. Next base: position 72,165,283 of record OY998244.1, on the reverse strand, counting down.
CACATTACCCATTGTACGTATTACATATCTAAGAAATTCTACCATTATAATATCAAATTTCATTAAAATTATTAATTAGCAATAGTATAAAATATATAATTTTTTTTTCTATTCGCACATAAAAATTTATATATATTTTATTAGATATGTAATACCTATAATGGTTATTAGATATAACCCTTTTTTTTTTTTTGAGAAATATTCATATTGTAATATAATAAAAATCAAGAGTAGTAATTAAATAATGGAATTTTCTTAGTATTATGAAATTTTTTTAGTGGTATAATTTACCTTTAAATATATTTTTCAAACTATTTTTGATGTTTTTTTAATTTTTATGTTTAAAATAAGATTATATATATTGTATATTTTATTTATTTATTATAAATTTTTTAATAATAAGAGTGTGATGATAAATGTAGTTGGTGTAATGTGTAAAATGTAGGGTTTATGCATGAGGGTAATTTAGAGATTTCACATAAAAATTAAATTAATCAAGGGCACTAAAGTTATTTTATGTCTCCAAAGGATGTCATTGCAACACTTTACAAACCTCAGGGGGTGTCAATGCAAAATTGTCTGTTGATCGGCATCCACCTGCAATTGACTAATACATAAGGGGGTGTCAATGCAAATTACCCTTAAAATTATACAAATTATGTTGGTATAAAATTGAAAAAGTTAAAATTCAATTGGGGCGAATAGGTACTTGTAGAATTTCATAAACTATATGGATAAAATAATAAATAACCAAAAATTTAGTCTCCAGTATTAGTTGTAACCGGTATATGTTTTGCGTTTTGACCCAAAAGCTTAAGTTGATGAGTATGACTAATATCCACCCAACTTTCCCATCCTTATCCAATGTGGAATAAATGGGCACTTTCTAACATTCTCCCCCATCCAAATCCGCGCAACGCCCTCGTTGCGGTCGGACCACCTTGCCTGCCTGACCAGGACTCAGACTCTAGCCTGGGTGCTGCCAACCCGACGAGTGCTTAGCGTGACACCGGATCAAGGATTGTGTCTAACTCTGATACCATCTATAATGGGTGGATGCTTCGCAGTTCGACCCAAAAGCTTAAACTGATGGGTAGGACTAACATCTACCCATTCACTTTTCTATTCTTATCCGATGTGGGACAAATGGGTACCTCTAACACTAGTCCATTAACAAGTCCGTGTCTAATTGTTGGAGTCAAGTTTCCGGACATAAGTAATACAAAAATACTAAAATACCCCCAAGATTCAATTATTTATTAAAGTTGCTAAATTAGTAATGTTAAACACTTAAAATATCAGTGGTTATAACTATTAATTAAAATTACTAATATTTTTGGATTTTACTTTGTTGAAGCTTTTTCAAGTTTTACTCTATTGTGAGTAACTGAGGGTATATCAGTAATTTAAAATTGCTATTTTTTTTTTTATAAATAAGTATGTAATGGGAAATAGTATTTTTGTGGCACTTTTAATCGAAAAGTTGATTACAACGGTTGCCGGGGAACAAAATGTAACAAACTAAAAATTTAAGGACTTAAATCCACACTTTTTTAGTTTCAAGAAAAATTTTGATATAAGGAAATTGGTTAAATTTTATTTTTTTCCTTTTTCTTTTTCTCTCATCTACCTTTACCAAACATTCAAGAATGTTATTCTCTCTTTTATTTTTCTGCCTAATTTTTTCAAACAAGAATTTTAAATATGGTTATCATTTATTTTCTTTCATAATTAATTGTTGACACCCTAAATGAGTGATGCAGGATTCAAATATCTATTTTTAGTTAATTTTTACTACTTATGGTAATTTTCTATTTGTCAATTAGGAATTGATTCTGAACCCGATTTGGGCCAAAGTTTTTGCAATATTTTGATTTCTTTCCGTATTTCGTTTTGGTAAGACTTTTAGGATTTTGCTATTTTTGGTAAAATCCTTGATTTTCAGCTATTTAAACCCGGCTTGTGGGTTGTTTTAAATTCATTCTTGATTATAAACAAATTTATTGAATTCCAGAGTGTTCTCTGAAATTTTGGGTCGAATTCTCCTGTTCTTTTCCTTGCAAAGTACCTATTGCACTAGCCTGCAGAATAATCTTTATTCTGTCCGGCGTCAATTGGTATCAGAGCTCAGCATCTTCCTGAGGCGGTATTTTCATCAGTTTTCAATAGCTGGTGGTCGTGGTCGTGGTGGTCGTCGTGGGCAGGTTCCGATTGAGGAAGTCCCGCACCGTGATCGTAATGTTCAAGATGTTATGATTGAGGATTTGCAGAGGCAAGTGGTAGAGTTAACCAAGCGCCTGGCGGCGCAGGAAATCGGTAATCATGATGTGGAAGATTCTGATACCGACAATTCCACCTTCGAAAATCCGTATCCACAGTTAGGGCCAATATTTTCGGAAGATTTTGATTCCGAAGATGATTGGCTGAAAACCAATATTTTAATTGGAGAGCCAGTGTATGACGAAGAAGGAGATGATGATGTGTTCAATGCAAGCACTACGACTGAAGTTCAGTGGACGCTTCCATACCAGTGGCCGAATTATGAAGTCAATAACCTCGTTGAAGTTGATCAGATGGAAAATATTTTCTTGAACTCCTTACTGGAGGACGATATAACTGGCATGGAAAATCTTGAGATCCCATTTAGGAATCCTCCTGAATCTCAGCAGAATGTGATCCTAGTAGCAGGTCCAAAGAAGGAAGCTGTTTTTATGCCTTGTGGAAATAGTGCAACAGGTGAGGTTTCAGAATTACCCATGGAGGTCCAACAACTGTTTTCGGAATTCTCTGTTTTGATGCCAGAAGACCTTCCTCCTGGACTGCCGCCAGAATTACCCACGGGCCGTTTACATCCTAGGGCAGGTGAGTTTTTGAGGCATCCATGAGCAGGTGAAACTGGCCAGTCACGAGAGCAATGCCAAGTACAAAACTCGAGCGGACAATCATCATCGTCAAATACTTTTTGATGTTGGTGATTTTGTTTGGGTTGTATTAACTCGTGATCGTTTCCCTGTTGGCGAGTATAATAGGCTTAAGGAACGGAAGATTGGACCATGTGAGATATTGCAGAAGATTAATGACAACGCATACAAGTTGTGTTTCCCTAGTCACTTGAAAACATCTGATGTCTTTAATGTGAAACATCCGAGTCCTTGTTTTGCGGATTCTGCTGATGTTGCTGTGAACTCGATGACGAGTTCTTTCCAACCCGGGGTGACTGATGCAGGAGGATCAGCGCAAGGATGGTAGGAAATCGTGATCTGTTATTTTCCTTTTCAAATCTCTATTTTTAGTTAATTTTTACTACTTATGGATGATCAGCGCAAGGATGGCAGGAAATCGTGATCTGCTATTTTCCTTTTCAAATCTCTATTTTTAGTTAATTTTTACTACTTATGGTAATTTTATATTTGTCAATTAGGAATTAATTCTGAACCCGATTTGGGCCAGATTTTTGGCAATATTTTGATTTCTTTCCGTATTTCGTTTTGGTAAGACTTTTAGGAATTTTCTATTTTTGGTAAAATCCTTGATTTTTAGCTATTTAAACCCGGCTTGTGAGTTGTTTTAAATTCATTCTTGATTATAAACAATTTTATTGAATTCCAGAGTGTTCTTTGAAATTTTGGGTCAAATTCTCCTGTTATTTTCCTTGCAAAGTACCTATTGCACTAGCCTGCAGAATAATCTCTATTCTGTCCGGCGTCAATGAGCCAACACATGCAAGGGAGAGATGGTAATGTGGCGACAGTTGGACCGGATTGAGATGATAGGCCGAGAATAAGCTAATGGTGGACTGAAGAATTAAGCCAACAAATAAAGTAGAATTAGGCCAACAAGAAGTTTTGGCCCAGTGGTTGAAGGCTAGATTATCAAAGCAAAGTTTTGATAAAGATTGGAAGAATTTGAAAATTGGAATGTTGTTAGATTTGAGTTATATTTGGTTTGTGCTTTATTGCTTAGGATAGATTAAATATTTAGAAATAGTTATCTTATTTATTTTTATTTGTAAAACAATCAAGAATTTAGTATAAATAAATTAGAAGACATCTAGAGATCACCGACTATTCACAAAAAATGTGTCTGTTACATTAGGAGTTATGTTTCATTTTTCCATTATCTTTCCTTTTAATTCTTTGCACCAAATTTACTTTTCTTGCAAATTTTTATTTTCCTGCAATTTAATTTTTCAGCAATATTTAAATTCCAAGTCATTTAAATTCTTCTTTCTTTCAATTCCCTTCTCTTTCTTTTCTTATTTTTCTCGGTTACCGAAATACCTCTTTGTTGAGGCAATCAGAATCCTTCACAAGAGTTGAATTCTTTTTATCGTTCATTTTAAATCAGTTGAACTCAGTCACTAGTTCTGACACGCCCACATCTTACAAAAGAAAAGAATCGGCCAACCATACTGCAGATATTTTTTTGGAACGAACACTAATATTATATATCCTCTCTGTTTTTCTCGCTGGTAAACTATTTGAATTAGTGTTCTTTTACTTTTCCACCAAGTTTGCTATTCTAATGAGAGAAAACACATCCTATTTTGTTTTCTCCTATGCCATATATATCTTTGTTTTAATGACGTAAATGATGAAAAGTCATAAGTAAGTTTGAACTGAGTGTTCTAAAGTATTAAAAGTTTCTAAAACGTAATAGACAAGACGATTATAAAATAATATAATCTAAAATTTAAAGAGAGTTCTAAAGTAATGTTTTGGTTATTTGATTGTAGTGTAGTTAACTATTTATCAGTCTAGTAATACGACACATTCACGACAATGTGCGGCCCCAGCCAAAATATATATGCTTTTAATATATTGAAGTATATTTGTTTGTACCCACAATATATCCAATTCCTCATCTAATCTCATATTTCATATACTTAAATCTGTCACGGGATTGGGGCTTCCCTTAATTTTTTTAAAAATTAGGAAATGAAAAACGTTTGGTTAATATTTAGGAGTCTCAAACAACCATTACAGCTTCTTCATTCGTTGGGCCTCGATTTGTGACCATGACATCTGATTAGGCCTATTGGCGGCATTAAACGGGTTCTCCGTGACCTAGCCCATATATGATGACCCATTTTGATTCACAATAGAAGTTAACATTTTAGGGAAACGTTTTCTGTTTTCAGTTTTTACTCTTTGAAATAAAAAAATAAAAGTAAAATTTTGTTTCTCAATTTATTTATACCTTTGCCCTTATGGAAATATTTTATCTAGTTGTAAAGAAAAAAGGAAACAAAAAAAAGGTACTTCCTCTTTTTGTTTCCTCTCACCTTCAAAATGACCAAATTTTAAAGTTGTAAAATTGGGACTTTCATGTATTTTGCATTAATAAATTTAAATATTATATATAAATAATAATAAATAAATTAAATATTTTTATAAATTAAATAAAAATATAATAAATAAAAAATATTTATAAATTAAATAAAAATAAATGAATAAATAATAATAAAAAATAGATTAAATAATACATAAAAGTAATAATTATGATAAATAATAAATAAATAAAATATTTTTATAAATTAAATAAAAATATATATTTATAAATAAAATAAAAATAATGAATGAATAATAATATAAATAATAAATTAAATATATTTATAAATTTAATAAAAATAAATAATAATTAAATAATTAAATAATATACAAAAAAAATAATAAATAAAACTTATGATAAATAATAAATAATAAGAAATACATATAATAAATAAATAAAATATTTTTATTTTTCTTACTGCAAAAATATTAGTACCAAACATGCTTCCAGTTCATACTAAAAATATGCTATTGTTTATGCAATATTTGCAAGATATTTGATTTCATTAGAAAAATAAAAAGTAAGAACAAATTTTTTTTAGTAAACATACTTTCTGTTATTTTTTTGTTTTTGAAAAAAATCAAAATTTAGTAAACAAGATTTTATTTTATTTTTTTCTTAAAGGAATCAAAATCATGATTCTACTTTTTCAAAAAACAAAAACAGGAAACGTTTCCTGTTAGTAAACATGCCCTACATGACCCTTGATTCCTTTTTTCTTTCCCTCAATCTTTCTCAGTTTGATAGATTCTAAAATAAAGATATAATATGCAAAGTACTTATTTAATGGTAAAATTTTAAACTAATATTTCGTTTTCTGTTAGTAAACATGCCCTACATGACCCTTGATTCCTTTTTTCTTTCCCTCAATCTTTCTCAGTTTGATAGATTCTAAAATAAAGATATAATATGCAAAGTACTTATTTAATGGTAAAATTTTAAACTAATATTTCAATTACCCGACTTAAAACATGAATAATAATAATAAAATACTCCCTTCTATTGTATTCTTTGTCAAGCATAGCAACTTTGATGTATATAACCTTGTGCATAATTTTTTTTATTTAAATATATATATATAATATTAATTCTTGTGCCAAAACGAGTAAGAGGTAAAAGAAAACAGGTTACTTACCGTGGTCCAGACTTCACAAATAAGTCTTAAGTGGGATCTATTTATTTAGTTATTTATTTTGAAAGCAGTCTTTAAGTGGCCTTGCCCACCACCATTTTGTGTTTATGCAAGTTGATACTTTTACAGAGTGTCTAAGTGTTGACCAAATAACTTGAAACAGAAGTGGCTTTTGCAAATGTAGTAAGGGCACCAAACTCAGTGTTCCATGAAAATCAATAAAATCCTTATTTCTAGCATCAAAGTCATGAGCCTGACTAAAACTCTAGGACCAATAAGAATAACTCAATAAAATATTGAGTGTTTAGCTATTGGAGGATTAGTAGTCTCCACCATCGAGATTCATGGTATACTATATATATATATACTATGATTATAAAATTTAGCAAAGCAATATCAATCATGTTAGTTGCAACATATAACTCTCTCAAATGTCTCGGAATTAGGATTCTAATATCATAGGAGAGTGTAAAGAGGAGACAAGAGTTGTTCTAGGTGGAGCTTGTAAAGTAGCATGTATTGCCCCATAACCAAATGAACCTCTAATATATATATATATATATGGCGATGTTTGGTAGACGGTTTTATTTTGTCTGGTCAGCCTTGTCTAGATTCTAAATTTAAAAGTCTGTTTGGTAAGCGGTCTGGTCTTATTATTTATTTATTATAATATTTATTTATATATTTTATTTATTATTTCTTCACTTTATAATATATTTTATTAATTTATTATTTATATTATTAAATTATTATTTATTCATTTATATATTAATTTCTAAATATATTCTATTTATTTATTATTTCATTATTTAATTCATTTTATTTATAAATTATTTATTCATTTTTAATTATTTAAAAATATATTTTATTAATTTAATATTAATTTATTATTATTATACTCATTTTTTGTTATTATTATGAAATATTTATTTATTATGTATTATTTATTTCATTTTCTTTATTATTTATTATTTATATTATATTTTTAAATATGTTTTATGTAATTTATTATTTATTTTATTAATTTATTATTATTATTTATTCATTTTTAATTATTTACGATTATATTTTATTAATTTATTATTTAGTCCATTTTTTATTATTATTATTGTATTCATTTATTTATTTATTATTATTATTATGTATTATTTAATTCTATTTGTTTATTATTTATTATTTATATTATTAATTATTCATTTTTAATTATTTATAAATATATTTTATTATTTATTCATTTATTTATTATTATTATATTAATGTTTTATTATTATTAGGTATTATTTAATTCCTTTTGTTTATTATTTATTATTTATATTTAAATTTTAAAATATGTTTTATTTAATTTATTATTTTATTATTAAATTATTTATTTATTTATTTATTTTTAATTATTTATAAATATATTTTATTAATAAGACTAGACCGGACTAGGTTAAACCATAAAAAAATCTGGTTCCAAAAACACCCCCTTTGGTTCAATTTGATCTTATTTGGTCTGGTTCCAAATTTTGAGACCAAGTCCAAACAAACATGGTCTGGTCCTGAAAACAAAGACCAGACTAGACCAGATAAGATATCCTACCAAATAGGGCCTATATATATATATATATATATATATATAGTTTTTAGGGGCTCATGATGTAGGAATACTTTCTCAACTAGCTAATCCGTCATAAACAAGATTGTATTGATGTTTAGAAGATAAATACAGAGAACATAGAGTCTTACAAAGGTATTACAAGAGAATGTTTATCTCTCTCCCTTACTTTTTCTCCTTAGATCTAGAGCAGAACAAGGGAGAGTGGGACCAGTCCCCCTGAAACTATGGTCTTGCCTTGGTATTTAAGGGTGCGTGGCAGACACTGACCTGAGGACCCCCTTTATGACACGTCATCTTCAACCCCCCTCTCGTGAACTTAGTTAGGGTCCCTCATGACCCTCCTTCTCGTGAACCTTCTCACGATCCTCCTCGACTTGCAACCTTTCTCGTTGCGATCTTCTTCATCGCGACCTTCCTTTCTCGCAATCCTTCTTGTCGCGACCCTCCTTTCTCGCGATCTTTCACGTCGCGACCCTTCTGTGACCTTGGACATATTGTCCCTTGATGCTGGCCCAACCCTGAGGGTAGTCGACTTAGGCGGTCGCTTAGGGCCTCCGAGCCAGAGGGGCCCCAAATATTTATTTTTTTTGTATTTTTTTTAAAATATCAATACTTCTATAACCATTAAAATGTATATAATTAGTTTCTCAATCCAATTCAAGGGCTTCATTTTGTTTAAAATAAAATTTATTTTACTATAGGTCTAGAAAAAAAACTTTGTTTAACAATCCAATTCGTACTAAATCCAAATCCAATTTAACAAATTTTGGACCCCAAAATTTTACATTTCAATTACTATTACTATAGAATAAAAAATAAAAATAAAAATATTAATTTTTGAACTTAATGAAACTAAAGTTTAATACAAATCAAACCATTATTCTTATTAGAGCTTGACGTTTCTTATCGTACTAGCACAATATTTGACGACTACACTTGAGGCACTCGTGACTGCCGCACTCGCACCATAATAATAATTTTTCACGTGACTATAATTAGATGTTGTTTTCAAATTTGTTAATATTAATATATTCAATGTGTTTTAATTAAAAAAAATTACTCTTATAATTTTGGGCTAATTCCAATAAACCCCCATTTACTATTGAATTTAATCAACTAACCCCCCTATGTCTGGATTGCGCCTTATGCTTTCCAATTTTATCAACTAACCCCTCCTACGTCCGGATCGCCCCCTATACTTTTCAATTTCAATCACATTGCCCCCACCCTAAAAATATATATTAAAATTTGAAAAAATATATAAAATTTGAAAAAAATATAAAATTCGAAAACAATATATTAAATTTCAAAAAAAATATAAAATTCGAAACAAATATATAAAATTTGAAATATATATATATATAAAATTCGAAAACAATATATTAAAATTTTAAAAAATATATAAAATTCGAAAAAAAAATATAAATTTCAAAAAAAAAATATAAAATTCAAAACATATATAAATTTTGAAACAAATATATAAATTTTGATTTTTTTTTTATAAAATTCGAAAATATCATATATATTTTGAAAAGATCATATAAATTTCAATATATATATATATATATATATATATATTTTGAAAAAATATATATAAAAGAAGACCACTAATTGATGTTAGTGGTAAGTAGTTTGATTCACTTCATTAGAAAATATATGATATTTTACCAATATATATATATATATATATTGTAAAATTATATATTTTTTCAAATTTTATATATATATTTTTGAATTTTATATATATTTTAAAATTTCATATAAATTTTTGAATTTTATATATGTTTTTCGAATTTTTTATATTTTTTTGAAATTTATATATGTTTTTTGAAATTTAAATATTTTTTTTCGAATTTTATGTTTTTTTCGAATTTTATATATTTTTTCGAATTTTAATATATTGTTTTTGAATTTTATATATTTTTTTCGAATTTTATATATTTGTTTCTAAATTTATATATTCGTTTTTGAATTTTATCTATATTTTTTCAAATTATATATATATATATATTTTTTGAAGCTGGGGGGCAATGTGATTGAAATTGAAAAGTATAGGGGGCAATCTGGACATATGATGGGTTAATTGATTAAATTGAAAAACATGGGGGGCAATTCGGATAAATGGGGGGTTTGTTGATTAAATTCAATAGTAAAAGGGGGTTTATTGAAATTAACTCTATATTTTTTTAAGCGCATGAAGCCTTACGTATAAAGGGCCTAACATTTATTATCACCTAGAGCCTCTACTTATTTTCGGGATTTCAGGGTCGTCCCTGCCCTGATGACATAGGATTTGCCCGAGTCATGACTCTTGCATGCATTCCCTTTCATGACTCATGACTCCTATTAGGCGCCCTTTTAAACCTTAGACATACTTTCCCCTGATGACATAGGATTTTCCCGAGTCATGACCCTTGCACTCATACCCTTTCATGACTCATAAGTCCTGCTAGCCCCCTTTAAAGCGCCATTTTCAAGACTCCCATTATGATGCAACACATAGGGGCGTGAGTTTTGGTGAACCTATGTCTCTTATCGACCCCTAATGCACACCTCTTTGTAATATTTACTTCACAATTCCTGATACATTTTTCCTATCATGACTCATAAGTCCTGTCAGCCCCCTTTAAAGCGTCATTTTCAAGACTCCCATTATGATGCAACACATAGGGGCGTGAGTTTCGGTGAACCTATGTCTCTTATCGGCCCCTAACACACACCTCTTTGTAATATTTACTTCACAATCCCTGATACATTTTTCCTAAGCCTTATACCTTGGGCCTATCGCATGCATCACCTCCCAAGTCATGTATCTCATGCCTGTTTACCTGAACATCCCTTTATGCATAACACTTAACCAAGTACTAGAGTCACGAGCCATTTATCGCGACCCCTATTATATATATATATATATATAATAGTTTCCTGTATTGAATAGTCATTTATGTATCCGTTTTAATATTTTTAGAAGGTATTAATATTGTTACGCATTAATGATACTTATGACTAACAATCCTATATATATTTGAATCGTGGTCACTTCGTAATAATATCTTTGGAATTTGACGATATTCACAGATAATCACGACTAACAACAGGACTGCAAGTCATGATTGATATATATATATATATATATATATATATTATTCTAAAAGTGTAAGCTCCTTGGATTATTTCTCCTCACTTTAAAATAATATTTTAAATAAAAAATTATATTTTTTATTATTTATTAAATCTATTTCATTAAAGAAGTGTATTACATCTGTTTCACTAAAGAAGTGTGACCCTTGGATTATTTCTCCCCACTTTAATATAATATTTTAAATAAATTAATAAATATTTTTTTTATAAAAATTTACATGCATATATAGAAAGGCCAAAAGTATATAAATTATAAATGACTATAGATTATAAATAATAGACTATAGATAATAGACATTAGTATAGATTATCTATTTATAATCATTAGTATCATTTTAAATATCATTCAATACACATTGAACGCAATCCATTATTGTAGAATGTATGAATACACTATGTATGCTTGAATGTTTTCTTGTCATTTAAAATAAGTTAAATAATTATTAGTTTTTTTATGCAAGACATTGAATTTAACCTACAACTGTAGAGAAAAATATGGGAGGTTATTTCCTTGCACCTTTTTAGTTCCCCCAGTTATTACAATTGCCTATGTACATATTCATAACATTATTAATCACGTAGAAGCACACAAAAGGACACAACTCTCTCTCTCTCTATATATATAATTATATATGTATAAATTGGTATTGATTAAATACATACACACATATATACATTGCTATAAATGTAAGAAGTGTTTTCATATATATAAATTTAAATTAACTATCAAATTTAAGTATAGAAGTTGTTTAGTCATACGTTATCAATCATAAGTCCTCTATTTGTACATTGTTTAATTTTTTTTAATCTTTGATGTTTCACATTATCAAATACCAAATTAATGTGTAGCAACCAATATATTTAACAATCTCTTTTCACCTTCCCTATAATCTAATTTACTTATGTATAAAATTTTAAAATTGCTTTCAAACTTATTTCATGCAAATTCACATTGGGGATTCAAATCGTTTCTTTTGAAAATGATATTTTAACTTAATTACTTGATTAGTAACAATCAATTTATTGATAACTTAAGTACCATTAATTGCCACATTATATTTAATTGTACAACCTTAAGGAGATGCTTTCGAAATTTTTTTAAAACAAAACTCATATGGACTTGTTAGTTGTTGTGGTATAATTTGGTTTTTAGAATTTCTATACTAGGCACTAATTTTACTATCCAGCTTTAGAATCAATCATTTACTTATGTTAATCATTGATATCATATGATGTTTGGATTCTACTATATTAAAATTTTTGTTTTTGTGGTTAGTGATGAGAAAGAGGATGATAATGAAGATGGTAGAGAAGCTCTTTTGGCTGAGCTAGAACTAATAAAGAGGGAAAGAGTATAAGAAAAGCTCGCAAGGTAAGTTATGTCTCATATATGTGTTTTAAAATTATTTGCCGAAGTCGTGAATTATCAATGGTTAGGTAACGCAAATTTCAAATTCAAAATATCTGGTTTAGGTAAGTAAGAGGATTCAAAAAATTTCTTTTGAAGTCTAAAATAGTCTTTTTTATTTTTTAAGGGTCAAATTTATCTTTTGATAATATAAAGGGTTAACTTCATTTACACCCCTCAGGTTTGCATATCTTCATTTACGCCTCCTACTGTTTAATATTCTCATCACTTAGACCCCCTGAACGATGACATCAGCCTGAATTTTTTAAAAAATCCCTAAACTACCCTCAATGTGTTATCCTTGTTCTGTTTAGAAACAAGGATAGTGTTTTTATCAATTAGACCCCCTCCCATCATTTAATAATTTAATTTGTATTAAATTTTCAAAATATATATAAAATTCAAAAATATATATATTAAAATTTTAAAAAAATTATAAATTCGAAAATAAATATAAAATAAAAAAAAATATAAATTTCGAAATTATTTTTTTTTTCAAAAAAACATATTAAATTTCGAAAATAAATATAAAAATCACAAAAAACATAAAAAATTTGAAAAAAATATATAAAATTAAAAAAAACATATAAAATTCAAAAATATATATTAAATTTCGAAAAAAAATATAAAATCGAAAATAAATAAAAAATAAAAAATATATATATAAATTTTGAATTTTTTTTTTAAAACATATTAAATTCAAGACAAATATATAAAATTAAAAAAAACCATATAAAATTCTAATAATATATATTAAATTTCGAAAATAATTATAAAATTCGAAAAAAATATAAAAAATTATAAATTTTGAAAATAATTATAAAATTCAAAAATATATATATTAAATTTCAAAAAAAATACTAAATTCGAAAATAAATATAAAATTAAAAATATATTTATCTCTCTTTCTCTCTCTCTCTCTCTCACACACACACACACACTCACTCACTCTGCATAGACGCACATATATATATATATATATATACACACACGTACATATATATATATATATCTATACATATATATACACACACACATATATATATAGATCTATACATATACACACACACACACACACACACACATATATATATATAGATCTCCCCCGTCGGCGCCGACCTCCTCCCACCGCCTCCCCGTCGGCGCCGCCCCCCTCCCACCACCGCCTCCCTCTATTTTCGACCGATGGGTTGAAAATATGTGTGTGTGTATATATGTATAGATCTATATATGTGTGTGTATATATATATGTGTGTGTGCGTGTGTGGGTGTGTGTGTGGGTGTGTCTGAGAGAGAGAGAGAGAGGAGAGAGAGAGACGAGAGATAGAGAGGAGAGAAAGAAAGAGAATAAAATAAATTTAAATTGAATAAATGTTGGAGTGTTTGGTTTGAAGGTTAGATTGATTCTAAGGGAGTGTTTGGTTTAGGGTTTAAATTGATTTAGGGATTAAATTGATTTAAGGAGTGTTTGGTATAAGGGTATTTTAGACATTTCACACCATGAAGGGGTGTAAATGAAGATATGCAAACCTGAGGGGGTCAAAGTGATGATAGGACAAACCTCAGGGGGGTGTAAATGAAGTTAATCCTAATATAAATAGTATAATTTATATTTAATTTGGTTGCTTTGTTTTTTTTCAGGTTTACTTTCTTTTATTTTGGTTATGAAAAGTTAAAGTAGTTTTTTTTAGTACGAGATCGCTTCACACCTTGCGGTATTATTCATTATTTTCGAGTCTTTTCGTATCATTTACTTGCTATAAGAAATAATCGCCAGTGCTTGGTGTACCCATTACCTTCTGGGTGGAATTGCCACAATATGGCGTTTTTCTTAGCAATCATTATTGCTTTGTTTTCCCTTTTTTGGGGGCAAATTTATCTTTTGATAAGAAATAACATGATTAATATTAATTTTGTTGCTTTGGTATGTTAATTGATTCAAAGTATAAATTGGGTTCCATATCACATTCACATTTAGTATATTGTAGTGCAAAATATGTATATGTTTTTGTTTTTCTAAAAAAACTAAATTAACTAATTCTATGTTTATGATTAAAAAAAATAAGCTACACTACGAAATTATATAACTTTTGAACACGTGCATCGCACGTGCTCTATGCTACTATATATATATATATATATATATATTAGTTAAGAGCACGTGTGAATGCACGTGGTGTAAATCTTGGTTAAGACTAAAAATAAAAATATATAAATATAATGTCAATTTATGTAACAGTCAGATGAATTATCTTTCAATCAATATAAATTCTTGTGATATAAAGAGAAATAAAGGATCATAGAGGAAGGTTAAGACTAAAAATATATTGAATCAATATGAAAACCATTGTATGCATACCTTCAAATAAACAACTGGAACAATAAAATTAAACCTGCAAAAGTAAAAATAATAATAATAATTATAATAATTAGTTAAAGATAGCCAATTACATTGAATGATTAGTGTAGAGAAGAAAATATAGGTGTATAGAATGATCAGTGTAGAGAAAAAAGTATATATATGAATGTAGATGTATGTATTTATAATTATATATAGAGAAAGTTAAATCTAACTAGAGAATTTCAAGAGCCTATAAAAGTATACGTTTGAAAATTTGAGGAGTTCTAAAAATAACTCAAGAGACTTCAAGAGCCTAAAAGTTACCAATTGAATAAATTTAATGCACTTTTATTGAATTTTAAACGTTTTGACAATTTGCCAAATATTTTAAACAAAATCAAGTGTACATGAAAGGATTTTAGAAGTTTTCATTATTAATTTAATTCTTAAATGAGGAAACTTGCAAAATCACTAAATTAAAGATGGTTTAATTAGTTTTTCTAGTTAATAAAATAAATAAAATGTACAAAAATATTTAAAAATGGTTGCACTTTTATTTCTTTTCTCTATGTCTTTTGAAATATCCATTAGAGTTTATTATTTTCTTTTAATGCATATTAATTAAATTTTTTTTTTATTTTAAAGAAAATGTATGGAAATATTCTTACCCCTTCACACTTTTAGAATAGATTATAGATTATAGATAGATATAAATATAATTAATGGATTTAGATATAAATATAAATATAATTATTTTCAAGGGTCTCTCAAGTTCTAATTGTTAATGGGATTTGGTTTTGTGTCCTTCGGAATGACTTCAGTAAAACAATGTTGCAGTAATTAATTTAGTAATAACGATAATTAATAATAGTTGTTATTATTATTAATAGTAATTAATACTGTAAATAGAATATGCAATGATCTCTGGAACTTCCTCCAGTCTATTTTTAATGCTTAATCCAACGGGAATTTAAGTTTGTAGATACATACATATAGTGATTGGAAGAAAAATATACATGTCACTCTTTGTCTTTTGAAATGCCCCATTGGAGTTACAGTTCAATAATTAGCATATTCAATTTTATTTTATTTTACTGTCTGTTGAAATGCTTTTGTTGTTGCACTTTAATAATAATAATTATTATTATTTTTATTTAAGGAAATGTATAGAAGTATCATGTGGGCTCACACTTTTAGAATATGTATAAATATAGAGATAGAGATAGAGATAGATAGATAGATACATATAAATAAGTGATTATAACTGGGAAATTGAAAGGGCACAAAGTTAGTAACATTTAATTTTGCACGGATTCAACTTCATTAAAATATCACAAAAGCCATTGTAAAACACATTAGAGAACTGAAAATGTTCAATTAAATATGACCATTAAACTTTCTCAATAATTGTTGTAAGTTACTATTCAATTTCTTGTATCAAAAACCAAGGAGTGAAAATGGTAAGTGATCCTAAAAGGAAACGGTCATACATTATACAATAATGAACCACATTAAATGCATGTTGAATGATAGTTAAAATTGGTCTGTTTTTATTTTATTTTATTTTATATTTCTTGAGATATCTTGGGCCAAATACAAATTAGGATTTTAAAGATATTTCAAGTTCTAAAAAATAGTAATCACTTTCATTAATACCTTTTTATTTGATTTTTATAATAGAAATAAGAAATAATGATAAATGTATAAAAATAATCAAGTTGTATCGACATTTATAAGGAATTTTATTTTAAATTTGTAGTTGAATTATTCAACTGGAAACTTCACTTCAGTAAAAAAAAATTAGAAAAATGTATATATTGAAAAATTGGAAATAATATAGATATAGATAAAAACAAACTGTTGAAAAGTTCAAGAAAAAGATATAGTGACTAAGTTATTTTCATTCAAATCCTTCAAGAAAAGAGTTCATTTACAAGTAGAGAATGTAAAGGGATGAAGTGTTAGCTATTCAAAATATTGATTACACATTCAATTGATACTAATGAAAATTATTTGGGTTTATATGCAATAAATGTCAAGAGACGAAACTGCTGGTATTTAAATTATTGATCATCTCATTTATGAAAATTTTTAATTTTTTTTTAATTCTAAAATGTATAGAAATAATAAGAAGGGCGGACACTTTTACAATAGTATAGATATAAATTTTTATAGGTGTTCATTTGTCTCTTTTTGTAATTGTGAGAGATACAATTATGATTCTTTTATCAAGAAGATAAATGTATTAAAAGCCCATATTTTTATAATACACTTTAATTATTATATTTTAATTTTTTTAAAGGCTGAATGTATAGAAATGGCTTTTAGAAATTTTTATCATTAATTTTATTTTGAAATGAAGAAACTTGAAAAGACATATAGTTGAAGTGATTTAATTT
This sequence comes from Cornus suecica, assembly GCA_963922005.1. Taxonomy (NCBI): domain Eukaryota; kingdom Viridiplantae; phylum Streptophyta; class Magnoliopsida; order Cornales; family Cornaceae; genus Cornus; species Cornus suecica. The sequence continues at coordinate 72,147,931 of OY998244.1, read as the reverse complement.
ATAAGTATAGTTTTTAATTAATAAAATAGATAAAATATTTGAAAATATTCCTAGGCCTTCATACTTTTAAAATAGTTATAGATTTTAAATGAAGAAACTTGAAAAGACATATAGTTGAAGTGATTTAATTAGTAAGTATATTTTTTAATTAATAAAATAGATAAAATATTTAGAAATATTCCTAGGCCTCACACTTTTAAAATAGTAATAGATAATAAAAAAATATATTTTTTAATTTAAAATATTATATTAAAATACTGAGAAATAATCAAAGGACTTATACTTTTATAATAGTATATATATATATATTCAGTCCTGAACCACTTCAATTGTCTTTTCTGACCATGGGCTAAAATTAATAAATCTGAAAACTACAAAATTCTGAATGATGTCACCATCAGAAAAAACTGATAAGGTTAAATCCACTATAAATTCACAATGCAGAAGAAGACAAGTTTGAGGTGTGTTTTTTTATTGTTGTGTTAATATAGTTGATTAATTAATGTATAACTTAAATCAGACTCGGATTCTCACAATGAGCTAGAATGCTAGAGATCTACAAATGGTCCTACCTAGTAAAGTTTGTCACATATCCTACAAAAATTTTGTAATATGTTTTATAAATAATTAACTACATAAATATTAGATGATTGCTTCCCATGTGTAGGTCTGCAAATGAATCGAATCGAATAATTATTAGGAAAATTAATATATGTTGTATTGAAATGAGTCGTTCGTGAACAAGTTCGGGCTCGATTCGTTAAATCTGACGTTCGGATCGGGCTCGTTCGTTAAGCAAATGAGCCGAACTTGAACACATTTTCTAAATTCGTTTACTAAATGAACTGAGTTTGAACATTCTAAAACTCGGCTCGGATCGATTGGTTTGCAGCCTGAACATGTGGGGAGGCTGTGATCGTTTGTATATGGCGTCTTTGTGAAGAATGAGACAGAGCTATGACGTAGCTCTATTGACAAAGAGTCATTGGAATCTCATTTTACTATTGCAACAATTATTTCCATCTTAAATTTCCATTACACTTCTTTTGCTTTTCAAGCACAGCACTACCTTTTATATCTGGTTATTCAGATTTTTTCCTTGCACTTAATTGGTTGTAATTTTAGTTGCAGTATATATATATATATATGTTGCAATTTCTAATCTCTCTTGGATGTTTTGTCAAAAGGAAGTGGAAGAACATTTGTGTGTAAATATCTGTTATGATCAATAATCATGTTAAGTGATGTTGAGTGTGTGTCAGGTTAATTGAGGTGACAGATCAAACGAAGATATCAAAACAATATCTAAAAGCCTCTTCAATCAAGAACCAAGTGTAAAGAAGCTAAAATATACAAGATAAATGAAGTAGAGTTAGGTGAAAGCGGCAATGCGAAGAAAGAACAAGAAAAACAAAGTTTGAAACTTTGTACTACGAGATCTCGAGGTAATCCCTGAGATTTTGGGAAAGTGGCTGCCAGTAGCACTACTAGCACGTAAGTGGGGAAAACATCTAGAGAATTTTTGAGATTTTTGTACTACGAGATCTCGAACTAATTTCCGAGAACTCGTAGTGCAAAACTGCAGAATTTTTGGAAAGTCTATTCTTATGTTGTTTGGACCCCTAATCACTTGTGGACGTGTTTAAGAGTTATTATTGGTATATTGGACCATATTTTGAGAATTTTATGGTCACAAGTCAAAGACTTGAAGGAAAAGAAATCCTAACCCTAATTGAAGATTCTTCTCTCTATAAATAGGGATTAGACTCAAGAGAAGAGGCGTGATTCTGAGATTGTGGCTTGTGTGCTCTGCTGTTCTTCCATATATAAGATTTGTTTGCAGAGAGTGAGAGAAAACGATTGCTTGATCATCAACTATCAAGATTTTTTTTTTTTTGAAAATTATTCAATTGTGCTTTAACACGTGATATCTTTATGCACAATTGAATGGTCCGTTACTGAAAAAATCATCACACCACCTAGTGCAACGCAGTTGCATCGATCCGTTGAGAAGCGGAACCGTCAGAGTACGGAGATCGGAGTAGGAGGCTTCATGGTTATTTGATCCGTTAAAAAGCGGAGCAGTTAGAGTACGGAGATCGGAGCGAGAACTTCGTGGAGTGTGAGTGAATCAAGACTACGGGACGTCGAATGAAGAAAGACAAATTAATGCTATTATAAGTCCAGTCTTCATAGAGTTTGTATATTCCTTGATTTATAGTGTATCGATATTAGAGTGTATCCGTGATTTTTACTTATAGCGTTTTTCAAGGTTTTTCACGTAAAAATATCATGTGTCTTTATTGCTTTATTTTCTGTACTTATATGATTATCTGCATGATATAACTTGTTAGAAAATTGGATTAAAATTAACTATTCCGCAATTAAAATTTTAATTTATTAATAAATCTATAAAAAGCCTATTCACTCCCTCTCTAGGCTTAACTTACTGTCTCCTAGGTAATTTCAGGAAGATAATACTTTTACCCTAATCTTAGTCTCAAACCTAAAAGTGACCGATATCCAATTTATATAATTTTGAAATTATTTTGACTAAGAATTTCATATTTGACAAAAACATGTCCATTCTTGAAAGTAAAATATGTAGTAGGACAAAATGTATATATATAACACTAAAATTAGTTAGACGATCAATGAAAATAGCCTAAAGGGGGTGAATAGGCTTTTAGTGGATTTATTAATAAATTAAAATTAATTGCGGAAAAGTCAATTTTAATCCAATTATCTATCAAGATAAATCATGCAAAGATTAATCTAAGTGCATAAAATAAAGCAATTGAGACACACAATATTTTTACGTGAAAAACCTTGGAAAAACTCCAAGTAAAAATCACGGATACGCTCGGGTATCGATGCACTATAAATCAAACAGTACACAGACTCTATAAAGCTTTAGACTTATAAATCCCTCAAGATCTGCATTTCTCCACTTGACGTCTAACAACCATGAATCACTCGCGCTCCACGAAGCTTCTCGCTCCGCTCCGTACTCTGACGGCTCCGCTTCTCAACGGATCAAATCACCATGAAGCATCTTGCTCCAGTCTTCGCACTCAGACGACTCTGTTTCTCAAACAAATCTAAGAAACCATGTTGCACAAGGTGGTGTATAGATATTTTAGAATCTAAGCTATTCAATTGTGCATAAGATCGTCAATGTAGAGGCACGATAGAATCAACCCCAAAACAAGAGAGAACTAGAAGAATCACTCAATGCTATTTTTTCTCACTATGTCTATCTTTGTAGAAAAATATGAACGATAGAATACTGCAGAGATCTCCCTCAAAAACCCTAGCCTCATCTCTTGTAGACCTTGGTATTTATAGACAATGATGAAGCAAACCCTAAGTTCACCCTTTTTAGTAATTTCACCATAAATCAATCCAAACCCTACTCTTTTATCAATAATAGGTGTTTTGCACGTACTTTAAGGTATGAGAGTCGTAAACGCATTATAGAATAAAAAACATGGCAAAATCGACATTGCAACAGGGATTATTTTTTCATGCTGACCGTACGCCTTAAGCGTAGGCCTGAGCGTAGATTTCCACTTTCTGGCCATTTTTTGCTTCTGTAAGCGTATGCTTCTTTATGAAAATCATTTTTCTCCGCAATTGTGCCAAAATGACCATCTTGATTCCACAAGACTTTTTACTTGAAGTGACGGCTTTGGAAAATACCATTTTCGCCCTTCGAAAGACATTTTTACTCACTACGCTCACTTTTGCACTTCAATGTTTGATTTTGCCTTTGTCGAAGCTTGTAGATGTCATTGAAACCGACCTATCTAATACTCAACATGATTATTGTCTAGAATATGCCATAAATAAACAATACTCAAAAATGTTCTTACAATCTCCCCCTTGACATTTCTGAGACAAAACCATATTTTACAATATAGCCTCACAAATAACAACATAACATCTACACTTATGAACATACACGGACAAACATAGATATAAACTGTCACCTTACTTTCATGACGGTCTACCAATCCTGTAACTACAACACTGAACAAACTATTAACCGGAAGTGTGGAAAACATATATAAAATGATCATAAGAAAAACACAATATCCAAGTAAACATAATGATCATAAAACACACACTCCTTCTCCTAAAATCATTACTCCCCCTTACTCAATACTTTCTCCCCCTGAAACCATTATTCCCCCTTATTCAATATTTCTTTCCCTTTTTTGTCACTGAAATGAAAAGGAACAATAAAAACAATCAAAACACTAAATACTAAGATAAAGTACTCTATAAGATTATATCCAGATTCTCGAGTAACATAAATCTCTACAATGCATGAACTTAAGACTAATGCATGAATGCAAAATGCAAAACAAAAAATATATTTTTGTTCTTAAAAACATGTGAGCAGGGTAGTACAAACAATGAGGTAATCATTAACACATCATATTCACATATTTGACTTAGCTGTTATACACATGATGGTAAAGAAAATCATCACACATACCTTGTAGATATAAGCCATCACAAGACAAGCTTTACATAACATTTGCATATATGAAAAATATTCAGATGTAAGCAAACAACTAAGATTAAAGCAATACGTGATAATTCTAACAATCTTCTCACTAACCGTGATGATACTTCAGTTCAAAACCCAAACTAGAAGTTAAATCTTTAGCTCAGACCTTATTGCTAAATAAAGAAAACACAATTTAATCTTTTCAACTTTTCACCATATCCATTTTTATCTTTCTAAGCTCTGGACTTTCCAGCGAGGATTTTAGTCCCGACCAATTGGGCTCGAGCTTCTTCCATGAGATTTATGCTCATTAGTTTTCTCCTTTTTTTACGCGAACACTCAATGCTTACTAAGGCAAGAGGCTCGGTTACTCAAATCGAAGAACTACTTTTTGCATTTCTATATTTTAAACATCTCATTTTTTCCGCTTTTCAACATCACCACAACATTCATAAGCATGTAAAAGGTATTTAAAAGCATAGATCAATCTAACATAACTCATGAACTTACATATCACTTCGGATTAGATGATAAAGACTAAAAATTTCAACAAGTATTATAGTCATCTTCGAAGTAAAACAAGCACCCAAAGTTAATGAGTTCCAAAAATAATACTTAAACATGTCAAATGAATAACTCATAACCTCATGTTAGACTAACAACTCCAATTCCCATAAGTATAATAAGAAAGTAAATATGAGAATAGAGTGAAATATGACAACCATTTGTACCTTTAGCCAAGCTCAACATGCTAAGATTTTTTTTTAAAATTTTTATGGCAATTTTTGTCATAATGATGCATGCATGAATAATCCTAATAGTAGCAAAAAATTATGCATGCATAATAATAATAATAAATAAATAAATAAACATGCAAATAAAAGAAAAAATGCATGATAATGTATCAATTCTAGGATAACAGATAATGCAAGATATTTATAGAATGATACATATAAAGCCATTTATCCTAATGATAACATGTCACTAGATTTTATAAGATGCACATACTTTTGAAAATCTAATGATTTTGTAGAGATGTCTGTCAACTGAGAAGCTGTGGATATAAACTCAAGACCTTTGTCAGTACAAAATTCAAGAAATATGTGATGCCAATTATCAGATGTACGTACACCTTCCATAAGACAATTTTCAAAAGAGTCATTAATAATGCATTTATCACGACTGAAATTGACATATTGATAATCATTGCATATTTGGCTAATGCTAAGCAAATTAGCCTTTAGGCCCTTATCACAATCAACATGTTCTAGTCTAGGTAAACCAGAAACAACAATTGTGTCTTTTCCTAAACCTTTAGACTTTTTCTTTTCATCAAAAGAACCATTATTACCATCATTATCCTTGATATTATCAACCAATGACTTATCTCCTGTCATGTGCCTAAAGGATTCACTATCTAAACACACGAAACTAGAGTCACATGCTCTAAGTTCAGTATGAGCCTGTTAGGGTTCGCACACCCTATGTACGAAGCTGTGCACACCTGCAAATCAGAAAATGCACACAAACACACCAAATAATCGACACAAGAATATATACGTGGTTCAGCCAAATAAGCCTACGTCCATGGAGAGCACCGTTTCACTAAAAATCACTGAGATGATTATAAGGGGGTGATTCGCAGATCACACACGCACACACACTGTGTATACTCACGCATGTATCACCGAAATAATATAAACGTATATTATTCCTAGCTCTCTCTCTATTTCTGTGTGTTCTCTGCGCACCGCATGTGCTTTACTCGCACTAGGTGTTTTACTCACACCGATACCAGCCCTCTAGCACCGGCCTAATCTGGCTATCTGGCGCTGGCCTATTCTGACTCTCTGCTCGGTACACCGAATACAATAGGCTACACCTATATTTATAGGAGAGGCTAGAGTGGATGACAAGTCAATCAATCCAATTAGGAATTGATCTCCTACCATAACTGTGATTGCTTGATGGCTAAGTTATATTCCCCCTTAACAAAGGAGTCACCAAATATAACAAGATCCTAGTCAAATAGAGATAGCTTGGTGGCTAAGTTTAACTTTCCCTGCAAGGAAATGAGTCACCATATCTAATAGAGCCTTACAATAATGTAGCTCACATTTTCTAACCTATGTATGAGCATCACAATAATATAGTTCACATTTTCTAACACATGCTTGTCTAATCTTAGGTGTTTTACTTGCATGGTTAGACAAATTCTTTATATCTTTACTCAAACCCTAATTTGATATTCAACATTGAGTATTTTCTGAGTTCTAGATTTCCTCTTAGATTTCAAAGTCTTTCCTTTTAACTTTGAACATAAAGGTTGAATGTGACCCTTCACTCCACAATGATGGCATATTGGGACAAACTTTTGAAAACGATGATTAAAACTCTTATGAAATCTAGAGGTAAACGGAGACTTAATCTCAAATGATTTTCTGACATAAGATTTAACATTGTGATAATAATCAGAATTACCTTTAGAAACACAAAATGCTACTTGGGATCCCTTAACAAAGGTAGTTTTGGGAACATCATCAGACTTATGGGTTACTCTTTTGAATCCTAACCCATTTGTATTTCCCACATATTTTCCTACACTCAACATATGATCAAGCTTAAGAGTTTCACTAGACCATCTCTGAATAATTGAGTTAGCATCTTCCAAATTCTTCTCCAAATCTCTAATCTTCACAGATTTCTCAATCAAATAAGATCTTACAGGTATTAGTTTCTTATTGAGATCTTCTACACTCTTTAAAACCTCATTCCTTTCTTTTTCAGACTTTCTCAACCTTTCAATCCATCAAGACTTATCAGTCATGTGTTGATTAAAGTCATGGGTAATGCTGGTTAATTCTTATATTAAGGATTCATTTTTCTTGTTAACACTTTTAAATCTACCAATAGATTTTGAGAAAACTTCGCTAAGATAAGTGTACTTATCATGCAATTTATTGTACTTACCTTGAAGCGAATCATCACAATCATCATCACCCTCATTATTTAACCTTTCAACTATAGGGGGCAAATCAAGGAAACCTCGTTCACGAAGAAATTCCATCATCTAAGTTCAAGATCTAACCCTAGGTAGTTAACCTAAAATTGGGCAACCAAGCTCTTATACTAATTGAAATTATCTAAACGATTAATGAAAATAACCTATATGGGGGTGAATAGGCTTTTTGTGGATTTATTGACAAATTAAAATTAATTGCGGAAAAATCAATTTTAATCCAATTCTCTATCAAGATAAATCATGCAAAGATTAATTTAAGTGCAGAAAATAAAGCAATTAAGACACATGATATTTTTATGTGGAAAACCTTGGAAATACTCCAAGTAAAAATCACAGATACGCTCAGGTATCGATGCACTATGAATCAAACAGTACACATACTCTATAAAGCTTTAGACTTACAAATCCCTTCAGATCTGCCTTTCTCCACTCGATGTCCAAAAATCGTGAATCACTCGTGCTCCACGAAACTTCTCGCTCCGCTCTGTACTCTAACGGCTCCGCTTCTCAACGGATCAAATCACCACGAAGCCTCCTGCTCCAATCTCCACACTCAGACAACTCTATTTCTCAAATAGATCTAAGCAACTACATTGCACAAGATGGTGTGTAGATTTTTCAGAATCTAGGTTATTCAATCGTGCATAAGATCGTCGATGTAGAAACACGATATAATCAACCCCAAAACAAGAGAGAACTAGAAGAATCACTCAATGATATTTTCTCTCACTATCTCTATCTCTATAGAAGAATATGAACGATAGAATACTGCAGAGATCTCCCTCAAAATCCCTAGTATCCTCTCTTGTAGACCTTGGTATTTATAGATAATGATGAAACAAACCCTAAGTTCACCATTTTTAGTAATTTCACCATCAATCAATCCAAACCCTACTCTCTGATGAATAATAGGTGTTTTGCATATACTTTGAGGTGTGAGAGTCGTAGACGCATTATATAATAAAAAATAGGGCAAAATTGACATTGCAACAAAGATTATTTTTCCTGCCGCAGCTAGTGACGGATCTAGGAATCCGTGTTAGTGGGGGCTACAAATTGTTTTTTGGGTTTTTGGGGTATAATGACATATATTTATTTTTTTGGGGTTTAAAACAAATTTTCAGTGGGGGCTTAGTTGTAAAGAAATCTAAATTATGTGGTATCTAAGGTAAATTTTTTTTTTCATTGGGGGCTAAATACGAAATATCCAAAATTTTAGGATAAAAAATAATAATAAAAAAATTTCAATGGGGGTCATGTCCCCATTGGTCCTTAATTAAATCCGTCCCTGGTCGCAGCTACACCTTAGGTGTAGGCCTGAGTGTAGATTTCCACTTTCTGACCACTTTTTGCTTCTGTAAGCGTAGGTTTGAGCGTAGGCTTCTTCATGAAAATCACTTTTCTCCACAACTGTGCCAAAATGACCATCTTGATTCCACGAGACTTTTTGCTTGAAGTGATGGCTTTGAAAAATACCGTTTTCGCCCTCCGGAAGACATTTTTACTCACTACGCTCATTTTTGCACTTCAATACTTGATTTTGCCTTTGTCAAAATTTGTAGATGTCATTGAAATCAAACCAACCTATCTAACACTCAACATGATTATTATCTAGAAAATGCCATAAATAAACAATACTCAAAAGTGTTTTTACAAACACCCCTTTACTTTGTAGTTTGGCCAAATTGATTCCTTATTGAAAAAAATGAGATCAAAACATTGATAGAGTTTACACATTGTGCAGAAAGATCATTTGACACGTTTTAATGTCTATTTTGCGTATTTTGACTCCCAAAAATATCCAAGGGCCTTTACTAAACAAAAGCAATAGTACAGGAGTGTTATATGTGCATCAAACAGTTATACAAAATCAATATTTAATTTAGGGGTGTTTTTTTAAAACGTATAGCGGTTAATTTGCACTTTAACCTATATAGTACCAATTAATATGAAAAATTAACTTACAGCACTACACCTTCTAAAGTGAGACGTTCAAACCTTTTATATAGACATGTTAGTACGTGTGCTATATTTGTTGGAAGAAAAATAAAATGCAATAATGACTTTTTGTGTTATGAATGAAAAATACATCATGCTTAAGTTTTAAAGCCCAGCAATTTAGCCAAAGGAATTCTCTATTATGAGCGTGTGTATCACAAGTCCTACTTTTACATTCCTCAAAAAATCCGATTCGTGCGGATTCTTCCCCCAACTAATGAAGAGATCTTGGCGGAATTGCCACATATGAAATTGAGCACAATTTTGCAAAGAAATAGCCCACTTGTTTCTCGAGAAGAGATGGGAAACATGCTCAATATCATTTGATTGAATAGTTGACCCAGCCCCTTGTTGTTTGAAGAAACCCTCCACTTCAATTGGTATTTTTTCACGAAAAGCAGACATGAGATAACAAATCCAGTGTTTCACTAAGATTTCGAATAGCGGTCCCGAATTCAAGTTGATTATATTTCGCCTCTTCCTCAGAAAAAGACGATCAAACAATTCCCAATCATGGTCCTTGCGGATCGGATCATCCATATAATATACAAAATGAACAGATAACATTAGGAAACAAGTAATTTACAGATTAATCACTACACACATATACACACGCACACACAAGGAAAAAAATATTTTATTTTTTAAACATATATTTGTTAGTGCCTTAATAAAAATGATCGACCAAAAGGCATGATGATTTGAAGTCATATTATTAAAAAAAAAAAAAGTTTTTAAGCATAGAAAAATTCAGTTCTAGGTAATGATCACTTCCATGTGGTGCTCCAACAATAATCAATTACGTGTATATATAGATACATACACATAGAACTATGATACAAGTGTGTGAAATTATATATATATATAAGAAAGCAAAAGGTTAAAGTAAATTGATTATTTTTCTAGTTATGGTCAGTTGAGTCGACCCAATTGCCCAAATTGCAACCAGTAAAGAGCTTTCCGTACGTAGGCACAGCTATTCTTCTTCATAATATGCATGTATAAAGATTCTGATTAGCCAAACATGACTACAATACTCGTCTTGGAAAGTGTACTGTATATTTCAAACCCTAAGGTGCGTTTGGTTAGCGGGAGGTAGTGGAAAAGGAAAAGAAAAGGAAAAGAATCATATTTTTTGGGGGTTTGGTTAGCGCGAAAAGAAATTTTTTTGAGGAAAATCAGTTTCCAGCATCGACGAATTTTCCTCAAAATATTCCTGTAAAAAACATGCAAAATTTTTGTTTTCACGAGAAATCTATAAAATTATCTTCTAGTTTTCTATTTTAACCTTATATAGTCATTCTTTTCTACACAAACTTAATTTTGATTGGTTGATATACATTAGTAACAAATAAATACACTTTCTTGAAATGTGTTTTATTGAATAAAACAAACTAAATTAATGATATTTGAATAAGATTATAACTCTATACAAATTGTATTAGCAATAAAACTCTATACAAATTCTATTAGCAATAAAACTCTATAAAAGCTATATACGTATACAAATTGATTATAACTACTATATCTTATTATTAATACTACTAGGATAATCATTAAAAAATAAAAAATACTAGACAGTTTAATAGGAGGGACACCACGTAAAAGTCCATTGATACCATAACAAAAATAACCTCAATAATACAAAAACAATTAACCAACTATGGCTCTTGAATGCAAACTCTTGCACAATGATATCAAGTTATACACTATTATGGTGCGTATATTAAGTATTTAAAATATAAGGGTAATTTTGGAAATAAAAGTTATTTTCTTTTCCATTTCATGCTATCCAAACTAACAAAACAAAATTTTTCCATATCTTTCTTCAAAATTTTCTTTCTAGCCAAATGCACTCTATAAAGTTCACTTTCTTTTCTTTTCTTTTCACTTTCTTTCACTTTCTTTTTCACTTTCCATCTCATTTCTATCTAACCAAACATAGCCTAAGCTTATGATCAAGCCAAGCCCGGGACCAAAATTTAAAAAGTGAATTTAAAGAAAAGAATGAAATTTTTATAAGCATACGAGATTCCAAAGGCTCATGCTCACCTGAGCTTTTGACATGGCAAACAAAGCTTGGTCTAGAACACAAAAGGCAATATGACCTTTACATGCATGTTGCTTTTTGTTATTTAATTATGATAAACTTATGTTATATCTAACTTTTCCTGGTTTTATGCACGATCGATGGCGCTATTTGTTTATCACCATTTTCTGTTAAAGTAGTGACAACCACCAATGGAGAGATTAATATTTGGTTGTAAAAAAGTGGTTCACGGTCCATATTGTGATCAATCTTGTTCCGTCATCGGATTCAAATGGGAAAAAATATTGGCTATAAAATGGACATTGTGTTACTGTTATATGATAGTTTAAGTTTTTGGATAGGATAGTTTTAGGTATAAAAGAATAAAGAATTTGCTAAGCTCATGACAAGTGGTATTAGAACCGATTCCAAACTCCATATTTTATAAAAGAGAACCGTGTCTTTTCTCCTCCAAGAGTACAGTAAAGTATTAACAAAGATTCATGAAAGGTCTTAGCTTTGCTTTATTAATTATTTTAGATAAATTTCTTATCATATTATTGTTAGTACTATATTTTTCTTCCAAATTAATTTTCGGCTCACCCAGTTTCAAAATATTTGAGCTCAAAATGAAAGATTCAAAATATTTTAAGTTTCCAGTGGTCCAATTTAAATCCTACCTAGCTACCATGACTCATTAAAAAACCATGGCATAATTACTCTGTGCTGAAAGTTATATCAATCGAATTAGTGTGAGATTGAAAATAAATATGATGGTGTTATATCACCCTCAACATAAAATAATCGATAGTATTATATTTTTAAATTTTTAAAGTGGTTTTCAATATTTGAATCTTTTCTTGTGCACACCATAAAGTAGAGATTATTACATGCTAAATGACTTCTTATTATTTATACCGAAGATTTCTACACTCACTTATATACCAATTGTCTCGTGGTAAAAGATATGATCCCTTTTGAATGTTCAAAATTTTCATTTTATTCCTCTGCATTGTAACTCCTTATCTTTGTTAATAGTGAAATTTAAACATCTCCCAAATATCTAAACACAAGATGAATGGCTCTGCCCCTCCCAAATTTTTTCAATTTTTTTTTTAGCCCCGAAAAATTCATATATTAGAGATATATTTGTAAAAATTGTATATGGCCCCCTAAGTTTTAGAAAAAATTCCTTAGTTAGCCTAGAAAAATATAATTTTTACCAATAAATCTATAACAAATTGCATTGCCCTCCCTAATTTTTTTTAAAAATTCCTTTGATAACCCGGAAAAATATAAAATTTAGTAATCAATTTCCTAGCTCCACCCTTGGATGCAAGTATGAAGTATTCATCCAGTTATACATATATACAAGGACGGAGCTACATAGTAGCTAGGGGGGGGGGGGGGGGGGGGGGGGGCAACTAAATAACAAAAAACTGTTATTTTTTAAAGAAAAAAATACAATATATGTATAAAAATTATATTTGCCTCTCAAAAAATTATCAAAAAAATATGATTTTGCCCCTTTCAAGAATTTTCTACCTCCCTCCCTGTATATATATATATATATATATATAAACAATACTTAATACCACATAACAAGGTCATGTAATATCCATGTAATAGGACAACTATTTTATGGAAGTAGTTAAAAATCACATGGTCTGCAATTCCCATATGCATGCGCGGGAGAATTATGGTTGTCAGCTTGGATTGTATTCACTCTAAAAATCAATAAAAAATGTCGCTTACATAAACAAATCATTTGATTCTCTGTTTATCAACTTGAACTGGTACCAAATCTGTACGGTATTGTTTTAAAATGCGTGATAACATCAAAAGGAACAAAACAAAGTGTTGGCAAACATGGTTCACTTTGTCAAGTCTCGCTCCATTTCATTCTCTTTGGTACTCCATAATTTTGAGTTCCTCACAACAAAGGGACGTTTGGTTTGAGCTTTTGCTTCAACTTTGTTACTATTTACGAGTTTTAGAGCAAAGTGTCTTTGGTGATGTAGATGTAAAAAAGTTACATAATAATTGAATGAATCTTATTAATAATTCAGTCTCATATATATACATATTTTTGATGCCAATCTTCTCCCCATATCAAGGGATTGATTTGTATATCCTCCTATAATTATCTAAATCTCTTTATTTATGAGATTTTTATATCTTGCAGCTCACACTATTCTAGAAGAATATACAGGCTTGGCCCATCGGATCCCTTTGTGACCCAGTCTATTTGGACCACATATTCTCACTATTACACAGGCTCCTGAGGTTATGGGCCTATGATTTATTTATAGGCCCATGACCGAATATACATACATTATGAATTGGGAAATGACGGCTTATGGAATGACGTGGCATATTCATTAATTTCAGGTAGGTGGGCAAATAATCTAAATTTGAAACGAGTGGGCCATAATTCCTCAATTTTCGCCCTTGGGGACTTGAATAGCGGTGCATGACCTTTGGTCTGCGTGCTAGGCTTTTGCACGTCCTTTGAACTCCTATAAAACCCTCACCCACTCCACTTTATCATTTTCACTTGCAAAGAATTCTCTATTCATTCTTCAACAACTTCTCTCTACTCTCTCTGCGTTATTCTTTAGTTTTCTTTATTGGATTTTGCATTTCCTTGCCGGAGTTCCATCTTATCCCTTTGAAGACATTTTCTGACCCACTTTACCTTCTGTGTAAGTCCGTTGTTGCTTGCTTTCAATTTTTTATCTTCTCTTCGACCACCTCTGTCTCTTTTACGTTTCTGTAGCGAAAAATGTCTGGGAGTGATGACACCAGGTCAGTGAACACAGTTGTTATGTTTTTCGGAATAGATCTTGAGATCCTTAGTAGTAGCAGCCCTTCCTCTGTTCACTTAGAGACCCCTGCCCCCCAAACTCCTTTAACTAACCCTAATTTACCAAGTTCCTCGGTAAACCCCGAGTGGCCTGAGGAAGTAGGTTCTTCTGATGACGAGGGTCCCGTAGACCCATCTGTCCCTGCCCCCTTTGTAGTGCCCCCCTTGAAGAAGAGTTCCAGAACAGTGGTAGACGTCAAACGTCTTAAGATCGATGTCGGTGTGCCTGATGTCGTTTATCTAGCCCCGTACCCAAAGCGCTTAGATTTTTCCAAAGGCGAGGGGCTTCCACCGAAAAACATCCTTCTTTCTGTTGTCCAAGGTTGGAAGAAGATTATGGTGATAGTTAGTTGCAACTGGTTCTATCCCTTCTCTCTGACCTACCCGATCCCAAAAGTCTTCGGTCCTATTCGTCTCCCTGTCTTCCATCTTCTCCACAAGGCCACTTGCTTATGTGAGTTTTGTGACAATTATTGGGGGGAGTACATTCATAGGTTTCTTGGCTTTTAGGAAATGGAGATGACTCCAGGGCCAATAAGGGATCGGTTTAAGCTTCTGAAAACCAAAATCTAGAGCAACGTCAGATCTAATTCATTACTTTTGACTGCAAAGAATTTTGGAGATAATATCTAACTTGGGCGTTGCTGTTGACAGGATGGATATCTCATTGAAGGCACTTTCCTCTAGGCATTCTTCCACTCCCACCGGGCTTTCTCCTGTTCATGTTGTACCGATCTCCACTATGCCTCTGGCGTCCCCGGTATCTCCAGTTGATCCGAGCCCTATAGATCTTCCTCTTCCACCTCCTCGTGCCTCAAATACTAGGGCTCACACTGTTCTTGGTGGAGGGACTGCCAATAAAAGGGCCAGGACCCAGACTGTTGACGCTTCTTCCAGTGACCCTCCCCAAGGTCAAGAGGTTTCTCGATCGGCCATCCCTTGGGAGCCTAAGTTCCTGTTTTCAAGCGGATCTCCAGTTTGTGCTGATCAACTCACCATTCGCGATCCAGATGCCTTTCGAGCCATGGCTAAGGGGGTGTGGACCCTTGCTGATAGGTCTCCACAAGCTCAGATCTCTAGGACTGAGTTGTTTTAAAAAGGCTCCAAGATGACTATGGAGGTGAGCTTTTGCTTGGTATACTTAATCATTTTTCCTCAACTTTATCTATCATTTCTTCCATTATTAATCTTATGTTCCTCTTAACAGCTCCTTTATGCCATCCAGTCCTACAACCATCTCCTAGAGGTGGATTTCAAGGAGATGGATAGGCTCTAGAATGCCAACCAGTAGGCTAGTGACCATCGGATTGCTCTGGCGAAGAAGGCTGATGGCCTTCTCCAGAGCTTATCTGAGCAGAAAGTTTTGCTGGAGACTGGGGAGGCTGAGAGGAGAGCTATAACAGTAGAACTGGTTGAGTTGAAGGCTACCTATCATAAGGTTGTTGCCGAGAAGGCAGAGTCAAACAACCTTATGGTTCTAGAGCAGTTAAAAGTGGAGATATGCCATTTAAGTGGTCTAGACATGCATCATCGCTACATAGCTATCTGCGACGTCTGATCAGCTCTTGCTTGGCGGGATCGACATGAGTATGAACATATTCCACTTTCTGAAAGAGAATTCAAAGCTCCATAAGAGATGGATGTACACCTGGGGGCCGTTTTCCCTTACAAGGATCCGACTCCTTCTGAAAATGAAAATCGTTTTGCTGCGTTCTTGAAAGGAGAAGATCTCGCACCTTTAGCTCTTCAGCCACCCCTCGTACGAAGATTATAAATGATATTGGCCCTAATTTCAAGGGTCAGGGTCATAGGACTTAGCCTTTGCGGTTTTATTTATTCCCTTGTACTGTATTGCCTTTATTAAGGCTAATTTTATACTTTCTTTTTAAGTTTAATGAAAGTCTTCTGCTTCAAAGGAACATTTTGGCTGACTCTCACCTGATCCTTATCTTATTTACTCTTTATAAAAATGTTTTATACATCTTGAGATTTTGGGTATCTGGCCCCGGAGTCTCAAGCAGATCCTCTGGTTAGTTCATAACATTTTGAATTTAATACTTAGGAAATTTTATTTGTTTTCTGTGAGACTTCGGGCATCTGACCCCTAAGTCTCATTGAAATCCTTTAGTTAAATCAAAGTATTTTGAATTTAACACTTAGGAAATTTATTTGTTTTAATGTCAGACTTCGGGCATCCAACCCCTAAGTCTTATTGAGATCTTCTAGTTAAATCAAAGTATTTTCAGTTTAACACTTAGGAAATTTTATTTGCTTTAATGTGAGACTTAGGGCATCCAGCCCCTAAGTCTCATTGAGATCCTCTGGTTAAATCAAAGTATTTTGAATTTAACACTTAGGAAATTTTATTTGTTTGAATGTGAGACTTCGGGCATCTGGCCCATGAGTCTCATTGAGATCCTCTAGTTAAATCAAAGTATTTTGAATTTAACACTTAGGAAAATTTATTTATTTTAATGTGAGACTTCAGGCATCTGGCCCCTGAGTCTCATTGAGATCCTCTAGTTAAATCAAAGTATTTTGAATTTAACACTTAGGAATTTTTTTTTTTTTAAATTTTTTAGATTTACAAGGTCAGATCACACATATATATAAAGAACATAGTACTTTATTCAAAATTGAAAAGCATATAGTAGAGATGCCATACATCAGGCACATATGTTTTGTTGTAGTTAGCAGAGGTGTCATATGTTGGACATGGATGCTTTTATTCAAATATTATTACTTTTTAGATACCTATCTAAGGGTAATACCTTTTCAGGTGATAAGAGTTCTGGGAATTGGGCTCAATGTGGCCTGTCTCATTCTTCTGTACTCAGTAGGCTCCACGCCCGATGACTTCGATAATTGTGTACGACCCTTCCCATGTCTTTCATAACTTTCTAATAATTCCAATATTTTTTCTAAGCACCATATCACCGACTTGAAATTCCCTTATTCTGACCTTTTGGTTAAAACGGATTTCTCACTTGTTGTTGGTAGGCGGCTAAGCTTATGCCTGATGCCTCTCTCTTTTCTTCTAATAAATCCAGATCATGGGCCCTCTTCCCATGCTTGACTCCTCAGTGTTGGTACCCTTATCTTGGTCAGAATAACTGCTTTAGCACCATAGGCCATGGCGAATGGGGTTTCACCTGTTGGCTGTCTTGTGGTGGTTCGGTATGACCATAGTACTTCTGGAATTTTCTCCAACTAGGCTCATTTGGATTCTTCAAGATTTTTATTGAGGGTGTCAAAGATTATTCTGTTCGTCCTCTCTGCCTGCCTATTACTTTAGGGATAGCCAACAGAAGAGGTGTTCTGATTAATCCCATGCTCATTTAATAATACCTGAACCTTCTTATTATCCAAGTTGGTGTCGTTGTCCATCATTATCGTTCGGGGTAGGCCAAACCTACAGATGATGTGGCTCTAGATGAATTTAATGACATAGTTACTCTTAATGGTCGAATATGCCTCAACTTCCACCCATTTGGTAAAGTAGGCTGTAGCTAATATGACATGAATTGTGGATCTAATGGCTTATGGGAGCGGGCCTACGATATCCATTCCCCATTGGGTGAATGGATGTGGGATAATCGTTAGGTTAAGTAGCTACGGAAGTGGATGAATGACATCTCCATAGAACTGACATTCCTTACATCTTCGGGTGTAGACTTCTGCGTCTCTCAATATATAGGGCCAGAAATACCCTCGGGTAAGGACTTTGTGAGCAAACGATCTTCCTCCAAAGTGATTGCCGCAGGATCCGGCATGTATATCTTCCATGATTGCCGAGGCTTCTGAAAGTGTAAGGCACCTTAGGTATGGTCCGAAAAAGGATTTTTTGTACAGCTGGCCACTGTACAATGTGTACCTTACTGCCTTCATTCTGATCTTCCTCGCTTCTGGCTTTGATTCAGGAAAAAATCTTGTCCTCAAGTAGTCAACTATGGGATCCATCCAGTTGGGCTCCCATGAAATGATCATTACTTCCTCGGGAGGGTTAAGACTTGATCTGGTGACGAAGTCAATTGGTACCATTCACGTCATATTCTCTCCTGCAGCTGAAGCTTGGTTGGCCAGTCGATCGGCGTTTGCATTATCACCCCTTGGGATTTGCTCGAAGGTTAGTTGTTGAAACCCCTCGGCTTCCTTCATCACTAGTTCCTTATATGCTTCCATTTTTGGCTCTCGGGTTTCGTATTCATTGTTTATCTGTCTGATGATGATCTAAGAGTCACTTCTGACTTCAGTTCTCTGTACCTATAAGGTTCGGGCAAGTCGGATACCAACCAGAAGGGTTTCATACTCTGCTTCATTATTGGATACTGGGAACTCCAAACGGATATATTATTGGATCTTGGTAACATCAGGCATTAAGAGTTCAACACCTATCACTGCTTCATTGATGTTAGATGAACCATCTACGAAGGCTATCCACATACCAGGTTCTTCTTCTTTGAATTTTTTTTTAGGTTCGGCCTCTAGCAAGAAGTCAGCTACTGCCTAGCCTTTAATGGTTGTTCGGGGGACATAAGTGATTTCGTAGATCCCTAATTCAATCACCCATTTAGATATTCTTCCCGGCAGTTCGGGCTTTGCCATAATAGTTCTGATCAGGGTAGTAGTCGGTACCACGATCGGGTGTGCTTCGAAGTAATACCAAAGATGATGTTTCGTGTTGATCAGTGATAGTGCCAGTTTTTCATGTTTGGTGTAGCGTGTCTCAGCATTGGCTAAGGCTTTGGTGGTGTAGAAGATCGACATCTGACACCCCTTTCCCTTCTTGACTAGAGCGGCGCTGGTGGATGTTGTAGATACTGCTAGGTATAAGTACAAAGGTTCATCTGCTTCCAGCGTTGCCAGTATAAGGCGCTTTGTCATGTAACCCTTGAGATTCCGTAGTACCTCTGACTGATCTAGCCCCCAGACTTCTCCTTTTCCTGCTTTTATGGCCTGGAAGAATGGTCGGCATCGATCGGTTAGGCGAGAGATGAAACGGCTAAGAGCTACCACTCTTCCGGTTAGTACTTGAACTTCTTTTTGGGATTTGGGTTCCTCCATCTCGATGAGAGCTTTGATCTGTGTTGGGCTTGCTTGTATTCCTATCCGATCAACTATGTGTCCTAGGAACTGCCTGGAAGGCACACCAAATGAGCATTTGGACGGGTTGAGCTTCATCTTATACCTTTTGAGGGTGTCGAACACTTGCTACAAGTCGGCGAAGTGATATCCCCTCATCTTACTTTTGACCACCGTATCATCGATGTATGTTTCTATGGTAGACCCCAGCATGTCCTGGAATACTCTGTTAACCAACCTCTGAAAGGTTGCACCTGCATTCTTTAGTCCAAAAGAATAATTGTATAACAATAAGTACCTGACTCGGTGATGAATGTTATCTTCTCCTCGTCTGTAGGATTCATGCGTATCTGGTTATAGTCGGAGTTTGTATCGAGAAATCTTAGATGTTCGAACCCTACGGTGGCATCAACCATCTGATCAATCTTTGGCAATGTGAAACAGTCTTTCAGGCATGCCTTATTCAGATCAGTGAAGTCTACACACACCCTTCATTTCCTGTTCTTCTTCTGCACTACTACTATGTTGGCCAGCCAAAAAGGGTACTGTACCTCTTTGATGAATCCAGCTTGGAGAAGTCGATCCACCTCTTCTCCTATGATTTGGTTTCGGTGGGCTCCCATTCGTCATTGCTACTGTATGTCGGGTTTGATGTTGGGATCCACGTTGAGGGAGTGTTGGGATATTCCAAGATCAATACCTGGCATGTCCAGGAGGCTCCACATGAAAACATCAGCGTTAGATTGCAGAAGGACTTCTAGCTTGTCCTTTTCCTGATCGGTAAGGCCCGAACCGATATAGGTCGTCTTTTTGGGCTGGTCAGGGATGACAGATAGCTCCACCAATGGTTCTGCTGTTGTGGGAGACCCTGCTTCCCCATCTTGTAATTGCTATTGGTCCTCTGGAATTGCCTTGACTTTGGAAGTCTGCTATAGTTCTGGTATTTTCTTTAGTCCATTCATCGTAATTGCATAACACTCTTTCGTTACCACCTGATCCCCTTGGATGTCAATTATATCAACATCATTTGGGTCAACACATCACATGACCTAATGTAGGGTGGAAGGGACTCCGTGATCCGATGGATCCATCCCCTATCCATGAGTAAATTGTATAAGGGCTTGACGTCCACTACCACAAATATTTCCCTAAATACGCATCTTGCCGTTGTGACCGGTAGATGGAACACTCCCACTGGTTCCACCATTCTTCCATTGAAACCTGCTATCGGACTTCTTGAAGGGACTATCACTTGAGGGTCAATCTCTAATTTCTCAAAGGCCTACTTGGTGATGATATTGGCACTACTCCATGGATCAATCATCAGTCTCTTAACCAGAAATTTTAATACCATGAGGGAAATCACCAAATGGGTTGTCGTGTGGTGACTGTATCCTCCATAGGTCTACTAAAGAGAAGGTGATCTGAGCATCCTTCTTCGGGCTCCAAAACTCGCTGATTTCTCCCACTCGTCGTAGTTTCTAGGCTTGACGCATCTTGGATTTGCGGGTTTCTTCTACTTCTGACTTGTTGGGTCCTCTATGCACCATGTGGATAACCCTTACGGGTTGGGCCACCATGCCCTTAGCTAATGTAAGTGTGGGTTGGTCTGATCGGGTACCTTTTTTGGGAATGTAGTCAGCTAATTTTTCCTTTGCAATCATTGCCTCCACTTATCTTTTGAGGCTTCTGCACTTGTTGGCATGGTATTCGTACTCGCTATGGAAAGCACAATGCCTAGACATGTCCCTCTGATCCATCGGTTGTTTGATGGGAGGTGGCGTCCGGAAGATCCCCCCCTTAGTTTCTTGGTATAATTTTGCCAAAGTAACTTTTAAAGGAGTAATCTTGTCTTCGAACCTTGGTAGTTTCTCAAGTGCCTGAGAATTCGTGGTAGTGTTATTCGTACACTTTCGGTCGGGCGCCCGGTCCTTTGTTCTCGTGTCCAATGCCTTCGCCTCTACACTTGCGAAAGCTGCCCTTCCCTGGCATATGGCTAGCTCGTTTTCTATTCGGAAGTGCCCGTATGCGCTAGAGTTGAGCTCTCTGATGTCGGCTGGTGGCCTTTTGACTAAGGACTGATAGAACTTAGTCCCGGGGATGAGTGTCATCTTGAAGGCCTCAACGGTTGAATGCTGATCGCAGTTGTCAATAGAAGAAATCTCGACATTGAACCTTGAAACAAAATTTTCAGGGACTCACCCTTCTTCTGGACATAGTGAATAGGATGGAGATCATCTTCTTCTGTCTTTTATTGCCGAAATACTGAGCAATGAACATTTTGCATAGCCTGAGCTAGTTTCCTATCGATCGGGGTAGTTGCTTCCGGAACCAAAGCAGGGCGGCTTCGATCAAGCTCATTAGGAAGAATTTGCAGAGTAGAGCTTCATTTTCGTTATATATGTTCATCTTTGTGTGGACATGGTATATGTGTTCCGTCGGGTCTTTCGTGCCATCGAACTGAGTAAACTTCGGTAATCTGAACCTCTTCGGGTAAGGTACGCTAGTGATCGCCAGTGTGAACGGTGTTTGTACTGCGTCGATGGATGCTTCGAAGGCCAGGGCATTGGTGGTTTGAACCTTCAGGTCTTTGAGTACTTCTTTCTAGAACCTAATCATGATATCTTCTAGCTTTCTCATAGTCAGGGTCTTGTCAGGGTTGTGGACCTCGATCACCTGCAAGGATGATTCCGCATGGTCCTCCTGGTTGTGGTTAAAACGTGTGTGGTGACCATTCTTTTCTGATTGGTGCTCTGTAGACTGGTCCTGATGGTTGGACTGATCGCTATGCTGGCCCGCTTGAGAGTTCTGTTGACCCACATGAGGGACCGGTGTCGTGGGTGGCATCAAGGTTAGCTTCGTTACCAATTCAGCGTTCTGTCTTTTCAATTCGGAATTTCTTTCTTCCAGGGGTCGTCGGGCTTGGTTTTCGGTTTGAGAGGTTTGACCTCCTGCGGGGTGTAAGTCGGTTTGGTGTGACTAAGTGACCACCATGGATTATGCTCGCCTAATCTTAGCAGAGAGTGGGAAGATTTGAAAAAGTTTCAAGTGCGCTTCCCACAAACGACGCTAATTATGTAGATGTAGAAAAGTTACACAATAATTGAATGAATCTTTTTAATGCTTTGGTCTTATATATATACATATTTCTGATGGGCTTTGGCCCATCAAACTAGCCAATCTTCTCCCTACATCAAGGGATTGATTGGTATATCCTCCTATAATTATCTAAATATCTTTATTTATGAGATTTTTGTGTCTTGCAGCCCACACTATCTAGAAGAATATATAGGCTTGGCCCATCGAATCCCTTTGTGGCCCAGTCTATTTGGGCCACATATTCTCACTATTACAGGTGATGAATATTTTGTTTATTTTTTTTATTGATTTTGTTTATTTAACGAGAAAAAAATGCAAAAATTTCCAAAATTTCAAATTTTGGACTTTCATTTGCTTTGTTACTATAACAATGGACAATGGGTTAGGTGGAGCAATATTTTGAGACTAGACAAACATGAATAAAATAAAATAATATATATAAATAATAATGAATAAATAAAAAATTATAATCAATAATGGAAAATAAATATTATATAAATAAAATTTAATAAAATAAATAAGAAATGAAAAATATAAATAAATAAAATCTTATAAAAAGAAATATAAACATGAGTAAATAAAAAATTTTCAAAGCCTCACCCTTTGAGCTAACTTTTGGGGTGAGAGAGGCTCAAGACCACCCAACACTGGTATCCAAACTGATGGTTTGTATTGGGATGTTTTGAAAAATATTAAGAAAACACAAGGAGTATTAACCCGTAATGTAATTGATCTCAGAACTCATTGCATGGAGGATCCTCAAGATTGGAGGTGCAATGTATTGTCCCTATAAATGCCATGTAAAGTGATGATTGGCATGATGAAATTTGAGTAAAGGTGGAGATTGTTAGGAAATTATCTCAAATTTCTATTATAATTAGGTTTTCTATTTTAGAGTATATTTATATGGCAATTCCTTGGAAAATCATCACTTTCCATGGCATTCATCGGGACAATTCATTGCTCAAATTCTACCCATGATCTTCCTCATGAGGCTATATTTCTATCAATCTCATAAGCCTCAACCCAAAACTTATGTATCATTGTAAAAACCTTTGTAGTATTGTTTATTGTTGGCATGTTCTAGACAATAACAATGTTGAGTGAATTATGAGGTCGGGTAGGTTTAGGAAAATTAAAGTGGTCAAGCAAAGGCATTGACAAGTTTCATCAAATACAAAACAAGCTTAAAGTAGTGAAGATGAAGCAAGTTTGAGCGAAAAATGCATTCTGGAGGGCATAAACGATATTTTTCAGAGTAGAAACTTCGAGAAACATATCAATGGAGTCGAAGGGGTTCAAATGGAAGAAAAGTTGGGAAAAGTAGTTTCCATAAATTTTGTTACGCTTGAGCTACACTTACAGTAACTAAAAGTGGCTAGAAACACTCAAAACTACGCTTAAGTTACGCTTGTGGATTTTGGCCTACGACTAAGCTACGCTTAAGCATAGTTGGGCCTGAGCATAGGGGCCATGCATAGAGTGGCGTGAAAATTTTGCAAATACGAGTTCTGATCCGTTTCAACTTCTATCAACTTGGGTTACACTCCAATATATCCTAGCACGTGTATAAAAGACATATACACTAAGTGCCTATTTGACACATGGGTTTGGGTCCAAATATTTGGTTTTGGGGTGAAAAATGTAACCCAATCTATGTTTGGTTGGTTGGTTTTGGTTCCAAAATGTTGCTCCATGATGTACCAAATGGGCATTTTTTCACACCATCTCAATAAATGGTTTAGATGGTGTGGTTAGTATTTGCTTAAACCGAAACAATCTTGGTGTACCATTTTAAAGCCCAAACCAATCTTTGGTGTACCATTTTGAAGAAACAAATTTTTTTGGAATTATAAGCCTGTTTAAATTCGAATTTTTTTTTATATAAAATTCGAAAAAATATATAAATTTCGAAAATAATGTTTAAATTTTGAAAATAATATATAAAATTAGAAAATATATATATAACTTTCGAAACAAATACATAAAATTCCAAAACAATATATAAAATTCGAAAAAAATACAAAATTATAAAAAATATATATAAATTTTGAAACAAATATATAAAATTCCAAAAGAATATATAAAATTTGAAAACAATATATAAACAATATAATTGTTTCGAATTTTATATATTTTTTTCGAATTATATATATATTTGAAATTTATATTTTTTGAAAACAAATGTTATAAATATTTCAAAATATATATATTTTTCGGATTTTATATATATTTTCTAATTATATATATATTTCGAATTATATATATATTTAAAATTTATATTTGTTTTGAATTTTATATATATTTTTGAATTATATTTATTTTTTTGAAATTTAATATATTGTTTTTGAATTATATATATTTGAAATTTATATATTTTTTCGAATTTTATATATATTTGAAAATATATTTATATATTTTTTGAATTTTATATATATATTTGAATTATATATATATTTGAATTTATATTTTTTTGAATTTCATATATTTTTCAAATTTTATATATTATTTTTCAAATTATATATGTTTTTTCAAAATTTAATACTAAATATATTTTGAATTATATAAATATATATTTCAAAATATTTGAGGGGGTGTAAGTGGGATATGGGCTAATTTGAGGGGTGTAATTGGGATTTACTATTAAAATTTAATAAAATAAGAATGAGTATAAATTCATTTATTTATATATTTTAATTTTAAAAACATATATATTTACAAAATATTATTATAAATAAATAAAATGTGAAACCATTACAAGTTACCAAACATGGTTTGGTTTCAGAATTTCAGTCCATACCAACTCTACCAAACATGGTTTGGTTTTTCAAATTTGTTTTTTCTCACACCAAAACAATCTGCATCAAATATGGTTTCAGTTCAGAATAAAACCACACCAAACCCAACCAACCTAACTAAACCCAAAACCCAAAACCAACACCGCACCGGTTGCCAAACAGTCACTAAAGTTGGTCAGATTCACTCCAAATTACAAGAGGATTAAATAAATGAGAAATTCTAATTAAAAAAGGATACATGTTTACTTAATATATGATACCTCTCTTTATAAATAAGAGGAGTATCTATAGATTTTTGGTGTGACTTTTGTGAGATTTCTGCAATACTTTCATAGGTCAGATTCATCTGCAGAGAGAGAGAAAAAAAAACATTATTTGATCATTCTATATCAAGGGGTTCTCTAGTTTTTGGTGATTATTCAATTGTGCGCTTCTACATGTGATATCTCTATGTACAATTGGATCATCCGTTGCTGAAAAATCATCACACCACTTATTGCAACGTTTTTGCATTAATCCGTTTAGAACCGAAGCCGTCTGAGTGCAGAGATCGAAGTAGGAGGTTTCGTGGTTCATTGATCCGTTGAGAAGCGAAGCCGTCAGAGTACGGAGCGGAGCGAAAGCTTCGTGGAGCGCGAGTGATTCAAGTATGTCAAACTTCGAGTGAAGAAAGACAGATCATGAGTGATTTATATGTCTAAAACTTCATAGAGTTTGTGTACTTCTTTATTCATAGTGCATTGATACCCGAGCGTATCCGTGGTTTTTACTTCGAGCGTTTTCCAAGGTTTTCCACGTAAAAATATCTTGTATCTCTATCGCTTTATTTTCTACACTTAGATTAATTTTTGCATGATTTATCTTGTTAGAGAATTGGATTAAAATTAACTTTTCTGCAGTTAAATTTTAATTTGTCAATAAATCCATAAAAAAACCTATTCACCATTTATAAGCTATTTTCCTTAATTGCCTAGGTAATTTCAATAATTTATAGAGCTAAAAACCCAAATTCTACCCATGATCTCCCTCATGAAGCACATACTTACCAAACACCCCTTAGAGTCATGAATCTAGATTCATTTAGTTAAGGGCTTAAGTTCAAAATCTCCTACATTAAGTATTATAAAATTTTGTATAGAATCAAACCATTTGTTCACTTTTAAAATTGAATCAAATTACCTTCCATCAGGTGTTAGATTCTGTTAGCTTAGCTATAAGATTATAAAATTATCTTAGCAGTTATTGTTTGATTTGAAATTCAGACTCGAATCACAAAACTCCATCTTATTATAATAATAATAAATCATTATAACCCTATTTACTTTATTTAAATCTATGAAGCACGAATACGGACGCGGGACACGGACACGATAACATACGGACACGGCGACACGATAAATTTTAAAAAATTAGGACACGACACGGCCTCGACACGGCTATAAAAAATTATATATATATTTTTATATATACATATTATATTACACAAATATTTCATTTATCACTTAAACAATGAAAATCAAATAAACTTATTAACACAAATAAACAAATAAATTCAAATTTCAAAATTTTACTACTATTCAAGGAATCAAATGCATCTTCTCCAACATCCGTCATCTTAGTCTCTCTTTCATTATATTGTGAATTTTTTCTTGATTGAAGACAAAGATTGGAAGGTATAAATACCAAATCTTCGGCTCTTTGTAATGTTAAATTGTTCCTCTTCAAATAGTGGATAAATGAATATGTGCTATAATTCTTCTCACAAGGTGAGGATGAACAAAGATATTAAAGTATTTTCAAAGTCAAATATTAAATTAGAGGAGTTGAAGTTCCATAAGTGATCTATTAAATTATCGGCTCTATAAGATCTCTATCTTTCATTGAATCTATCGACCCACCGCGTGTCCGATACGTGGACACGTGAGTGTTCTCCGAGTGTCCACTAAGTGTCCAATTTAAAAAAAGTCAGGACACATATTTTTGGAGTGTCCGTGCGTCCGACATGGACACGTGTGTCCGACACGGGTACGACAACCCTAGAAGAAGTGTCTGTGCTTCATAGATTTAAATCAATACCCTTGTA
Source organism: Cornus suecica (assembly GCA_963922005.1). Classification (NCBI taxonomy): domain Eukaryota; kingdom Viridiplantae; phylum Streptophyta; class Magnoliopsida; order Cornales; family Cornaceae; genus Cornus; species Cornus suecica. The sequence continues at coordinate 72,120,435 of OY998244.1, read as the reverse complement.
GATTGTATGTTGTAGCTGGGCAATATATAAATGAAAATAAAATCAATTTAAGTGATATATTGGTACGGTTGATATCACATTATATGTCATATTTTTGACATCGGCCAAACAAGTTCCTTATTTTCGAAAAAAAGAAGATTTAGAAGCTAATTAATTAAAAAATATATATTTCAATGCTTAGGATTAGGGATGACAATTTGTCCCGCCCCGCCCCATCCCATTTATAGCGATTTTGGGTACCCCGTTTATACTATATGGGTGGGGATGGGGTTGGGGTTGGGGAAAAAAACCCGCACATAAACGGGACGGGGACAGTTTTAGGTGTCCCCACCCTGTCCCATTTAGACATATATATATATAGTAAATCAAATAAGTGTAACTCACTGATCCTAAACTTTATTTTTACTGTTGTCTAGATTGAAGTAAATCTAATATTGGGCAATTTTGTTTATTTTTTGTTATTTTTGGTAGAAAGGATTGTAATTTGAATGGTTGGATAATTTGGTGGTTTATTTAGTTTTTATAATGTTGAATTTCGTGTTTTTAGTATATGATTTTGTGGAGTTGTTTAATTTTAAAGTGACATATTTAAATTTTTTAACAATTAACGGGTACCCACGGGCACCCAACAGTTTTAAAAAACTCGATGAGGACGGGGACGGGGATGGGGACGGGGACGGGGTGACCTTCCACCCCGTTTAACTAATTTTGGGCGGGGATGGGGTGGAGGTTTCTTAACGGTTGAGGGGGCGGGGGAGGGTACACCCGCCCAGAACCACACCTGTTGCCATCCCTACTTATGATTATAGGATTAAGACTTGAATAGGGTTTGAAAATCATTGCGAATGCGTGCCTTCCTTCAATTGATAAGTGCTCGATGTTCTTCATCGTAAAATTATTTCTCTATATTTGAAGCCCAAATGAGAAGTCTACCAAGTGAAGAAACAAGGATAATTATTTTTTATGTAAAGCTCTAAGTATTTTAGTTTTTAAAATTAAAATATTATTTTTGGACTAGATTTTTATTTTGGAAGTCTCTCTCATTATTGGATTTTGTTGCATAAAAATTATATTACTGAAATCCTCATTTCATAAGCTTTCCATGCATATATCATTTGCATTTTTTGGATAAACGATTTATGAAATATAAATTTTAGAAGCTTTAATGCAATTTTAATGTTAAAATTAAAATTTCTAGAATAGATTCAGGGGCAAAATGAGAATAAAACAACCCAATTCACGGTGGAGTGGGGAGATTGATCAAATTGAAAAATATAGGGGGTTTGTTGATATGGTAGGAGGTATTTGATGTTTTTTAAAAACTATAGAGGGTTTTATAATAATAACCCTATTTTGGTCATGAGTCATTAAACTAAGGCATGTGATTCAGTGAAGGAACAAGTGACACTTTTCGGGATAAAACTTGTATCTTACCTTATAAGGAGAAACTTTCTCCTACCTCATGATATGGTCAAATAAAATGGGGACACGTGTATTTTTTTTTCTTATTTAAAAACTTAGAATTATTTATTTGTTTTCTCATCCAATTCTCCATCACTATTCATGCCAATTCTCAACTTCAAACTCCCAAACCATTTTGCTTCTATCTCTCTTTCAATTACAACCCGCAACCAAAGAACAAATGAAAGAAAAGGGTTTCAAAGTTTCAAACACAAATTCGAAATAATTCACAATATGAAAGACTAGGGTTTTGAACCTTCAAACACAAAATCAAAATAATCCGCAACATCAGAGTACCAATTATTGAAATACTAGGGTTTTGATATTCCAATTCTAATCAACCGTTCATTCCTTCAATTAATACGAGTTGTATTTATAAGTTGTATATATGCATATATATATATAATATATTGTATGTATTTGATTGTATGTTTGTCTATAGATATATATATATATTTTCTGTATATTTGTGTATATATATGTATATATTGAGAGAGAGAGAATGGAAAGGGTTTGGGGGTTTGGAGTTGAGAATTGGAAAAAATGACGATGGAAAATTGGATGAGAAAGAGAGAAAGTTATTTTAAGTTTTTATTTTATTTTTTTAAAAAATACTCATGTCCATATTTTATTGGGTCATATCATGGGGTAGAAAGAAGTTCATTCTTATTGGGAAGGAGGCAAGTATTATCCCATTTTTCGGGTTAAAAATCCACCTCAGTAACATGATTAATTTGACATAAATTTAAAATGTGAGTATTGAACGAGGCAGAATTATGTAAAAGTATCAAAAATATGTCATAACATCAATACATCTCAAAAAATTACGAATTCAAATATTCATCCTCTATCAGGCGATACAACAATAATATGCATTGTGTATATATATACAACAATAATATATACATATATATAATATGTATTGTGTATATTATTGTGCGTGTCGTACATTGCAAACGAGAGAAAAAAAATGGAAAATTTATTAGGGCGTACTTGGTATTCCTTTGCTTGGTCGTGTATGAGAAAGGGGTTCAATATTCAGTTTGGGGGATTGTATTCGATTTCCATTTAACATCTCCTATACAGCAGGAAGAACTTACGATGTTGGTTCCTACTTCTTTTGGTCATGTGTGGGACCTGTCTTATGTTGTGGTATTAATTAGGGATGGCAATTTGTTTCGTTCACGGGTACCCGTTCCGTCCCGCTATGTTTATAGCGGTTTTGGATGTTCCATTTCTATTGTATGAACGGGAATGGAGTTGGAGAAAAAAATTCGTGCATATACAGGGTGGGGAGAGTTTTAGGTGTCTCCGCCCGCCCCGCCCGGTTTAGATATATTAATATATATATAGTAAATAAAAAATAAATATAACCCATTAATCATAAACTCTATTTTTTCTATTGTCTAGATTGAATTGAACCTAATAGTGGACAATCTTATTTTTTGTTATTATTTTTGATAGAATATATTATAATTTGAATTGTTAAATAATTTGGTGGTTTATTTAGTTTTTATAATGTTGAATTTTGTGTTTTAAGAATGATTTTGTGGAATTGCTTAATTTTAAAGTGTCATACTGTAGGTCTATTTTTACATCAGGTCCATCCTACAAAATCAACACCGGATCAGCATATCTATTAAGCCCAAATAGAAAACAAAGCCCAAAGATATAAGCCCATTTCAGGATAAAAGCTATTAAGAAAATGACCGTTTCAATACACACAATCAAAACTAACATGGTTTTGATTATAGCAGTTTTGTAAAAACTTGTATTTAATGTAGAGATATTGTCTTTAATATGTCTTAAAACCCATTTATGAGAGTAAGACCAAGTTCATGTATAAAAGGAAGAAAAAAGAAAAGGAAGAGGACCCGAATTTGCTTCAATTCTTGCTAATTCTTGAAATATTTGTTATCTTCTTGCTATTTATCAATTTAATAGCTTTTGTTTAAATTACAAAAGTTGAGATTCGTTCGGCATCTGCGAACGGGTTTACACTTTTTGGCGCCGTCTGTGGGAATTCGATTTCTAAACAGAAGTTATTAGATCAATGGCGGGATAAACCACTACACAGTTAGGAGATACAGCTGCAATCCTTCAACGTCTGGAGGCCCTTGAAAAATAAAATCAGGAGCTAAGGCAAAGGTTGGATCAGTCTGAACATCCAGAATTGCCTGTAGCAGGACGCCGTAATGGCTCCGATGTTGAAGAGGAGGACAATTAGCATGAAGCAAGTTTAGCAGATCGAACAACAGATCATACCCGTACCCAGCCAATCGTAGATGAAGCGAATATCAATAATCGTGCAGTTTCGCTCGATATGGTGACTCGGCTTCAAAAGATCGTAGACGAACAAGTAAAAGATCTCATAACACAATCACCAGCTGGATCTAGCCATCGAAATGATAGCCAAAATGATTAAATCACCGTTCAGCCCCGAAATACAACAGGTGAGAAGGCCAGATAAATTCCGAATGCCAAAATTCATTATGTTCGATGGGACACAGGACCCAATTGAACACCTGTTTCATGTGGAGCAGATAATGACTCTCGATATGGCTGATGATGCACTAATGTGCAAGGCTTTTTCTACAAGCCTAACAGGCCCAGCTCTGTTATGGTTTAGGCAGCTACCTGACAGTTCGATCGATTCTTTCCAAACGCTGATGGAAAAGTTTCTGGCCTAGTATTTTGGTAATGGGAAGTAGAAGAGAACCATTTCTAATTTGTTCACGATGAGACAAGCGAAAGGGTAAAAATTGAAGAATTTCCTATCCAGGTTCAATTTGGAAATGGGAATGATACCCAGTTGTGATCAACCAGCAACAGTGGAAGCTTTCAAAGTAGCTATCGAACAAGGGACCAACTTTCATAGATCCTTGGTGAAGTCAACACCCCTCAACATGGGTCAGTTGAATTCACGGGCACAGGGATATCTGAGATTGGAAGAAGATGAACAAGAAAGAGGTCATCGTTTGTCATTAGTCAGTGTGGAAAGCAAATCAAAGGAAAGGATAATCAAGAAGGCAGATAATATGAGCAACCAACGATTGGCTCCGTACAGGAAACAGGAGATGAGGCCAATGTATGACATACCTGGAACTCCACTCTGAACAACCTTACCAAAATTGTACAACGAGAATAAGGCAAAGGGTATTTTTCGCCCACTATTTCCCCTGAAAACGCCACCAGAGCTGCAGGACCGTTCGAGGCACTATGCGTTCCATAATGACTTTGGCCATTTAACCAATGAGTGCAGACAATTGAGGAGGAAGGTTGAGACCTTGATAGCTAAAGGAGATTTGAAGGAGTACGTAGACAATGGAGTCAAAATTTTTGATCGGCCGAAGCCCAATAAAATTTTGGGCGGACAACCAGTAAAAATTATTGACACAATCCATGGGAAACCAGAGGAGGATGAGGAAAGCCGTTCGGTTCAACCTTCACGAATGCGCAATGCCAACAAGATCCGAAGGCTTGGGGAGGTGAATGTCATTCGAAACTACCCAATGTCTACAATATCATTTACCCAAGAGGACTTAAGACGTGTACAACTACCACATGAAGATCCACTGGTAATTTCGATCATAGTTTCAAATTGTTTAGTTAAAAGGGTGCTAGTTGATCCAAGTAGCAGCACGAACATCCTGACTAAATCAGCTTTCGAGAAGATCGGCATCAGCATGCAGTTGATCAGACCAACCGCCAGTCCACTGGCAGGCTTTGATGGAAAGAGGATTTGCCCGATCGGGATCCTGAATTTACCAGTGACAGCCGCAAAGCGAACTTTGACAGAAAATTTCATGTTAGCAGACATACAACCGTCCTACAATCTGATTATGGGAAGAGGTTGGATTCACCGAATGCAAGGAGTTCCTTCTACTCTGCATCAGGTGATGCAGTGTGTTGATCATTCAGGGAAAGGATTTGTTGATATTCAAGGCGATCAAGTGGTGGCGAAAGAATGCTATGCCATTGTCACCAAAGGTTTGAAGGGCGAAAGTTCCGAACGAAACATGTAACAATTATCGAGCCTCCGTGATCAGACTGACGATGATGAGAAGACCGCAGAGGATACCATCACAGTAGATCTGATCGACGGGAGCAAGGGAAGGACCACCCGAATTGGAAGAGGACTGAATTCTGATGAAAGAAACAACTTGATTTCTATGCTGAGATCAAATATTGATGTTTTCGCCTGGGAGCACAACGACATGCCTGGGGTCAACCCAGGAACCATGATGCACACATTAAATGTTTACTCCGACGCTCAACCCGTACGACAACGACCCAGAAGGATCGGAATCGAACGAGGAAAGTTTGTAGCTGAAGAGGTCAGCCGATTGGTAGATGCTGGTTTTATCAGAGAGGTTCATTATCCTGTGTGGTTGTCCAATGTTGTCGTTGTACAAAAGAAGAACGGGAAGTTCCGAATGTGTGTAGACTTCACCAACCTAAATAAAGCTTGTCCGAATGATAGTTTTCCTCTACCAAAGATTGATCGCATGATCGACGCGACTACAGGGTTCGAACGTCTCACCTTCCTGGATGTTTATTCAGGATACAATCAAACCCCAATGAATCCAAAGGATGAAGACAAAACAACATTCATCACCGAACGAAGGACCTATTGTTACAAGGTTATGCCGTTCGGTCTAAAAAATACAGGTGCGACTTATCATCGACTGATTGATAAGATTTTCAAGACCCAGATTGGAGATACAGTGGAGGCCTACATTGATGACATGGTTGTTAAAATCCAGCACAAGGATGATCATTTGAAGCACTTGGAGGATGTGTTCGCATCCCTGCGATCGCATAAAATGAAGTTGAACTCGGAAAAATGCACTTTTGGTGTGTCTTCCGGATAATTCTTGGGACACATAGTTAATAAAGATGGAATCAAAGCAACTCCAGCACAAGTTCAAGCATTGATTCAGATGAAGGCACCTGAATCCCCAAAAGAAATTCAGGTACTCACAGGAAGATTAGCAGCTCTGAGCCGGTTCATCTCCAAATTGTCAGATAGATGCAATTCGTTCTTCGATGTCCTGAAGTCCAAGAAAACGATTGTTTGGGGAGAGAAACAACAAGAAGCGTTCGATCAGCTGAAACTTTATATGGCGAAACCACCAATCTTGATGGCACCCAAAGATCATGAGTCCTTAATTCTGTATTTAGCAGTATCCCTGAATGCAGTCAGTTTAGCATTGGTAATAGACGATTGGAACAGACAGTACCCAATTTATTATGCGAGCAAAACATTGCTTGACGCCGAGAGAAGATATTCGAAGACAGAGAAAATCATCTTGGCATTGGTCTAGGCAAAACGAAAGCTGCGTCATTACTTTGAGTCCCATCCGATCAGAATCCCAACAACATTTCTGATCAAAGCAATTTTGTCAAAACCCGACTTCTCAAGACGAACGACAAAATGGTCAATAGAATTACGTATGTTCGATATTACTTATGAGCCCCGAACGTCTCTAAAGGGTCAAACTGTGGCGGATTTCCTCCTTGAATATGAAGCGATCGAAGATGAGGTCTATGATGTAAATCCAAGATGGATGCTTTATGTAGATGGATCAGTAAATAGCCTGGGGGCAGGTGTGGGGATCGAACTAATATCCCCAGAAGGCACCAAGTTGCAGCAATCGATCAAATTGTCCTTTGGCAGTTCAAACAATGAGGCTGAATACGAAGCCGTTTTAGCAGGGTTAAGGTTAGCAAAGGAGCTCCAGATCAAAGAATTAATTGTGTTCAGCGATTCTCAGTTAGTTGTAAATCAGATCACAGGAAGTTATAATACAAGTGAGGAAAGGATGTTGCAGTATAAAAATGCCGTTCAGGAAGAAATGCGAAACTTTCAGGTAGTCACTTTTAAACAAATTCTAAGGGCAGAAAATCATGGGGCTGATCATGTAGCAAATCAAGCATCTTCAGCGGGAGACGATATGGTCAGAATAATTCCGGTGGATGAACTATTCACCCCTTCGATCGGTAAAAAGAAGGAGGTATGCGTGATTCCATACGAGCCAAGTTGGATCGATCCAATCCTTGAATATTTATTAATCGGTGTTCTACCTGAGGATCGACGGGAGGCAAAGAAAGTAAGAGCAACTTCTACCAAGTATTCAGTGATCGATGGTTATTTATACCGCCGATCGACGAGTGGGCCCTATTTGCGATGTTTGACACCATCTGAAGCACAAGAGGTACTTAAGAAGTTGCACGATGGGACTTGTGGAAACCATGTTGGAGGTAGATCATTATCTCATAGAGCAATAACACAAGGTTATTTCTGGCCATACATGATTCGAGATGCGGATGAATACGCGAGAAGGTGTGACAAATGTCAAAGACACTCGCATATAATCCATCAACTAGCATAGCTTCTCACAGCAATGGCCTCTCCTATTCTGTTCGCACGATGGGGAATGGATGCGGTCGGACCGTTAACAAGGGCAGCTTCAAATCAAAAGCATGTGCTTTTGGCCACATATTATTTCACTAAATGGGTGGAGGCGAAGGCTTATGTAAGAATCACTCACACTCAAGTGATTGATTTTATTTTAAATCATATAATCTACAGGTTTGGAGTACCAAAGTACATAATGATGGACAACGGCACAAATTTGCACAATTAGTACGTTCAGGCGCTGTTGGACGAGTACGACATCAATCATAATTTATCATCTGTCAGCTATCCGCAAGCAAATGGACAAGCTGAGATAACGAACATAACGATTTTTGCTGGGATAAAAAGAAAATTATAGGGGATCGAGGGAAAAGGACGGTGGTTAGATGAATTACCAAGGGTCCTCTGGAGCTACCGAATGACTCCCCGCAAGCCGACCGGAATGACTCCATTCGCTATGGCGTACGAAGTCAAAGCAGTAATCCCAATTGAATTGGAAGTACCCACAACAAGAACTCATCTATTCGATCCTGAACAGAATGAAGAAATTCTAAAAATCGAAGGTAATCTCATAGATGAAAAGAGGGAAATGGCCTTAATAAGACTGACAGAATATCAACAAAGGTTGATGAGGAGTTACAACAAGAAAGTGAAACCAAGATCATTCCAAGTTGGCGATCAAGTACTAAGGGTGTTGGCTAGCAAATCAAACAAACTGGATCCCACATGGGATGGGCCGTACACAGTAACAGAAGTGATCGGCAAAGGTGCCTACAGATTAGCCGATCAAGATGGAAAACAAATCAAGCGAGTTTGGAATGCAATACACTTGAAATGGTATTTTCAGTAAAATTTATGTTGATCTTAAATGCCGTTTAACAGTTTGTATAATAAGATCCATTTCAAATCAATAAAGATATTATTCATATCATCTCATATCTCTGTTCAAACTGTCCAAAAAGCCCAAGTGAAATAACTTGGCCAAAATATATAAGCCATTTAGGCAAAAGACCATCATGAAGATGGCATCAAGTTCCTGTTTTCACAAAGACGTATAAAGATACGCATCAAAAAGGTTATGTTCAAAAGAACACATCATCCTGGTCAAAAAACATTAAGCACAACAGTGCTATCTTGTTCAAAAATCTTAAGCACAATAGTGTTATCCTGTTAAAAAAAAAAAAAAAACATTATGCACCTCAGTACCATCCTGTTCAAAAAACATATTGCACCTCAGTGCCATTTGTTCGGAAAATACCTATGCAACTCAGTACCATCTTGTTCGAAAATATTAAAGCACATCAGTGCCATTTCAAAACTTGTCCAAAAAACGCTCACCACAGGAGCATAAAAAATAATATGGTTTTACAGACCTCAGAAATTGTTCAATGATAAAAACTTCTAATCAAGAAGTAGAAAGATTAATATCATCAGTGGGTGGCTGCTGGTTCTCCGAAGGAAGTATGAAAGGCTCAGTTGACACTTCAGTTGCAGATACTGCAGTGATAGGTTCTGGTCGTTCGGCCGGTATGATCCCATGCAAAATAAATTGAGCTAAATATTTTTCATCTTGGGAAGACTCAGGCTCTTTATATGGGTGAATGACTCCGCAAGCAGCATCATGGGCGGGCGTATTATCATATGTACGGGCAGATGGATCTGATGACATTTGGTCATAACAAAATCTGAACCCATCATAGAACTTTATGCCAAAAATGTTCACATATCTCCGGTGCATGTCCATACCTCCCCTTCGGCAAATTTCTAAACCTGTTTTCAAAACAACATTGGAAGTTTCAAGGTTATGGATCTGCTTATTCAGTTCAGCATTCCGATCAGATTCCTTTTGATGGAGTTTCTTTAAGCTCTCCACCTCGAGCTCCAAGATTTTATTCTGTTTTTCAGCCAATATGGCGCATTAATCAGCTCGCAGGTATGCATCATCAATGTTCTTTCTCTTATACTCTCCCATCTCAACAGCCTTACAGAGAGCTAGGACATTAAACACAGACTGAAAAGAGAAGAAACGTTAGTAAAAAAAAAAAACTTTGGTACCTCTAGAATAGAAACAGGAACCCTAGCAAGAAGCTCATTCTGATCAACATGCTGCTGAAAGAGTTCATCCTTGGGAGGCCACATTCCACGAGCAAGAGCCATCAAGGAATCAGGATCAGACATTGCCAGCGATCGGCGATTCAGAACACTACCATCACTTTTCTTGAACTTGGGGATCCATTCGCCTTCAGGATTAAATAATGGAGGAAAACAGCAGTCTGGAATAGTGTAGCTGCTCACAGATCTGGCCTTCTTCACAAGCTTCTCATGCTTTTCAGAGTCATTTCTTTTTGCATGTTCAGAAGGGGGCCCAGCTGCAACTTTTTCTGAGCATTACCGCTATCATCGGTGTTTGTCCTCTTCAGATGCCCTTTCGTCTTCTTCGGATCTTCGGTCAGATCGGTCATTTGGCTCTTTCCTTTATCAGATGTCGAGCTGAAAGGGGGAGTAGATTTTTGTGCTGCAGCATGCTTGGAGGCTGTAACCGGAATCTCCATTATAGTAGCCTCTGAAGCGCTGACAACAATTAACATCAAATTTTGGGAAGTCAAAAGTGATTTGCTGGACAGAAGAGTTGCAAATACTTTCTCGTTCAGGTATTCAAGACGTTCGGTTGTATACAAAACACAGACATACGATCAACAAACAAACAAATACGCAGTTCAAGTAAAACAAGCGAAATTTGTAAAGTACAAAAAATACACTTGCCAGAATTTTTGAATCCACACTTTAGTTTCTTACAAATACCAAAGGTCCTTGGCAGAGGATACGGGCCGGACGCATCCACTCTCCAATTTCCCCCAATTTTCACCATCTTATCTTTCCACTCCTTCTCAGAAGAAGGATTGCCTTCACAAAGTTTCAAGGTTGAATGAGGGTGCAGATGGTACCGACCGGGGTTTTTTCTGATCTGATCGACTTTATAACAGAGCAGAAAATCACCCAAACCTAAGTTCAAACCTCGTTCGTGATTCAGAACGAGCATAACAGATAGAACCCTAAAGAAATTAGGGTTTACTTGCAAATGGGTAAGCCCTAAAGAAAAAATAATATAGTGATAGAAGGGATGTAAGGGAAATCTAAGTACGGCCAAGTGATGTGCAGAGAACAAGACTTCGCCCGGTTCAACTTCCTCATAAGTTTTGAAGTCTAAATCAGAAGAATACTCAGAAATCGAAACATCCTTTGGTATGTCAAACTCTATTCGACATCTATCAACTAAAGACAATTTACGTAATTGTTTTCAGGAAAGTTTCTGGGATTTTGGTTCAATTAAATTGGGGGAAACCTCAGAGGAAGAAATAACAGGGGCGTCATCAACAACCACCTCCAGAGAAGGGGTTCGGCTGCTATCACTACTCATGATATTTTTGATTTATGAAAGAAAGATGAAGGACGAAAGAGAAAAACTAACCTCAAGAGTTTCTTGCTGGGAATCGTCTTCAAAGGGAATAAGTCTGCTCTTGTAAATGGGGAATAAATATTGAAGGAAATGAAGGAAATAAGGGAAGTGGCAGTTACACATGGCTCTTCGAATTCCCACCCTATTTCAAAAATGAAATAGGCTTGGGAATTGGGGGCAAAGTGTAGGCCCATTTTTACATCAGGCCCATCGTACAAAATCAACATTGGATCAGCATATCTATTAAGCCCAAATAGAAAACAAAGGCCAAAGATATAAGCCCATTTCAGGATAAAAGCTATTAAGAAAATGACCGTTTCAATACACACAATCAAAACTGACATGGTTTTGATTATAGCTGTTTTGTAAAAACTTGTATTTAATGTAGAGATATTGTCTTTAATATTTCTTAAAACCCATTTATGAGGGTAAGACCAAGTTCATGTATAAAAGGAAGAAAAAAGAAAAGGAAGAGGACCCGAATTTGCTTCAATTCTTGCTGATTCTTGAAATATTTGTTATCTTCTTGTTATTTATCAATTTCATAGCTTCTGTTTAAATTACAAAAGTTGAGATTCGTTCGGCATCTGCGAACGGGTTTACACATATATATTTGAAAATTTGAACTATTGATGAGAACTCGTGGGTTTTAAAAACCCCGACGGGGACGAGATGAACTCTCATCCTGTTTAGTCGATTTTGGGCGAGGATGAGGTGGATGTTTCTTAACGGTTACGGGGCCGGGGAGGGTACACCCGCCCAGAACCGCTTATGTTGCCATCCCTAGGTATCATATACACAAGTCTGCCTATGGCCCTATTTGGTATGCGTTTGTATTTTGTGTTTTTTGTTTGGTACTATAACATTTTTTTCCAACAAAAACATGTTTGGATGACTTTGTTTGGTTTTAAACAGTAAAAAGTGACCCATTTTTCCTAACAAAAAAAGGTGGAGTGTTTTTTTATTTTATTTTTTGACTATTCACTCAAAATATAAATATATATATCACCACTGCCGCCACCGACCACCACCACCAGTGACGAATCTAGAAAATTGTTTGAGTGGGGGCATATTTAACATTTTATAAATCATGTTGGTATATAACTGAAAAACCTAGAATTTAGTGGGGGCGAATAGGTATTTTTAGCAAGGTATATTTAGAATTTCATAGATTATGTGGGTAAAATTACAAATAATAAAAAATTCAGTGGGGGTGTGAATAGATCCGTGCCTGACCACTACCACCGCTTCCGCCCACCACCACCACCACTTCCCTTTACCCCAAAATACCACATATGTATATGTATATATCTACAACAAGAGCATCTGTACCAAACATGTTTTTGTTCTAGACTCACAACACTTCACAAACACAAACATATATTTGTGTTTTTCTAAAATTCACAGCAAAAAACACCAACACATACCGAACATGGCCTATTTTTAGGGAATGGGAGTTTTTAATTCAACAAGGTCATAATGTCTTAGGTAGATGTATTATGTGTGGGCCTAATTTTCTTCACACTACTAAAAAATAATAATAATAAGTAAAATTACCTAGGCAACTAAGCAAAATAGCCCGGGGGGGTGGTGAATAGGCTCTTTATGAATTTATTGACAAATTAAAATTAATTGCGAAAAAGTCAATTTAATATGATTCTCTAACAAGATCAATAATGCAAATATTAATCTAAGTGTAGAAAATAAAACAATAGAGACACACGATAATTTTACGTGGAAAACCTTGGAAAACGTTCCGAGTAAAAATCACCGATACGTTCGGGTATCGATGCACTATGAATCAAGAGATATACATACTCTATTAAGTTTTAGACTTACAAATCCCTCTAGATCTGCCTTTTTCCACTCAACGTCTGACAACCTTGAATTACTCGCGCTCCACAAAGCTTTCGCTCCGCTCTGTACTCTAACGGCTCCGCTTCTCAACAGATCAATGAACTACAAAGCCTCTTGCTCCGATCTTCGCACTCGGACGGCTCCGTTTCTCAAACAGATCTAAACAACCACGTTGCACAAGGTGGTGTGTAGATTTTTCAGACTCTAGGTCATCCAATTGTGCATAAAGATCTTCGATGTAGAAGCACAATTGGAGAAACCCTTAACAAGAGAGAACTAGAAGATATATGATCACTCAAGAATTTTCTCTATCTATCTCTCTCTGCAGAAAAATATGAACTGTAGAAGAATTGCAAAGATTTCACCAAAAGCTTTTTCAAAATATGTAGTATACTTCGATACTTATAGACCATAGCTGAAGGAAACCCTAATGTTACCATTTTTCGTAATTTCACAACGAACCAAACAAAACCCTCAAGTCTAATGTATTTTCTCTGTATATCACGTGTATTGAGGTATAGGTTGGGGTCAATTTTTTCATTTTCAGAACTTAACCACGCCAGACCCCTACGCCTAGGGCGTAGCCATACCTATGCATGGGGCATAGGTCATAAATGCTCGGGCGTAGCCGAAGCGTCAAAACGCCACTTTCTAGTCATTTTTAGCTACTTTAAGCGTAAGTCAGACGTAGTAAAATTCATAGAAACCACTTTTGTTAAATATTGCTCCGTTAGACCCCCCTTGACTCCGTTGGAATGTTTTTTGAAGTTTCGACTCTGAAAAAATATCGTTTACGCCCTCCGGAATGCATTTTTCACTCAAACTTGCTTCTTCTCCATTTCTCTTGTATTTTTCACTTATTTTAAGTTTGATTTGAATTTAACGTAGCTTGTTGATGCATTTGCATGACCACTTCAATTTTCCTAGACCTATCCGACCTTACAAATCACTCAACATGGTTATTATTTAAAAAATGTTAATAATAAACAATACTAACAAATATTCTTACAATAAGATTTTAGTGTCAGTCGCAACCGTACTAAAAAGAGTAAAAATTATCCTTATAACCTTTAGCAACGAACCCTTACGACCTAAAGTTCCAAAATTTAAGCAATAAAAAATATTATTATATTTTAAATCTCCTACATATCAAACTTAATTGTTTGTGGTATAATGATCGACAATTTCAGTCCATTAAACTTTTTACACTATAGACACATCTTTTTTTTTTTTTTTTTTTTGTCATCTACATATAATGTGATATATATATCTAATCCCAATTTCTTCAATAAATTTGTCACATTGTAGGTGGGATTAGAATTTATTAAGTGACTGTTTTGGTAGTGATTTTTTAAGAGAGGCCTAGTATTACTACCGTTGAAAAAATAAAAATCATATTATAAAAAAAAAACTGTAAAATAAAAGTGGTGAACCTCAATTATTGTTTCTCAAGTTTTATGGACAGCTTGAAATCTTGGATTCCCAATTATTATAATTCTTATGAAGAATGAATCAATATTAATATTGTAATTGTGTTGTGAAGAAACCAACATATCTCAAGCTGGTACCCATAACCGCTTCAGGATGGTAGAGAAATAATCCCCAGGGGTCACGGCATACTGTTCCTACTTTCCTCTTCAGTTCTCTATTTAAGTAATAACTATGTATATATATATATATATATATATACGCCAATACAAATAAAAAAATGTATCCTGAGTATCAATAATTTAATGAACTGGACTTGGAGATCCTACATTTATAAAGCACATTCCCAACCGTAGGCAATACATAATAGAATGTTTGGAATTTGAGTTCAAAGTTTTGCAATACGACATGGTTTATATAAGTTTGGTGTTTTTTAATATATTACTTCGAAACAGAATTCAAGAATAGGGAGAAGCTATATAATAATTGTAACTTGTAAGAGCATCCAGAGCGCTGCTCTTTTTGGCCAATGGGAGTTTGAGTGGAGAGGAAATTGTGATGGAGTGCAGCACTCTATTTTATTTTTTTTTATAGGTAAATTGCAACACTCTATTTGGGGCGCCTTATGGAGTGTGGAGTAGCGCCTGACATTGCTCCACCTTTTATATTTTTTTATTTTTTGATAAGCCACCTTTTTTCTTTTTAGTGAACATATATTAGTTATTTATCATATATGTGTTCGTTCCAGTTTTTTCTCCCAATTTTTTTTTTTAAATTTATGTGCACTTTAATTTAATTTAAGTTATGAAAAATTTACTTTACATAATAATTTAATTTAACTTATATTTTAAAAAAAAACTCTTACTTTTTAACTTTAATATTAGAATATTCAATTAATCAATTAATAAAAATGATATTTTTTTCATGTGTGTTAAATTATTTTAATGTATTTTTATTTTTTTTGCATATTTAATTTTTATCTGTACAAAATTTAATCTTATAATTTTTTAATGACATTTAATATATTTTTTATATTAAATATTTTATTAATAATTAAATTTTTTTATAATAAAATAATATAAAGTAGAGTGAATCATACAATCCCATACCATACAATATCTAAACTCCAAATAAAACAAAGGGCCCCACACTCTAAAAGAGTGACGTGGCACTCCACTTTGTGAAAGTGGAGTGTCTAAAAATGCATTTGCATTGAAGATGCTCTAAGAGAGAGAAAAAAATATTTACTCTTTCCATCATATTAGATGTCCATTTTCAATTTTGAATTCCAATACAATATATATAATCATATACTTTTTCAAATTATTTATCTTTATTAACTTTAAAACGTAATGAGCCCCACCTGGGGTTGACCCTGAAAGTCTGAAATTACTTGGAGGCCCTAGGCGAAATTAAATTTGAGGCCCTTTTATACGTAATATTTCATGTACTTAAAAATTATAAATGTAAAAAAAATAACAAAATACATTAAAAAAAATGATATTGAAAAAATTAAAAACAACATCCATCTTGGTATTGTTGGGAGAGTGCGGCAATCACGAGACCCCTAAGTGTAGTCGCCGGATAAAAAAATTATTGTCATTGTGAGAGTGTGACAATCGTCATAGCCTTAAGTATTGTCTCTAAACGTTGTGCGAGTGCGACAAGAATCTTCTGGCCCTAATCAAAATAATGGTTTGATTTGGATTAAACTTTTGTTTCATTGGTTTAATTTTTCTTTTTCAGTCTATAACTATTGTAAGTGAATACAAAATTTTGGGGTCCTAAATTAAGAAATTGAATTAGGATTAAATACGAATTGAGCTGTTAAATCAAAATATTTTTTTGGACCTATAGGAAAACAACTATTTAAAAAATAAAATAAAATTTGAGGTCCTAAATTGTGTAATTTACATTAGGTTTTGTTTTGAATTAGGTGGAGAAAATAAATTTTTTTTAAAACTTATAGAAATATTTTAAAAAAATAAAAAAAAGAAAAAAGAAAAATAATATTGGTTGAATGTCTGGGTCGCCTTGCTCGGCTCCGAGTCCCACTAAAAACTATAACTATATTATATTATCAAAGGACAAAATTAAAAATACAAAAAAAAGTAAAACAATGTTGAATAGTCAGACTTGAACATTTATCGGGACAAAGGGAATATGGACTTGAATATCTATTGTGGGACAGAGAGAGGGAGTATATGAAATTGAGTCTTTGCTATTGGAAACTAGAAAATCATTTTCAAAGTTAAACGAAAGTCAAAATTAGTTGTTTTCCAATTTATATTTACTGAGAACAAAATCTGATGTGCTAAAAGAAATCTTCAAAAAAAGATTTAACAATATAAAACAAATCTGATTGATTTTTAATTTAATGAGTGTGCAATCTAGCAAGAAGATTTATGTCATATATAAACACACCATTTCGACCAAAATGGTTGGCGAGATGCATCCACACACTCCAAAAGCCTCTGGTCAAAGAAATTAATAACGTTGTTTTGTAAGTTTAAGATACACAATATATATATTATAAATATTATATATATTTATATGTATACAGGTCCTCTCACATTAATTATCATCAAAACCGTGTTGTGGAAAAGTTTAGCAATGACAATTATATAAAAACAAATGAAGAAAATTGTCCACCATATTTTGAAACCACAATTTATAGCTTATATATATATATATGTATATATATCATATAAGTACAGTATGTATCTGTAAGTAGTGAATTAGTGGGCACAATTATATGCCATTAGCGGTGATGGTACAGTACCACGCTACCTATTTACTTTATCTCTCCTTACTTAGCATTTCTTTTCGAAGCTTGACATTAAAAAGGACAATGCAATTAGGTATCAAAAGCAAAAGAATTAATAGTGGTTATATTAAAAAAATGGTAATAACTATAATATTAACGAAGTGCATTGTATAAACTAGAGACCTAGGGACATGTATCCCATTCCTTGTGTCTTATTAATTTCCATGTCCCAATGCAGTGTTTCTTTGCTCTTCCCTATTCCAGGTAATAGTTGCCATGGTTGAGACCTCCCAACACTGACAATAGTAGACACAAACACAGACACAGGTTTGAAGATATTAAGGTTTGCTTATTTATTTATTTTTTAAAATCCATTTAAATATGTTTTTTTTTAATAGACCATATACACTACTATATATAAGTTAAGAAACAGCCTCAGATTTCATTATTATTAATTTTCTTGTATTTTCTTCTGTTTTCCAGTTGTTCAATCTCATCCTCATTCAACATCCCGTCTTTGGTTTTAGTGCCCTCTCTGAGTGTGTGTTTTTCTTAGGCCCGTGTGTGTGTGTGTGTGTGAGTGAGTGAGTGAGTGAGTGAGTGCGTGCGAGACATACATGTGCAAAATGAATGAATCACGAGGAGTTGCTGACAACAATGAACACATCATATCATCAAATGGTGAAACATACAATGAAGAAAGAAAGAGAACAAGAGAATACAATTTCATTGCAGGGCTTCTCCAATGGGTGCCGGTAAAGGAGGTATCTCTCTCTCCACATTTTTTGCTTTCAAGTTTCATAAATGAATATGTGTGATTTTCTTAAGCTAAAATGAGTTGATTATATTATATATATGGCATAAGAAATGAATAGAAATGGTAGAATAAAATGTTATACTTAAATGCATGCTCATATACAGTGTAATTCCATATCATCATCCCTCTTTGTTTATATAAGACATACAGCTCTATAGGGTTAATTTTCCTTTTATCCAAACTAATTGTTTTAATTGATTAATGATGTGATGGTTAATTAGCGATTTAGAGGCCCATTTTGTGTGAGAATCATGTTTTGGAAGTTCGCGTATACTATTGCTTTTTTTTTTTTTAACTAATAAAATAGAGTGTTATTATTAGCCCAAATTCAAGAGAGATCATGAGTCTATTTAATCTTATATAATAAATTTTCCGTATATAGAGTACATTTTTCTATTTATTTTCTTTTTATGCTAAAACAGTGATGGCCTTTTACTTTTTATAAGCCACAGTACATACCATCTATTTCATAAAATAACCTAGATGCCCATACAAAGTACTCCGCATAACGTGTAACAATTGCGTGTGAGTGTGTGCTATTACTATAAAGAGAAATAAAAGATAAAAAAAAATGGTACGACTCACATATGGAGTTGGGGTGGTGGGTTACACTTTTAGAAACTTAGGAAAAGTGATCACTTTGTTTTTTCTTATTTAATTCAAGCGATATGTTTGGTGAAACTATATATATATATATATATATAATTATGTTGTCCGGGTCAACTTACGCGCATTAATTTATGAAATTTGTGTAAGACGACACCTCCACACAAGTAGGATAAGACTTGCAATATGTCCACGATCCCGACCCTAACGAATTACTTTCACCTAATAGGAATCAAACATGAAACTTCATGTTTCTTGAGATACCAAATCTCAAGTCTTTTCCAACTAAGTCAACCCATTCAGATTAACCTATATATATTACCGGCATAAAAAATAAATAAAAAAAATTGCGCACAACTGAGGAACTCACATGGTGTGATAATTAATTACTGTAACTAATCCACGATTCACGATACAGAGACTATGATTGACGCCTATTTTTTTTTCTTGAATGAAATATATTCAGGACTGCACTCATTTTGAACCTTCACCAGTTCACCTTAACTTTACATGGGAGGTTCAAATTAACCAATGTAATTTAGTTAACAGATAAGACATGAGCTGCTTATGTATGAGTAACGTCATCGCCTACACGTGGGGTATATATATAAATTTATATATATATATATATATATATGTATATATATATATATATATATATATATGCATATATATATATATATATATATATATGCATATAGATGAAAGACGGATCAGTGTGGTGGTCAAGTAGATTAATTTGTTCTGTTTCTTATTTAATCTATTTCAACCTAGAAATTACCTTAGTAGCTAACCAAAACATTCTAAGCCTTTTTTTAATACATTTTTATTGTTATTTTTATTCTTTTTTACTCTACCCAAAAAAACTTAGTCATTTTTTTGTGAAGGAAAAAAAAAAATCCTCTAATGTACATTACATCAATTGGGCCCTTCCTGAGAGTCTCACTAATATTACCTGAAAAATACTTACTTTGTCCTGACTCATGATAATTGATTCAAATATTTATTTTATCAAGGGTTTTGTCTTAGTTTAAAGTCTCTAATGACATTAATTGTGCATAATCCAATTTATTATCATATAGATTCATGACAAGATTTAGTGTGAATTTCTGATCTGAACTCGATCTCTCCCTTACTCGAGAGACAATAATAATAATAGATGATTTAAATATTTATATCATATATTTTAATTATTTAACATTTTGAAATAAATAATTTTTAAAATTATACAACAGTAGATAAGCTCCTCAATTCAAAAGTTACTGATACTCTAATAACTAATTAAGCCACACATGAAATAGGTGTGGCTAATTTGTCAAAGTCACTGTTCACAGAATTATTGTTAACATGCTTTTATAATTTTATAGTAGTAGAATTTTGAAGTTTGCATGGACCACTTTGTTTTGGTTGCAAAAAGCTTCTCAAATGTTTCTTATTCACAAAATTATGTTGCTGAACGTTTTAAATATTAGTTGTTTCCTATATATATATATATATATATATTCAAATTAACAAATGATCAGGCCCATCATATAATATATTGACATGCTGTGATTCTTGACACCATAAATTTTCAGTGGGGTTAGTTGAGGAATCTCACAACACTAATCAGTTGGGTCTCTTGGTCCCCAAAGAACCTACCTTCAAAGTTCATAACCAGGACCACCAACAATTTTCTCACTTTGTCATTAGGTTTTTTTGAATGGTAGTCATTAGGATTTTTTGGTGGTAAATTAACAAATATGAATAATTTAAGAAGCACAGGCAGAGACACGAAATACGAGCTTACTACAACATCTCTAAAAAAAATTAAAAATAGAATATGTACGATATAACATGAATACATCATAAATAATAACTCAAAATTCTATTATATATAAATAAATTATATTTTTTTATATATAAACATAACTGAAAGGTGACGCCGGACAGAATAGAGATTATTCTGTAGGCTAGCGCAACGGGTAATTTGCAAGAAAGAAAAGGGAGAAATTCGACCCAAAATTCAGAGAACACTCTGGAATTTTATATAATTATGTATAATCAAGAATGCCTAAAAACAACCCACAAGCCGGGTATAAATAGCTGAAAATCGACCCCTAATGGGTTTTTGCCAAAAATAGCAAAACCCTAAAAGTCCTACCAAAACAAAACATGGAAAAAAATAAAAAGATTGCCAAAAATCTGGCCCAAATCGGGTTCAGAATCATCTCCTAATTGACAAATAAAAAATTACCATAAGTAGCAAAAAATAACTAAAAATAAAGAATCGAAAAGGAAAACAGCGGATTTGGGGCTCGAAACGATGTGCACCGAGCGTAGCTGGGTGGCCACGACGTCCGCGCCGAGATTAGCTTTCCGAATTGGGGTCACGGGCGCGAATCCGACCCTCGTAGCTCCAGTTATGGCCAAAAAACCGACACGTGCACGGAAACTGCCCCAATTAGGCTGGATTACGATTTCTTGCCATTCTTGCGCTGATCCTCCCGCTCCAGGTAATCCAGCGCCATTAATGAGCAATCTGACAGCTCGGCATCGTCTGACTCGGATCCCCCTGCATCAGTAGGACTAATTTAAAGTATTTAAATTTAATTTTTTTATAAAATTTTATTTATTAGTAAATGAGTTTAAAATATATATTCAAATTTTATTTATTTATATTTTTTAAAGATCAAATTATGGAAATTATCCTATCGTATCCTGAAAGTATTTAGCATATTTTTTTTATGTCTAACCTGGAAATAAAAATATTTAAATTTAATATTTTGACAGCACAAATTCTAAAGAACTTCATACCATGCAGATCAGAGAAGAGTTGGTATCATTTGGGAAGATTACATGCCCTATATTAATGACAACCCTATTCATGCATTCAAAGGTCGTCATTTCCATGCTCTTCTTGGGACGTATGGGGAAGATTGACATGGCTGGAGGCTCTCTCGCAATGGCATTTGCAAACGTTACCGGTTTCTCAGTCCTCAAGGGCCTATCAATGGGAATGGATCCCATTTGTCTACAAGCCTTTGGCGCCAAAAGATGGTCACTTCTCAGCCAAACCTACCTCAAAACTTTCCTCCTCCTCTTATTTGCATCAATTCCCATCTCCATCTTGTGGCTCAACATCGAATCGATCTTCCTACACTTGGGTCAAGACCGCGCTATCACCAAAGTAGCGGGAAATTATTTAGTCTTTGCCATTCCTGAACTGATAGGCCAGTCTCACCTCAATCCATTGAGGACATTTTTGAGGTCACAAAGCATCAACTCACCAAGCACAATGGTTGCAACTTGTGCCACTATTCTCCACCTTCCCATCAATTATTTTCTTGCGACTTATCTCAATTTAGGTGTGAAGGGCATTGCTTTGGCCTCTTTTTGTTTCATACTTAACATGAATATCGGCTTGTTAGCCTATCTTGTGCTGTCGAAAGCGCCACTGAGACCCTGGAATGGGGTCACAATTGTGTCCACTTTTCAAGGTTGGATGCCATTGTTAAGCCTAGCATTGCCTAGTGCGTGCTCTGTGTGTTTGGAGTGGTGGTGGTACGAGATTGTGTTGTTTTTAAGTGGCTTATTGAGCAATCCCCAGACGACGGTGGCTGCATCTGGCATCATGATCCAAACAACAGGAGTAATGTACGCGTTCCCATTCGCCCTGAGTTCGAGTGTTACACAACGCGTTGGCCACGAGTTAGGGGCTTGTGAGCCCCTTCGCGCCCAATTTGCATCCATGGTTGGGCTCGCCATTGCACTTGTGTATGGACTCGCAGCATTTGGAATGACCATTGCTGTGAGGTCTGTTTGGGGGAAATTGTACACCAACGACCCGCAGATTCTTGAATTGGTGTCGATGGCACTACCGATCATAGGGCTAGCTGAGCTCGGGAATGCGCCTCAGACAGCTGCTTGTGGTGCACTCACAGCGTCCGCGAGGCCTAAAGTTGGCGTTCGCGTAAATATGGCTGCTTTTTACTTCATTGGGCTTCCAGTTACTGTTTTATTGGCGTTTAAGTTCGAGATAGGTTACCGGGGACTATGGTGGGGACTTGTGGCTGCACAGGGTGCATGTTCATCAATGATGGTGTATACGTTGATTCAAACCGATTGGCGGTACCAAGTTAAGAGGGCAGAGGAGCTGACTCTGGCTGCTGAAGACAAGGATGATGTAGAAATGAACCTAGTACCTTGATCTCGGAATGTCTGATTATTATTATACATATTGCCTACCAAAGATCACTGAAATTTCTCATACTCTTTATTTTCTTCTAAAACTCGTACATGAAATTAAATAAAGTTATATGAAGTATACTTAATTATGGGACCTACACGTCTTAATTTTTAAAAAAAATATATATTAGAGTTATTTTGGGTATTATAAAAATATCACTTAATATCTTTTCTTTTCAAATCTTTTCATTTTTAAAAAAAATAACAAATAAGAGATTTAATTGGAGAGATATTCTGTCACAAACTAAATATGAAAAACTTTGTCCTTTCTTTTCTTCCTCATCCTTTGTAATAGTCAAAAAAGTACATGGCCCAACAAGGATGGGCCACAGGACTGATGGGCCGTAGAAATAATGGGCCCATAGAATTCTCTAGAAGATGAGTGATCCATAAGTCAGGGAGTTGTCATACTTATGGAAAAGGGAGTCCAAAAAAGAAAAGAGTTTATCAAATCCCATGATTTAAGGGATTGATAAACTTGGATAAATGGGCTTAACCCATTTACCAAATTGTGTATAAATACATGGCCAAAGACTGAATAAAGAATTCAGTTTTTTAACCCAATTATTATTGTGTATTTTTCTACATCTACACAATTGGCGCCGTCTGTGGGAAAGACTTTTATTGAAATCTTTCTTTTCAATAGCTTCCCATTCTCTACTAAGAGCTTAGATTTACACCATCCATGGTGGTTATCACTCGTTCGCAGCAATCCGAGTTACCTCCGAATGGAGGCCAACCTTCACAAACAGAAGATCCGACCAGGCGAGCCTTGGAGGACAGAACCACCGAACTGGAGAGGCAGAACGCCGAGTTAGTGGCCAAGCTGGCCCCGTTATAAAACCCTCGAGAAACCCCGAATGGCAAGCAAACCAACCAGCAGAAGCGGTCCGCAGGCCACCAGTCAGAAAGGAACAACCACCACGCAAAGTCCAACAACGATCGGGAGGAACACGCAGAAACATCCCTGCAAGTGCTCGGGATGCACAATCCCGAGGAGACTCTGAACATGAAAAAGTTGGAGGAGATTATGATCAGATTCCAAAGGGAGGTGCTTAAGGATCTGAAGATTCATACCCCAAACGATCTGGCCTCCGAGGCATCCATCGACGCCGTGCAGACTCCGTTCACCCTAACGATCACCAGCATGCTGTTCGATGGCACAAAGGAACCGACGGAACACATCTACCACTTCCATACAAAAATAAATGTCTACATGGAGAACGAAGCCCTGCTCTGCAAAGTATTTCCCACCAGCTTGACCGAAGCAGCCCTGCTATAGTTCAGGAAGCAACCACCCCGATCAATTGGAAGTTGGCTCAAACTCTGTGAGTTGTTCATTGCCCAATACTTCGGTAATAAAAGACAAAGAAAGACCATCTCCAATCTATTCACCATGATCCAAGAAAAAGGTGAATCCCTGAAAAGCTTTGTCTCGCGATTCAATGTGGAGATCAACACTCAGCCGTTGAGGCTTTCAGAATGGCCTTGATCCCTGGAACCAAGTTCCATCAGTCTTTGGTCAAAAGGCCACCTGCAAACATCGAGGAACTCAATTCCAGGGCACAAGTGCACCTCCAGATAGAAGAGGAACTGACCATATGATAAAAAAAGATAGCCTTTGCAAACGTAGAGGCAAGAGCATCCGAACCAAAAGTTAAGGATCGGGCAACCGATCGGAAGTGGCCAGGCGCTCCTCCTGCACCTTCCCCAGTCCTAGAGAAACGTCAGAGATTCGAGGACAAGATTACTCCATTAAAGGTTACCCTGGCCAAACTGTATCAGGAAACTAAGGGTAAAGGAATCTTCCGGTCACCACCACCCATCAGACAACCAATGGACCAAAGAGACATGTCAAGACATTGTGACTTCCATGGCGTGTACGGACACCACGCCAACGAGTGTAGAAGCCTTAGAAGACAAGTATAAACCATGATAGTGAAAGGGGAATTGACGGAGTATGTTGCCAAAGAGGGCACCTGACCAGATCAAACGTCACACACGCTCACCAAGGGAGCAGTGGGACAACCCATAAGAGTCATTCACATAGTTCATGGTGGCCCAAGTCAGTCAGAAGTGGATAGATCCCAGATGCGTCAAGACCATAAACTGTGAAAGGTTAGGGAAATCAGCGAGTTCCGAAGCTCGAAAGAGGATGCCCGTATAACTTTTTCTTTTGCAGACATGCGGAAAATTCAATCACCACATGAAGACCCTTTGGTTATCTCCCTCATGGTCTCAAACTGCCTGATCAAGAGGGTAATGATTGACCCAGGAAGCAGCACCAACATTATCACCAAGTGAGCCTTTGAGAAGTTAGAGATCAACCCTCAGGAGATAGTCCCTTCCAGAAGCCCGATAGTTGGATTTGATGGCAAAAGAGTGGAACCAATGGGAGAAATCTAACTGCTAGTAACAGCAGCAAGGCGCACGCTTAGAGAAATTTTTGTGGTGGTGGATGTCAAACCCTCATATAATCTCCTTATGGGTAGGGGTTGGATCCATCGGATGCACGGAGTTTCTTCAACCATGCATCAAGTCATGCAGTGTATCGATCCAAACGGAATTGATGTGATTGACATGAGGGGAAATCAAGTAGCAGCCAAGGAATGTTACGCTGTCACCATGGAAGGTCTGAGGAAAAGGACAAAACCGAAACGAGAATCACAATCCAAGGCAGTACCCAATGATCAATAGCAATTACAGGAAGAGGGTGCGAGGTCATCAATAGCAGTTGAACCTTTGCTAGAAGTTCAGATCTACCCCGATCACCCTGAAAGGTTGACTTATATTGGTTCTAGCCTCAATGCACAAGAAAAGGAATAAATGGAGGCCCTCCTACATTCTAATGTTGACGTATTTTCCTGGGGCCATATGAATATGACCGGCATCGATTCGTCAATAGCCCAGCATTCCCTCAACGTGGATCCCGGCATAAAACCCGTCAGACAGAAACAAAGGCGAATGGGGGCTCACCGAAACCAGATCATAGCTGAAGAGGTTGATTGACTTCTCCAAGCAGGATTCATTAAGGAGGTATAGTATCCTTCCTGGCTGGCGAACATTGTTGTCGTTCAGAAGAAGAACGGGAAATGGAGGGTGTGCGTGGACTTCACCGACCTGAATAGAGCATGCCCGAAGGATTGTTTCCCCTTACCAAAGATCGATCAGATGGTAGATGCCACCGCATGATTCGAGCGCTTGAGTTTTTTGGATGCATACTCTGGGTATAACCAGGTACGAATGAACCCAGATGACGAGGAAAAGACCGCATTCATCACTGAATCAGGTACATATTGTTACACAGTTATGCTTTTCAGACTAAAAAATGCAGATGCAACCTTTCAGAGGTTGGTCAACAAGGTTTTCTAGGGCATGATGGGATTTACCATAGAAGCCTACATTGATGACACAGTGGTCAAAAGCAAGGCGAAAAGTGGTCACCTGACCGATCTGCAACAGGTATTCGACACCCTCAGAAAGTACAAGATGAAGCTCAACCCATCCAAATGTTCTTTCGGAGTATCCTCGGGCCAATTCTTGGTACACATAGTTGATCGGACGGGAATACAAGCTAGCCCAGTATAGGTTAAAGCTCTTATGGAGTCAGCAGAGCCAAGGTCCCGGAAGAAGATCCAACTACTAATCGGAAGAGTAACAGCCCTCAGCCATTTTATCTCTCGCTTAACTGATCGGTGCCGACCATTCTTTCAAGCTATAAAGGTGGCAAAAGGAGAGGTCTGGGGGCTGAAGCAATCAGACGCCCTGAAAAAAATCAAAAGCTACATGGCAAAGCCTCCTTTACTGGCAACCCCAGAAGCAGACGAGTCGTTACACTTATATCTAGCCGTATCTGCATCATCTACTAGCGCCGCTCTGGTCAATGAGGGTAAGGGGTACCAAATACCAGTCTTCTACACCAGCAAAGCCCTTGCTGATGCATAAACCCGTTATTCGAAGCAAGAGAAGCTAGTATTATCACTGATCAATGAAAAGCGACGTCTTCGGCATTATTTTGAAGCACATCCGATCGTTATGCCAACTGCAACCTCGATCAGATCCATAATGGCGAAACCGGAGTTATCAGGGAGAGTATCTAAATGAGCAATAGAACTCGGGATTTTTTATATAACCTATGTCCCCCGAACTGCCATCAAACGACAAACAGTAGCTGACTTTCTATTGGAAACAAAAACTACAGACTCTTTAGAAGAAAATGAACCTGGCTTATGGGTTATGTTCGTAGACGGATCATCAAATGTCAACGGAGCAGGGATCGGTTTAGAGCTTGTAACACCAGATGGCACTAAAATTCAGCAGTCCGTTCGATTGGAGTTTCCTGCCTTCAACAACGAAGTCGAGTATGAGGCCCTTCTAGCAGGGATTCGATTGGCCCGAAGCCTTCAAGTACAGAAAGCAGAGATACAAATTGATTCCCAATTGGTCGTACGGCAGTTAAATGGGGAGTATGAAACCCGAGAGCCTAAAATGGAAGCATACAGGAATTTGGTACTAAAAGAGGTCGAGGAATTCCAACAGTTAACCTTTGAACAAATCCCCAGAGGGGATAATATCATGGTAAATCGTTTGGCTAACCAAGCCTCCGCAGTAGGGGAAAGTATGACTCGAATAACACCAGTGGACTTCATCGTCCGATCAAGCTTGGAGCCCTCTGAAGACGTGATGGTCATTCCTTGGGAGCCAAGCTGGATGGACCCCATAACAGACTATTTAAAGACCGGTGCATTACCTGAGTCAAAACCAGAGGCCAGGAAGATAAGAATGAAAGCCGCCAGATATGCTCTATACAATGGCCAACTATACCGTAAGTCTTTCTCCGGGACATATTTGAGATGTCTCACGCCTTCCGAAGCTTCTGCGGTCATAGAAAAAATTCATGCAAGATCATGTGTCAATCATTCCGGAGGGAGGTCTTTAGCCCATAAAGTTCTCACCCAGGGATACTTCTGGCCTTATCTGTTAAGGGACACCGAGGTCTACACCCGATACTGCAAAAAGTGCCAATTTCATAGAGATGCCATTCATCCACCTCCGGAATTACTGAACCCAACAATTATCCCTCACCCCTTTGCCCGATGGGGTATGGATATTGTGGGTCATCTCCCGCAAGCTATACAATCTACTACACATGTTCTTCTGGCTACGGATTACTTTACCAAGTGGGTGGAAGCCGAGGCATACTCCACTATTAAAAGTAGTCATGTTATAAAATTCATCTAGAGCTACATCATTTGTAGATTCGGTCTACCCCAAACTATAATGATGGATAATGGCACCAATTTGGATAACCAGAAAGTTCAAGCATTCCTGGCAAAACATGGGAACAATCAGAACACTTCTTCCGTTGGCTATCTGCAGGGAAATGGACAGGCTGAAAGGACCAATAGGACAATTTTCGATACACTCAGGAAAAAGCTTGAAGAGGCAAAAGGAGCCTGGTTAGAGAAATTGCTTGAGGTCTTATGGTCCTATTGGACTACTCCAAGACAACCAACAGGAGAGACCCCTTTCGTCATGGCCTATGGTGCCGAAGCCATTATCCCGACCGAATTGAGAGTACCTACTTTAAGAAGTCAAGCCTGGGAGGAAGGTCCAAACAATCAGCACCTAGGCCATGATTTGGACCTATTGGAGGAAAGCAGAGAAATTGCCCAGATAAGGCTGGCTACCTATCAACAAGAAATTAGGGCACGGTTTAATCAGAAAGTCAAAAGAAGAGAGTTTGAGGTGGGTGATATGGTACTCAGAAGAAAGATTGGGATTATTGGCAAGTTACGAGAGACATAGGAAGGACCTTATACAATAATTGAGGTCATCGGACTAGGTGCTTATCGGGTACGGAAGAACGAGATATGCCGCATCGAGCCTAACTCTCAGAACGCTTATCGGCTGAAGAGGTATTACCCTTAGGTGGTTTCTTTTTCTTGTTAAAACAATAAAATAAAATTGTGTCTCGCATATGACACCTTTTTACTGATTATATTAAAGCAATTGTGCCCGATGTTCGGCACCTCTGCTTCATAATTCTCAAGTTCTTTTCAATAAAGATACATTCTATTTATACTCCTATTTTATGAGAAGGCTTTATGTTTAAAATTTTCCTAAGTGTTGAGTTCAAACCTAATTTGAACCAACCAGAGGGCAAAAACAAGCCTCAGGGGGCATATACCCGAAGGCTCCATGTTTAATTGAAATATTCCTAAGTGTTGAGTTCAAACCTGATTTAAATCAACCAGAGGGCAAAAATAAGCCTCAGGGGCCATATGCCCGAAGGCTCCATGTTTAATTGAAATATTCCTAAGTGTTGAGTTCAAACCTGATTTGAACCAACCAGAGGGCAAAAACAAGTCTCAGGAACCATATGCTCGAAGGTTTCATGTTTAATTGAAATGTTTCTAAGTGTTGAGTTCAAACCTGATTTTAACCAACCAAAGGGCAAAAATAAGTCTCAGGGGCCAGATGCCCGAAGACTAAATATTATAACAGAAAATTTTACTAAAACAACAAGAAAAAAAATAAACACTGAGCTGGGGAAGTTCTTTTTTCATTAAAAAAGAGAGAAATTACAAAAACACCCTTCTAAAAAGGGTAAGTACAGAGACTTAAAATCTTACTCTACTCAGGGGGAAGATAGTCTTCTCCCTTCAAGATAGTAGCAAACAGCTTCTCATTTTCAGAAGTCGGTAGGTCCTTGTAAGGAAGAGACACTCCCATGAAAGCATCAAACTCCTCAGCAGTCTTGAACTCCCGATCTGCCAAGGGGATGTGTTCCATTTCATGCCTATCTCGCCACGCTCTGACCAATCGAACATCGCAGATGGCGACGTACCGGCTGTGCATGTCCAGACCACCCAAATGGCATACCTTTATTTTGGACCGCTCGAGAGCCAGAAGATTATCTGACTCCGCCTTTTCGGCAGCCATCTTTTGGTATGCTGCCTTCACCTCTGCAAGTTCAGCAGCTAAAGCCATCTTTTCGGTAGGTAAAGCCCTCTTTTCAGCCTCTCTGGTCTCTAGAAGGCTCTTATGCTCAGATACGCTCTGACGAAGATCATCCGCCTATTTGACCAAAGCAACCCGATGCTCGTTATTTTGCTAGAGTTGGGCCTGCATCTTGGCCATTTCCCGGACATCAGACTCCACGACATTGTTGTAGCCCTGGATACCATAAAGAAGCTACACAGAAAGAGGAAAAAGGGTATGTTAGTACATAATGAAGTGAAGATAATGAACCAAGGTACAAAAGAAAAATGAATTACCAACCTCCATGACCATTGTGGAGCTCTTTTTCAGAAGCTCAGTCCTGGAGATTTTCGACTGAGTAGCCCTATTGGCCGGAGTCCAAATCCCCTTCGCCATAACCCGTAGAGCTTCTAGCTGACAGATGGTGAGATGATCGGCACAGACCGGAGTCCCATCGGGTAGGAGAAACTTTAGCTCCCAGGGAATAGAAATACGAGGGGCATCCTGAGCCTGAGGAGTTTCGCTCATCGAGGCATCAGTAGCTTGGGTCTTAGGTCTTTTATTGGCCGTTCCACCACCTGTACCAAATCGGATCCTCGTGATTGGAGGATTTACAGGAGGAGGCTGAGGTGGATCTACTGGACTTTGTGCGAGCGGAGGTACTGGAGGCGCCAGGGGTGCCGTCGAGAGCGGTACAACTTCAACCAGGTTGACCCCTTCAAGAACCTGAGTGCATCTGGCAGAAAGGGGTTTGACGGGCAAATCCATCGTGTCAATAGCAGCACCCAAGTTAGAAATCATCTCCAGATTGGCCTGAGTCAGAAGGGTAGTGGCAGATCGGACATTGCTCTAGATCTTGGCCTTCAGAAGGGTTATCTGTTCTTTTATGAGGGACAAGGGAATTTCTCTATCCTCATAACCTAGAAATCTATATGCGTATTCCCCCCGATGTAAATCACAGAACTCATAAAAATAAGAAGCCTTATGGAGGAGACGGTAGAGAGACAAACGAATGGCACCGAAGGTGTGTGGGATCGGGAATTTCAGAGAGAACGGGTAAAACCAATTGCCGCTAACAACTACCATTCTCTCTTTCCACCCTTTATCGGACTTTTCTATACCAGAACATATACCCCGACCCTGGAAGGGAAAGATGTTGTATCTACCCTTACTTTCTCTGGCATTTTGGAAAAAATAACAAAGAAGCAAGTTGGCTAAACCTAGGTTAAGGTCCAGATCCCTATTGTATAATAGGAGCATGAATAGAATCCCAAGGCTGTTCGGGTTGAGTTGAAGGGGGTGGAAACCTAACATAAAAAACACATAATGGATGAAAGGGTGAAGAGGAAATCGTAAAACTTTAAGGTGAACCACCGATAGCAGAATACTACCTGGTTGAAGTCCCTCACTCTTAGAGAAATCTAAATAGCCTGGGTAAGGGGCCATATCAACATCACCGGATACACGGGTCTCTGCCCGAAGATATTTTACGTCCACCTCAGGCCGGGTTTTCTTAAGAGGGGCAACTATGAAGAGCTCAGAAGGCTTGGGGTCCACAGATTCATCATTATCGTGAGAACCCCTTAAAGCAGGTGTTCCTGGATTCATTGACAAACCCGGAAGGTCGGCATTTTGGGGAATTGTTTTTGGGACAGGGGCCTTTTGACAGGTAGAAGGAGGGCTATCACTACTGATAGGATCGGTGTCAGTTGCAGAGGAGAGAACGACCTCCTCTACTAACCTGGTATCATCGTTGTCGGACATAGTTCCAGAAAGGTAGAAGAGACAGATGGGGGGCAGAAATGAAAATTAAAAAGAGGGGAGTATTATCCGACTTACTCAGCTGATAATGAAGAGGCATGAAGAGCTTCGGGTAGGAGCATACGTCTGTTCTGATGAAGGTTCTCAAGGCCGGCAGGAAAGATTGCAGGAATCAGAGAAAAAAAGGCAGAGAACGAAAATTGAGAAAGTGAGGAATGAAGAAATGAAATGATTTAGAGCGGGTTTTATAGAAGGAAAAGAGCATGCCAAAGGACTACACAAAGCCCGAAGGTCGCACAAAGCACGAAGAGCCGTCATGGTGCGAGAAATAAGGATGTTGTGGCCACATGTTTTGAAATGCACTTAAATGCCCAATAAATGCTTGCCACTTCACCACCATCATTTCCCATAAAAGTATCAATATATGTATATATGTGCATGTATAGATTCGGTCATGGTCTATGAATTGGCCCATGAGCCCATAACCTCAGGGGTCTGTGTAATAGTCAAAAAAGTACATGACCCAACAAGGATGGGCCACAGGACTGATGAGCCGAAAACAGATGGGCCGAAGACGGATGGGCCGTAGAAATAATAGACCCATAGAATTCTCTAGAAGATGAGTGATCCATAAGTCAGGGAGTTATCCTACTTAAGGAAAAAGGGAGTCCAAAAAAGAAAAGAGTTTATCAAATCCCATGATTTAAGGGATTGATAAACTTGGGTAAATGGGCTTAACCCATTTATCAAATTGTGTATAAATACATGGTCAAAGACTGAATAAAGAATTTAATTTTTTAACCCAATTATTATTGTATATTTTTCTACATCTACATCATTCCAATTCTATCTATCCAACCGAAGCCTCAATAAAATACATAGGTGGTCATAAAGTAAATTTATTTTTTTATCCGACAAACAATAATTTCAAAAACAAAATATTTGGTTATTTACATGTTATATCTTGCCCAATGCAATTGTTAAACCCTGGTTTGTCACATCGCCAGATATATTAATTGTCGCTTCTTCATAATGTTTTTGAAATGCGTCAATATCATAACGTGTCCGAGTGTATCCCGATTCATAATATTTTCCAAAGGCATCAATATCATTATGTAACATAAATCCGATACTCAGCTTATTACACTGTTACTAACTTACTACAATCTTAGCAGCAATCATAATGCACTTAAATATATAATGTATTTTCAGTTCTTTAAATTTTATTATTTACCCAAAAAAAAAACTCTTTAAATTTTATTTAACTCGTAAGAGTTCTATGCCAAATTTAAATTTTAAGAATTCTTTTATTTAGAATTAACAATCAGTTACAACATAATAACATTACATTTGTTTATTAATGCATGATTATTTAATCGGAAAAGTTCCTTTTTCCGAACAGCTCTCTTCTTTTTTCGTTTCGGCATTGTTTCTTCATAGTTGAATTCTTTCTTCAGTCTTTTAAAATTTCCACGGAGTATACTGTATATAGTGAAAATAACAATAATAATGATATATGTTTGTTATGAACATTATTCTCTCATGTTTTTCTTCACTCCGGCTGCTCCCGTCTCTTTCTCTTTTATTTATGGGTTAAGTACAGAAAAACCCTTGTATTTTAAAAATGTATGTATTGACATCAGCATTTTTGGAAAACGTGCGAACACCCCCTGCAAGTTTCGAAAACATGCGAATATCTCCCTGCAAGTTTTGAAAACGTGCGAATATCTCCCTGCAAGTTTTGAAAACGTGCGAATATCCCATTCTTTCCGGTCATGTGCAACTCACATGACTTTTAAACTCTCTTAAATACCCATTTTACCATTTTCTTCAATATATATATATAAATTTCGAAGCCAATATATAAAATTCAAATTCGAAATTTATATATATAAAATTCGAAACCAATATATATATATATAATAAAATTTTCGAAATTTATATATATATAATTCGAAACCAATATATAAAATTTGTACAAATATATATAAATTTAAAAATATATATATAAATTTTGAAAAATAAATATTAAATTTCAAAAAATATATATAAATTTCGAAACAAATATATATAAATTTGAAATATATATATAATTCGAAAAAATATATAAAATTCGAAACAAATATATAAAACTCGTAAAATATATATATATAAAATTCAAATAGTTGTGCAAATAGAAGTATAAAAAACACAAGTGACCAAAGTACAATACACCAAAACAACATTTAAGTAAAAGAAAGTAGAAAATAGAAGTATATTTTCCCCGAATTTTATATATTTGTTTCCGAAATTTATATATGTATTCGAATTTTATATTTTTTTCAAAATTTATATATTTTTTGAATTTATATATGTTTTTCCCAATTTTATATAATTTTTTTAAATTTATATTTTTTCGAATTTTATATTTTTTCAAAATTTAATATATATTTTTTGAATTTTAGATATTTTTTCAAATTATATATATATTTTTACAAATTTTATATAATATTTCAATTTTATATATATTTTTTGAATTATACTAAGGACATATATGTCATTTAATACGAAATGAGGTCAATTCGCACACAAATGAAAAGATTATAGTGAAATCAAACCAGGAGAATGTTATACGTACTATATTCATACTATAGGGGGTTTAATGCAGGCCGACCCTTTATTTATTTATATGCATACATACATATATATATATATATATATATAATGAAGCAAACATCTTGAAACTTGGTTACAAAATATAATTCTTCAAAGGTGAGAATTTTCCCCCATAGCCAGATTGAGCAAGGTATCGTTATTGGTCCCGCAGATTTGGTCTCAAACTGCACTAAATATTATGGAGGATAAATATGTAATCGTAACCACATACTTCTTATATTCTCCACCAAGTTACCAACGTATTCCGGAAAAAATCCAGTACTAGCAACTCGTCTCCCCCGGAACATCTTTTTCTTGATTATGATCATCATTGTGCCTTCTTCACCGCGGCTCTTGTTTCTTAGCTTCCTCACGAATTTTCGAAGGTTTGATCGAACAAGTGACATCTTTAAAATC
Source organism: Cornus suecica (assembly GCA_963922005.1). Classification (NCBI taxonomy): domain Eukaryota; kingdom Viridiplantae; phylum Streptophyta; class Magnoliopsida; order Cornales; family Cornaceae; genus Cornus; species Cornus suecica. The sequence goes on along the minus strand of OY998244.1, from coordinate 72,085,598 downwards.
AATCAGATGTGTGTAATCAAAACAGAAAGGAAATAGAAAAGTAGGGTTTAGAAAAGGAAAGTTTGATGAACACAAATAATAAGAGAGTGGTGACTCTCTCTATATCTGTATATATAGAGATATATGCTGACAGATATGGAAACTTGTGGGATAAGTTTGCTTGTCCTAGTTTCAGTACACTTGCATAACCTTGTTGTTATAGGTATAGATATGGTTTCCCGTGTGATTACCCTAAACCTGTCAGTTAGAATTTTAATTTAACTGAAATATGAATTCAAGATTTAACTTGATAATTCAATTTCATAATTAGATAAAGGTAATGCTTGATTTAGGCCATATCAGTATAAAATTCCTACTTACATCTCATATGGCCCAATTAATTTTTGACACGTATCTAAATATAGAATTAATAATTAAAAATTAAAAATATGATACCCATTTTAAAATTCTATCTTCATCTTCACAATATCTATAAATATGTATATTTATATATTTATATTCATTTTCATAGACCAACATATACATATACATATATATATATACTTACGGTACTAATATATATATAAATATATATACAAACCACATCTCCATATCCATATATACATGCAATCAACGACAACTCCAAACTTACTACTCTTCATACACAACATCCAATATCAAATAGAACTCTTCCAATCCGGATCTCGTTCTCTTGTCCACCCTATGGATTCTCTATTAATGGAAAGAAATTATAAATTTGATTTGAGAAATATATTGGCATAATTATAACTTTATTTTTTTTTAGACGTGGCATTATTTGATTGGGTGTAAGCAGTGACGGATCTAGAGATCCAACTCGGTGGGGGCTAAAAAAAATTACAGTGGGTTTTTGGGGTATAAATGACATAATTTTATTTCAGTGGAGGTTAAAATAAATTTTCAGTGGGGGCTTAGTTGTAAAGAAATTTAAATTCTATGGTATCTAAGATAAAAAAAAATTCCAGTGGGGCTAAATACTAAATATTCAAAATTTTAGAATAAAAAAAATTTCAATGGGGGCATGGCCCCACTGGCCCTTAGGTGGATCCGTCCCTGGGTGTAAATAATATGGCCTAAGGCAAGTATTATTATCACAAAACTCCTGAGGTTTTACAAAATGATCAGATTGCCCCCTGACCTATCAAATAACCCCTAACCTTTTCAATTTGATCAATGTACCCCTTCACAATCAAATTGACAAAGGGTTAATTACCTTGACACCCCCTAAATTTTGCTCTATCTTCAATCACACCCCTCAAATTTAACAATCATCATTTATACCCTTATTTTTTCAAACTCACATCATTTACACCCATTATACCTAAAATACCCTCAAAGTTGAGATATTTGTTATTTGAAAATAAGGTGTACTAGCCTCATCTTTTATTATCCAAACAAACCAATAATTTTATTATTTTAACATAAATAAAAAAACAAATTCGTTTATAGAAAAATATTTTCAAAAAACAAAAAAAAATCTAATTGGTAGTTAAAAAAATTTTCTACCCTATTTTTTTTATTTTGAAAAAAATAGTCCCTCAAAAACAGTTCTGCATATAAAAACAAAAGTAGGGTAAATTATTATTTTTCAAAAAAAACAATAATAATAATGCCAAAATATTTTTTTCGAACTACCAATTAGGGTAAAATATAAAACAAAATTATAAAATATTTTTATTTTTATATAAAAATAAATAAAATTGGCATAATTTTTTTATAAAAATAAAAATTATTTTGGCAAAATAATTTTATATAAAAATAATAATATTTTATAATTATTTTTTATATTTTATCATGATTTGTAGTTCGAAAAAAAATATTTCGGCATTACTATTATATTTTTTTCCAAAAAATATTTTAGCCTAGATACTTTTTTTTAGGTTTAATTTCACAAAACCCCCCTATACTTTCCAATTTAATCAACTAACCCCCACTGTGTCCACTTTGCCCCCTATACTATTCAATTTCATCACTATGCCCCTGTAATAGTAAAAAATTTGTATTGCCTAATAAATATGGGTTATAGGGCAGATGGGTTGCAAGACTGATGGGACATAGGATGGATGGGTCGTAGACGGATGGGCCTGGCCCATAGAAGTCTCTAGAAAATGAGTGATCCCCAAGTAAGGGATTCGTCCTACTTATGGAAAATAGAGCCCAATAAAGAATGGAATTTACGAAATCCCATGATTTAAGGGATTGGTAAACTTGGGTAGATGGGCTTGACCCATCTACCGAATTATGTATAAATATGTGGCCAAATGATGAATAAAGATATATTCAATTTTTGTTTAAACCTAATTCGTCGTGTATTTTTCTGCATCTACACAATTGGCGTCATTTGTGGGAAACCTAATCCTTGAAATCTTTTTCAATAGCTTCTGACTCTCTACTAAAAGCTTAGATTGACATCATTCATAGCGGTTATCACCCGGTCGCAACAATCTGAGTTACCTCCGAACGGAGGCCGACCTTTGCAAACTGAAGATCCGATCAGGCGAGCCTTGGAGGAAAGGACCGCCGAGTTGGAGAGGTAGAACGCTGAGTTGGTGGAAAAATTGGCCCTGCTGCAAAAGAAACCCAGAATGGCGAATAATCCAACCAGCATGAACGGTTTGCGGGCCACCAATTGAAAAGAGACAACCACCACGCAAAGTCCAACAACGATCGGGAAGAACACGCAGAATCATCCCTACAGGTGCTCGGGACACACAATCCCGAGGAAACTTTGAACATGAAAAAATTGGAGGAAATTATGATCAAATTCCAAAGGGAGGTGCTAAAGGATCTGAAGATTCAAACCCCAAATGATCTGGCCTCTGAGGCATCCATCGACGCCGTGCAGACACCATTCACACTGGCGATCGCCAGTGTGCCCTACCCGGAGAGGTTCAGGCTACCGAAGTTCACCCTGTTCGACGGCATAAAAGATCCAACAGAACACATCTACCATGTCCATACAAAAATGAATGTCTACAACGAAAACAAAGCCCTACTCTGCAAATTCTTTCCCACCAGCCTGACCGAAGCAGCCCTGTTATGGTTCAGGAAGCAACCAACCCGATCTATTGGAAGTTGGATCAGACTCTATGAGTTGTTCATCGCCCAATACTTCGGCAATAAAAGACAGAAAAAGACCATCTCTAGTCTATTTACCATGATCCAAGAGAAAGGTGAATCCCTGAAAAGCTTCGTCTCGCGATTCAACGTCGAGATGTCCTCAATTGATAATTGTGATCAGCACTTAGTCGTCGAGGCCTTCAGGATGGCCTTGATTCCTGAAACCAAATTCTATCAGTCGTTGGTCAAGAGACCACCAGCAGACATCGGGGAACTCAATTCAAGGGCACAAAGACATCTTCGGATAGAAGAAGAACTTGCCATACGCCAAAGAAGGGCAGCCTTTGCAAGCGTAGAGGCGAAAGTATCCGAACCTAAAGTTAAGGATCGGACACCAGATTAAAAGTGGCTAGGCGTTCCACCTGCACCCTCCTCAATCCTAGAGAAACGCCAAAGGTTCGAAGACAAGATCACGCCATTAAAGGTTAGCCTTGCCAAACTATATCAGGAGACTAAGGGTAAATGGATCTTCCAGTCACCACCACCTATCAGACAACCAATGGAACAAAGAGACATGTCAAGGCACTGTGCCTTCCATGGCGAGTATGGACACCACGCCAACGAGTGCAGAAGCCTCAAGAGGCAAGTAGAAGCCATGATAGCAAAAGGTGAATTGACCGAATACGTTTCCAAGGAAGGCACCCGATCAGATCAAACATCACATACGCTCATCAAAGGGACAATGGGTCAGCCCGTAAAGGTCATTCACATGATTCACGGAGGGCCAAGCCGATCAGAAGTAGAGGAAGCCCGTAGATCCCAGATGCGACAAGCCCAGAGACTATGGAGGGTTGGAGAAATCAGTGAGTTTCGAAGCCCGAAAAAGGATGCACGGATAACTTTTTCTTCAGTAGATATGCGGAACATCCAATCACCACATGACGATCCCTTGGTGATTTCCCTCGTGGCCTCGAACTGCCTGATCAAAAGAGTAATGATCGACCGAGGAAGCAGTGCCAACATAATCACCAAATGGGCTTTTAAGAAGTTAAAGATTAACCCCCAGGAGATAGTTCATTCCAGAAGCCCGGTAGCGGGATTCGATGGCAGAAGAGTAGAACCAGTGGGAAAGATCCAACTACCAGTAATAACAGTAAGGCGCACGCTCAGGGAGAATTTTGTGGTGGTAGATGTCAAATCCTCATATAATTTCCTTATGGGCAGGGGTTGGATCCATCGGATGCACGGAGTTCCTTCCACCTAGCATCAAGTCATGCGATGCGTCGATCCCAACGGAATTGATGTGATTGACATCAGAGGAGATCAGATGGCGGCTAAAGAATGTTACGCCGTCACCTTAAAAGGTCCGAGGAAGTGGATAGAACCGGAACGAGATTCACAATCCAAGGCAGTACCCGATCATCAATAACAATTACAGGATGAAGGTGTGGGGTCGTCTATAGCAGCTGAACATTTGCTAGAAGTTTGGATTTGCCCCGACCACCCTGAAAGGACGACTTACATTGGCTCTGGCCTCGACATACAGGAAAAGGAAAAATTGGAGGCCCTCCTACGCTCCAATGTTGATGTATTCGCTTGGGGCCACATGGATATGCCTGGTATAGATCCTTCAGTGGCCCAGCATTCCCTCACCGTGGACCCCGGCATAAAACCCGTCAGGAAGAAACAAAGACACATGGGGGCTCACCGAAACCAGATTATAGCTGAAGAGGTTGGTCGACTTCTCCAAGCCGGATTCATTAAAAAAGTGCGATATCCTTCCTGGCTGGCAAACGTGGTTGTGTTTAGAAGAAAAATGGGAAATGAAGAGTGTGCTTAGACTTCACTGATCTGAATAAAGCATGCCCGAATGATTGTTTTCCTTTACCAAAGATCGATCAGATGGTAGATGTCACCGCAGGATTCGAGCGCTTGAGTTTTTTGGACGCATACTCTGGATATAACCAGATAAGAATGAACCCCAATGACGAGAAAAAGACAACATTCATCACTGAATCAGGTACATATTGTTACACAGTTATGCCTTTCGGACTAAAAAATGCAAGTGCAACCTTTCAGAGGTTGGTAAATAAAGTTTTTCAGGGCATGATGGGATCTACCATAGAAGCCTACATTGATGACATGGTGGTCAAAAGCAAGGCGAAAAATGACCACCTGGCTGATCTGCAGCAGATGTTTGACACCCTAAGAAAGTACAAAATGAAGCTCAACCTATTAAAATGTTCTTTCGGAGTGTCATCAGGCAAGTTTCTGGGACACATAGTCGATCGGACGGGATTACAGGCGAGCCCAACACAAGTCAGAGCTCTCATGGGAATGGGAGAGTCGAAGACCCGGAAGGAGATCCAAGTACTAACTGGGAGAGTAGCAGCCCTCAGCTGTTTCATCTCTCGCTTAACTAATCGATTCATGCCATTTTTTCATTCTATAAAAGCAGCTAAAGGAGAGATCTGGGGGCCAGAGCAAGAAAAAGCCCTGAAAAAGCTCAAGAGTTACATGACAAAGCCTCCCATACTGGCAACCCCGGAAGCAGATGAACCGTTACACTTATATCTAGCCATATCTGCAACATCTACCAGCGCCGTTTTGGTCAATGAGGGAAAGGGGTACCAGATGCCAGTCTTCTACACCAGCAAAGCCTTTGCTGATGCAGAAACCCGTTATTCCAAACATGAAAAGTTGGTACTATCACTAATCAATACAAAACGACGTCTTCGGCATTACTTTGAAGCACATCCGATCGTGGTACCAATTGCAACCCCGATCAGATCTATAATGGCAAAGCCCAAATCGTCAGGGAGAGTATCCAAATGGGCAATAAAATTGGGAATCTATGACATAACCTATGTCCCCAGAACCGCCATCAAAGGGCAAATGGTAGCTGAATTTCTATTAGAAACAGAAAATATGGACACTCCAAAAGAAAATGGACCAGAATTATGGGTAGTATTCATGGACGAATCATCAAATATCAACAGAGCAGGGATCGGGGTAGAGCTCGTAACACCCGATGGAACTAAAATTCAGCAATCCATCCGATTGGAGTTTCCAGCCTTCAACAACGAAGCCGATTATGAGGCCCTTCTAGCAGGAATTCGGTTGGCCCAAAGTCTTCAAGTGTAGAAGGCAGAGATATGAAGTGATTCCCAATTGGTCGTACATCAGTTAAATGGGGAGTATGAAACACGAGAGCCTAAAATCGAAGCATACAGGAATTTGGTATTAAAGGAGGCCGAGGAATTCCAATTAGTTGACCTTTGAACAGATCCCCAAAGGGGACAATATCATGGCAGATCATTTGGCTAACCAGGCCTCCGCAGTAGGGGAAAGTATGACTCGAACAACACTAGTGGACTTCATCGTCCGATCAAGCTTGGAGCCCTCCAAAGACGTGATGGTCATTCCTTGAGAGCCAAGCTAGATGGACCCCATAACAGACTATTTGAGGACCGGTGCGTTACCTGAGTCAAAACCAGATGCCCGGAATATAAGAATGAAAGCCGCCAGATACACTCTATACAACGGCCAACTTTACCGCAAGTCTTTCTCCGGGCCAAAATTAAGATGTCTCACACCCTCCGAAGCTTCTGCTGTCATGGAAGAGATACATGCTGGATTGTGTGGTAATCATTCCAGAGGAAGATCTTTAGCCCATAAAATCCTCACCTAAGGGTACTTCTGGTCTTATCTGTCAAGAGACGATAAAATATATACCCGACACTGTAAAAATGCCAATTACATGGTGATGCCATTCATCCACCTCCGAAACTGCTAAATTCAACAGTTATCCCTCACCCCTTTACCCGATGGGGAATGGATATTGTGGGTCCTCTCCCGCAGGCCATACAATCTACTACACATGTTCTGATGGCTACGGATTACTTCACCAAATGGGTAGAAGCTGAGGCGTACCCAATAATCAAAAGTAGCCACGTTATAAAATTCATTTGGAGTCACATAATTTGTAGATTCGGTCTACCCCGAACTATAATGATGGATAATGGCACCAACCTGGATAATAGGAAAGTTTAGGCGTTCCTGGCAAAACATGGGATCAATCAGAACACTTCTTCCGTCGGTTACCCACAGGAAAATGGACAGGCCGAGAGGACAAACCGAAATTTTTTCAATACACTTAGAAAAAAGCTCGAGAAAGAAAAAGGGGCTTGGTTGGAAAAATTACCTGAGGTCTTATGGTTCTATCGGACCACTCCAAGACAACCAACAGGGGAGATCCCTTTCGCCATGGCCTATGGGGCCGAAGCCGTGATCCCGACCGAACTGAAAGTGCCTACGCTAAGAAGTCAGGCCTAGGAAGAAGATCCAAATAATCAGCACCTGGACCATGACTTGGACCTACTGGAAGAAAGAAGAGAAGTCGTCCGGATAAGGCTGGCTACCTACCAACAACAAGTCAGGGCTCGGTTTAATCAGAAAGTCAAAAGAAGAGAGTTTTAGGTAGGCGATATGGTACTCAGAAGAAAAATTAGAATTATTGGCAAGTTACGGGAGACATGGGAATGACCTTATACCGTAATTGAGGTCATCGGTCGTGGTGCCTATTGGGTACGAAAGAACGAGACAGGCCGCATCGAGCCCGACTCTCAAAACACTTATCGTAAAATAAAATTATGTCTTGCACTTATTTCCTAAGTTTTTTTTAATAAAGCATATGTGCCCGATGTTCGACACCTCTGCTATATGTTCCCTAAAGTTATTTTTAATAAAAATCACATTATATATGAATGAACGTACCTTGTGAAGATTCCATATAAAACAGAAAATTTTCCTAAATGTTGAGTTCAAACTTGATTTGAACTAACCAGAAGGCAAAAACAAGTCTCAGGGGCCAGATGCCTGAAGACTAAATATAAAACAGAAATTTTCCTAAGTGTTGAGTTCAAACCTGATTTGAACTAACCATAGGGCAAAAACAAGTCTCAGGGGCCAGATGCCCGAAGACTAAATATAAAACAAAAAATTTTCCTAAGTGTTGAGTTCAAACCTGATTTGAACTAACCATAGGGCAAAAACAAGTCTCAGGGGCCAGATGCCAGAAGACTAAATATAAAACAAAAAGTTTTTGTAAGTGTTGAGTTCAAACCTGATTTGAACTAACCAAAGGGCAAAAACAAGTCTCAGGGGCCAGATGCCCGAAGACTAAATATAAAACAAAAATTTTTCCTAAGTGTTGAGTTCAAACCGGATTTGAACTAACCAGAGGGCAAAAACAAGTCTCAAGGGCCAGATGCCCGAAGACTAAATACTAAAATGAAAATTTTACTAAACCGAAGCAACAAAAACCAAATACCACCAAACTGGGAAAATCCTTTTTCATTAAAAGAAATTGAAAATACAAAAACACCCTTCTAAAGGGGTAAGTACATCATGAAGTGCAGAGAACCTAAGTCCTATTTAACTTAGGGGGAAAACTAGTTTTCTCCCTTCAGGAGGGTAGCAAACCGTTTTTCATTCTCTGAGGCCGGTGGGTCTTTATAAGGAAGGGCACTCCCAAGAAAGCATCAAAGTCTTCGGCAGTCTTAAACTCCCGATCAGCCAGGGGAATATGCTCCATCTCGTGCCTATCCCACCATGCCCTTACCGATCGTACATCATAAACCGCTTGTGCATATCCAGACCACCTAAGCGGCACATCTCTACCTTAGATCGCTCAAGAGCCAGAAGATTATTTGACTCCACCTTTTCGGTAGCTATCTTTTGGTAGGCTGCCTTCACCTCTGCTAGTTCAGCAATTAAAGCCCTTTTTTCAGCCTCTCCGGTCTCCAGAAGGCTTTTATGCTCAGATGCACTCTGGCGAAAACCATCCGCCTCTCTGGCCAGAGTGACACGATGCTCGTTATTTTGCTAAAGTTGGGTCTGCATCTTGGCCATTTCCCGAACATCGGACTCCAGGACATGATTGTATGCCTGGATCCCATAAAGAAGCTATACAGATAGGGAAAAGAGTGCATGTTAGTGTAGAATGAAGTAAAAATAATAAACTAAGGTAAAAAATAAAAGTCGAATCACCAACCTCCATGGCTATCGAGGAGCCTTTTTGAAAAAGCTCAGTCCTATAAATCTTCGACTGAGCAACCCTATCGACAAGAGTCCAGACCCCCTTCGCCATGGCCCGAAAAGCGTCTGGCTGACATATGGTAAAATGGTTAGCACAGACCGGAGTCCCATCGGGAAGGAGAAACTTTGGCTCTAAGGGAATTGCGGTACGGGAGGTATCCTGAGCCTGAGGAGTTTCGCTCGTTGAGGCATTGGTAGTATGGGTCCTGGGTCTTTTGTTGGCTGCTCCACCACTCGTACCAGATCGAGACTTGGTGGTGGCAGCATTCGCAAGAGGAGGCTGAGGTGGATCTACAGGACTTTATGCGGGCGGAGGTGCCGGGGGTGCTATCGAGAATGGAATGGCGTTAACCAGATTGAGACCTTTAGGATCCTGAGTGCGTCTGGCAGAAAGGGGTCTGACGGGCAAATCCATCATGTCAACAACAACGCCCAAATTAAAAATCATCTCCAGATTGGCCTTAGTCAGAAGAGTGGTGGCAAATTGGACATTGCTCCAGATCTTGGCCTTCAGAAGTGCAAACCGTTCTTTTATGAGGGATAAGGGAATTTCTCTATCCTCATAGCCTAGAAATCTATACGCATACTCCCCCCAATGTAAGTCACAGAACTCACAAAAACAAGAAGCTTTATAAAGGGGACGATAGACATGCAAACGAATAAGACCGAAGGTGCTTAAGATCGAGAATGTCAGAGAGAACGAGTAAAACCAGTTGCCACTAACAACTACCATTCTCTACTTCCATCCTTTGTTAGATTTTTTTTTGTCAAAACATATGCCCCGACCCTGGAAGGGAAAGAGGTTGTACCTACCCTTGATTTATCTGGCATTTTGGAAGAAATAGTAGAGAAGCAGGTCATCTAAACCTAGATTAAGGTCCAGATCCCTATTGTACAGAAGAAGTATGGCCAGAATCCTAAAGTTGTTGGGTTAAGCTGAAGAAGGTGTAACCCTAGCATAAAAAGGACATAATAAAAGAAGGGGTGAAAAGGAAATCTTAAGACTTTGAGGTGAACCGTCGATAGCAAAATGCTACCTGGTTGAAGTCCCTCACTCTTAGAAAAGTCTAAATAGCCTGGGTAAAGGGCCACACGAACATCACCGGGTACATTAGTCTCAGCCCGAAGATGTTTTACATCCACCTCAAGCCTGGTTTTCTTAAGAGGGGCAACCGAAAAAGGTTCATAAGGATTGGGGTTCACAGACACGTCATTATCATGAGAACCCCCCAAAGCAGATATTTCTGGATTCGTTGACGAACCCGGAAGATAGTATTCGGGGGAACTATTTTTAGACCGGGGGCCTCTTAGCGGATGGAAGAAGGACTATCATTACTGGTGGAATCAGGGTCGGTTCCAGAAGACAGAACGACCTCCTCTACTAACCAAGTATCGTCACTATCAGACATAGTTTCAGAAAGGTAAAAGAGACAGATGGGTGCAGAGATGAAAATTAAAAAGAAGAAAATGTTATTTGACTTACACAGTTTATAGAGAAGAGGCAGGAAGAACTTCAGAAAGGGATAAGTGTTTATGCCGATGGAGGTTCCTAATGCCGGCAGAGGAAATTACAGGAATCAAAGAGAAAAGAGTTCCAAGAATGATAACTGAGAGAAAGAGGAATGAAGAAATCAAGTAGTTAAGGGTGGGTTTTATAGTGAGAAAGGGGCAAGCCAATAGTCTACACGAAACCCGAAGGTCGCATGTTACACGACAAGCCGTCATGGTGCAAAGATTGAGGAAGTTGTGGCCTCACATTTTGAAATGAAAATAAATGCCCAATAAATACTTGCCACCTCACCACCATCATTTCCCATAAAGACATCAATGTATATGTGTGTATATATAAATTCGGTCATGGGCTATGAATTGGCCCATAACCTCAGGGATCTGTGTAATAGTAAAAAATTTATATGGCCCAATAAAGATGGGTCATAGGGCTGATGGGCTACAAAACTGATGGGCCGTAGACGGATGGGTCATAGAAGTCTCTAAAAAATGAGTGATCCCCAAGTAAGGGATTCGTTCCACTTATTGAAAATAGAGCCCAATAAAGAAGGGAGTTTACCAAATCCCATGATTTAAGGGATTGGTAAACTTGGGTAGATGGGCCTGACCCATTTACCAAATTATGTATAAATATGTGGCCAAAGGATGAATAAATATATATTCAATTTTTGTTTAAACATAATTCGTTGTGTATTTTTCTGCATCTACAGCCCCTTCCCCTAATATTTTGAGTCATAATACCTAAACTACCCTCAATAGTATATGGGGGTTTAGTGAAATCAAGCCTTTAAAAAAGTTATTTTTCAAAAATCAATTATATTTTTCGTATAAACTATAATTTTAAAATATATATATTTCGGAAAAAAATACTTTTCGAAAACAATATATATTTTGGAAAATATATATATATTGGAAAATGATATATATTTTGGAATATATATATAATTCGACAAATATATATATTTTCCGAATTGTTTTAAAAAAATATGAATTTTTTCTGAAAAATAATTTTTTTGGGAAAAATATATATTATGTTCCAAAATATGATTTTTTCCGAAAAATAATTTTTTTGAGAAAAATATATATTATTTTCCAAAATATGATTTTTTTCCGAAAAATATTTTTTTGAGAAAAATATATATTATTTTTTCCTAAAAGAATATATATTTTTTCCGAAATATATATATATATATATATATATATATATTATATTTTGGAAAATAATGTATATTTTTCACAAAAAAATATTTTTTAGAAAAAAATCATATTTTTTTAAAACAATTCGGAAAATATTTATTTTTGACGAATTATATAAATATATATCTATGCATATCATTTTCCAATATATATGTATATATATTTCCAAAAATATATATACTTTCCGAAATATATATATTTTCCGAAATATATATTGTTTTCGAAATATGTTTTTCCTGAAATATATATATATATTTGAAATTTATAATTTTTACAAAAAATATAATTGATTTTTGAAAAATAATTTTTTTAAAGGTTTGATTTCACTAAACCCCTCTATACAAAGAGGATAATTTAGGTATTATGACTCAAAATGTGAGGGGATGGGGCATAGTGATGAAATTGAATAGTATAAAGGGCAAAGTGGATACAATGGGGGTTAGTTGATTAAATTGAATAGTATAGGGGGGTTTTGTGAAATTAACCATTTTTATGCGAATATGTGTCTAAGGGACTATTTTTTTTCATTTTTAAATATTTTACTATAAACGAATTTGTTTTTTGATTTATGCCAAAATAAAAAATTAATGGCTTGTTTGGATAATAAAAAATGAGACTAATAAACCATTGTTTTCAAATTTCAAATTTCAAATATCTCAACTTTGAGGGTATTTTAAATATAAGAGGTGTAAATGATGTGAGTTTGAAAAAATCAGAGATATAAACGATGATTATCAAATTTGAGGGGTATGATTAAAGATAAAGCAAACTTCAAGAGGTGTCAAGATAATTAATCATTTGTCAATTTGATGGAGGAGGGGGACATTGATCAAATTAAAAAGGTTAGGGGGTTATTTGATAAATCAGGTAGCAATTTAATCATTTGTGAAGCCTCAAGGGTTTTGTGATAATAACCTTTAAAAAATTAAATAAATTGGAGACGGACTATATTACAAAATATTAAATTTATAACATCAAATTTTATGATCTGCAATTATTACATATTATTAAAATACTCCTATAGTTTCTCTTGTATTTTCACTTTCAATCATTTTACTTCGAATCATTCTTTACATTAACTTTTTTTTTATTAAAACAAAATAAATGAAAATAAAAATAATACCCTTATCAGTAATTAAAGAATTGTCCAATTGTAATCAGAACAACCCTAATTCTATCGGTTTACACGTTTATTTATTACATAGTGCAACAAACTTCACCCATGGTTAGTAATAATATTTTATTTGGACATTTACATTTAACATATACTAGTCCGTATTCACCGCATCTGTATATTGGTGCGGCGTAAGGCAGAGAATCCGTCTTTTTTCTCTTTATTATTTTACATTTTATTTTTGGATAAATAATTAAGAGAATGAAATGATTACTAAGACCCTGTTTGGATTGACTTTTTAAACGTTGTTTTTGGCTTCTGGAGGTAAAAACTGTTTTGAACGGTGTTTGACAAAATTTTTAGAAGAGCTTTTGGGTATTGAAAGAGCGTTTTAGAGAAGCTGGGGGTACCAGCTTCTCAAAACAACTTCTGCTTCTCTTTTTCTTCTGCGGGAAGCCAAATGTAGAAGCTATGCCAAACAGGGCCTAAGAAGGCAAACAGATCTCCTAGATTTAAGACAAATATAACAGTGTAATGTGGGGGTTAAGAATAATTGCATAATTGAGAATTAAGGGTGCGTTTGGTAACGGTGCGGTGCAGTGTTAGTTTTTGGTTTTGGGTTGGATTTCATTTCGTGTGGTTTTATTTTAAATTGGAACCATGTTTGATGCAGATAGTTTTGGTGTAAGAAAAAGTGATGCTGGAAAACCAAACCATGTTTGGTAAAGTTGGTATGGGTTGAAATTCTGAAACCAAACCATGTTTGATAACTTGGAATGGTTTCACATTTTATTTATAAATATTAAAATTTATAATATTAAAATATATTTAATATTAATATATTATAATATATTAATATTAATATATTAATTTTTAAGAAAGATAATAAAACTATAATATTAAAATATATTAAATTTCCAAAAATATATTTTAATATTAATATATTATAATATATTAATATTATAATATTATAGTTTTATTATCTTTCCTAAAAATTAATATATTAATATATTATAATATATTAATATATTAATTTTTAGGAAAGATAATAAAACTATAATATTAAAATATATTAAATTTCCAACTATAATATTAAAATATATTAAATTTTGAAATATATATTTTAATATTAATATATTAATATGATGTAACTATTTGGTTTTGGTTTGGGGTGAGATGGTGCAACCATTTGGTTTTGATTTGGGTTGCTACAGTACCGCACCACCAAAAACCATCAATTCACATGGTTCCAAATTTTGGCCATTTGGTGTCAATGGTGCCAATACTTTTGACCCAAAACCATTTTACCAAACATGGGTTGGTGCCATCTTTTCACACCAAAACTAAAAAAATGGGATCAACCCATGTTACCAAACAGGGCCTAAGGGAAGTGTTTTACACTACCATTCAAATTATTTTTGCATAATGTGATATCCCGGTCAGCTTACACGCATTTCGACTAATCTCCGAGCCCTGAAGTTAGCGATTGGGTAAACCTCCAGTGACCTGAACGAAATTGTAACTAGCGAGAATCGAACATGGGACGTAATGTTTTTTGAGCTAATAGGTTCCTGCCTTTTCCTAACCGTGCCACTCATTTGGGTTCTTTTTCAAGTAACTTCTTTGATGGACTCTTTCCTTTAATGTTACTTAGGCCCTGTTTGGTAACCGGTCTGGTCAGGTCCAGTCCGGTCTAGTCCCTGAACTGAAAGTCTGTTTGGTAAGCGATCTGGTTTGATAGTCTCGGTCTGAGAAAAATGGAACCAGACCACTCATAAATATATTTTATTTTATTTATTATTTATTATTTATTCATTTATTTTTTATTTATTTATAAATATATTTTATTTTATTATTTATTATTTATCACTTATTCATTTATTTATCATTTATTATTATTATTTTTATGTATTATTTAATTCATTTTGTTTATTTTTATTAATTTATAAAAATATTTTATTATTTATAAATATATCTTATTAATTTATTATTTATTAATTTATTTATTATTATATTTATTTACTATTATTATTTTTATGTATTATTTAATTCATTTTGTTTATTATTCATTATTTTGTTTATTTTTTTTATTCATTTATTTTTATTAATTTATAAATATCTTTTATTTTATTTATTATTTATTCATTTATTTTTATTAATTTATAAATATAATTTATTACTTTATTATTTATTATTATATTTATTTATTTATTATTATTATTATTATTTATATTCATTTATTTATTATTTATTCATTTTTGGTTTCTCAAAACCGGAACCAGACCACTTGGAACCATCTTTTTTGATGATCCAAAAAGTTGGGTTTTGGTTCAATTTGGTCCATATTGGTTTAAGTCCAACTTGGGAGACTAAGCCCAAACAAACATTGTATGGTCTCAAAAATCAAGACTATACCAAATGGAACCATAACCAGTTTCAGACATGGCCTTAGGCCATGTTTGGTAAGCGGTCTTTCTGGTCCGATCTGGTCTGGTCTGGTCCGGTCCGGTCTGATCTGATCTAATCTGATCTAGAAAAGTCTGTTTGGTAAGCGGTCTGGTCTTACTATTTATTTATTATTTATTATAATATTTATTTATGTATTATTTATTTCTTTATTTATTATTTCTTCACTTTATAATATATTTTATTATTTTATTATTTATACTATTAAATTATTATTTATTAATTTATATATTAATTTATAAATATATTCTATTTATTTATTATTATTTCATTATTTAATTCATTTTATTTATAAATTATTTATTCATTTTTAATTATTTAAAAATATATTTTATTAATTTAATATTAATTTATTATTATTATACTCATTTTTTATTATTATTATGAAATATTTATTCATTATTATATTTACTTATTATTTATTATTATATCTATTTTTTATTTTTTATTATATTTATTTTTTATTATTATTTATTTCATTTTGTTTATTATTTATTATTTTTATAATATTTTTAAATATGTTTTATGTAATTTATTATTATTATTTATTATTTAGTCCATTTTTTATTATTATTGTATTCATTTTTTATTATTATTATGTTTTATTTAATTTATTATTTATTTTTAATTTTTAATTATTTATAAATATATTTTATTATTTATTCATTTATTTATTATTATTATATTAATTTTTTATTATTATTAGGTATTATTTATTTCATTTTGTTTATTATTTATTATTTATATTTTATTTTTAAAATATGTTTTATTTTATTTATTATTATTATTATTAATTTATTATTATTATTTATTCATTTTTTATTATTTATAAATATATTTTATTAATAAGATCAGACCGGACCACCAGGAACCACCTTTTTTTTTGTCTGAAATGAGGCCATTTTAGTCTGATTTGGTCTTACTTGGTCTAACCAAAAATTTGGGACCAATGCTACCAAACACGGTCTGGTCCCATAAAACGCAAGACCAGATCAGATCACCTGGGACCAGACCACCTACCAAATAGGGTCTTAGAATCGTGTAATCATAGTTCGATCTCGCCATAATAGATTCGGATAACGTGGATTTTGAAAATAAGCATCTTCCAAAAGCGTAACCATACATTAAAAAGATGGCAAACCATACTTAAGATGATAATGCATTACAAAGAAAAGAAAGATAGCATCTTAACTCATAATAAGTACCAAAAAGTTTTTAGACACCTAATGTACAAGTAACAACACCTCCCTTAATCTAAACCAAGCTATAAATTCATTAATCATCTAATTATCATGATTTTCAACATCAGAAATTTGCACATTGAGTCTCCTAAGCCATATTGAATGAAGTATCATGTGAAATACATCAAATCTCTTTGGAGGCATATTAACCTCAAAATGCCTCCTAACTTGAAGACCCCTCCTCTGCATTCTTATGTACTGCCTTGTAGATATACTAGTCAAGATTTTCTTCAAATTGGGAATTTCTTTCACCGGAACTTCAACCGAAAATGTCTTCCAATTCAGAACATCGCTAAATGGTATCGCATAATGGTCCTTAATAAGCACCGGTACACACCCCATGTATAGAGCCTCCACCATTCTTGGGCTCGCGACTTCATATCCGCTTGGACAGATGCAAAACTTGCTCTTTCTCATCATCCCATAGTACGAGACGCCTTTTGGGAGGTACTTGTGGATTTGAACATCGGCGTCCTTGTTTTCCCAATGCTCTAGAAGCACCGGCCTAATGGGACCGTGGACTCCCCCAGCATAGAAAACTAAGATTGACCGCTTCGATGGAGATGGGCCACCGAGCAAGCCCTCTGTTGTGCCTGTTGGTAGGTAGATTTCAGGAATGGACACATCTCGGGAGAGGTTGAATCTTTCTGAGGTGTTCGCGTTGCAGAGAGCTCGAATAGAGTTCTTGTATAGGTATGGAATGGCAAAGGATATTTCAGGCCCCTGCATACAAAGTTCACTCAACATTTACAAACTTTATTAAGATTGTATGCATATTTTGTGGAGCACAAAAACAAAAAAATAAAAAAGTTCCTATTTGACATGCAGCAAATAAAAACATGACCACTCTAATATCCTCAATGAATATCTAGGTCCATTTGATAAAGAGGATTCAAGAATATTAGGTATAAATCTAGCAAGCTTTTCAAGGTTTCAAACCAAACAATGTACTCCACCACAATTATCAGAATAAAAGCATATGATAAATGTGATAAGCTTGTCTCAGAATAGAAGTTTAATCAGCTTCACCTGATTATTTATTTAAAATGATGGTAATAGAAGAAAAGAAAATCATCCCTTACCCAATCATGGCAAGCAAGCATGAAGTGATCAGCTCCGAGGCTCCGATTCCAATAAGGGTATTTTCTGCCAATGACATCGACGTAGTCTGCTGCTGTATTTTTCATGGATCGCCACTCATGAGAATCAACCACATAAACAAAGTGAACTATTGAAACCACACTGAAGGGAAGGAAATAAACATGGGCTTTCTCTGGATCTCTCGTTCGAAAATCACTAATCTCCATGTGGTGAATGAAGTGGCCCTCTATAGCTAGTACACCATCGCAGGGACTGCTATGGAAAACCGGGGGATCTCCTTCTTCGTAGACATATACCTTAAATTGTCTCTCCATTTCCAAATAGCTCCTGCAATGCCGAGAAAATACTAATGATTAAATTCACACATCAAATTGTATGTTTTAAACCAGCAAAGGTTTAGTTTATGCTTTAGCTTTCTAACATGTTAGAAGTTGAGGAATATGATGTTTTGTGCAACATTGCATAGGCCAATAACAAATTGCCCAAATGTTGTTAATAAACAATGACATTAAGGAAAACTAAAATGTAGAGACATAGTAGTTCAATGCATCAATTGAATTAATTTGAAATTGATTGAAAAATGAATCAATGATTGGTACTTTTGAAACTATCAGATTTTGGGATTTTTGCATATATCAGAATAAATTCATTCCAGTGCAATATAGCATTGCACATTTTATGGCTATGGTGGAATTTTTGTAAGGTAGGACCTCGCGAGCGGCAAGTACAACTCATTATGCTTTCCAAGCAATTTCAGAAGTATATAATTACAACTATATCTAGTAAGTCATTGGAAAAGAATCAAAGATGATCACCATTCCCAAATGTGGTTACCTATGGAAGGCCTTGGCATTCCAGTAGACAGGACCAGTTGGGACGTAGTCAGGATCATACGTTTGATTTTCATTTTTAGCTTCTTTTATCTCAGCGCGAGCTTGTACAAGACCGGCCTCAAGCTTCTCCAAATTGGTGAACTTCTTCGAAATAGGACGAGTCTCATTCACTGAAGAAACAGTCTGAGATTCATTTGTGCTAATGTTCAAGCTATCTTCCTTCTTCCTCACCTGTTAACCAAAATGAGCAAAATGTAGTTCCGCACAAAAATCAAAGCAAGGCACACAATACGGGATTAAAACCCCAAAGAGAAAGAAAATCCCAATTTAGTTGCACTAAGAAGAATTTTTTTTTTTTTTTAAAAAGAAACACAATGGTTTAAAATAAGTAGTGTGTGTAGGTCCTAAAACACCCATATAATATCAATGAAAAGTCAATAGTATTTATTACTTATTCTCATCTCCTTGAAACAAATTTCAGAAAATTTTAATAGATACATGCATACTCTGCCCGTAGAATTTGCCAAACCAAGAAAATTACAAGAGAAGTGTTCTAAGGAACACTAAATTGGTACATTGAGGAGTCGTCAAGCCAATATATATTACAATTATCAAAAAAAAGAAAAAAAAACAATAAATATAGAAGCAACCTGTTTTAAAGGAAATTAATAGATACATACATACTCGGCAGCGAGAATTGTCAAACCAACTCTGCCGCAAGAAATCTTTTCTAAGAATGTATGATTCTTTCTTATCCAGTCCACTTTATATATATATATATATATGTATAATGGAACCAAGTTTGTGTAACTTTTGTTCCCTTTTCAATATCAAAGCACTGGTACTGAACTACCAATCTTGAAAAAAAAATAAAAAAAATAAAAAAATAAAAAAACTACCAATCTAGATGGATGTTTTGAAGACAATAATTCTCCTAAGATTGCAGCCAAAAGCTGCCTTACACACCTTTCGGATTTTATCACATTAGAATAAATCTTAAACCCACTAGCAAATAAAAGGGGGGAAAATGATATTGATTGATTAAAATGAAGCAATTAAAAGATATACCTAAACAAATGTGTGAACTTTGAATGAAAATAAATTGCATTAAAAGTAAGGAATTTTGAGATTAAGAGGCCAAACAGATAAATGAATCCACGCATTCCAGTTGCATATGTGACTGCCACTAATTAAAATAAACCACAAGGGATAATCAATTTCTCTATAACAGTACATACAATATATATATATATATATATATATATAAGTAAATAAGAGTTCTTACTCCTTCATAAGTATCACCGACAGAGACATCACCGACCACGCGTGAAGAAATTGCAGTGTTGTTATTGCCTGAATCAATTGTTGCAGAAGATAAAGAAGCAGCTTTTGAAGATACCAAATTGGAGCTTTTTGGACCCAGTATAACAAAACCAGACACCACAATTAATGGAATTATAAAATACAAAAGCTTTGGAGATGATAAAGATGATGATATTGTTGACCACCATGTATATAACTTTGTCCTAATATCCCCCATCTCTCTCTCTCTCTCTCTCTCCCTAATTCATTCCCAAAAGTTTTCAAAGAACTATTTTGTTTTCCCTCACATCATTCTATATGCATATCAACTCATATATGTATATATGGTAATTAAGAGACTAAGAATATTACCAAAAAATAAATAAAAATAAGTAAAAATAAATAAAATAACCAATGAAGCTACCCCAAAAACATAGAATAGAAGAAGCAGAGAACTTGACTCCAAGACTAAAGAGATTAATTGGTATGTTGTGTGTGTGTGTATATATATATATATATATATATGAGTGTGTAGTTGGTAAGATTTTCTATTTATGGGTGAAGTGTGGGTAACAGAGGAGTTGAGTGTGGGAAGAGAAAGAACAAGAATTTTCAATAAAGATAGTGAATTACACTACCCTCTTTCCTAGTGGTTTCCTTGTTCAGTACTCTGTTTTAAAAGAAGAATATTCGATCTTTAATTATGGATTTGCTATTTACTTCCTTTCTCAACAACATTACCTTATAAAGATTCAAATTCCAAATTATTGCTATATTTTACATTTTTTTTGTAATATAATATTATTAGGTGTGAAACTTGAAAAACAAATTATAAATGATATGAAATTTTGCAAAAAAAAAAAAAGAAGATTGAATTTAGTAAATTTCAAAATTAGTTATTTTTTCAAGGAAATTCCTCGGTTACTTTTCATAAAATGCCCTCACCAAGTCAATTAGGGTTTAGCAAAATTAAGAATACAATCTTTTAATGATACATTTATCAAAAAAATATAATTAAATGATATGGCTTATTATAATCAATAATTCACTTTGGAGAATGTAAGGGAGAGAGAAAATCTAAAGAGAGGATCCTAATTATTTTTAAAAAGAGTAATTAAAAAAGAATAATGTTACATGTCATGAAAATATTTTCAAAATTATATTAGTCTCTCCGTCTTGCAATAGTTGTCCAATTTGGATTTTTTTAACATTTTATTGATTTAGGTTGACTAATGTGTAATTTCTAATTTTGCTCTTAATGATATAATATTATGTGGGTCCGGTATTTGTTTAAAGTTAGTGAAATAATGATAGTTGGGGAAAGTTGGAGGTTAAATTGCATTGGAATTCAAAGTGGACAAGTATTTTGGGACAAATAAAATTACAACAATGGACAAAGTATTTTGGGACAAGTAAAATTTCAATACTGAACAATACGGGACAGAGGTAAATAATTAATATGAGACAAGGGTATGAAAGAAGAAAATGGTAAAGTTAAATTCCAATGCATTAAGTGATGTTGATAGCATTGTAACATTAAATTTGAATGTTTAACCATTTGATAAATCATAGTGCAATACTTAATTGGTAATTAATATATTTCACACACTATGAAACGTAGCTCAAATAAAATCATTTATTCAACTGAAATTTCTCAAATAAAAATTTTGCCCTTAAATTAATAATACATACCACGTGAAAATTCCTGAAAATGAGTATACTGCTGGGCACCGTGACGCAATGGCAACTCGAACTCACCACTTGCCAAATTTTTTATTGTTTATATGGTTTTAATTTATAATTGGATTTTGTTTTTGGGGTAAATAAATGTAATTGTATAAAATAAAGTAAAGTAAATTACAGAAGAGGGCTTCAGAAGCCCGAAGGGAAGGCAAAAGAAAAAAAAAAAGAGGGGGTTGGATATGTAATTTTACATACCCTTACAAGTGCAAAAATAAAAATGATGGAAACCTGAACCTGTTTGGTTTGGTTTGTATTTCTGTTTTGTGTGTTTTCTGAAAATTAAAAATCAAAAGAAAATTTATTTGGTTCATTTTTTTAAAAATTATTTTCAAAAAATTTAATTATTAGATAATTCATTTTTATTATTCTCGGCTCAGAATTCTCATAACAAACTATCCCTAATTAGAAAAAACACCATCTCAGATGAAAATCAGATTAGATCAAATAAAAAACACAACAAAATCTTCAATTATAAATTGGATTTTTTACTTCACAGCACAACTTACTTTATTAACTGCTACTAGGCAGTTAGGGCAATTAAATTCACATAAAATTATTTTAATTTCCCTATTCTCAGCGTGATCTTCACTTAAACAGTAACATTATGAATGTAACATTGACCAGATCTCTCATGAAGAAGAGTGCCCATATGGCTCTACATATATATATTAAAGAAACAATAAAGTCTTATAAATCAAATTTCAATCTAGAATATCGAGAAAAAAAAAAAAAGAAATGTAGCGATGGACTTTTATCAAACAAGTGAAAAACAAAAATGATGAAAATTTGAATCTGTTTGGTTTGTATTTCTGAAAATAGTTTTTTATTTTCTAAAAACTAAAAATCAGAATATTATAAAGAAAACCTGTTTGGTTCATTTTTCTCTTTCAAAAAAATTAGTTATAAAAATATTAATTTTCAGATAACTTATTTTTATTATTTTCAGCTCAGAATTCTCACAACAACGATCCCAAGAAGCAAAAAACCTTAATAAAAAAAACACCATCTCATATGAAAATCATATCATATCAAATAAAAAACACGACAAAATCTTCAATTATAAATTGGATTTTTTACTTCACTGCACAACTTGACCAGATCTCTCATGAAGAAGAGTGCCTAAATGGCTGTACATATATATATTAAAGAAACAATAAAGTCTCATAGATGAAATTTCAATCTAGAATATCGAGAAAAAAAAGAAATGTAGCGATAGACTTTAATCAAACAAGTTATTGGGTCTATTAATGGTTAATGAATCAAATCGCATTATCTGTAGTTGTATACGGGAGTGACATTTGATGGTTATGTTACAATTTAGACAGGTCAATAAAGAATTCAACTCGAGCTTAGTATCATTTTTTCACGTGTTTGAACTATCATTTCAACAATAAGTGTTGAGTTCAGAATGAAATTTAATTCAAATTTGATTATGTTGGAGTTTACAACCATGCTTGAATTTCAACTTTTCAAATGTATTTTATGTACTTAATTCTGTCACCAAACTTTTTTTTTTTCCAGTTTATTTTTTCCGAAGTGTTGAGTTATTTCAGAAATAAATTTCTTCAGAGTTTATTCACTGTTCTTTTACATATCTATATTTGATTTCTATTAGTAAGATTAACTAAATCTGAGACCTACCCAATTTTCAGTGACTTCAATTTTGAATGGATTGAGACTAACTGGGTTAGGTTGGTGTAGGCATAGTATTATTTTAGGGTGCACTCGACTCGTAGAAGGGTCTTCTTCAGGGTATTGGGCTACTAGGTAGAACATTGGACCCGCCCCACCGAAGTTTGTATATGGATTGACCCAATGTGTCCGACATCGGAGCGGATTACTCGTGGCAATTCAAAGCCTTCTAAAGGTGGTCCTTTTGTGGTAGCGCAGCTTGTGGAACTGAAGAGCGTACACGAGAGTAGTACCTCCATGGTCTATGGGTCCTGATGAAGTAGCAGTATCTCAGGGGTGTTTATCACCATTTTTGCACAGCTCTAGCGGTATATGCATGTACTGCGAAGGCTATTAGGGAATGATTCGTTCCATGACTGATCCGGCTGTGGCCACAAATGTTGCGTAGCCATGACACGTAAACAACGCGACACCATCCTCACATTTTGAAAGGATTGGAAAGAGCATGTGGCATGGAAGTTAAGGGTGTAGTTTACTCATAATAAATGCTCATAATGTGAATTACACCCATTATTCTTAATGTGGAAATAACTCTTTTTATTGGTCCACATTATGGCTTTCATCACTTATTAGAGATATGTGGAGCATTGGTAAGACTTGGGGACCACTTCAATTAGGACAACATTTTGAGCAAGTGACCTATAAATAGAAGGCAATAGTGTTTACCTAGGGATTCCAACTTCATTCTCATTCTTTTCCTTTCTTGGAGGCCACTCATTCAGGACGGCGCCTACCTTCCTCCTCTTCGGCTTCTCTTTCTTCTTCCTCTCACAGGGCTTTGGCCATGGGAAATTGATTTCTACCTTTACCACATCTCACCATTCCTCTCTATCTGCTTTTCTCTTCTCCATCTCTTGGTCTTTAGCTACTTTGGGGGATATTTTATTTTGGGAATTTTAGCTCTACTAGTGCTCACTACCCACTCTCTAGCTGTGATGAGGCTACACTCTTTGCTCTTCTCCACCTTCTCTTTTATCTCCTTTTACCCTCTTTGCTTGAGATTTCAACCATGAATTTTGACCCATATGTTCTGACTTGCTAGTGGAGTCTTCTCTCCATTTTTTCTCTCATTTTACAATTTTTTCACCCACAATTAGATTGTGTTGGGACTAACTAGGTTGGGTTGGACTGTTTTGGGGCTTAAGTTAGAACATTATATTCCCAAGCCTGAGTTGGCCCATTAACCCCCTAGACCTTTGTAGGTAGGGATGACAAAATACGCGTTTATAATAATATTTTACAGCTTTTTTTAATAGGTTATCTTTTGTATTTAATTATATTAAATATGTAATTATCAAACTTTAGTTTTTTATTCCAATTAAGTATTATATATTTAATTGGTGATTAAAAAAATTATATTTTCTAATATTTTTATAAATTTTCAGTCATCAGATTTTATTATTAATTGGTACTCCTGTCATTTAAAATTTTAATTTATTTTAAATAACACTTAATGTTTTAAATGATGTTTAAATTTCTTATCAAACTGAATAAGTACTGAATATGTTCAAATTTAAATGTTAAACAAGTATTATGAAACATCCCTTTATACTATAATAACACTAAGTTTCAAAATTCATTTGACAAGTTAAATCTCTTAAGGAAAAATTAATAATTTTAAATGATGTTCAAATTTCTTATCAAACGCACTTAACTGAATAAGTACAGAATCTGTTCAGATTTAAATGCGAAACAAGTATTATCAAACAGACCCTTATACTATAATAACAATAAGTTTCAAATTTCATTTGACATTTAAATCTCATAAGAAAAAAAAAATAAGTTTAAAACCGTCCCGCCAGCTTACTAACATAAAATCATGATAGCTATCTATTAGTCACTAATTAACCCTAGAGGGGGGGGGGGGGGGGGGGGTGAATAGGGTGTTCAAAAATATTTCTAATTCTTTTCAAAATTGGAACACGCTATAATCAAAACACAATTTCTCAATGAACAAGTGAATGATTCAATTTCAATTCTCTAACAATTAATCTCAAGACAAATTGTAGCATACAAGATATTCAAGTGATTATAGCATGCAAGTTAAGTAAAGAGAAAGAGATAGAGAGATTGACACCGTGATTTTTTCGAGGTTCGGTAACTCCTACTCTTCGGCTCAAGAACCCCTTCTTGAGACTTTTCCCGATCCTTTCACTATGACATTTCCTTCACAGGTGGAATGGCAAACCTTTACAACACAAGCCTCTCGAGCTTGTCTCTCAATCAAGAGAACAACCCTCTCTTGAACAATCGGTGGACTTCA
Source organism: Cornus suecica (assembly GCA_963922005.1). Taxonomy (NCBI): domain Eukaryota; kingdom Viridiplantae; phylum Streptophyta; class Magnoliopsida; order Cornales; family Cornaceae; genus Cornus; species Cornus suecica. The sequence continues at coordinate 72,059,960 of OY998244.1, read as the reverse complement.
CTTGTCCGAGATTACAAATTCGTATGTAATCAATAAAATCACTCAAGAACAAAAACACTCAAAACCCAAAGGTTTTTATGGAAGATAAATCAATATAAGCTCAAGTGTTTTTGGTGATTTTACAATAGCTCTAGAAATGTATTCTCAAAGAATATGATCAATGAATGATATTTGGAGAATAAGAAGAGATACTAGAGGTTTTGATTTTCAAAGAATTTGGAGAAAATCAGATTTTCAAAGCTTGGTTTCAATGGTTTTTGTAGAGAAAATTTCTGCAGAATTTTTGATAGCTTTCTTTCTCTTTGTGTTTCAATCTCTCTACATTCAATATACACATCTCATTCTATATATAGCATTGCATTAGGGTTTTGAATAATGATTTTAGTATTTGAAAGACAAGAGTCGTTTGAACACTATTAAAAACAATCCACAAAACATGGGAAATGTTTTTTGAAGAATCTGCAGATTTTGAGGATCAACTAGTCGACTACTTTTCATTTCAGTCGACTACATGGTTTCATCTAGTCGACTACAATGATACATCTAGTCGACTAGAATGTGTTCTAGTCGACTACTTCTTGTAGTCTAGTCGACTCAAAGTGCTTTCAGTCGACTACATTGATGTGGATGAAAAGCCTGCAGCTACTGATTGTTTTAGTCGACTATATTGAAATACACATGGTGATTCTAGTCGACTACAACTTAAAAAATATTTAATAAAAATATTTTTCTTTCCGTTTAAGTTCGGTAAAGCGTTTTTCATTCCATTTGAGTTCGGTTCATTTTATACTTGAGCTTATACGATAATATCGACGCATAAAATTACTTTGTTACAATGATCACTCCCCGACCTGTCTACCCCAAGTCTTGAGTCTTCGACTTTCGCCTTTGTCGTTGAATTAAATGATTTTCCATTTTGCGCTTCAATTTCTTTCACATCTTTTCGCTTTAAATCAAGCTTCCTTTCCGAGCTTGCTTTTCGAGTCATTTCCTTTCCGAGTTTAATTTCTGAGTCGTTCACCTGTCTTTTGCTGAAAATATAAACTCGATAATTCATTAGTATCAAACACTCTTCAATGGTTTGTTATCATCAATTTTGGAATTGTTTGCCGAGAGTAAATTTCAAAGCCAACACTATCCTCGTTCTAACCCGCTTTGTTACTACCCCTAATTGTAGGCAAAGGTTATAGAAATGTTTTGAGAGTTTTATTTATATATAAATTTTAAAATTTACTTTATTCATAAAATATTTTCTTACATGTAAAACAACCAAGCAACAAAGAATAATATTCTGAAAATTATATTGCATCCAACCAAACACAACCTCAATTTCAAAATTTCAAGCAAACAAACGCTACGCAATTGTTGACACGCCAATACGTAAATTGATAAAGATCATCCACTGGCCAATTGGAGTTTTGGCCCAACGGATAGCGAACGGAAGAGTCCCAAAATTATTTTGGAATAGATTAATTATTTGAGTTGTAGTGATTTATCCTATTTACTTGGATAAGAAGTTTACGTAAAGTTAGGATTTATTTTGATTTTGTTTCTTTAGGAAGATATATGTTAAGATGGAATCGTACATTATTTAGGATAGTGAATTAGGTTACAATTACTTGTGGATCAATTTAGTAATTTAGGCTATAAATAATGTACGCATATCTCTATTTTAAAGGTCTTGCACCAAACACAAAATTCTATTCTTATGTTTCAATAACATCGTTATTTTACTTTCTTGCAATATTTATTTTACCAGCATCTTTAAATTCTTGTCTTGCAAATTCCGTTCATTACATTCCAATTTTTCGTAGTATAATTTCTTGGTTACCAAAAGTCCTTTTGATTGAGGCAAAAAAACATTTACACACGAGTTTTCGTTATCTCTCGTGTAATCGCCTGATTCACAAATTTATTCAAAAGAGACGATCATTCATTCGTCTTGAATCTTTTGAGTCACGTCATTGGCTCTGGCACGCCCGCGATTTACGGAAAATACAATCGGCCTAATTCTTCGGCTTATTTATTTTTAGAGTGAACATATTTTGGCACGCCCGGTGGTACACCAATAAGTAGCCGAGAAAATTATGACATGCCACCTGATTGGAGCCAAATATCATATATTTATGGCTCCTAATTATACATTATTATATCTATGGTTATCATTATATTTGTGCTTTCATACGGTTTTTGTGTTTTAAGATATTTCAGGCGATGTTGTGTAAAATGAGCTTAATCCGGTGAATTAACTGGATTTGTGACTCAAGATTGTTCGAGAGCCGAAATTATAGATAAAAAACCTATTAAGGACCAAAAACAAGTCAAGGATACAATAGGACCGAAGAAGAATAAAGTTGAGAAGAGAAACGGAGCAAAGAAATGGAAGTGCAAAAAGTCAAGGTGAAGAACTACCGAGTACTCGGTGAAGGTTCTACCGAGTACTCGGTAAAGTGTGAAAGTCCGCGCACTTGCGCAAATGATGGAAAAAATGCCCGAGAGCTTTTGCGCACTTGCGCTGGTTTTCGCGAGATGTGGAGTCTACCGAGTACTCGGTAAGACCAGATGCGGCCAATAACTTCAGCGATTTGTATACAACTCTGTGGGACCCGTTTTGACCCAACTCAATATGGAATGATATATTTTAGATACAATATTGACCGTATATGAAAAAATTACATATCATTCTTCAATACATATCACAAGATACATTCCTAACTTGACCGTGAAGCAATCAAATTATCAAATAAAGACGCTTATTTTTCTATAAAAGAGATGTGTCTCCCCTACAGAAAAAAGAGTGAGTTAAGTGGAGAGAGTTTTAAGAGGTTGATTAGAGGATTCATTGGAGTTTTGTCTTAGAATTTGGAGCAGAATGTCAACCATGGAGGGTTCGTCTACATCAACAATGAAGACGAGTACTACTATGAACAACTAAACTGGTATCTAGGATTTTTAACAAAACCCTAGCCAAGTAATGTAGATTCTTTCTTATTTTTATTGTATAAGGGGAAATTGAAGGACATGTATGTGATGATTGTGTAGATGAGTGATTATGTTTAATTTTATATAAGATTCTTTACTTTCCCTACAAATTTAATTTATTGCAATCACACTTTCATTCCTCTTCTATTCTTTTTTTTTTCTCGGTTATCCAAAGTCCTTTTTGTTGAGGCAATCAGAACTCATTCGTGTGAGTTGAGTTATCTATCGCACAAATCACCTGATTCTATTCCACATTTTCAAAAGAGACGAAAATCCATTCATTTTGAATCGGTTGAACTCCGTCACCAGTTCTGGCACGCCCGCACCCTACGGATACGAATAATATAATCAGTCCTACTTTGCATCCTATACTATTCGATTTCATCACTATGTCCCTATCCACACATTTTGAGTCATAATACATAAACTACCCGCAATAGTATGGGGGGTTTTAGTGAAATCAAGCATTTAAAAAAATTATTTTTCGAAAATCAATTATATTTTTTGTAAAAATTATAAATTTCATATATATATATATATTTTGGAAAAAAATATTTTTCGAAAACAATATATATTTTGGAAAAAATATATATTTCGAAAAATATATATATTTTGAGAAATATATATATATATTGGAAAATGATATATATTTCGGAATATATATATAATTCGTCAAAAATATATATTTTCCGAATTGTTTTAAAAAAATATGAATTTTTTCCGAAAAATAATTTTTTTTGGGAAATATATATATTATGTTTCAAAATATGATTTTTTCAGAAAAATAATTTTTTTGTGAAAAATATATATTATTTTCCAAAATATGATTTTTTTTTCCCAAAATTTTTTTTGAGAAAAATATATGTTATTTTCCAAAATATTATTTTTTCCGTAAAATATATATTATTTTTTCCGAAAATAATATAATTTTTTTCTGAAATATATATTATATTTTGGAAAATAATGTATATTTTTCAAAAAAAAAAATAGTTTTTAGAAAAAAATCATATTTTTTAAAAACAATTCGAAATATATATATTTTTGACGAATTATATATATATTCTGAAATATATATATAATTTTTCCAAAATATATCTTGTTTTCAAAAAATATTTTTTCCCCAAAATATATATATATATAAATTTGAAATTATTGTTTTTACAAAAATATAATTGATTTTCGAAATATAATTTTTTTAAAGGCTTGATTTCACTAAATCTCCCTATACTATTGAAGATAGTTTAGGTATTATGATTCAAAATGTTGGGGAAGGGGTCATAGGGGACAAAGTGAATACAGTAGGGGTTAATTGATTAAATTGAATAATATCGGAAAATTTTGTGAAATTAACCCTATTATATAAGAAGGTAGTTCAGGCCATCTCAACAAAAAATATTCCTAATATTAATAATATTTATAAGAAATTAACTCGTGAGTGTGGTGGTCAACCTTCTCTATACTCCACAAATTCACAGTCCAATATTAAATAATTGAAAAACTTCAAATTATTTTCAACTATAGCAAGTGAAGTTGGTTTTTTCGTTTGGAGATAAATTTGTAAGTAATTTTCATCTATAATTATACAATGTTTATATATTACCTGAGCATTAATAATAATAATAAAAAATTCCTGAGCAGTGAGCATTAATAGTTTAACAATTCTATTATTGAAAGCTGATTATATATGATGGTGATCATTGTAAAGGTAGTAACTGGCAATGATCTATTTATTTGGGAGATTAGCCCAATAATATATTTATTTGGGAGATTGACCCAAGGTTTGCTTTATTTGGGAGAATAACCCAAATAAGGTTTGTACGCGAGAGCTTGCATTATACAGAGGGAAGTATGAAGGACTGATGTGTTTATAGTTCTCATCTGAACTCATAACCCTAAATGCTGCTCGCGTAGGGAGTACTACTTGAAATATAGGGGAAATGCTTCGGATATGTAAATAGTGGGTCGCGACCCTATTTACGTTGTCCTAAACAAGAGTACCTTAGAGAGGCCGATAGTATTCAGGGTCATGACCCAACAAAGCTATAACAACATCCTTGGTTAAGGATAAATCAGATCCGAAATGCAAATACGCGGATCACAGGACATGGTGCACAGTATAATCCGCGCATGAGATTACGCGAATCCGTTTCGTGTAGTCAAGGGCGCGAGATGGTACTGTGCAAGACATTTATGTTGCGGATTAGTACGCAGGAACCATGTTCTGAGATAGGTGCTGACGTGGCAATACAATCCGCGATGACTACTGGTCACTCACGTCTATAAATAGAGGTGCGAGAGCTTACTTCAGGGGGATCTTTTGGAAACCAAAGGAGAGAAATTTCTAGAGAGAGAAAGTATTTCACAAACATTTGTTGCTACTATTTTCTCTTTCATTTCTCTGTAAAACAAATAAAAAAACAATAAAAATATCATTGCCATTGTTTCACCGACGAACTTGTGTAGAAACTATCTTCGCATCACTTAATCAATTCGAACCCTATAACCACAACAAGAGTTTACTATCCAAAATGTCCACAAAATAAGTAGAATATAAAAGGACAAAAAAAAAAAAAAAAAAAAGAAGAAGCATGACGACTCAACTTGATATATTAAAAACACAAGAAACTTTTTTTTTGTCGGTAAATAATTAAAAACACAAGAAACTTATTAAGCTTCTGCCACGTTTATTAATCTGACTATAATTAAATATGTTAAGGGATAAGATGAATGGTTTTTCTTAACATATACTACATCTATAATTTCGTTTTCGTATCTACCAAAAGTACAAAAAATAATCAACTATTTAAAAAATTGAAGTTGATTGAATCTCATAGAATGGAGCTGGTCATCTCGATCAAACACTATTTTATGTCTATGTCTATGTCTGTATTTATTTTAAAATATTGTCACATGTTGTGTTCCACAAACCCATTAAGGGGAAATCATCCATTCCCTCCCTGAGCGCCATTGTCGCAAGTCTTTTCACATCACAAAATCAAACCAATAAATGAGCACATAGTGAGAGAGGACCAAATAGGTGAGGAAAATTTAAATATTATTGAAAATTAAAAATAGTATTCTTTTTTAAATTAGTTGTTCAAATCTAATTTTTTAATTTTTTTTTAATTATTTTGTGTTTTGAATTTTGCTCTTTAATAATATAAGTATAATTGTAATTTTTAGTATAAAGAATAATTTTTAAAAATATAAAATTATATTGTATTTGAATTCAGGACGAAATGAGTATTTAAATTACATATGACCAGATTAATAAAAAAGACGAAGTTCATCTAAGTATTTATCCTTTATTCTAAACCACAAGTTTTCATCATATCAATGAATTGACAAAACAACCACCACCCTTCATCTAAACCACAAGTTTTCACTTATTAGTTATTGCTGAAAGAAATTGCTATATTAAGCACAGTTCTAGCACTTTCTGATACTTCAATAATGTTTGAAATTAATATTGAGAACCACAATTCACTTTAGCAGTCTCTCGCTTCTGGCACTGAGATGATATAAATTTGTGATAACCATATTCTATAATTAATGACACTTTTAATTGAATTTTTCGTAATTTGTTTATATTATTTTGCCCGAAGTGTTTGTATAATTTTTTTGGTCATTATTGTTATATACACTATTGAGAACTTTAAACTCAAAAATAACATCTGAATTTTATAACTCATGGGATAAAAGATTTGTTATAGGGAGCAAAATGACGATTGAATACTACCAAATTATTATAATTAATATTCTGTAATTGGTGGTAACTCTTGTGATTGTTAGTTACCAGTTGAGTAATAATATTTAAAATAAAAAAACTATTTGTATATGTGCCGTGTGTGTATATATGGAGAATATATGAGCGCTCAACTGTTTGGGTTCCTCTCTCCATTTCAGAAAATGGATAATTTTAGGTGATGACATTAGCTTTCAATAATTCTATAATAAGAATATTTATTTATGTAATGACATTATTCTGATAAATTTTTTTTGATGTTTTAGATTGAATTGTTGATAAATTTTTTTTGATGTTTTAGATTGATTTGTTAAGTGTTCAGGATCCGTTTGGGAAGACCTTATTTTTGTTCTCATTTTTGGGTGTGAGAACAAAAAACTATTCTTGGTTTTGGTTTTGTTTTTGGCCATAAAAACAAAAAATAAAAACTTATGTTTGGATAGTTTTTTGCCCTAACTTCTCTTCCCAGCCTCTCTCTCTTCTCTCACCCTGATCCAAATTATGGTGGTGGTGTTTGGCTTCGATTGGGGGTGATGTGGTTGTTGGCTTCGATTGGGGGTGTTGAGTTGTAGAGGTAGGGGTTTGTGGTGGTGGTGGTGGTGGTGTCGATTTGCAGTGGTGGTGGTGGTGGTGGGAAGGCGGCTAGTGGTGGGGGTTAGGGTTTGGAGGTTGAAGATGGCGGTTAGGGAAATCTGCAATAATTATTATTATTTTTTTGCTGAGAACAAACAGTGCCGAAAACAAAAAAACACCATTTTGGTGTTTTCAATTTTGAACTAAGGGTGAGAAAACGGTTTTTTACTGTTCACGAAAACAAAAACCATCAAAGGCTCCCAAACGTGTTTTTGTTCCCGTGAACAGTGAAAAAAATAAGAACAAAAACGGAAACACCAGTTTACAAACGCATCTTAAATGTTTGTACAAAGTGGTGAAAAAACAAAGGATATTCGGTGGAACAATGGCTGGAAGTGGCAGTGCAATGGAGAAATAAGTTCAAAGAAATTTGTATTTTGTTCCACCGAGTACTCGGTGGGATTGTTACCGAGTACTCGGGAAAGTGCGAACTTGCGGCCGTTTGCGCAAAAGTGGTAAAATCCTCTAGAGCGTTTTGCGAACTTGCGGCCGTTTGCGCAAAAGTAGTAAAATCCTCTAAAGCGTTTTGCGAACTTGCCACACTTGCGCAGTTGGGTGTTCACCGAGTACTCGGTAAGTGGTTACGCTGAATTATTTTTGGGAAGAATTATTCTGCTATGTAATTGATTCCTAATCACTTTGGGACGTGATTAAAAGTTATTATCAGTATATTGGACTATCATTGACATATTTATATATATTTGGAAGATTTAAATGGTGGAAATACAAATCCTAATTGGAAAATAATTCTTACTATTAATTGAAGATTATTCTCTATATATATGAGTTAAACCTAAGAGAAGGGGGTGACTTTTGAAAGATCTTTGCAATTCTTCTACAGAGATATTTAGAGAAAAAAAAATATTGAGTAATTATATATTTTATAGTTCTCTCTTGGTTTGAGTTTTTCCAATTGTGCTTATACACCGAAGATTGTTATGCACAATTGGATGATCTAGTTGCTGAACAATTATCACATCACCTTGATCGAAGCAGGAGGTTTCATAATTCTTTGATCCATTGAGAAATGGAATCGTTAGAGTACGGAGATCGGAGCGAGAGCTTCGTGGAACGCGAGTGATTCAAAACTATCAGACGTCGAGTGGAGAAAGGCAGATCAGAGTGTTTTGTAAGTCTAAAACTTCATAAAGTCTTGTACTTCTTGATTTATAATACATCGATACCTGAGCGTATCCGTAATTTTTTACTTGGAGTCTTTTCAAGATTTTTCCACGTAAAAATATTGGTGTCGTCTCTGATTTATTTTCTACACTTATATTTATTATTGCATGGTTTATATTGTTATAGAATTGAATTAAAATTGTCTATTCCGCAATTAAAATTTTAATTTGTCAATTAATTCATATAAATCTTATTTCATCCTTTAGATAAAGTCATAGGATCTGTTGATCAAATGATGGTCACTCATAGAAAGGCTAGGAATGAAATTTCTTATGTTTGTTATACATCTGTCTTAGAACCAAAAAATGTTAAAGAAGCTCTTCAAGATAATGAATGGATAAATGCAATGCAAGAAGAACTTCAACAATTTATACAAGAATAAAAAGGATGAGAATGGTGTTGTTATAAGAAATAAAGTTAGGCTTTTTGCTCAAGGTTATACACAGTTGGAAGGTATAGACTTTGATGAGACGTTTGCTCCAGTGGCTAGACTTGAATCTATTCGTATTCTATTTGCTATCGCATGTCATCTTGGATTCAAGTTATATCAAATGGATGTTAAAAGCGCATTTTTGAATGACATTCTTCATGAGGAATTTTATGTGAAGCAACCCAAAGGATTTGAAGATCCTTATTGTCCGGGTCATGTTTATAAGCTTAAGAAGGTTTTGTATGGGTTAAAACAAACTCCTAGAGCTTGGCATGAGAGATTGACCGATTACCTGCTAGGAACAGGTTTTACCCGAGGGAAAGTGGATAAAACACTGTTTATACAAAAAATTAAAAGTAATATAGTTATTACTTAAATATATGTTGATGATATAGTGTTTGGTTCCTCCTCTGATCAACTTGCTCATTATTTTGGAGAATAAATGACACATGAGTTTGAAATGAGTATGGTTGGGGAATTGAACTTCTTTCTAGGACTACAGATTAGACAATTAACTGATGGGATTTTTATTTCTCAAACTAGATATGCCTTAGAATTAGTAAAGAAGTTTGGTTTGAATAAGGCTAAGGATGATTGCACTCCTATGAGTACAAGTGTCAAACTTAACATAGATACTAAAGGCAAAGATATTGATTCTACACTTTATAGAAGTATGATTGGGAGTTTGTTATACTTAACTACCAGTCGACCTGACATAGCTTTTAGTGTTGGTATTTGTGCACGTTACTAGGCTAGTCCTAAAGAGTCTCACCTTATTGATGTTAAACGTATTATTAAATATATAAAAATGACTATTAATTATGGATTGTGGTACCCATCAGAATCTAATACTAATACTACTTCTTTTTCTGATGCTGATTGAGCTGGTAATGTAGATGATAGAAAGAGTACTAGTGGAAGATGTTTTTATATTGGTAATTGCTTAGTTGTTTGGCATAGCAAGAAGCAAAATTGTGTCTCCATTTTCACTGCTGAGGCTGAGTATATGACTGTTGGTAGTTGTTGTACTCAGATTTTGTGGATGCGTCAAATGTTACAGGATTATGGTTTTTCACAAAGCACAATGACTGTTTTCTGTCATAATACTAGTGCTATAAATATTTCTAAAAATCCTGTTCAACACTCTAGGACAAAACATATAGATATTCGACATCATTTTATTCGAGATCTTGTTGAAGATAATGTAGTGTATCTAGAGTTTATATCCACTGATTCTCAGTTAGCAAATATCTTTACAAAACCATTAGATTTTAAAAAACATACAAGTCTTAGAAAATCTATTGGCATGCTTTCTTTAGAATAGATATCTACATATGTATCATTCTAAGAATATCTTTCATTATACTTTATCCTAGAATTGATACATTATCATGCATTTTTGTTATAGTGCATTTGTAATCTTGTTTATTATTATGCATGCATCATGTTTTTGATAATTTTAGGATTGTTCATGCATACATTATGTCATAAAACATCATAAAAATTATAAAAACAAAAATTTCTTAGAAACATGTGAGCAGGGTAGAGATAATGAGCTAATTGTTAACTCATCATTCAAAATATGTGATTAGAGTCAAGTATGAGTTGATTTATGTACATGTTATGACTAGAAAGATATTATGTATGCAATTACCTCACTCATGATTATATTATAGTTTGATTAAATTGAATTTTTAAGATGTGGTCCACATGAGTGAATAGATGAGTGAAATTGAAACCGAGAAGGATGGTTTTGACCTATAAGCACATGCACATGCTCTCTATGGGACAATTAATTAACCTTTGACTATGTAGTTGAAAAATTAGCTTTGTTAGCATGAGAAAAAGAGTAGTATGGAGAAAAGTTGAAAATATATATAAAAATAAAAATAATGCAAAAAACAGTTCTTCAATCCAAAAAGAGAAAAAAATTGATGAGCATAAATCCCATGGAAAAAGCTCGGGGCCAGTTGGTTGGGATTAAAAATCCCCGCTGGAAAGTCTGGAGACTTAGAAAGACAAAAAGGGATAAAAAAAAAGTTTTTAGCATGACAAAGTTTGATCAATGAAATAAAAGAAGGGAGATTGGTCTACCATAGAGAATGTTCACAAAAACACGGAAGACTATGTGGATCGGCTGTAGAAATTAGCAAGTTTATTTCACCACTGTGGGGATCATTCTTTTAAATTTAATTCATGAAGATTATTGTGTATGAGTGTGTGGGGATAACTTGTATGCATTTTATTCTAACGAAATTATAGCATTTGTATGAGTAATAATTATTTGATTTTATAAACATACAAGAATGATGAATGAAAGAATTTTTGGATAGTATATTTAAACCTCATGTTTCTAAGAACAATTTTTATTTTATTTTTTTTCATTCATGCATTGTGGAGATTTTTGTAAACCGAGAGTCTGGATATATTCTTTAGAGTTCTATGTATTTCCATAAGTTTTGCTTAGATTCTCTGATCTTCCTGAATATTTTTCCAATGTTTACGCTTTGTGTATTATCCTTGAACTATTTTGATTATTTTTATTGTTATTTAAATCCTTGTCATTTCAGTGACAAAAAGGGGAGATATATACAGTTAAAGAGGATAAATATTTATTTGAGGGGGATAATTAATTATTACTAATTAATGGTCATTATACTTCATGTTGAAATTATTCGTTTTATTTATGATCATTTAATATTGATTATTCCTGCTATTTGTTTTTCACAGGCATGTTTGTTTAAGTGTTGTGATTGCAGGATTCGTAGATCATCATGAGATCAAAAGAAAAGTCTATGTCTATGTTTGTCGGTGTGTGTTCATAGGTATAGATTTTATTTTTATCGTGAGGATATATTTGTAAAACATGTTTTTGTCTCATAAATGTCAAGGGGGAGATTCTAAGAACATTTATTTATGTAATGACATTATTCTGATCAAAAACCATGTTGAGAGTTTTGGTGTTTTGGATTGAGTTATTAAGTGTTAAATGTGTGTTCAAAGTGGTGAAAATATAAAGGATATTCAGTGGAACAATGGCTGGAAGCGGCAGTGCAATGGAGAAATAAGTTTAAAGAAATTTGTATTTTGTTTCATCGAGTACTAGGTGGAATTGTTACCAAGTACTCGGTAAAGTACGAACTTGTGGTTGTTTGCGCAAAAGTGGTAAAATCCTCCAGAGCGTTTTGCGAACTTGTGCAGTTGGGTGTTCACCGAGTACTCGGTAAGTGGCTACGCTGAATTATTTTCGGGAAGGTTTATTCTATTATGTAATTGATTCCTAACTATTTTGGGACGTGATTAGAAGCTATTATCAATATATTGGACTATCATTGACATATTTATATATACTTGGAAGATTTAAATGGTGGAAATACGTATCCTAATTGGAAAATGATTCTTACCATTAATTGAAGACTCTTCTTTATATATATGAGTTAAACATAAGAGAAGGGGGTGACATTTGAGAGATCTCTGCAATTCTCCTACAAATTCATATTCTTCTACAGAGATATTTAGAGAGAAAAAATTATTGAGTGATTATATATTTTCTAGTTCTCTCTTAGTTTGAGTTTTTCCAATTGTGTTTCTACACCGAAGATCGTTATGCACAATTGGATGATATAGTTACTGAAAAATCATCACACCACCTTGATCGAAGCAGGAGGCTTCATAGTTTTTTGATCCGTTAAGAAGTGGAGTCGTTAGAGTACGGAGATCGGAGCAAGAGCTTCATGGAGCGCGAGTGATTCAAGACTATCAGACGTCGAGTGGAGAAAGACAGATCAGAGTGATTTGTAACTCTAAAACTTCATAGAGTCTTGTACTTCTTGATTCATAGTGCATCGATACCCGAGCGTATCCGTGATATTTTACTTGGAGTATTTCCTAGGTTTTTCCACGTAAAAATATTGGTGTCGTCTCTGATTTATTTTCTGCACTTATATTTATTATTGCGTGGTTTATATTATCATAAAATTGAATTAAAATTGTCTATTCCGCAATTAAAATTTTAATTTATCAATTAATTCATATAAAGCCTATTCACTCCGCCTTCTAGGTTTATTTCACCTTCTTTTAAGTAATTTCATCTATTATTAAAATATTATTCAATAAATCTCCCTATCGAAAGACTTATACTATTCAAAGAGTATCACGCTTCTTATTTTTTGAGTTTTGAAATAGTGTTATTTAAAATTACGTTTTAATATTCTCACATGAAGTCCTATCCAAGATATTTGTTATATATAGGATAAATTGCTTAAAACCTCCCTCAAGTTTACTCTATTTTCCTACTATACCCCCTCAATTATGAAATGAGCTTAGAACCCCCTAAAATTTCATAAAATGTTACACCATGGGCTTGCCCTCAAATTTTTTTTACCCTCCAAACTTTTTGTATTTCCACCTTCCTTTAATCTTATCCTTACTATTATATTTCTTAATTCTTTAAATTACAAAAATATTATTTCTTTTAGTTAGAATATTAATTATGTCATTTACCTTTAATGTATTAGACTAAATATACTCTCAAATGTTAAATTTTTTTTTTGTAAGTTTTAATTATTTTATTTGTAAATCAATTAACTTGTTATTAAATTTTAGTTTGATTTAAATCATAAAACTCAATCCTAATTAATATATTCATAAATAAATCACAATTTATGAATATATTTTTATGAAAAGAATGTTTCATTTGGCAAAAAAAAAAATTTAATTAGGATAATGAGTTTTATGATTTAAATCAAATTAAGTTTTATTGGAAAATGATATATATTTTGGAATATATATATATAATTCGTCAAAAATATATATTTTTTGAATTGTTTTAAAAAATATGAATTTTTTCCAAAAAATAAATTTTTTGGGAAAATATATATTATGTTACAAAATATGATTTTTTCCGAAAAATAATTTTTTTGAAAAAAATATATATTATTTTCCAAAATATGATTTTTTTTCGAAAATGATATAATTTTTTTCCGAAATATATTTTTTTTATATTTTAGAAAATAATGTATATTTTTCATAAAAAAAATATATTTTTTAAAACAATTCGAAAAATATATACTTTTGACGAATCATATATATATATATTCCGAAATATATATCATTTTCTAATATATATATATATTCCAAAATATACATATTTTCTCGAAAAATAATTTTTTTGAAGGTTTGATTTCACTAAACCCTCCTATACTATTGATGGTAGTGTAAAGAGGAACGATTCGCGAAATAACATAACGGCAAAATGACTCATTGGGATAATGGCCCAAGGATTAAATTATGTGGGATATGGCCCAAGCTTTAATTATCTGGGATATGACCCAGGATTGGTATATTTGGGGAAACCGGCCCAAGTAAGAGGTTTTTGGGAGATTGGCCCAAATAATTGATTACTTGGGGAAATAGCCCAAATACGGTTTTCACGCGAGAGCTTGCATTATACAGAGGAAGGTATGAGAGACTGATGTGTTTTATAGCTCGCATCAGGAACTCATAACCCTATATGCTGCTCACGTAACGAGTACTATGCGGAATCTAAGGGAAATGTTGAGGATGAGTAAATAGTGGGTCGCGACCTTATTTACACCGTCCTGAGTAGAGTACCTTAGAGAGGCCGCTAGTATTCAAGGACATGACCAAGGCGTGCATGATTGGTCATGATACAACAAAGCTATAACAACATCATTGACTAAGGATAAATCAGATCCGCGACGCAACAGGTGAGGATCACAGGGCACAACGCACATTATGGTCCGCGAATACGTTTCACGGATGATATTGTGCAAGGTATTTATGGCGCACAGTGTGATCCTCATAAAGATGACGCGAATCTGTTTCGCGTAATCAAAGGTATGAGATTATACTGTGCAAGATATTTATATCAAAGATTAAGTACACAGGGACCATGTCGCGAGATAGGTGCTTACATGGCAATAGAATCCGCGAGGACGAAGGAACCATGTCACGAGATAGGTGTTGATGTGGCAATACAAACCGCGAGGATTACTGAGCACTTATGTCTATAAATAGAGATGCGAGAGCTCACTTCAAGGGGGATTTTGGATGAGGGACCAAAGGAGAGAGAATTCTAGAGAGATAAAGTACTTCTCAAATACTTGTATTTGCTATCTTTTCCTCCATTTTCTCTTTCATTTTCTTTGTAAAGCAAATCAAAAGCAATAAAAGCATAAGTACGGTTATTTGGCTGATGATCTTGCACAAAAACTATCTTCACATCATCTAAATCTTGCGTAACCCTACATTAAAGGCGATTTCACTGGGGAGAAGATGTCTTCTGCACAAGTAGAGCCTCGTCAGACTCGGCGGAGAGGTCGTCCACCGACCCGGCGTATCGGACAAGCTGAGGAGGAAACTGCGACACAAACACAAGGTAGCGAACCAGTCCTGCCGGCACAGAGACATCGTCATCGTGAAAATGCTGGTAAGGATCAGGCAAAAACCCCTTCGATGGCAGAGCCAGTGCAAAATTCAACAGAATTGTCATCGGTTTTACTACAAACTCTTCTCAACATCCAAGAAACGCAAAAGGCAATTCTTCACTTCATGGAGGCCTCGCGCGTTTCAGTACCAACCATTGAATCACCAAGGATGGACAATCAGACTTTTCCAGAGGACTCAACACAAGATTTGTTTCGCAATTCAGAAGGAACTGAGCCCCTAAAGAAAGAGTCATATATCACCAAGGAACAGTTGCGAGCTTTCCTGAATGAAAAAACTGAAGCAGATGGAGTTGAAATAGCTCCACCATACCATCCTAGTATCATGGCTCTGCCCTATCCGGAAAACTATGGGGCACCAGCCTTCCATCAATTTGATGGCAAAAGGGGGAATGCGAAAGAGCACATAGCCAGGTTCGCGGATTCTATGGGACCTCACAGAAACAATGAGTACTTGAAACTTAGAGAGTTCTCCAAGTCTTTAACTGGAACAACATATACTTGGTATACTAGCCTCGCTCTGGCTTCAGTGACAAGTTGGACATCTATGGTGCTCAAGTTCTATACTAAATTCTTTCAAGCTGATGAAGAGGTCTCAATGATTTCACTTACAAGGCAAAGACAACGCTTTGGAAAGGAAGAAGCAGCTTATGTCAGGAGATTTCGCGAAGCTGCTTTGCAATGTCATGAACCAATTTCTGAGCTGCAATTGATCAAAATTTGTATAAAAGGGATGCTGCGGGAATACAGAGTGCATTTGGTCAATCACGAGGTCAAAACTTTATCTGCCCTTGTTGATAATGCCCGAAGATTGGGAGAAGTTTTGGCTCCCCCGACACGACCAAATATCAGTACTAGGCGAGTGTCAATGGTAGCAGTGACACATAAAGAAAGGCCCAGGGAAGAACGCGCCGGGAGATCAGAACCACCCTTTTTACCTTTCAGTGAAAAAGAGGCAGTCGCTTTACTGAATCAATGGATCGTAGACCATGTCATATCACTACCCCCAGTGCAAAAGGTGCCGTCAAAAGAGGAAAGGATGAGGAGCAACTACTGTCCATATCACATGAGTATTCGTCACTCTCTGATGGACTGTTGGGCGTTTCGCGGATTAGTGCACCGGAAAATAGCATCGGGAGAATTAGAAGTGGCGAATAATGTAGTTCATAAGCCCTTCCCTGCACATGTAGCTGTGGTGACTGCCCAAGACATAACTAAGGATACCGTCCAGTATGAGTGCCCACCAGCACGTGAAGCAAAGGAGAATGATAATATAGACGTTTTCTTTAATGAGTTCCCAATACAGGAACATGTGAAGGAATTCTTGAAAGAGCAAACAATAGCTGCTCTTAATCATACTATTGCGATTCCTCAGCATGAAAATACCTCCAGTAAGATTACATTTTCTGAAGAAGACAAACAAGTGTTATTTTCACATAACCGACCTCTGTATGTACCAGCTATAGTGAACGGTCGGGAGATGAAACGAGCTTTCTTGGACGGAGGAACGTCAGTTAACTTAATCCCACTAGCCACTTTGCGGATGATTAAATTTCCTGAAAGCAAGATCGTAAAACATACCATCGCAGTTACTGGTTTCAATGGAGACCAGCAGGCCACTATGGGATTCGCGACATTGGATCTCAAAATTGGGAAAATAAGGGGACCCACCAAGTTTCATGTCATTCAAGGGGAACCTTCATATCAGTTGTTGTTGGGCAGACCGTGGATACATGGGCATGGCATAGTACCGTCATCTTATCATCAAGTGATGAAAGCCAATTGGGGAGAAGAGATTATGACTGTAAAAGCATCCAAAAATCCATTTTGCGCATCAGAAGCTCATTTTGCAGATGTAGTCTATTTTTCGGAGTACAGTGAAGAGGATGGGCCCGGTATTTTTTCTACACCATTACCAAAATGGAAAGGAGCGGATAATGGAAATTCAACTAAGCGAAGGCTCAAGGAGGTGAGCTGGCCGCGGGTCAAAATGCCCGATGGGCGAGTGGTGTACAAATTATGACGGGGTTGGGGGTCAGAAACTTGCACAGTTGGCACTGACCCCGGGAAATAAAAGATTGAACAAAGAAAACTGAACACAGACCCTGAAGTGATGAAAGTGAATCCGTGACCAGAGCACGGTTTGTGTGAAGTGGACATAGGCGATGGTACAGATCTGCGACCTACCTTCATAAGCAATATATTGCCAGACGAAACTAAGAATTCTTTAATAAACTTGCTCAAAGAGTTTCGAGATGTATTCGCTTGGGATTACAGTCAAATGTCGGGACTCAATGTTGGATTGGTTAGTCATCATCTTCATGTACGACCAGAATCAAAGCCGAAGAAGCAGAAGCAATGAATATTTCATCCAGAGCTTGAAATATAGATTAAGGCAGAGGTTGAAAAATTGTTGAAAACGGGGTTCATTAAGCCAACTCAACATCCAACGTGGCTCGTTAATATTGTGCATGTGAAAAAGAAGAATGGACAGATCCGCGTATGCGTAGACTATCGCGATCTCAATAAAGCCTGCCCAAAGGATGATTTCCCCTTGCCCAACATTGACACTATGGTGGATGCAACCTCAGAACATGAAATATTTTCACTTATGGATGGATTCAGCGGATACAACCAAATTAAGATGGCACCAGAGGATGCTGAGAAAACTATTTTTCGCACCCCAATGGGGAATTTCCATTATACAGTCATGCCATTTGGTCTTAAAAATGCTGGAGCTACATATCAACGTGCCATGATAGCCATATTCCATGACTTGATGCATAAAACTGTGGAGGACTATGTATATGATTTAGTGGTGAAGTCCAAGGTTGTGCAGGATCATTTGGGCGATTTGAGAAAAGTGTTGCAAAGATGCCGCGAATATAACTTGAAAATGAATCCTCTAAAATGCGCCTTCGGAGTACCAGAAGGAAATTTCTTGGGATGTGTAGTACATCGGCAGGGGATTGATATGGACCCGACAAAAGCTAAAACAGTATTGGATATGGCACCACCCACAACCCAAAAAATGTTGAAATTTTTTATGGGAAATATATCTTATTTAATAAGGTTTATCCCAGCACTGACAGAAGTAACTCACCCATTAATGCCGTTGTTAAAAGAAAAATCTATATATAGCTGGGGAGAAGAGCAGCAAGAGGCTTTTCAGAAAATCAAAAGGATCTTGGCATCACCAAAAACGATGATAGCGCCAGAAACAGGGAAGCCATTGATCATGTACCTTACTTCCACAAAAAAGTCTATAGGGGCTCTCCTGGCCCAGGAACGTGAAGGGGAAGAAAAGCCTGTTTACTATATCAGTAGGGTATTGAAGGGACCAGAGTCGCGATACACCTCATTAGAAAAACATTGCCTTGCTCTAGTATTCGCGGCCCAGAAATTCAGACATTATTTGCTGGCATATCCGTTGAAGCTAATCACAAAAAGGGACCTTATACGGTATCTGCTCACAAAGCCCATACTCAGTGGAAGAACTGATTGATGGTTGTTAGCATTATCTGAATATGAGATCACATGCTCCAGACCAAAAGCAGTAAAGAGTCAGGCCTTGTCAGATTTGCTAGCCTTATTTCCTGGGGAAGCCGAACCTAAAGCAGAGGATGTGGGAGTAGCAAGTATGACGCAAGAAACAGAATATACTTTGGAATTTGATGGATCATCCACGGAAAAATGAGGTGGGGCCGGTTTTGTATTAAGAAATGAAGAAACAAAAGAGGAATTAGTGATGTCTTACAAACTTGATTTTCCTTATACCAACAACGTCGCGGAATATGAGGGGCTGGCGTTGGGATTAGTGATGGCCTAAAAGCTGAAGGTAAAAATACTTCATGTAAGAGGAGATTCTAAACTGGTCATCAAACAGGTGAAAGGGGAGTATGTTGTTAAAGAGCCCCATCTCGTGTCTTATAGAACTCTCGTCCGTCAGATGATTGAAAGCTTTGAGAAAGTGGATTTCCAACACGAACTGCGAGAGAGAAATCGGCGATCCGATGCATTGGCAACATTGGGTTCGCGTCTACAGTTCCAGGGGTTAGAAGCTTTTGTACAGATAGTACGAAGAACCAGCTCTGTGGTCAATAATAAGAAGGAACTGGAGGAATATGAAGAGCACGATTGGAGAACACATATAATGCAAGCTCTACTAAAGAATGACAGCAATGCCTTGAGACGAGAATACCAGATTATAAAAGGCATATTGTATTACAGAGTGACTGGAGAAATTCTAGCCAGATGCGTAGCAATGAACGAAATAAACGAACTACTACAAAAAACTCACAAGAAAATATGTGGTCGGGCAGACGTCAGTCTCTATCGAGTTTTGCAGCGAAAAGGTTTCTTTTGGCCATGTATGAAAAGTGATGCAGTTAAATTACAAGGTAACTGTTAGAACTGCAACGCATATCCCTCCGCGAACGAAGGTAATGTGGCAGACACAATAGACTGTCAAAACAAATATGTGCATTATCTGAAAGAAGGAATTTTGCCTGAAAAAGATCAACCGCGGTTCAGAAAATTGGCTTCGCGATTTGTTCTACAAGAGGGTAAATTGTTCCGTAAAAGTTTTGAAGGAAAACTGATGAAATGCGTAAGTGAAGAAGAGGCAAGGGAGGTATTAAAACAGGTCCACGTGTTTGGTCACCAAGGCCCGAGAAAAATGTTCCAACAGCTCCTATCATCCGGGTATTACTGGCCAACAATGGAAAGGGATTGCAGCGATTTCGTCAGAAAATGTCATATATGTCAGGTGCACGGAGATCTTATTCATACTTTGGGAACCGAATTACACAGCTTAGTGACTCCTTGGCCTTTCCATACTTGGGCGCTGGATATAATTGGACCAATCACGCCGCAGGCTCAAGGACATGCGTGGGTTTTAGTAGCAACTGAATTGTTCACAAAATGGGTAGAAACGATCCCACTGCGACGAACGACAGCAGACAATGTGGTTCGATTCATATAGGAAAACATCATCTGTCGATTTGGGATTCCAAAGGTGATACTGTCAGACAATGGAACTCCTTTTGTCAATAGTAAGGTCGCGGATTTGTTGGGGAGATATTCAATAAATCATCACAAGTCCACGCCTTACTATCCAAAAGGAAATGGACAGGCCGAAGCTTCTAATAAAGCGTTAATTCGAATCTTGTCTAGCCTGGTGCATGATAATCAGAAGAAATGGGCAGAGGAGCTTCCAATAGCATTGTGGGCACATCGAACCGCATATCGAAGTGCAATAAACATGACCCCTTATGCACTAGTATACGGAGCATAGGTTGTACTACCTGCGGAGCTTGAGTTGGATGCTAGAGGGCTGGCATGCAAAAGCAGTTTGGAGGACAGACTATTGGAAATAGAATGATTGGATGAAACTAGGGCCGAGGCATTTACAAATCAGAAAGAGTACAATCAGAAACAAGCAAAAAGCTACAACAAAAAGGTACGGTACAGATGGTTTAAGGTGGGGGACAGAGTGTTGAAAGTAGTACCAGCAATCATGAGAGGACAAAGGGTGAGAAAATTTGAAGCCAAGTGGGAGGGTCCGTATGTGATTGTAAGTGAAGAAAGTAGTGGGTACTATATAATGGAGCATGAAATCACTCGCGAGAGAGCAGGACCCCTTAATCTAAAATGGATCAAGTTGTACCAATCTTAGATAAAAGAAGTGAATGGTGATGAAACATACAACATCAACACAATGTATATATATATATATATATATATAATTGCATATATGAATATGTATGAAGTACATCAAGAATAATAATAGCACTAGTACAAATCGCCGCCTTGTACAAATCGCGGCTAACAGGAGAAGAAATGTGGAGATTTTCATGTTCCTCTTGTAACTCGCGGGAACGCATGGAATGTTCCGCGGAATCTTTTAGCCTCAAGGCATCTTGCTCCGCTACAACTAATAAAGCGCAGACTTCTTCCACTATTGACATACTAGCTTGGTACTCAGTAAGAGCTTTGACCTCAGAACAATGTTTTGCATATAAGCGCTCAACCTTTTCAAGATGAACCTCCCACCAAATCACGTTCATTTTCATATTTTTCCACTCCTTGATACGGGCGCGACAAAGTGGCAAAGTGGTAGAGGTAAGGTCGCGGATGCAAGTAGTTGTCAAGGAAACAAAACTATTCGCGATAATATGCAAAAATGTAGGTTGGAGAAGGGGATCATAGAGCTCTATGGTAGCAAAAGACTCCGGATGACTACTGAAAACGCGATCCAAAATGGCCATATCGCCTGAATAGCATAAAAAGTTAAACCAGTAGACTTGATCCGGCTGAGGGTTTTGAGCTAAAGGTGCGGGAATGGCATGAGGAGCGGGTTGATGAGTTTGAGCTTATGGCGCGGATGTGGTGGTAGGAATGGATGTATGGGTAAGCGAAGGTTGATGAGATGGTGTATGTGGCGCGGATGTGGTAGCAGGAATGGATTGAGGTGTTTGAAAAGGTTGATGAGACTCCATTTGTGGCGCGGATGAAAGGTTAGGTAAAGAAGGCTAAGGAGGATGAATGGGAAGGAAAAAGGAATCAGAGCTAGGGAATGTCAGGTTTTGTAAAGTATTTGGGGGCGAGGGGAATTCATTGAGTAGCGTTTCTGGATCCTCAAATGCAGAAGCATGAAATAAGGATTCAGGACTCTTGTTTGACTTATCTGCAGAAAAAGATAGAATTATCAACAAGTCAGTATTATACAGAGAATTATATTCGCGGATAAAAATCAGATAAAAAAAAATTATTATTACCATCATTCGCAGACTGAATTTGATTCGCGCCAAGAGAAGATTCAACAATAGTGTCCATATCAGCCTCAGGACCCCCGAAAAGTGATTTTTGAATTTGAGACCCATCCTGCAAAGTGGCTGCAAGCTCAGCAGCAATGTCACAAATGAGAGGTTCCATATGCCGAACATCTGTGTCAGAACTGGAGGCTTAAGGATCAGTCGCTGCTGTGACATCTACTTCTGAGACAAGACTGGTTTCATCTGCTTCAGGAATCTCTGAAATATTCGCGGTTTCATTTTGACCTACGGCATCAAGATTCGTTGGGACCGCGGATTGATCATGAGGGGATAAATTCGCGTTATATGATGCATCCTTACGGATAATGGTAGAAATAGGAAGATCATCCCCATCATCTGAATCAAATAGCAGAATCTTCCTCGCGGTTCTAGATATAGTCGGTGCCTTTTCTTTTCCCTGAGCCGGAAAGTCTGAGAGTATGTCAGCCACCTCGCGATCAGAATCATCAATAGAATGGTCAACTTCCTGATTTGCATCCGTTCCAATCCCGCGAGCTGAAAAGGGTAAATAAAACACTAAGTATAACGGAAGCACAAAAAGATAAAAGATAAAGGAAGATTTAAATAAGTCAGACAGTACATGAGAATAAAGGATCTGAAACATGAATGTCCTCCACAGCCTTTGCAACTGTATCCAGTAAGGAGTTTACTTTTGATCGCGGAAAGGATGTTTCTAAATGAGGTAATTCTTCCATCCGCGAGGATGATTCAGCCTGACCTTGAGTAAAATATGCGGTTTCATCCTCGGCTTGATGTGACTGAAAAGCAAGAGGTTTAACTCCAAATCTGTCAGGAGAGATCAAGGTAGAAGGATTCGACCTTCTGCGAATCAAAGGAATAATATATACCTCATCATCTTCAGAAATATGAGTAGCAGCTTCTATAATCTGTGCTCTTTGATCTCTTCTCCGCTGAGACAGCGGAATATAATCCAAGGGATCACCCGTAGAATTAACCGCTACGAAGGGATCTATTGAAAGAGTAACTCGTGATGGTGATATAACAACAGCACTCGCGGATCTCTGAAAACATTCAAGCAGGTTAAATGATAGTTGAGAGCAGTTTTTAAGAATAAGAGTAAAGTACAAAGTTATTACCAAGCGTTTTGATATAGATTCCTCGCGAATCGGAATGACAGTGGGAACTTCGACACGTTCGGAACGCTTCCGTTTAGGCGCGGGAGGAACTTTGGATTTACCTTTTTTCTCTTTCAAATTTTTTTGTTTCTTAGTAACCAGATTTGAAGTGCTTGGGCCCTCATGATCATCAGAAACAAGAAGAGAAAGCTTGCTATAAAATCCGCGGGAGCCATGGGGCTTGTGTAATTTCAAAGATAAGTCTCCCACGAATACTTTTACGGGAACAATTGGTCTAAGAGGACCCATCATAAATGTTTGGAAGTCCGTTGTCACTTGAAACCAAAAATCAACATAAGCCGCGGTTCGGCCACTTGCTCGAGATCTCGCAGGAATAAAAATGGCAAAGGAGAACTCTTGGTGTTTCTTCTCATATTCCTCGCGGTACCTCACCAGGGCCGTATTATAGTTTTCTGGGGAATCGCCTGAGGGAGGTGCAACATAAACTGGAACTGCTTGCTCAAAACCCAATTGACAAGCCACCCGCGAAGGATTGTAAGGTGTGGTCCGCGAGAAAGAGTCATCAAAAATAGGCAAGCAACACTCAAAGGAAAAAGCAGCGAAGATAAGCTCTTCATGGTGTTGATAACCATAAGTGGTCTGCTCCTCCATGGGATAGAAAGAGGGACAATAAATACCATATAAAGGCATTGTATAAGGTCTCCAGGATAAATTATGACTGAAGTCAATAAAATCTTCAAGTCACTTGGTGGAAAGAAGGCCAGACCAGCGAGCAGCTCGCGATCTGGGACCAAGGGTGTCAATACTCGAAGATGAAAAACTAAGGGGCTTAGGGGCATATTTTGGGAATCTTTCAAAAATAAAGAGCATAAGGAAAAGGCAAGGGACATGGGTGCTTATGTCATACCTACCAACTGACCTTAGAAAATCATTGGATAAAGTATCCAACTAGGAATAAAGGGTACCCAGGAAAAGGGGAGCTAAAGGAAGCCTGATGCCCCGTAAGGCTATAGAAGCCATAAAAACACCAGTTTATTGGGCCCATCTTCAGGACGTCCTTGAAAAATATAGCGGTCCAACCAATAGGCTTAAAAATCCTGCCAGTTCAAAGTCACCGCTGAATTCAGGGCCAGACACTGATTCGCGGTCTTGACCGCGGAGGAGAGACAGTTTTGGTTCATACTCCCTGAAGAAGTGATGACACCAGTTTGAATATTTTAACTTTTCACTTTTTATAAAAGGTGCCTCGTCAAGTATGGCACCATCCTTAAAGCGGTTGCCTCTTTTCGTGACATAAGATGTGCAAGACTGGAGGTGGGAGTGAGTCACCTAGTCTGCCTCACTGAAGGCTGGGGCATCAAGGGACCGCGAGTCAAAAACCGGGAGTCGGAACAACACATACACGTCTTCCAGGGTTGGGGTAAATTCTCCCCAAGAGGTTACAAAAGTGTGCGAGAAATAGCTCCATCGCGACACTAAAAGATTGAGAGCATCCGCGTCTCGACGAACAGACAAGTCCGAAAATAATTCTATGGAGTCCAGTAAACCTGCTTGTCTGAGAGTCTCGCGGTGCCTATCCTGGCTGAGTATATGGCTGGACCACATCCTCCAATAGGTAATGGGTGACACATGCCCTTCATATTCTATAAAATAATATGGGACATCACCTCTTTCAATGAGTAGGCGAAGAAGTGAGGTAGGTGGGATATTGGCTAAGGGGGCTTCGCCATCAGAATGAATAAGCATGGGTTCATCTGTAATGTCTCCCGCGGGAGGAAGGTTCTCAATAGAACTCCAGAAATGATTATGAGAAATCTCGAAAAATGGAGCCTTTCTCCATTCTGTTGGTTGGGGAACAGATGGGACACTCCCAGATGGAGGAACTAAAAGTTTGGGGGTTGAGGACTTGGCCATTGAAAATATGGGAGTAAGGGTTTAAATTATAGACCGCGAAGGAAATGGGGGTTTGAGAATAAAATAGCGAAGACAAGAATAACACAAGAAGTTTTGAAGCAGCGAAGCAGAAAAATGGAGGCAAGAGGAAAAAGTGAAATGAAATGGACAAGGGAAACTTTTATAGGGAGGAGGCACGAAAACCTAGGGGGTGCCATTAATAACCGCGGAAGCCGAACCGACGCCAAGGTTGCCGCAAATTCAAAAGATGCGGATCAAAGGATAAAACAAGTTTGTGAAAAATAAGAAAGGTTTGGGGAAAAACAAAATAAACACATGCACAAAAGTCGTTGAAAAACAAAAAAACTAAGAATGAGCATTCGCGGATCGATAGACGCGAAACATGGGAGATAAATTTCATCCGTAAGAGAAAGGCAAAAGTGGCACGGGGAAAAGCAGCCTTGAAGCAAAGGTTTGATTCGCAAAACCACAGGTTATTACACTTTTAATACTTGGCCAAGTATCAAAAGTGCAACGGGGAAAAATGTAAAGAGGAACGATTCGCAAAATAACATAATGGAAAAATGACTCATTGGGATAATGGCCCAAGGATTAAATTATCTGGGATATGGCCCAAGCTTTAATTATCTGGGATATGGCCCAGGATTGGTATATTTGGGGAAACCAGCCCAAGTAAGAGATTTTTGGGAGATTGGCCCAAATACGGTTTTCACGCGAGAGCTTGCATTATACAGAGGGAGGTATGAGAGACTGATGTGTTTTATAGCTCGCATCAGGAACTCATAACCCTATATGCTGCTCGCGTAGCGAGTACTATGCGGAATCTAAGGGAAATGCTGAGGATGAGTAAATAGTGGGTCGCGACCTTATTTACACCGTCCTGAGTAGAGTACCTTAGAGAGGCCGCTAGTATTCAGGGACATGACCAAGGCGTGCATGATTGGTCATGACCCAGCAAAGCTATAACAGCATCCTTAGCTAAGGACAAATCAGATCCACGACGTAACAGGCGCGGATCACAGGGCACAACGCACATTATGGTCCGCGAATACGTTTCGCAGATGATATTGTACAAGGTATTTATGGCGCATAGTGTGATCCTCATAAAGATGACGCGAATCCGTTTCGCGTAGTCAAAGGTATGAGATAATACTGTGCAAGATATTTATATCAAAGATTAAGTACGCAGGGACCATGTCGCGAGATAGGTGCTGACATGGCAATAGAATCCGCGAGGACGAAGGAACCATGTCGCGAGATAGGTGCTGACGTGGCAATACAAACCGCGAGGATTACTGAGCACTTATGTCTATAAATAGAGATGCGGAAGCTCACTTCAAGGGGGATTTTGGAGGAGGGACCAAAGGAGAGAGAATTCTAGAGAAAGAAAGTACTTCTCAAATACTTGTATTTGCTATCTTTTCCTCCATTTTCTCTTTCATTTTCTTTGTAAAGCAAATCAAAAGCAATAAAAGCATAAGTACGGTTATTTAGCTGACGATCTTGCGCAGAAACTATCTTCGCATCATCTAAATATTGCGTAACCCTACAAGTAGTTTAGGTATTATGACTCAAAATCATATTTTGGAACATAATATATATTTTTCAGAAAAAATTCATATTTTTGAAAATAATATATTTTTTTCTGAATAAAAATTATTTTTCGGAAAAAATCATATTTTGGAACATAATATATATTTTTTCCAAAAAAATTATTTTTCGGAAAAAATTCATATTTTTTTAAAAGAATTCGAAATATATATATTTTTGACGAATTATATATATTCCGAAATATATATCATTTTCCAATATATATATATATTCCGAAATATATATATTTTGTTCAAAATATATATATTGTTTTCATAAATTGTGATTTATTTATGAATATATTAATTAGGATTGAGTTTTATGATTTAAATCAAACTAAAATTTAATACCAAGTTAATTGATTTACAGATAAAATAATTAGAACTTATAAAAAAAAATTAACATTTGAGAGTATATTTAGTCTAATACATTAAAGGTAAATGTCATAATTAATATTCTAACTAAAAGAAATAATATTTTTGTAATTTAAAGAATTAAGAAATATAATAGTAAGGATATGATTAAAGGTAAGGTGGAAATACACAAAGTTTGGAGGGTAAAAGGGTAAAAATTTTTAAGGGCAAGCCCATGGTGCAAGAAAATGAAAGTTGAGGGGGTATAGTAGGGAAAGAGAGTAAACATGAGGGGGGTTTTAAGCAATTTACCCTTATATATATATATGTGTATATATTTAAACACCTATATTTTTTTAATAATTACCGACAGTCTTATATACCAATAATAATAATAACAATAACTGTCTTGGCTAACATAAAATGGTAGAAAGATGTAAATTCCATTTTGTCTTTGAAGTGAAAATTTTCACAGCTATTACTCTTAGCTATATAGTCCCCCATAATTTTGAGACAAAACTTTGTGCAAATACCCATTGATAGAGAGTGTTTCTGAGTTCTGCCATACAATGTGCAACAACCAGCTCCCGTGAACCACCCATCCATATGTCAACCCAAATGCGTACCTAATATATTATACCTACATGCCTACTTATATATACATATTTTTACTTAGGTAAATTACACTTTTATCCATATTATTAATGTAAATTATATCCGCACTCCTTCTTGTTTCGCTAATTACACTTTCAATCCATATTTTTTATCGGCCTTCAATTAAGGACATTGTAGGTTGTGAAATGACCTTTATACTCATGCCTTTTAATTCATTTTCAATTCTAAAATATCTGATATGTTAAATTACCCTTGTGCCCCCTGACCTAAAGTATCTAATATCTGTGTATATATATATATAGATATACCAAAAAATTAGAAATACACCAAAAATTGGGTTAGGCGCTGATGAAGAAACAAGACACATAATATTTTCATCCTGCATGGGTATATATATACACACACACATATAAATCTTTTTTATATATACATATATATATATATATATATATATGTGTGTAGCTTACCTCTTCGTCGCTCTCTTTGTCCCAATTTGATATCATTAGAAAAAAAAATCATATGTTACTTTCTTCAATACACAATTCTTTTTCGTCTATAGACTTTTTTTCTCTCTTTGCCCTTAAAAGAAAATGAAAGTTTTGACACTCACTGCTGTATGAAAGTCACCGAAAATTCTCCCACTGCCGTGCACTCTCTGTTTCCGGCAAGTTTGACCTCACACACGCTCGCGTTCAGGAACTCATCGAAAAAGCCGTTGTTGGACCGGAGTTCTATTTCATTTTTGGCGGCGGCGGCGGGGTTGGGGTGGTTTTAAGTGGGAAAAAATGGTGGGTTGATTCTTTGGGTTTAGTGGAACCTAAACATGATTTTTTTAAAAATGATAATTTATATATAAATTGTGAAAGGAATAATAGTTTCATCATTTCACATATTTATGGGTGAGCAATTCTGTCCTCACACACATTTAAAAATAATTTAATCATTTTATATATCAAAATTAAGTTGACTGAGTTTGATCTCGCCAGAGGTTAAACTGAAAGGTCAAAGTGAAACAAATAAAGAGTGAAAGTATAACTAGCAAAACAAGAGGAGTGCGGGTGTAATTTATATTAATAATAGAGAATGAAAGTGTAATTTATCCTTTTATATATATATACTTGCTAAAATATTTATTTGTAATTGCATATTTATAGTAAAGATACATATTTTATTGAAATTGTTTGTCAACAGATAGAGCTGAGATTTTAAAAAATCTAATTTATTAACGGAAAAAAAATACAGATAGAGCCGAGATTAACACTAAGTCAAATACAAATACAAATACATATATGTATAACAATAATGCAAGAGACTCTGTCAAAATGCGTCAGCCAGCACTGTTAACTGGGGACCTAGTTTAAAGGGACGTTATGACACAATTTGTTGTTATACACACATCTTTCTCTCACAATTTTGCTTCCACTACCTAATACTTCTCCTCCCAAACTTATTTTTCCCATTTAGATTCTCTAAATATCTCTCTCTATACATCTCTAAATCTCATTATTGGACAACCACAAATGGTACTACCAAAACGTGGCCACAGATTCTTCAAATTCAGGAGCCAAGTAATTTCGCGCCAATGTCCCACCCTTCATCATTCCGATTAATAATTTCTAAATCTCCTTTTTCGAAACAAAACCACCTCCACAAATTAAAATCCTTCGTATATAGGCTCATGATATAACATATTCGATCCCTCTTGTTACTATACACACGTCTTCGAAACAGTCTCAATCTTATCTCCAATATCTACATATATATATACACCACTTTTTGTATATATACCCATCGATCTTCTTAATTTGACAGCAAATGGTTTATAAGAAGTACGACTTGTCACGTGAGGTTGTGGACATGGCTTGGATTATGCTGAGGATCGATTACTCGAGGCTCTTCTGGCTCTTGTTCGGTCTCTTCTCTTACGAAAATCATGAAGGAAAGCCTCGGATTTTCTAGCACCGCCACCTCTAGCTAGCTCTCTCCTTCGATCAAACAAACAACATACACATATACTATATATATATATATATACACACACACGTAAGGCTTCAGATTATATTTTCTGGTATTGGTAAACAAGAAGTTAGTTAGGTAGCTCGGGGTTGAAGATTAGGGTTTTTCAGCCATGTTCAGAACACGGCTAGCTGAATCTGTTGACGGAGCAACCCCGGCGCAGTTGGGATACATTGAAATGGATTCATCCGGCAGATATGGACGTGTAAGTTTCTGATTTTCAGTTTCTGAGATTTGTATTGATTTGATGAATTATAGAATTAAATAGATATTAGATGGTTTTTGACAAACTAATTTTGTTTTTTCGGAAATTGCAAAATCAAAATAATTGAATGATATACATGATGTTCTACTAGGCAAAGACGACGAAGGATACTTTCTGGTCTTTATTGGTTTAATTGTTTTCATGTCTTGATTGTTTATTTTATTAGTAATGTTATTGTCTAAATCTGTATCTACTGGTTTCTCTCTGGGAGAAATCTTTGATCCAAAACGAGGCTTCAATTTTATTTCTAAGGCAAATTGACAAATAAATTAGTGTGAACATCTATTAATAAAGCCTATGTATAGAGTTAGTTGTTAATATATAAAAGACAACTTGTTTCATTTTGAATATTTTCTATTAACTAGAAGCCATTAATTAGTCTTTGAAGCAGTTGCAACATATAGATACCCCAACTGTTTGAGTTTGTCTAGGAGTTGACTTTAAATTTTCAAATGAAAGCTTTAATTTTCAGTTACAAGTTTACACCTTAACAAATGTTAAGGAAGTGAAAAACAACATTTGGGGTAAGGTTAACAGTAGAGGTGGCAAGCGTGTGTGTTTGGGTCGGGTCGTTAACGGACGGGTCATAAACGGGTCACTGTCTCATTCTTGATCCACTATTCCGGGTCATTATTGGGTCGGGTTGGGTCAACCCACGGGTCGTCCGGATCCTTTTTCCCTTTTTAGATAAAATAATAATAATTTGCCTACCAAAGGTGCAGGATGTTTATGGCTTTGGTATGTTGTTGATGGAAATGGTGGGGAAAAGGAAAAATATGAAGCCACATGCCGAGCACGAAAGTCAAATATATTTCCCATATTGAATTTATGATCATATCAATGAAGGTGAGGATTTGCAATTCGGAGATGTGAGTGAAGAAGAAAAACGTTGTGTTAGAAAAGATGATTATAGCTGCAATATGGGTCATAAACGAGTCAGAAAAGATGATTATAGTTGCAATGTGGGTCATAAACGAGCCAGGCCCGCAAACTTTTTTTCCCCCTTTTTTTTCGAATATATGTAGAACTGTGTTAGAAATTTTCAAATGACTTAAAATACTCCTAATTTAGTTTTAAAAAAATAAAAGTTGGGATATTGACAATTCTCTCTAGCTTCAACATGAGTTTCAAAATAAATAAAATACTAGTCCCCATAAATGTAGCAACAAGATTAATCTTAATCAAAGTAAGTTACAAAAACTTAGATTGACATCGAAATATCATTGTCATCTATCAGTAATAACAAATAAAAACTCAGTTTTAAATTAGTACAATGATAGAATTAGCAACACCAATTACATGACAAGATAAAATAACATATTATATATATATATATACATATATACACATATTACAATGCACATTTGGTGCAATGATATAACATCACCTCCCAAATAGGAAAGTGATTGGTTCGAGCTTCCTAAGAGATATTGTGAATGTGTGGTGTGTGAGTTTCTTACCATTTAAAAAAATAAAATAATATATATATACACACATATTAAGAATGTAACGATAGCAAAGGAGAGGCTAGAGGGAGAGAGTTGTGGCTTATTGGGTTGATACGGGTATCCTCACTTGACTCATTAACAACTCGTATATTAAAACACTCACTCATTACTCAACCCGTTAACAATCCACATGTTAAACCACTCACCCATTATCCAATTTTAGTGAGCGGGTGCGGACGAGTTGACGGGTTTGAGTAATTTTTGCCAGCTCTAGTTAACATTATCTGTCAAATAATTTTTATGGTATCAACAAAACTTAAAATTATTTTCAAAGGACAATACTCTCTCCTTCCCAATTTAGTTGTCCACTTTGCTTTACTTATTTTACTTGTCACAAATTAGTTGTCCACTTTGCTTTGCTTACTTTACTTGTCCCAAATTAGTTATCCAGTTTTGAATCTCAATACAATATTATCATATACTTTCCCAAATTATCCTTTTTCATTAACTTATAAAAGGAATGAGCCCCACTAAAAACTACAACTATACTATATTATCAAATGACAAAATAGGAAATACAAAATATCAAAAAAATTATTGAAAAGTCAAATGTGGACAGCTAAATTGAGATGGAGGGAGTAAAAAGTAATTTTATAAACAGACATTTTTATAACTAAAATTTTATAAAATGATTTTCAAAAAAATTAATGAAACAGAACTTTTTGAATTTTTTTTTCTGTTTTCGGATATAAAAGAACGAAAAATTATTAGAGTTACAAATTAAGTAGGTTTAAATTTTCTTTTTATCTATTTCTTTTTTTCCCATTGAAGGGATAACAATAATGTTGGTATCAACTGGATGTTATGGAGGTTTCATATATATAAAATATTAGAAATTTGTTCTGAAATACCAATTAAGAAGGAAACACTAATTGTTCTACATCATCTATGCAAAGAGGACTATGTAATAAATACATCACATTAATTAATAATTGTAATGGCAGTTCAAAGAGGTTCTTGGCAAAGGAGCAATGAAGACAGTGTACAAGGCATTTGATATGATCCTTGGAATGGAGGTGGCCTGGAACCAAATCAAACTACACGATGTTTTCCGATCACCGGATGAATTGCAGAGGCTTTACTCCGAGGTCCACCTCCTCAAGAACCTCAACCACGATTCCATCATTCAATACTACGCATCTTGGATCGACACAGAACACAGAACTTTCAACTTCATCACCGAACTGTTCACCTCTGGCACCCTCAGAGAGTAATTAACCATCATATATCTCTCATTGTCACCTTTATTAACTGGGAAATTTCTTAACTAATTGTATTTATATTCAGGTACAGAAACAAGTACAAGAGAGTTAATATTGAAGCTGTTAAGAATTGGGGTCGCCAAATCCTCCGAGGTCTTGCTTATTTGCATGAACATGATCCACCAGTGATACACAGAGACCTCAAGTGCGATAACATATTCGTCAATGGCCATCTTGGACAAGTCAAGATCGGTGATCTAGGCCTAGCAGCCATTCTTCGTGGCTCGCACCAGGCCCACAGTGTCATAGGTAATCATCTGGTCTGATACTCATTTTTAAAACTGATATTGTCCGAGTCCATTTCATCATTACCAATGCTGCACCTGCGAACCATGGCCTTGACACTTGGTTAGAGGTTCTAGTATTATACATCTATGTCTGATATTCATTTCATATGAACCATCAGGTACACCAGAATTCATGGCACCAGAATTATACGAAGAGGAGTACGATGAGCTGGTGGACATATACTCCTTCGGCATGTGTATGCTAGAGATGCTTACTTCTGAGTACCCATATGGCGAATGCTCTAACCCAGCTCAAATATACAAGAAAGTGACTTCGGTAAGTTTGTCTAGGCTTCCACATCGTTTTCTCATATGACAACTAGAATTTCACCCGAATACCGCCTTAATTCTGAACCACTAGGGAAAGCTGCCGGAAGCATTTTACCGGATTCAAGACGTCGAAGCCCAGAGGTTTGCGGGGAAGTGCTTAGAGACTGCTTCGAACAGGCCATCAGCTGTCCAGCTCTTGATGGATCCATTTCTTGCATCAGAAATTGAAGAAGAGCTGTTGCCAATGAGCCCCAGAATTCCAAGTGAAACTTCAACTCCGAAACGAATGGAGGTTCCTATGCAACCTTTGATGGATGATCTAGTGACAAGGAGTACAGACATGACCATAACGGGGACGATGAATACGGTAGATGATACTATATTTCTCAAAGTGCAAATCTCAGACAAGGATGGTACTGCTCTCAAACCTCTCCTCATCATAATCTGCAATAAAAAAACAGAACATGTACCACTTTCATAAAGACAAGCTCCTAAACATTTCACACACGAAGAAGGAAAAGGACCTTGCAATTAGGAAATATTAATTAACTTAATACAATAGAGAAAGTTGCATATAAACTGAAAGTTCAACTAGGTTTATTGTTTCCGATCCCCCAGTTGCACTAGTTTTATTATCATTCAAAACTAATAATTGTGATCTATATATGTAGGTCAAACAAGAAATGTATACTTTCCATTTGACATTGTGAGCGACACTGCCATTGATGTCGCCATGGAGATGGTGAAGGAATTAGAAATCACCGACTGGGAACCATCAGAGATTGCTGAGATGATTAGTGAAGAAATTTCTACTCTGGTTCCAACTTGGAATGGTTGGGACTCACCTGAAAACGAACTTCAACATAGCTTCAACTATGTCGATGATGAAGATGATGACGATAAAACCCATCACCCTTTCTACTCTCTCTCCTCCCATTCTTCCTCCCAGGTTTCTCTCCCAGGTTTCTTCCCATCATGTCTGAAAACAGAGCATCACCGCGGTAGCAGTGTGATGAGTTCAGGCCATGATTGGTTTCAAGGTATGTACCTATTTTGATGCCTTCAGGCTATGATTGAAATTTAATATACACAAGTCCATAACCCTTCCGAGTAGTCAGTGTCTTGATTTGAGCATTACTCTTCAGTTCGATTTCTAATGTTCATAATCAATTACTATGATTTTATTGATACAGAAGATTTGCTACTTAATGATGATGCAAGTTCTCAAAGCTCATTAACCTCCTACAAGTTCTCCAACTTAAATGATTGCTCATCCGATGACAATGCCTATGAAGGATGCGCCAAAGGAGCAGAATCACATATTACTGCAAAGATGCACAAAGCTACAAGGTTTTGTCCGGAAGAAAGTGTGCAGAAAAATTGCAACCACCAATGTGGTTCGCAGAAGGCAAACAACTCAAATCATCCACGAAAGATGACTCGTATAGGTTCACTTGTTGATGTGCACAGCCAGTTGTTGCACCGGTCTCTGGTGGAGGAGATAAAAAAGCAACGCTTTTTTAAGACGGTGGGCGCTGTTGAGAACATTGGATACCAGAAGCTGGGTGATTTCCTGGGGACTCCAAGAAATGGTGAAAGACAAGGATTTCAATGGTGATGTACATTTTAAATCCCATTGAGCTCATGACTATATTATTTATGTGTGATTTCATGTTTTTATAGCAAGTCAGTGTGGCCAACAATTGAATATGTGGTTTCATGGCAAAACAAGGATTTCAATGGTGATGTACATTTTAAATCCCATTTCATGACTATATTATTTATGTGTGATTTCATGTTTTTATAGCTAGTCAGTGTGGACAACAATTGAATATGTGGTTTCATGGCAAAAGCCTCTTTCAGCCATGAGTTGATGATCAAGCTGATATAGATGAACCACATTTAAGAACGGAATGTCTTTAGGTGGCAAAAGACTTTCTCTTTCATGAGTTTATGTTTAGGGAACCTAGTTTGTTGCAGTGCTAGTTATGGTATTTGTGTTCTTCCCATAAACATTTTGCAACTGAAGTTACAAGTTGTTGCAGTGCTAGTGATCAGTGTGGTAGGATGATAATGAAATGATGAAATCCTCTTACTTATGTGAATGGAATTTAACTAACTACAGCCATTTGTAGTATATTCGCATTTTAGTTAGTAACTAGTCTTCTGACAATTAAGTTTTCGCTGCTTTCTTGAAGCAAAACCGTCAAGAATTAGTTCCACGTTAGGAATAAAAATCAGTAGAAGATCATGCTAAACGCAGTTAAAAGTAATTTCAGATTAGACTGTTTTGACCTGAAGTTAAATTTCATTAGGCTTTGAGAAACTGAAAAAATTATTATTAAAACAGGGTTAGATTGCTAATCATGCTTACGAAAGGTAACCTCCTCTTTCTGTTTTGAAATCAAGTCTTATCTTTCAAGAAGTTCATCTCATTACCCACCTCTTAATAGTCTCGTTACCTTTTTCTTTTGCGAGTCTTCTCGTGTGCAATAACAAACAATTTCGAAGTTAATCTAGTTCTGAAGCACTTTCCTAATGTTTGATATCAAAGATCTAATAACCATGAAATGAAAAAACACAATCAAGGAATGGCAACAGAAACATTCTCATCAATATACAATTGTCTATGTAATAAAATCAAAATTATATATCACAATCGATATATACTCACGTGTGACCTTCAAAGTCCGGCTTTGATACCATGTTAACTATCCATCAACAAGCCCCTTCACGTGTGGCCTTCAAGTCCAACACGTGGAACAACAATTTCAACAAAGGGTGGCATCGGTGAGGTTTGAACACGAGACATTTGGCTTTGATACCATATTAACTACCAACTATTTTAAAAGCTTAATATGTTAGAGAGTGTGTAACTTAAGTATTTAAATACTTCAACAACTACAACTAAGAACTAATCATCTCCAAAGAAGGTCAAGTTAATACAACATTGTTATGAACATTGATTGCAACCAGTGGAACAACTATGATTCAGAAAGAAATAATTGAACACCCATAACCCAACAATATCTTCATCATTAATGGCTATATTTGTTTGGATGCACAATATTATTGTGAAATTAGTCATCTAAATTTAATTTAGATCTAAAATATTTTTGGGTAACTTGTAAAATAATTTCAGTTTTTCTACTTTTCGATGTGTTTTTATTTTTAGCATTTTGTTGACTCAATTTTAGGCAAAACTACTACAAATATTCGAAGAATTTTATATCTATATAAACTTAAAAGAAATAATATCCATGTCTACTAATTTAAATTTCATCATGTGTAAAACTCCAAACCCTAATTAGTGTTAGTTTGAATTGAATGGTAAAGTTGCAATGTTAAGAAGATGAGCATATCAACTAGCGCAAGCGATTCGCACCTGAAAGTAGCAGATTATGGTCTACCGGCGATGGGGACATAACGTCGGCGATCACATTGTGTGGAAGTTCCGACACCGTCGCCGATTGCCGGAGTAATGGCCCATTTTTTTTTCCCGAGAAATATAAACGGACATAGACTTGACAAGCCTAGTTTTAGAATATTTAAGTTAATTAACAAACACCATGTGATTTCAAATTATTGACAAACACCCTTCATATGTCAAATAATTCCTTGTATTTTTCTCCTTAACAAACAATAAACACTTCGTTAATAAATAACCTTATGCCGTTAAAAATTAATATTTTATGCTCAAAATACTCTTAAAATAAATTGGTAACTAAATAATAAAAAAATTAGTAAATTACAAATTATTATTCTTTTAACTAAATTAAAATTTTTGAGTAAATTACAAATTCTTTTTTGATTTTTTTGTTTAAGTTTACTTATTTATTTAAATTCAAATTTGAAAAAATATATTACTCCCTCCGTCTCAAATTATAAGTTCCTTTTGGGGAATTCAATTTTTTAAGATGATAATTTTTATTATAGTGTTAGTGAATAAAATATCAACTTTACTCGTGATCCTACTATAATGATGTGATCGTTTATAAAATATATATTTTATAACTTTAATGCATCTATAAGGGCAAAGCCCTTTTAAAATTTCTATGCATCTATTCTCTTAAAAAAAATAAAAAAACATTATTTAAAGTATATTATTATCAATAATGGTTTTTTTTAATAATTTGTACTCCCTTCGTTCCAAAATAAGTATTCACTTTGAAAAATCAAAGCATTTTATTTGATCAATTTACCAGCTTAACCTTCAAGCATTAAAGTTATAAAACACATATTTTATAAACGATCACATCACTATAGTGGACCACAAATAAAATTGATATTTTATTCACTAATACTACAATAAAAAATCATCCTCTTAAAAAATTGAATTCCCCAAAAGGGACTTATAATTTAAGACAGTGGGAGTAATATATTTTTTTAGATTTGAATTTAAATAAATAATTAAACTTAAACAAAAAATAAAAAATAATTTATAATTTACTCAAAAATCTTAATTTAGTTAAAAGAATAATCATTTGTAATTTACTAAAAAATCTTAATTTAGTTACCAATTTATTTTAAGGGTATTTTGGGCATAAAATATCTATTTTTAACAGCGGGGTGTATTTGTTTACGAAGTGAGGGTTGTTTGTTAACGGTTAAAAGTGCAGGGGGTTATTTGACACCTCAGAGGATGTTTGTCAAGAATCTGAAACCATATGGAGTTGTTTGTTAATGACCTAATATTTAAAAGAAAAAAAATTCATCTAAATATGTCATTTAGACCCGAAAATTACAAGTAATATTTTGTAATGGGCAAATGGTGTTAAACACCCATATGGTTTCAAAAGTGTGCGAAAAATTCTCTTCTAGTTTATTTTGTGCAGATAATCCCCACTACTATTTTAAAAGTGTGCACTTTGACCCCCTTAACACTGTTCCATTCACTTTTTTGGTCGAAATTCAGTCATGTGATGAGCGCAAAACATTTCTATGATTTAAAATATGTGCAAAAAATCCCCTACTCAGTCACCGAAAAAGGGTTTGGTGGGGGTTATTTACACTATTTGCAAAGTATAGGAGTTTTTAGAAACTATGAGAGGGGTTTTCGCACACTTTTGAAATTATAAGGGCATTTAGCGTCATTTGCCCATTTTATAATTAATTAATTTATGATAAATTATTATTAACCCCTTCAAGATATAATATATTACACTCGCACTCTCTGTTGTCAAATTACTTATATATGTCTATATTTTCATTTAATAGATGTCTATACAAACAATTCATTATATTACATTTCTAAGAAATAGTAAACCTAATAATTCAATTAAAAACCCTTTGTGGGAAATACACAAAATTTATAGCAATAACTAAACATTTTTTAAATTGGACAGTGATGTCATAGTTTAAGTTGGTAATTGTTAAGGACATATTATGATAATACTATTTTGAAACGGTCATAACAAATAAATAAATAAATAAGAAATTTAAATCAAGAAAGTTCTTTTATTTATTTGTTTATTTGACTTTGTTCAACTTTATACGCGTCTAGTTTCTGTGTTAAAGAAATATAAAAGAATAATAAGACTTCAATGAAGAAAACAAAATTTTCAAAGGTAGGACTGTATTATATTTTCTTTTATTTCAATCAAGAAAATAGATTTGTTATCGCATTTATCATCACTAAACTAAAAGCAAGGCATACCTCATTTTTTATTCTCGGAATATCTCATTTATTTTTTCTTCTTTCACTTCCATTTCATTTTTCCACCACTTCAATCAAAGTGAAACATCAAGAGATAAACGGTAAAACTAAGCCTATTTTTTATTCTTTTCCTTAATTTTCATTTTCGTATTCTTTTCAAGGTGGTGTTAGGATCGGGGATTCACTTTGCTACTCACACACCACATATGCACACAAATCACACACACAAGAGACACGGGAGATTTATACGTGGTTCGGTCCAAGAATCGACCTACGTCCACGGAACACACACCACTTTACTCTAATAGAAGGAATTACAAAGAGGAGAGGTGAATCAACCAATACCACCCTTTTTGCACCACTCTCTCTAGCCCTCTACATCTTGCCTCACTGTCTTGGTGCTATTGATATGCTATAGATGATACATATTATGCCTCTATTTATAGTACAAGATGATAGGATGAAGCCAAATGGTTTGCCCAATTTCTACCAAACTTTTACTGTTAAAGTTAGGTCAAGCCAAACTTCCATGGGCGGCTACAAAACTTTTATGGGATGTGTCAAACTTTGACTCCACAAACCCAACAATCTCCCACTTGAAGTCAAATACGCTCCATATATATTTAGCGAAAAATGGTGTGCTCACATCCTGTCTTCAGTCTCGAAGACAATCTCAGTTTTGGTCAACAGGCCAGTTAGATTGTAAATTCCTTTGCTTGAATCCCGACTCTGTCAACAAACCCTGTAACTGTACTCAGTTACATTTCTTCATTTGTAGTATATAACGATACCCCGTAGATTTATTAATATCTACTTCACTGTCTCCCAATGATGCTTCATGGGATCAACCTGCTCAAAGCTCCTACTGCATGAGCAATATCTTGTATCATCTGCTGCTTACTACACTTGGCATATACCTTGCAACCTCTATTGCTCCTAGCATTTGTCTTGCGACCTCTGTCACATCTAACTGTGCTTTGCGATCTCTATTGCGACTGGCTCTGCCGCAACCACTATCATTCCTGGTTTCTCTGCCTTGCGATCACTATCGCTCATGTCTTCTTTTTCCCTTTCACTGAGAAACTTTCCGGTTGCTATATATAAAACTCCTCCTTTAGGTCACCTTGGAGGAAATCAGATTTGTTATCTAACAGCTCTAGATGCAAACCCTCTGCTTCATCAATACTTGAATGAATGGTATTCAGTTTCACAACCGAATAATGGAAAGCTTTATTCCCTACCGGCAGCTCGGTTAGCTTCCATGTCCTAATAGAGATAAGGGACTTCATCTTATCTTCCATTGCAAGCTCCCACTGGCTCGCATCTGCTGCACTGCATGCTTCATCATCACATTCTGGTTCATCTCCATCTGTGAGCAACAAATAATTAAAGTATCTTCGATTCGGCACATGCGGTCGTGAAGTCCTCCTAAACACAGAATTAGGAGTCGAAGTATGCGATCTATCATCCTATTGAGTAGTGCCATCTGCAATTTGTTCTTCTGACTGAGGACTCTCACTATCTAAAACATCTTATATCTCAACATACACAGGATCACTCTGTGTTTTACTACTCCATACCTCTTCTGGTATTCTTTGCTCCAATGGTACTGATGGACCATGAATCATAAGATACGCTACTGTACTAACTGTTTCTGCCTAAAACTGTTTCGGCAACCCTGCCTGAATGCGCATGCTTCTGGCTATCTCAGTCACTTTCCGGTTCATACATTTTGCTAAGTCATTCTGTTGTAGTGTACTTGGAACAATCTTCTTTAATCTGATAATGTTCTCATAGCAAAAGTTCTTGAACCCGGAGTCTTCGTTTTCTCCACCAAAGTCGGATCTTAGTTTCTTTACCTTCAACCCTGTCTCGTTCTCTACCATGTCTTTCCATTTCTTGAACACCTCGTACACCTCAGATTTATGCTTCAAGAAATAAACCCATATCCTCCTGGAATGGTCATCAATGAAAGTCACAAAGTAGGACTTTTCACCAAGAGATGAGACAGTTGTTGGCCCCCAGATCTTCATGTGAACTAGCTCAAGCTTCTCCACTGTGAGACTTCTATTGTTGCTCTGGAAACTAACCCTCTTCTGCTTACACTCACAGAAGTCGATGTCAATCGATTTCATTGGTAGTTTTCCCTTTGAGAACATAATTGCGACCTCTTTTTCATTCATGTGACCAAGCCTCTGGTGCCATAAGTTGTGATCCTCTTTGCCTTTTGCAACTGCACTTACTATGCTAACATTGGTGGTTGTGTAGAGCGTACCTTCTTTCTTTCCTTGTGCTATAGTCATAGCCCCCTGAAAACTTTCCACTTATTGTGACACCCCCAAATTTCCATGCATAGGTTGGCCAGGCCCATACACAGAAAACTAGGAGCGTCAGTAATTGATAACATAAGTACATAAGAGAAGACATAAAATCAAAATATAATAATAACAACAATAACAAAATAAGGATACAACTTATACATGAAGAAGAAGAAGTAGTAGAAGAAATGAGATGGGGGTTAGATTTGAAGTTAAGGATGCTTATATAGAAGAGGCTAGGGTTAATTATTTTGGATGGCATATTGGGTGTTTAAATTATTGAATAAGGTTATCTTAGTCTTTTTAAGTCTAGTAGGTTATAATGAAATTTTGTGATCTGAAGGGGGGCAAGGTTGTTATTAGTGTTTGGGTAGTTTGGTGATTTATGCATAACACAAGGATAGTTTGGACATTTCCCTAACCCTAGCCTCTTCTATATAAGCATCCTTAACTTCATATCTAGCCCCCATTTCATTTCTTCTACTACTTCTTCTTCTTCATCAATTATACCCGAAATTGTGAGGGTTGAGAGGTTGAGAGCTTAAAATTGGTTTGGATGTGTACTTGTGGTGGATTCAGCTCTACATTACAGGCAAGACATATGTTATACTCTTCCTCTTTGTACTGAAATTTCGTAGCCTTTACTTTGTGCATCTATAATCTGCTAGATAGTATTTTTCATATATGTATAGGTATGTATAAAGCATGTTCATATATGACTTTTATATATTATGTTTATACATATATGTATAGATCCGTAATTATATATATAGATCTTGTATATAAGTAGATATTCGTGGATCTATATAGGCATATATGTATAGATCTGTTAGAGTATATTCATATTCATGTTTATTTATGTGACTTATATATTCTGTTTATACATATATGTATAGATCCGTAAGTATATATATAGATCTTGTATACATGTAGAGATTTGTGGATCTATATAGGCATATATGTATAGATCTGTTAGAGTATGTTCATATTCATGTTTATGTATGTGATGATATATATTCTGTTTATATGTATATGTATATATCCATGATCATATGTACAGATCTTGCATATAGGTATAGATTAATAGACTTATATAGACATATATGTACAAATCTGTTAGAGTATATTTATATTCATATATATATATGATGATTTATATTCTGGTTATACATATATGTACAAATCCATGATTATATGTATAGATCTTGTATATACATAGAGATTTGTGGTGATATATTGATATATGCTTGAGACTATGTTTATGTCTAGCTATACGTACAAAATTTTTTTTACCATGTGTAGCTATACATGTATGGATTCGTGGTTATGTGTCTGGTTGGTATGATTCTGATGATGTGTATATGATTGGAACTTAGTACAAATATCTGAATGCATAAATATTTTAGGTTTCAATGTTGACAAATATTTCAAAACTATTATTAGAAAAATATTGCATATTTATGTAATTGTTTTTCTCTATTTTCTTTGTTATCAGACTCTGGACATTGATTTATATTGTTATTATGTGTATCATGAATTATACTGGATTATGTATTTTTGACCGTATAAATGAATAGTTTTGACCGTATAAAATATCGTATACCTTGGCGCTGGGGCGCTGCCCCAGACCCCGCCAGGGGGGCGCTCAGGTAATGGTCGCGCCACCCCCCTTGGACCCCCCAGGCTCGACCTTATAAATTGTTATATGTTCCCGAATAAAGATTACGAGTGAATTATTAAATTCGTAAAATCATAAGATTTAAATTAAATGACTATGTTTTTTTAAATTTATAAGGAACCACAAGGAGGCTGACTATTACTGCAGTCTAACTAGTTCCACGGGACATGGGTGAGTTGTCATGGCATGGGTGAGTTGTCGGGTACGTGGTTATGGTAGGGCATGGATGTTGTATGGAAAAATTAAATTAATGTAAGAAATTTATAAACATAATTATATTAAATGGTGGTATATTAGTGACTATAATTATAGTTAAATATATTATTATTTTATAATATAATTTTGGGATTAGGTGTCACTAGGAAATGAGATGGATTTTTGTACTCTGTTTGGGATCATGTAGAGTTGTACTTGGTCGTGGGTTTAACCCACATTTTTGTTGTTTCAGGTCCTCGGCAGTTTCACCAGCAGGGTTGAGGACTCCATATCTATCCGTCCGGTTCTATCATATTTTCCTTCCACTCCAGGGTAGGATCCGATAAATGTCATATGTTGTATTTCTTATAAGTGTGTTTCTAGAAGAAGTAGTAGAAGAAATGAGATGGGGGCTAGATCTGAAGTTAATGATGCTTATATAGAAAAGGCTAGGGTTAGGGAAATGTCCAAACTATCCTTGTGTTATGCATAAATCACCAAACTACCCAAACACTAATAACAACCTTGCCCCCCTTCAGATCACAAAATTTCATTATAACCTACTAGACTTAAAAAGACTAAGATAACCCCATTCAATAATTTAAACACCCAATATGCCATCCAAAATAATTAATGAAATAAATATTCATTAAATACGGGATATTACACTTATTTTCACTGAAAGTGGTCACATAACATTCACTCGTCCAATTGGCCTACTGAGATCAGGTTCTTCCTCAAGTCTGGAATGTGTCTCGTGATCTCTATCGCTCCTGGTTCTGCCGCAATCACTGTTGTTTCTGCTTTGGGTTGGTTTGAACAGAGATTGTTGACTTTCTTCTTTATAGTCAAGTCCAAGACTAGCGGCAAGCACCTCAAACTAAACCGAGTTAACATGCCTGAACTTTGAAGAGATATTATCTTCTCTCCTGCATGTTTTTTCCTTGGAACCTTTACCGAGACACTACATTTCTTTAGACATCATGTTTCACTTCCCTATTCACTTGTTTGGTTACGGAAACTCCAACAACCGTATGTAACAGTTTCCCCCTTCTATATCTGCGACTCCCCCGTCGCAGGCTCGAAG
Organism: Cornus suecica; assembly: GCA_963922005.1. NCBI lineage: Eukaryota > Viridiplantae > Streptophyta > Magnoliopsida > Cornales > Cornaceae > Cornus > Cornus suecica. Next base: position 72,015,574 of record OY998244.1, on the reverse strand, counting down.
CATATCTCATCTCCAAAGTCTGTCTTCCGTCTACACTAGCAGCACCTCTACTACGGTTTGGGTCTTTGGAAGTTTTTGTCTTCAACTTTCAAATACTTGATTTCATTGAGATCTTTACCACCAAAGTTTACGCCTCCGTGTTGCGACATCTCATCGCGGTATACCATCATTTCCCCGGGCAACTCCTTACCCTTGCTCGATGGTTACAACCAGCTAACACTTTGATTTTACGTGGCCTCTTCTGGCATTCTGGCACCTGTCTTATTCATTCTCTGGTACCGGCCTGTCCTGGCTTCTCTGGCGCTGGCCTGTCATGGCTCCCTGGCACCGGCCTGTCCTGGCTCTCTGGTACCGACCTGTCCTGGCTCCTTGGCACCGGCCTATTCTGGCTCCCTGGCACCGACCTGTTCTAGCTCCCTGGCACCAGCTTGTTCTGGCTCCCTGGCACCGGCCTGTCCTGGCTCCTTGGCACCGGCCTGTCCTGGCTCCCTGGTACCGGCATGTCCTGGTTCTCTGGAACTGGCCTATTCTAGTTCCCTGGCACCTGCCTGTTCTAGCTCCCTGACACCAGCCTGTCTTGACTTTCTGACACTAGCCTGTCCTGGCTCTCTGTGCGTGTTACTTCGAGGACATACTTCTCTGGGGGTTGGTGGAGGCTTCTCCTCCATCTTCTTTTGTTGATGGCTCAACTGGTCACTGCCTGTAATCTTCGCACTATTGAAGCCTTACTTGCGAGTCACCAAGTCATTGTTCCTCTTAGCATAAGGACTTGGTCAGTTTCCTTCCACACACTAGCCACTACTTTTCTTTCGGAGTGAATTTTTCCGGCGGCGTCATGCCTCGCTTACAGCTTTGCGAGTGTTTGCATCTTCTAGCAACGCATACTGACTTGTTTTGCCTTACTTCGGTCGTGTCAGTGAAATAACGCCAGCTCCCACTCGAAAAGTAATTATATGAATAGTACTGTATGAATAGTGTCGATGAACAGTATCTGTATATGTACTTTGCAACAGTGTTTTGGAACGGTACCGTATCTGGAAATAGTGTCATACTTGTATTCTGCAACAGTGCCCAAAATATATATATTTCATTTTTTTATCTCCCTTTCCCACCTTATCACCACCAAAAATCACTAGAAATTTTTTTAAGCATTTTCTCTCCCCACTCCTCAAAAGTATGTTCCCCATACTTACCTCACCTTTTATTAAACAAAACCTCACTCATTTAAAGCATGTCCCCACACTTTATCTTTTACTCTTCTCCAACGACTTCCTCTCTCACCACAACACTTCTTTATTCTCTGCCTCAAAACTCTCACACCAAAAGTAATAACTCTCAATTGCTACACCCACCGTCCATAAACTGATTTTCTCACATCAGTTTCTCTTTCACTCCCTCTCAAAATCTACCAATTAACTAATAGGATATATATACCAAGTTGTATATATATAGCTAATATATTTAGATATATATATATATATATCAGATCTGTTTCTGGAGAGCGAAGACGTTGGAGTAAGCGACGACTGAGCTTTTGTCTTTTTTGGTTCCTCAAATTGAGCAAATAAGGCTGGTCTATTTCGTTGGAGTTCTGTAATCGGCGATTACGCAGAATGGTGGCAAATGCGGTGGTTTTCTGATCGGCAACAAGGTGGGGTGGTTGTTGGATCTGTTTGGGGTCTTTACGGTTGTGGTGTGGAGGGTGATGATTTCACGGTGAGTAACAAACAACCCTAAACCAAGCTCTGATACCAATTGTTAGGATCGGGGATTCATTTTGCTACTCACATACCACATAAACACACAAATCACACACACAAGAGACACGAGAGATTTATATGTGGTTTGGTCCAAGAATCGACCTACGTCCACGGAGCACACACCACTTCACTCTAATAGAAGGAATTACAAAGAGGATAGGTGGATCAACCGATACCACCCTCTCTGCACCACTCTCTCTAACCCTCTACATCTTGGACAATGCTTGGGTCCTCACCAGTGAGGACTAACTTTGTCCTCACCCCTTATTTGGGCCAATAAAATTAAGACACATGTCCAATATTAATTAAAAAATAAGATTAATTTCATTTACATCATTTTGAACACCAAGGTTTGCATAATTGCATTTACACTCCTTACTTAAGGAAAAATAACTCACTTACACCCTGACCACTTTTGGTATCTTTTCACACCTAACATAATTTTGAATACCTAAACTACCCTTGCCATATCCTTATTTTAATATATCAATTTGACCCCTCAGTTTAAAAAAGACTATATTGTTCAAAATTCAGACGGTGTAAATGAAATTAACCAAAAAAATTATTTACATATTTAACTAACACAAGTATTTACATTTAAAATATTTACATTTATATTTATCAAACTTGTAAACTAACACAAGATTTCATTATTTACATTTATTTTTTATTTTAAAATATTTATATTTATATTTATATTTATCAAACTTGTAAACTAACATAAGTTTTTATTATTTATATTTACATTTATTTTTTTTGAAAAATATTTATATTCATATTTCTATTTATCAAACTTGTAAACTAACATAAGTTTTTATTATTTATATTTACATTTATTTTTTTTGAAAAATATTTATATTCATATTTATATTTATCAAACTTGTAAACTAATACAAGTTTTCGTTGTTTATTTTAATTTTGAAACATATTTCCAATAATATTAGACACACTTCACAAAATAAAATAAAATACAAAATATTTTAATTCACCCAAAAAAATATTAAATTACACACATAAATAGCAATTCTTTATGATAATACAATAATACAAATGGCGGTGGAGAGTGGCGGATGAGAGTGGTTACTAGTGCCAAGTTTAAGAATAACTCGGTTGAAAGACTCACCATATCACAAATACTTTTCTGGACATGGGTAATATATAATATATTATTATATGTTTTTCAATATTCAAATATGTGTGTAATTTAATATTTTTTTGGGTGAATTCAAATATTTTTTATTTTTATTTTATTTTAATTTAAAATAAAATATTTTTATTTTATTTTGTGAAGTGTGTCTAATATTATTGAAAATATGTTTCAAAATTAAAATAAACAATGAAAACTTGTGTTAGTTTACAAGTTTGATAAATATAAATATGAATATAAATATTTTTCAAAAAAATTAAATGTAAATATAAATAATAAAAACTTATGTTAGTTTACAAGTTTGATAAATATAAATATTTTAAAGTAAAAAATAAATGTAAATATAAATAATGAAATCTTGTGTTAGTTTACAAGTTTGATAAATATAAATGTAAATACTTGTGTTAATTAAATATGTAAATAAATTGTTTTTGTTAATTTCATTTACACCATCTGAATTTTGAACAATATAGTCTTTTTTAAACTGAGGGGTCAAATTGATATATTAAAATAGGGATATGGTAACGGTAGTTTAGGTATTCAAAATTATGTTAGGTGTGAAAAGATACCAAAAGTGGTCAGGGGGTATAAGTGAGTTATTTTTTCTTAAGTAAGGAGTGTAAATGTAATTATGCAAACCTTGGGGTTCAAAATGATGTAAATGAAATTAATCTTATTTTTTTAATTGATATTGGACATGTGTCTTAATTTTATTGGTTCAAATAAGAGGTGAGGACCAAGTTGGTCCTCACCGGTGAGGACCCAAGCATTATCCCTACATCTTGCCTCACGGTCTTGGTGCTATTGCTATGCTATAGATTATACATATTATGCCTCTATTTATAGTACAAGATGATAGGATGAAGCCAAATGGTTTGCCCATGGACGACTACCAAACTTTCATGGGTTGTGCCAAACTTTGACTCCACAAACCCAACAGGTGGAACAACTCATCTTTCTGAAATAAAATTTCATTGAAAAATTACAATCACGTAGTGGAAATTTGCTCTTATTATCCACATTGTTAAGAAATTACCTTAATTACACTAACTAAACCCACATTAATTATGAAATACCATTTATAAATAAAAATGTCACAAAACCAATAATCCTATTAAGTGACCACTTCCTGCAATCCCACACGAGGCCGCTGTCGAACACCTCCTCTCGTTTTCTCTCTCTCTCTCTCTCTCTCTCAAAAGGACTTTACACATGAGGGATTGAATTGCAATTAATGAAAAGTTCAAGAGGAAAATAAGAATTGTCTCCAAACACATATACTTCCGAGAATTATATTCGTTTAACGGCTTAATGTTTGTTTGGTTAGCTTGGGAAATAAATGATACGTTTGTCTCCTGAGATGTCACATTTGAAGGCCCCCTCATAGATCTAATTACCCAAGATTGTGAAAATAGCATTCCAATTGTACCGCCCTGTGCTCAACATGTGCGGAAACATCAATCAACTAAGTTTACCTTATTTTTGCAAATGTCTAACATGATAAATTACAATCAATCATGCAGGTATCTCCTCCTGCCCTTAATTATAGGGTCTTGTTTGGCATTGTTTTTACTTCTTTTTTTATGCTGGAAAAAAACTTTTTTAAAACACTCTTTAAAAACTCACAAGTTCTTTCAAACAATTAGCCAAACACAGTTCGAAGCAGTTTTTCAATTCAAAAACAAAAGAATAGCATTTAAAAAACCAATTCAAATATGATCGTAGTATGTTACATGTACCAAATGCAGGGCCGACCCCGGGGGCTAGGCCGGCGCGTAGGGGAGCCCAATTTTTTTTTCTTTCTTTTAAGTAGTATGAGCCTAAAAAAATTGTATTTAAAGTCCAAAAAAGATGAAATACAACAGGTCAACCCAAATCTCTTATAATTCTTTTAAGTATAGGCCCAAAAAGAAATTTGTACTTAAAAGTCCAAATAAAATGAAACCCAATAGGCCAATTCACTCTCTTATAACTCTTTTGAGCCAAACTCAGCTCACAATATATTACCCCCGCCACCCTTCCAGGTATTGATGATCTAGAGGGAAAAGTGGAAGGCAATTGATCTGGATATTAGGACTGCCACTTGCCAGGATCAATTCCAAAAGAAAAAAAGAAAAGAAAAGAAAAAAGTTAATGTCTCTCCAACTCCAAGCGACTCTGCGATATGGACACTCTCGGCTGAAGCAACAAGCGACAACTTCAGGATAGATTGGAGCACTTTAATTGATAATTTTACTGCTCAAAATGCAAGACAATCACATTTACTTTGATATGAAGTTTGATTTTGAATTTTTGAAGGTTCCATACCAAACTATGAAGTAAAGTTTGACAAGCAACTTCAATGGGAGGTGTCTAACTCACATAGTCAAATGAGGTGTCAAACATGGCCTAACCATTGGCAAACTTTCTTTGATTTTTTACCTCCCCTTCACCCTATAAATAGGGAAGCTTGTCATTGTTGTAGAGCATCACAAAATTTCAAAACCAAGTGAGTTCTAAGTGTGAGTTGTATAGAGAGTGAGTTTGTGAGGTTGAGTAAAGTAGAGTGGTTGTATCCTCCTCCTCCTCAAAATTTATTCCAAAGATAGTGAAGCTCTCTCCCGTGGATGTAGATCTCAATTGGACCGAACCACGTATATATCTTGTGTTTATATATTTCAGTTGTGTATGTGTGTTGATACAGGTACAACAAGTAGTATCAGAGCTCGGGTTCACAATCATTCCATAGTTTTGAGCCTATTTCGAACCTGTAAACTCATCCACACTACAACATATAATATATAGTTAGAAAGCTCATTCGAAGACGAACGCGTCGATATAAAATTCAGTTAATTCCGACGACAGACGCGCCCTCACGAGCCACCCGAAGTTGTTGCGCGTGAAAACACTCACCAACTGCCAAGTGTCGTTGTTAGACACTTCCACCTGTCACCGCCACACGCCGCCACATCATCAATTTCCTGGAAATTATAGTTTTGCTCTCCGCCACTAATTTTACAATTTCAGGCTCATTTTAAGTCCAATTTGAGCCCAGTCAGAGGCGTTCTTAAGGTTTTGAACCATTATGGACGCAACGGTACACTTCATTTTGCGTGATTCAGCTCCTAACATATCAAACAAACCAAGTTGTGCTTAAGACCAATCCTATTCATGGAGGAATCGGGGTCAGGAGCTATGATTAAGTTGACGGCATCGGATTATACCATATGGAGACCTAGGATGGAGGATCTCCTTAATTGCAAGGATTTGGAGGACCGGTTAGAAAAGAAAGGCGCAAAACCTACAGCCATCGCGGAGAAAGATTGGACCAAGATGCACAAGAAGACTATTGGTCAAATAAGACAGTGGATAGACCATAGTGTATTCCAACATGTTGCGCAGGAGATCAACGCCTATAAGCTCTGGAAGAAGCTCGAGGATATGTATCAGGCCAAGATCGCTCGAAATAAAGCTCTTCTAATGATGCGACTGGTAAATTTGAAGTTAAGGAATGGAACCTCTGTAGCCGAGCACACCAACGAGTTTCAGAACCTGGTGAACCAGCTTGTAGCTGTAGAGTTGAATCTTGGCGATGAAACTCAAGCCCTACTTCTGCTCAGCTCCTTACCACCCAATTGGGAGACACTGGTGGTTTCCCTCAACAACTTAGCACCAAACGACAAACTCACTATGACGACAGTAAATGATGCCATATTCAGCGAGGAAGCCCAAAGAAAGGAGGCCGGCATGAACCAGACATATGCCCTCGTTACAGAAAGTAGAAGAACTGGTAGAGGCAGAAGTAGAGGAATGTCTCGAACCCACGGTAGGCTCAGCGATGATAGAAATCAACAGAAAAGGTAAATATGTTTGTTTTCACTGCGAAATTCCCGGACATCTAAAGAAGAATTGCCGTAAATTAAAAAAGGAATAAGAACAAGGCAACAACCAGCCACAGAAGGAAGATGACGACTCCATGGTTACTGTTACTGGAGATATCGCTATATGCTCAGTTGATGAAGATGTGTGCCTGCACGTAGGAAGCAACGAAACCGAGTGGGTGGTTGACACAACAACATCTTACCATGCCACTCACCACAATGATTTATTCACCTCGTACAAAGCTGGAGCCTTGGTAAAGTGAGAATGGGCAATACAAGTTTCTCGAAGATCATGGGAATTGGCGATGTACATATCAAGACCAGTATTGGCTACACTATGGTGTTGAAAGATGTTAGACATGTGCCTGACCTTCGCCTCAATCTCATTTTCGGGACAGCCTTAGATTGGGAAGGCTACGACAACTACTTCAGCAATGGCACCTGGAAGTTGACAAAGGGAGCCATGCTTGTTGCCCAAGGACAGATACATGACACATTATACAAAACCCATGTGAAGATAATTTCAGACAGTCTCAATGCAGTTAAAGATGAGATTTCACCAAATTTGTGGCACGAGAGACTTGGACATATGGGGGAGAAAGGGTTGCTTACACTGGCAAGGAATAGACTTATCGCAGTGTCAAAAGGTATTCCACTAAACCCTTGTGATCAATGTTTATTTGGAAAACATCATAGAGTCTCTTTCAACTCAACTACTAGAAGAAGATTAGAGTTGTTGAGTTTAGTACACACTGATGTTTGTGGTCCTATAAAAGTAGAGTCTTTAGGCGGTAACAAATATTTTCTCACATTCATTGACGATGCTTTATGAAAGGTGTGAGTATATTTTTTGAAGATAAAGGACCAGGTGCTCAATTACTTCAAGGCATTCCATGCCATGGTAGAGCGAGAAACAGAAAAGAAGTTGAAGTGCCTCCAATCAGATAATGGATGGGAGTACACTTTCAGCGAGTTTCGAGCATACTACTTTGAACGCGGTATCCGACATGAGAAAACGGTCCCACGTACCCTACATCATAATAGTGTAGCCGAGAGGATGAACCAGGCCATTATGGACATAGTCAGAAGTATGATCAGTATGACTAAGTTGTTAAAGCCATTTTGGGGTGACGTAGTTAGAACTGTTGTCTACCTGATCAACAGATCACCATCAGTACCACTGCAGTTTGAAGTACCAGAAAAGGTATAGACTGGAAGAGATCCCTCCTACTTTCACCTAAGAGTGTTTGGGTACAAGGCATTTGCACACGTATCCAAGGAGTAAAGACAAAAGCTCGACCTGAAGTCAACTCCATGTATCTTCATTGATTATGGAGACGAAGAATTTGGATACAGATTATGGGATCCAGAATCGAAGAAGGTTATCAGAAGCAAGGATATTGTGTTCCAAGAGAACCAGACATACAAAGACATTGCAAAAATCACAGAGCCCAGTGGTTCTAGTCCTAGTGTTCCAAACATTATCTCAGATCGTGCACTAGTACAGTTAACCCTAAATAATGAAGAAATGTAGGATGAAATTCCAGTAGCAGAGAAGGAAGAAGAACCCGAGGGTGTTGAGCAGGGGGAGCCACAAACCCCTCCACCAGAAGCTACATAACCAGAAGTAGCTCCTCCAATTGAATAGCCTCAGCCAAGAAGATTTAAAAAAGGCCGACTGTTGATTCCGTCAAAGAGATATCCAGAGTCAAACTATATTATGCTTACTGATGAGGGGGAGCCAGAATGCTTTCAGGAAGTAAAGTCCCATACAGATAAAGGTAAATGGGTGCAAGCTATGCAAGAAAAGATGAGTTCCTTGCAGAAGAACTAGACTTACGAGTTGGTGAGACTTCCCAAAGGCAATAAAGTATTGAAAAATAAATGGGTGTTCAAGCTGAAGAAAGACGCCAACGGAAAGCCAATGAAGCACAAGGCCCGATTGGTCGTGAAAGGATTCCAACAGAAGAAAGGAATCGACTTTGACGAGATTTTCTCACCAGTGGTGAAAATGACCTCAATTCGAGCGATACTCGGATTGACAGCTAGTCTGAATTTGGAGCTTAAACAGATGAACGTCAAGACAACATTCATCCATGGAGATCTACATGAGGAAATTTACATGGACCAACCACAAGGTTTTAAAGTTACAAAGAAAGAACATATGGTCTGCAAACTGAAGAAGAATCTCTACGGCCTCAAGCAAGCACCGAGACAATACTACAAGAAGTTTGACTCATTCATGATGAGTCATGGTTATAAGAGAACTGTTGCATATCAATGCATCTACATTAAGAAATTCCCAGATGGTAACTTTGTTATTCTATTATTGTATGTTGATGACATGCTGATAGTTGGACATAATGCTAGTATGATCAACAGATTGAAGCAAGAACTGTCCAAGTCCTTTGACATGAAGGACCTAGGCCCAGCTCAGTAGATATTGGGCATGAAGATTGTTCATGACAAGAAAACCAAGAAATTCTGGTTGTCACAGGAGAAGTACGTTGAACGGGTGATTGAAAAGTTCAACATGAGAAATGTCAAGCCAGTCAGTACTCCACTAGCTAACCACTTCAAATTAAGCAAGCGATCGTGTCCCTCTTCGAAGAAAGAGATGGAAGCAATACCCTACTCTTCAGTTGTTGGTAGTCTGATGTATGCAATGGTTTGCACAAGACCGGATATTGCTCACGCTATAGGCGTTGTGAGCAGATTTCTTTCAAATCCAGGCAAAGACCATTGGGAAGCAGTCAAGTGGATTCTTAGGTACCTGAAGGGAACATTTATGTTATGCTTGTGCTACGGGGGAGCTAAACCAGTTTTGGAAGGTTATACAGATTCAGATATAGCCGGTGACATTGACAGCAGGAAATCTACATCGGGATTCATATTCACTTTTGTAGGGGGAACAGTCTCATGGCAATCCAAATTGCAGAAGTGTGTCGCTTTATCTACAACAGAGGCAGAGTACATTGTCGCAGTGGAAGCGGGGAAGGAAATGTTGTGGGTGAAGCGATTTCTCCAAGAATTAGGAGTCAGACAGAAAGAATACAAAGTACATTGTGATAGTCAAAGTGCTCTGGACTTGAGCAATAATTCAATGTATCATTCCCGCACAAAACATATCGACATTCGTTATCACTGGATACGCGAAGTAATGGAGCTATAACTATTGAAACTTGTGAAGATCCACACAGACGAGAACCCAACAAATATGTTGACAAAGGTTGTTACTCGAGAGAAGTTAGAGCTATGCAGAGACATAGCCAGGATGGATACCAACTGAAGCGCAGAAGAAAACGTTCTCCTCCTATAGGTATGGAAGGGGGAGAATTGAAGGTTTCATACCAAACTATGAAGCAAAGTTTGACAAACAACTTCAATGGGAGGTGTCTAACTCACATAGTCAAAGGAGGTGCCAAACATGGCCTAACCATTGCCAAACTTTCTTTGATTTTTTACCTCCCCTTCACCCTATAAATAGGGAAGCTTGTCATTGTTGTAGAGCATCAAAAAATTTCAGAATCAAGTGAGTTCGAAGTGTGAGTTGTATAGAGAGTGAGTTTGAGTAGAGTAGAGTGGTTGTATCTTCCTCCTCCCTATAATTTCTTTCAAATATAGTGAAACTCTCTTCCGTTGACGTGGGTCTCAATTGGACTGAATCACGTATATATTTTGTGTCTATATATTTCAGTTGTGTGTGTGTCTTTGAGTTGATACAAGTACAACAATTTTGTGACTAAGTTTGTTACATATTTTCTTTTCATGTGAACGAGATCATGCTCTTTATAAAGCACTAAGACCTGATTTATTTTCTTTATTTTTCATATTAATATATTTTATGTCTTTAATGAATTTGTTTTCTTAGTATTTTTGTAGAAAGTGCCTCATATTTAATTTTTTTTAGGGTCTCAATTTTTTTTAGCAATCTCAGGACTGACCCTAACCAAACGCCTCGCATTGCAATTAAATAAGGTGGCGGGCCATTAGTCGAGTTATTTTGAACCAGATTACATACTAATGCAAATTATTAGAAAGCACAATTTTTTTATCTCTGTAAAAATTTTAGTTAGGGAGGTGTGTACTAAAACTACGAGCTTAAGGTTGATAGAGAGTACCACAAGGATCAAATAGAATACATGAATATAAATATGGGTTAAATACATAAAACATCTATGTAGTATAAATATGGTACGTATAACACCCTGTATTTTGAAAATGTGTGTATTGACACCAGTACTTTTGAAAAACGTTAGAACACCTCTTGCAAGTTTTGAAAACGTGCGAATACCCCCTTATTTCCGGTCATGTGCAGCTCACATGACTTTTATACTTTCTTAAATACCTATTTTACCCTTTTTCTTCAAAATATATATATATAAATTTCGAAAAATAAATTTCGAAGCCAATATATAAAATTCAAATTCGAAATTTATATATATAAAGTTTGAAACCAATATATATATATATAATAAAAAAATTGAAATTTATATATATAAAATTCGAAACCAATATATAAAATTCTTAAAAATATATATAAATTTCAAAATATATATATAAATTTCGAAAAATAAATATTAAATTTCAAATATATATATAAAATTCGAAACAAGTATATAAAATTTGAAAAAATATATATAATTAAAAATATATATAAAATTCGAAACAAATATATAAAACTCGTAAAAAATATATAAAATTCAAAATATATATATATAATTCAAACAGTTGTGCAAATAGAACTATAGAAGTATAAAAAACACAAGTGACCAAAGTACAATAAACCAAAACTACATTTAAAGTCAAAGAAAGTAGAAAATAGAAGTATATTTTCCCCGAATTTTATATATATTTTTCCGAAATTTATATATGTTTTGGAATTTTATATTTTATTTTCAAATTTTAATATATATTTTTCGAAATTTATATATGTTTTTGAATTATATATATATATTTTGAATTTATATATGTTTTTCCCAATTTTATATAATTTTTTGAAATTTATATTTTTTCGAATTTTATATATTTTTCAAAATTTAATATATATATTTTGAATTTTAGATATTTTTTCAAATTATATATATATTTTTACGAATTTTACATAATATTTCAAAAATTTTAAATTATACTAAGGGCATATATATCATTTAATATAAAATGGGGTCAATTCACACACAAATAAAAAAAATTAAGATAAAATCAAACATGAGGATGTTATACGTATTATATTCATACTATATGGATTTTAACACACACAACCCTATAAATATTCACACACACGTGTCATATATAGTGCATGTCCAAAGTAAACAAATCTTCTTCATATCTATATCCTTTTCAGTGAGATTTTTATTTAAAAATTTGTCACCTACGGTTAGGTTCGCTTTTGTGTTTTGTAAGATGAAATTTAAAAAACAGAAATATATATTTGTATTTGTAGAGTGCTATAAGTTTAAAAATAAAAATATGTTTAGTACTAATTTTTTGTTATAAATATATACATATATATATATATATATGTGATATTTTGGAATAAAAGAAAGTGATGATAGTGGTAGTCGGAAGCGGCGGCGGCGGTGTGTGGCGGTGGTTTTGAGGCTATAGATATATACATATATATATTTTGAAAATATTTTTTCCTTTTCAAAACAAAGTACTACAATACCAAGTAAAAAACACCAAACAAAAATGCATACTAAACATGGCCCAAGTTTATAGCTTTATGATGTAGATATAGGGATGGCAGAAAAACCCGCCCCGCCGGGGAACCGCTCCATTTAAAAATGGGATTATCATGGGGTTAAAAAAAATAGACGGTTATGGGGCGGGGGACGGTTTGAGAGGTTCCCCCATTGGGGAACCGTCTCGCCCCAAACCGCATAATTTATATTTAATTTTTTTATGATTTTTTATATTAAAATTACATAGTTATATATTTATCTTTTTATATTCAAATTACATTAATATCTTTAAACAAAAAAATTATTTTTTTATCTACCCTCTATATGTATATATGAAAAATCCTAATTTCTAAACCTATTTTAAAGATCATTGATTAATATTTTATGATGTTAATATAAATTATTATTTTATGTTGTTTGACTTGTGTTGTTATAATTGTAGACTTTTATTTAAGTTTGTTTATCTATATTTGAATTACTTGTGGATTTTGATTTATTAAATTTGTTTTTGTGTTAGAAAAATATTATGATTAAATTAATTGGATAATTATCTGTTTTGGGTTTATTTTAGTTATTTTGATTAAATTAATTGAATAATTGATTGTATTTTAATTTTATATTAATGTATTTATATTTTCCTTATTCTTAGAAGAAAAAAATAATTTAATGGAGGAGGTTGGGGCGGTTATGGTTATAGGAATTGAGAAAACTGCTCCAAATCCAGGATTGATAATTCATGTCAGTGGGTCGTGTTCGTTGAGATCGTGTCGTGTCGAAAAAAATTTAGTTAATATATGTGTTAAATATATTCAACCATAACCCAACTCATTTATTAAACAAGTTATCTGTGTCGACCCATGTAATTTATTTAGCCTATTTATCATAATATATTAAATTAAATTTGACACAATCCAATACGAAATGAACTATTTAACATATTATCAGAAAAATTAAATTAAATTTGACACAATTCAGTAATAGTTTATTAATATATTTCAACACATAATCAATTAAAGAAGAGAAAAAAAATAAAAATATAATCATGTTAAAGTATCGTGTTTGGGTTGACCCTTATATTATTATATCGCGTTCAAATTGATCCTTATATAACTTCAACCTTTCAACCCTTTTAATTCATATCATTTTTATATCGTGTCTCTTTTTCCCACTCTAGAACCTCCCCCATTAAAATCCCTAGGCAGATGGGCATTGCATTATTGGTTGGTGTGTATAATACGGAGAAATATATATATATATAGATATAGATGTACTCCATTGTCAACCATCGATGGTGTCAGGGGCTAGATTTTGGTAATGTTTTCAACGCTAATCCAGTTTCTGCGGATTATGTCGGTTGGACTAGGCATTTTCCTCGTGCAACATGCAGTAACAAACAAAACACATTATATTATATAATCACACCCCACCCGTGCTCTAGTTTTTCTTGCGATGTCACGAAATACTATTTTATACGGAGTATTTTATTTCTAAATTTTTAATACTATATTATATTTATAATACCTTATTCTGTGTTTATCTTCAAATTACTAGCTTATATTTTTCAAAAGTTATAAAATACTCCCATTAAATATATTTTATATAAAAATATTGATTATTTTGCCCCCTTATCTTGTAAAAACCTAATTTTAATATTTTGTTTTCTTTTTTATTTCTTTCTCTTTCAATAATATAATTAATAATTCAAAACTTCATACACATATATTTATTTTTATGGGTGTCCAAAACCAGTTTGATTTCTTGAAAATAGGAACCGAAACAAAAAAAGAGCTACCAAAAATATAAGTAAAATAACTACCCCCTATTATCACTTTATTATTAATTTTTTCTCATAAGAAAATATACAAATTTATATATATATTTTTTACGAATTAAATTTTTTATTCGTGAAAAAATGCATAATACCCCCTATTATAACTTTATTATTAATTTTTATATATAAATTTATATATATTTTTTTGTGAATTAAATTGTTTTTCCGTGAAAAAATGCATAATACCCCCTATTATCATTTTATTATTAATTTTCTCTTATAAAAAAATTATACAAATTTATATATATATTTTTCACGAATATAATTTTGTTTTAGTGAAACAATGCATAATACCCCATATTATCACTTTATTATTAATGTTTTTCTTATAAAAAGAATGTACGAATTTATATATACCCCCCCCCCCCCCCCCCCCTATTATCACTTTATTATTAATTTTTTCATGATTTTTTTTTTGGTAGCCTTTCATGAAATATTTTTGGTAGTTTTTTTACTTATATTTTTGGTAGCTTTTTTTCGGTTATGGTTCCTATTTTTAAGGAATCGAACCGATTTTGGACACCTCTAGAAATAAATATGTGTATGAAAATTTGAATTATTAATTATATTATTGAAATAAAAAGTAAAATAATACTAAAAATGAGTTATTTCAAGACAAGGGGGCAAAATGATCAATATTTTTGTCTAAAACATATTCAATAAGGGTATTTTGCAACTTTTGAAAAATACGGGATAGTAATTTGGAGTTAAGCAAAATACATGGAGGTATTTTGCAACCTTTAAAAAACATAGAATAATGAATTGAGGGTAAATGAAGCTTATGGGTATTTTGCAACTATTGCAAAGCCCCAGGAGTATTATGCACTTTTGTCTTTAGTTTATAACTTTTAAAAAAATTATATATATCAATACATAATAATAAAATTTAATTTGCTATTCAATTTTTTTTCTATTACATTATTATAATAATTGCGATCGAAATTAATAATATGACTACAAATCATGGTCAAAATTTTTTTAGTCAGAAGATTGAAAAAAGAAAAACTAAGGCATGTTTGGTAACTGATTTTGGGTCTATTTAGTTTGATATGGTCTTAGTTTTTAGATACCAGACCATGTTTGTTTTCACTACGTCTAAAAAATTGGACTCAAACCAAATGCGACCAAAATGAACCAAAGGCTCCCTTTTTGGACCCAACTTTAATTGGGTCAAATTGGTCTGGTTCCAAAAATTGGTAAACAAAATGAATTAAATAATACATAAAAATAATAATAAATGAATAAAATATATTTATAAATTAATTAAAAATAAATAAATAAAAAATAAAATAAGTAAAATATATTTATAAATAAAATAAAAATAATGAATAATAAAGAAAATAAATTAAATAATATATAAAAATAATAATAAATAATCAGCAAAATGAATTAAATAATGCAAAAATAATAATAAATGAATAAATATAATAATAAATTAATAAATATATTTATAAATTAATTAAAATATATGAATAAATAAAATAAAATGTATTTATAAAATTTTTTAATAATAACAAAATGAATTAAATAATACATAATAATAATAAATAATAAACAAAATAAATGAAAAATACATAAAATGAATTAAATAATACATAAAAATAATAATCAATTAACAAAATATATTTATAAATGAATAAATAATAAATAATAAACAAAAAGAATTAAATAATATATATAAAAAATAATATATATATATATATAGTAATAAATATTTTATTTTTTTAAGGTCAAAAGATCATACCAGACCACTTTACCAAACATGGTCTGGCTCTATTTTTCTAAGACTGAGACCATAAGATCAGATCGCTTAGCCCTGTTTGGTAGGTGGTCTGGTCCCATGTGGTCTGGTCTGGTCTTGCGTTTTATGGGACCAGACCGTGTTTGGTAGCATTGGTCCTAAATTTTTGGTTAGACCAAGTAAGACCAAATCAGACCAAAATGACCTCAATTCAGACAAAAAAAAAAGGTAGTTCCTGGTGGTCCGGTCTGGTCTTATTAATAAAATATATTTATAAATAATTAAAAATGAATAAATAATAATAAAAAATTAATAATAATAATAAAAAATTAAATAAAACATATTTTAAAAATAAAATATAAATAATAAATAATAAACAAAATGAAATAAATAATACCTAATAAATGAATAAATAATTAAATATAATTATAAATAATTAAAAATGAATAATTAATAATATAAATAAAACATAATAATAATAAAAAATGAATACAATAATAATAAATTAATAAAATAAATAATAAATTATATAAAACATATTTAAAAATATAATAAAAATAATAAATAATAAACAAAATGAAATAAATAATAATAAAAAATAAATATCATAAAAAATAATAAATAAATATAATAATAAATAATAAGTAAATATAATAATGAATAAATACTTCATAATAATAATAAAAAATGAGTATAATAATAATAAATTAATATTAAATTAATAAAATATATTTTTAAATAATTAAAAATGAATAAATAATTTATAAATTAAATTAATTAAATAATGAAATAATAATAAATAAGTAGAATATATTTATAAATTAATACATAAATTAATAAATAATAATTTAATAATATAAATAATAAAATATATTATAAAGTGAAGAAATAATAAATAAATAAATATTTTAATAAATAATAAATAAATAGTAAGACCAGACCGCTTACCAAACAGACTTTTCTAGATCAGATTAGTCCAGACCAGACCGGACCGGACCGGACCGGACCAAACCAGACCAGACCAGAAAGACCGCCTACCAAACATGGCCTTACCAAACAGACTTTTAGGCCCTGTTTGGTAGGCTGTCTGGTTCCACCTAGTCTGGTATGGTCTTTGTTTTCAGGGACCAGACCATCTTTGTTTGGACTTGGTCTCAAAATTTGGAACCAGACCAAATTGAATCAAAATGGGTGTTTTTGGAACTAGATTTTTTAATGGTTCAACCTAGTCCGGTTTGGTCTTATTAATAAAATATATTGATAAATAATTAAAAATGAATAAATAATAATAATAAATTAAATAAAACATAATTAAATAATAAAATATAAATAATAAATACTAAACAAAATGAATTAAATAATACCTAATAATAATTAAAAAAATGAATATAATAATAATAAATAAATATAATATTAAATAAATGAATAAATAATTAAATATATTTATAAATAATTAATAATTAATAATATAAATAATAAATAAAATAAAACATATTTAAAAATAATAAACAAATAGAATTAAATAATACATAATAATAGTAAAAAATTAATACAATAATAAATAATAAATTAATAAAATATATTATAAAGTGAAGAAATAATAAATAAATAAATATTATAATAAATAATAAATAAATATTAAGACCAGACTGCTTACCAAACAGACTTTTAAGTTTAGGATCTAAATTAGATTAGACCAGACCACACCACACCAGACCAGATAGACAACATTACCTTAGTTAAGGTACCAAACCAGACCAGACCTGTTACCAAACATGTCCTAATAAAATATACAAATAGAGACCAACATAGTTTAATATTTAAGGTAAATCCCACCTAGACCCCCTCTTTTTTTCATATTCCCACCCAGACCCCCTGAGGTTTGGCCCATTGTATCATTCAAACCCCCTCCGTGAGTTGACCGTCAAATTTGCAAAAAATTATATATTTTGGACCATTTTGCCCTTATATAACTGTATATATATACGTATATTTTTTATTTTTTTATATTTTACTACAAACAAAAATATATATTTGATGTAGTGGTTGGGAAAAAATAAACTATTAATTTTTTATTTTTTAATATTTTACTATAAACAAAAAATAATTAAATTATGCCAAAATAAAAAATTAATACAGATTTTTTTTCAAATTACCAATTAGGGTAAAATATAAAAAAAAATATTTCGAGCTACCAATTATATATATATTTTGTTTTAAAAAATATTTGTTTTATATTTTACTATAAACAAAAAATATATATTTGATGTATTGATTGGAAAAAAATAAATTATTTAATTAATTTTTGTTTTGGGTAAAATATAAAAATAATTAGGTTTGAAATATAAAAAAATATATTTTAAAAACTTGTGTTGGGGATCTAGATGGTATATATATAAAAGGGAATCTAGGTGGGAATTGCGCAAACATCATAGATCAATTGCAGCCAGATGAAAGTCAATGTTTTTTCGGTCTTATAGCCTCTTGAGGTTTTAATTTCGTTACAATGACACCTCCTGAACTAGTAAAATGACTATAATGCCTCATTTAATTGTTTCACTTATTACATTAGGATAATATATAAAGTATGAAATTACCCATATGCCCAAACATTTCACCTCTCTGAAATTACTAATTACACTTTCATCCCTTATTACAAAATATATATATATTACAAAAATTACAATTTAATTTTTTTCTTTATAAAATTCTAAATAAACACATAAAATTCGAAATATACATATAAAATTCGAAAATATATATATATATAATTTGTAAAAAATATATAAAATTCAAAAAAATATATAAAATTCAATACAAATATATAAAATTCATAAATAATATATAAAATTCAAAAAACATATAAAATTCTAAAAAATATATAAAATTCAAATATATATATTACCTAGGTCTCTTTTGAACATTACCTCTGAGGGATGTTTTAATCCTCTCCCTCCCATCCATCTTGGACCAAAGGATTGGACTAGTTGGATTCTCTCCCCTAGTGGCAAGTTCAGCTTGAAGCACACCTACTCAGCATTGCTTGCTCCCTCTCCAACTTGCCCTAGATATCACTCCTTGTGGTTCCCAAACCACATCCCCAGACGCACCTTTGTTGCTTGGTTTGCCATCAACACAGGACTGAAAACTAAAGATTGGCCTGGTGTTCCTTCTGGAGTCCCAACTAAGTGTGTTCTATGCAATGAAGCTCCTGAATCACATGACCACTTTTTCTTCAATTGTGTTTTTTCTGCAAAAATTTGGCATTGGGTTCAGTAAAGGTGTGGCATGTACCATGGAAACCTTTCTCTTTTGTCTATCATTGACTGGGTTTCCTCCCCATGGAACCCAAGCACCCACCCTCTTATTGCTTGTGTTTATAAGCTTTGCTTTGCTGGCACCATCTATTTTATATGGAAGGAGAGGAACTCTCAAATTTTTGCAGGTGAAAACACATCTTCCCGAGGCCTGATTCAGAAGATTGAGGCTTGCATCAAATGGAGATTGATGGGTCTTAAGTTCCAGGATAGTGGCAGGGCTAGGGACGTCATTTATGCATGGAGCCTCCCCACCTCAGTCCTTTATGCTCATGAATAATGAGCTTGTTTTCTCTAGGCTCTGATTGGCCCCTCCCTTGTGGTTTCTGTCTTAGTCATGGCTTCTTTTATTCCTATTGTTGTTGTTTTTATGCTCAGCTGCTGTGTCCAGCTTATTTACATTTCCTAGCCTTGCAAGGCTTTGTTTTGGCCCTCTTTAGGCTTGTAATTCTTTTTTGTTGCGTTGCCTTTGCCTAGTCCTTTTTAGGCTATGTTAGGTGTTATGCCCAAACCAATTCGAAACACATACACACATATAATATAGACACCAAGATTTATAGTGGTTTGGTCTAATTGGTACCTACATCCACTTTGAGAGAGTTTACTTTCTTTCAAAGAAAAATAATGACGAGGAGGAGGATACAACATCAATTCTACTCTACCTCACACTCTCTTTACTCTCACTCACACATAACACTCTCTGTGTTTCCTTCTCTTTTCTTGCTCTTGTTCTATTTTTATAATCCTTACAACGTCCATATATATATATCCGAACAAAGTAGAAACCAAACAAAAATCAAACTTGCACATGGGCAAGCAAATCTTTACATGTGGGCTGAGATTTCCACGCGTGACTTGAGCAGCTGCCATTTTTTACTTTGGCAAAGTATGCGTGATTTGGACTGCACATGGGGATGATGTTGATGGTGGAGAGTTGCAGCAGGCGTGATATGGAATGGAACTTACAATTCTCCCCCTTCCATACTAATCGGAGAAGAACGTCTTCTCTTGCGCTTTAGTTGATGTCCATTCTGGCTATGTCTCTGCATAACTCTAGCTTATCTCGAGTAACCACTTTTGTCAACATATCTGCCGGGTTCTTGTCTGTGTGGATCTTCACAATCTTCAATAATTGTTGCTCCATTACTTCGCGTATCCAGTGATAGCGAATATCGATATGCTTCGTGCAGGAATGGTACATTGAATTCTTGCTTAAGTCTAGAGCACTTTGACTATCACAATGCACTTTGTATTATTTCTGACTAATACCCACTTCTTGGAGAAATCTCTTCACCCACAACATTTCCTTTCCAACTTCCGCTGCGGCAATGTATTATGCTTTTGTTGTAGATAAAGCAACACACTTCTGCAATTTGGATTGCCATGATACAGCTCCCCCTGCAAAAGTAAATAGGAATCCTGATGTAGATTTCCTACTGTCAATGTCACCGGCCATATCTGAATTTGTATAGCCTTCCAAGACTGGTTCTGCTCCCCCATAGCACAAGCATAGTTTCGATGTACTCTTCAGGTACCTAAGAATCCACTTGACTGATTCCCAATGGTCTTTGCCTAGATTTGAGATAAATCTGCTGATAACGCCTACAACATGAGCTATATCCGGTCTGGTGCAAACCATTACATACATCAACCTACCAACAACTGAAGAGTAAGGGATTGTTTCCATATCTTCATTTTCTTTCATCGAAGAGGGACACGATTGCTTGCTTAAGTTGAAGTGATTAGCCAGCGGAGTACTGACTAGCAATGCATTTCTCATGTTGAACTTTGCAATCACCCGTTCAACATACTTATCTTGTGATAATCACAATTTCTTGTCTTTCCTGTCACAAACAATCTTCATACCTAATATATGTTGAGGTGGGCCTAGGTCCTTCATGTCAAAGGACTTGGATAGTTCTTGTTTCAGCTTGCTGATCATACTAGCATCATGTCCAACTATCAACATGTCGTCAACATACAACAATAGAATAACAAAGTTACCATCCGGGAATTTCTAAATGTAGACGCATTGATCTGCAGCAGTTCTCTTGTAACCATGACCCACCATAAATAAGTCAAACTTTATGTACCATTGCCTCGGTGCTTGCTTAAGGCCGTAGAGACTCTTCTTCAGTTTGCAGACCATATGTTTTTTCCCTGTAACTTTAAAACCTTCTGGTTAGTCCATGTAAATTTTCTCTTATAGATCTCCATGAAGGAATGTTGTCTTAACGTTCATCTGTTCAAGCTCTAGGTTCAGACTAGCTGTCAATTCGAGTATCACTCGAATTGAGGTCATTTTCATGACTGGTGAAAATATCTCGTCAAAGTCAATGCCTTTCTTCAGATGGAATCCTTTGACAACCAATCGGGCTTTGTGCTTTATCGACTTTCGGTTGGCGTTTTTCTTCAGCTTGAACACCCATTTATTTTTCAACGTTTTCTTGCCTTTGGGAAGTCTCACCAACTTATAAGTCTGGTTCTTCTGCAAGGAACTCATCTCTTCTTGCATAGCTTGCACCAATTTACCTTTGTCTGTATGAGTTTTTACTTCCTGAAAGAATTCTGGCTCCCCTTCATCAGTAAGCAGAATATAGTCTGACTCTGGATATCTCCTCGACGGAATCAGCGGTCGGCCTCTTTCAGATCTTCTTGGCTGAGGCTCTTCAATTGGAGGAGCTACTTCTGGTTCTGTAGCTTCTGGTGGAGGGGTTTGTGGCTCCCCCTGCTCAACACCCTCAGGTTCTTCTTCCTCCTCTGTTTCTAGAATTTCATCATCTGAGATCAACTGTACTGGTGCATGATCTGGGATGATGTTTGTAACACTCGGACTAGAATTACTAGGCTTTGTGATTTTTACAGTGTCTTTGTATGTCTGGTTCTCTTGAAACACAACATCCCTGTTTCCGATAACCTTCTTCGATTCTAGATCCCATAGTCTGTATTCGAATTCTTTGTCTCCATAGCCGATGAAGATGCATGGAGTTGATTTTAGATCGAGCTTCTGTCTTTGCTCCTTGGATACGTGTGCAAATACCTTGCACCCAAATACTCTCAGGTGAAAATATGAGGGATCTCTTCCAGTCCATACCTTTTCTGAAACTTTGAACTGCAGTGGTACTGATGGTGATCTGTTGATCAGGTAGACGGCGGCTCTAACTGCTTCACCCCAGAATGGCTTTGACAACTTAGCCATACTAATCATACTTCCGACTCTGTCCATAATGGTCTGGTTCATCCTCTCAGCTACACCATTATGTTGTGGGGTATGTGGGACCATCTTCTCATGTTAGATACCGCGTTCAAAACAGTATGCTCGGAACTCATTGGAAGTGTACTCGCCTCCATTGTCTGATCGGAGGCACTTTAGCTTATTTCCAGTTTCTCGCTCTACCATGGCGTGGAATGCCTTGAAATAATCGAGCACCTGGTCCTTTATTTTCAAAAAATATACCCACACCTTTCGTGAAGCATCATCAATGAATGTGAGAAAATATTTGTTACCGCCTAAAGAGTCCACTTCTAAGGGACCACAAACATCAGTGTGTATTAAACTCAACAACTCTGATCTTCTTTTGGTAGTTGAGTTGAAAGAGACTCTATGTTTCTTTCCAAATAAACAGTGATCACAAGGGTTTAATGGAATACCTTTTGATACTGCGATTAGTTTCTTCCTTACCAGTGTAAGCAACCCTTTCTCTCCCATATATCCGAGTCTTTTGTGCCACAAATTTGGTGAACTCTCATCTTCAACTGCATTGAGATTGTCAGAAATTACCTTCACATGGGTTTTATATAGTGTGTCATTTATCTGTCCTCAGGCGATAACCATGGCTCCTTTTATAGGCTTCCAGGTGCCATTGCTGAAGTGGTTGCCGTAGCCTTCTCGATCTAAGGTTGTCCCGGAAATAAGATTAAGATGAAGGTCGAGCACATGTTTGATATCTTTTAACACCATAGTGCAACCAATACTGGTCCTGATCTGGATATCGCCGATTCCCACGATCTTCGAGAAACTTGTATTGCCCATTTTCACTGTACCAAAGTCTCCTACTTTGTACGAGGTGAAGAAATCACTGTGGGGAGTGGCGTGGTAAGATGTTGTTGTGTCAATCACCCACTCGGCCTCATTGCTTCCTACGTGAATGCATACCTCTTCATCGACTGAGCATATAGTGATATCTCCTGTAATAGTGACCATGGAATCGCCATCTTCCTTCTGTGGTTGGTGGCTGCTTTGACCTTGCTCCCTTTGTAATTTGCGGCAATTCATTTTTAAATATCCTATGATGCCATAATGATAAAAAATATATTTACCCTTTTGTTGACTTTTCTCATTGTTGGGTCTGCCACGGGTTTGGGACCTTCCTCTACTTCTGTCTCTACTCCTGCCTCTACCAGTTCCATAAGATTTTCCTTGGCCTTTTGTGACAAAGGCATGTGATTGGTTTATGCCGGTCTCCTTTTTTCGGGCTTCCTCGCTGAATATGGCATCTTTTACTGTCGCCATAATGAGTTTGTCGTTCGATGCTGAATTACTGAGGGAACCACCAATGTCTCCCACTTGGGAGGTAAAAAGCTGAGCAGAAGTAGGGCTTGAGTTTCATCGCCATGATTTAAATCTACAGTTGCAAGTTGGTTTACCAGGTTCTAAAACTCGCTAGTGTGCTCGGCTACAGAGGTTTCGCTCATCAGCTTCAAATTAACCAGTCGCATCATTAGAAGCGCTTTGTTTCGAGCAGTCTTAGCCTGGTACATATCCTCGAGCTTCTTCCAGAGCTCGTAGGCGTTGGTCTCTTGCGCAACATGGTGGAATACACTATGGTCTATCCACTGTCTGATTTGGCCAATAATTTTTCTATGCATCTTGGTCCAATCTTTCTCCGCGATTAACATGGGTTTTGTGCCTTCGTTTTCCAACGGATCTGCAAAATCCTTGCAATCAAGGAGATCCTCCATCCTGGGTCTCCATATGGTATAATTTGATGCCGATAATTTAATCATGGCTCCAGATTCTAAATCTTCCATTGAATCGGATCGACTTTAAGCTCTTCCTAGCTTTTTTGATATGTTCGGAGTAGAATCACGTAAAATGGAGTATACTGTTGCATTCGGAACGGTCGAAAACCTTAAGATCGCCTCTGACTGAGCTCAAATCCGACTTAGGATGAGCCCGGAATAGTCAAAATAACGGCGAGGGGAAAAACTATAATTTCTGCAAAGTACTGATGACATGGCAGTAGTAGGGTGTGACACGTGGCAGGATGATGTGGCCGAATTATGGCACGACACGTGGCACAATACGGCGATGACACATGACAGTGGGTGACGTCAACGGTGACATGGCAGGCTTGATGATGTCAGCAGTGACATGACGTGGCAGCACGTGATCTCACGCGCGCTGGAGGTTGAAGGCGTGTGCTGCGCGTGGGCCTCACGCGCGCTGGAGGTAGATGACGCGGGAAACTCTTCGTTTGGAGATGGGTCGCCTGAAAATGTGATCGGTGTGGTGTTTTACCAATTAGGTTGGTTCGAAATAGGATCGAAAAAATGACTATGTTTTATCGACTCTAAGCTCTGATACTACTTTGCTATACCCGAACCAATTCGAAACACATACACATACACAATATAGACACCAAGATTTATAGTGGTTCGGTCCAATTGGTACCTACATCTACTTTGAGAGAGTTTACTTTCTTTCGAAGAGAAACAATGGCGGGGAGGAAGATACAACATCAATTATACTCTACCTCACACTCTCTTTGCTCTCACTCACACAGAACACTCTCTGTGTTTCCTTCTCTTTTCTTGCTCTTGTTCTATTTTTATAATCCTTAAAACGTCCATATATATATATATATATATATATCCGAACGAAGTAGAAACCAAACAAAAACCAAACTTGCGCATGGGCATGCAAATCTTTGCATGTGGGCTGAGATTTCCACGCGTGACTTGAGTAGCTGTCATTCTTGACTTTGGCAAAGCATGCGTGATTTGGACTGCGCATGGGGATGATGTTAATGGTGGAGAGTTGCAGCAGGCGTGATATGGAATGAAACTTACACTAGGCTTGTTTTTGGTTGTTTCTTTGGTTCAATAATATTTATTTACTGGAAAAAAAAAATTCCATGCCTTTTTCCCAGCTATGTGGTTGATTGTGTTAAAAACTCAAAGATTATTTATTTTATAACTTTATTTTGTAATAACAAATTAACATATTATTTTCTTGGTCCATTTTGGGATGAGAATCAATAAAATTTTATTATCTTCCATTGCCAAGAGAATAAGCATCAGTGACGCGTTATAATATGTATATATATATATATATATCAGTATGTCTATATATATACACACAGACAGGTATTGATGCTTTTAAAGGAGATGAGGGTAATGATTGAAATTTTTCCTTTTAAAAGATTTTAGTTTTCTGATTTTATTAGGTGAAGTGTGAGAATGATTTGGGGGTGGTGGTGGAATAGAGGGCGGTAGTGGGAGAATAATAGGGTTTATCATGGAAAATGAAGAGATTAAATGAATAAGAGAAAAAAGCAAATAAAAATTCAGTTTCAAGTTAGAATCATAAAATGATGGGTAATACCCATTTATATTATTTAATTCATTTTAGTCACGTGTCATGATTTTATTGCACCACATAAGAGGGAGGACCAACTTCATCCAAGGACCCCAAGTATTGTCTTTATATATTTAGGCATGTTGTATTTGTATTTATAAATATTTACACGAAAGATAGGGGATATTTGATCGGTTACATAACCCTTGACACAAATAGACGCGTATCAAGTTTCATTCAGATTACTTCTCGATACAATTTCTTTCAAATTCATAAAAATTTTACGACTGTTTCTTGAATATCTAGTGCATGTTTGGCAACATGGAGTGGAGCCAAAATTTTGGGTTTGGTTTGAAAATTTTGCTCCACTCCATATTTGGCAAGCATGGTGCAACACAAATGGTGTGTGAATAGTGCCACTCCATTGGACCCAAATCTGTCAAATTTCACACCATCTCAAATGATGGTTTGGTTGGAGTTGAGTCCAAATGGTTTGACACTATTCACATATAATATTATATATATATATATAAATTCGAAATTAAATATTATGAAAAAATAAATATTTCGAAAAAATTAAATATTTATGAAAAATTAGATATTTTGAAAAAATTAAATATTTATGAAAAATTAAATATTTTGAAAAAATTAAATATTTATGAAAAATTAAATATTTCGAAAAATTAAATATTTATATATTTTATTTTTTAAAACATATATATTTAAAAAATGTTATTTTAAATAAATAAAATGTCAAACTATTCCAAATTACCAAATATTTTAATATTATAATATCAATATATTAAAATATATTAATATTATAATATCAATATATTAATATTAATATATTAATATTAATATTTATTAATAAATAAAATGTGAAACCCATATATTAATATATTTTAATAAATAAAATGTGAAACCCATATATTAATATATTTTAATATATTAATATTAATATGTGAAACCCATATATTAATATATATTAATATATTAATATTAATATATATTAATATATTAATATTAATATATTAATAAATATTAATATTAATATTTATTAATATATTAATATTCAAATTTTCAACCCATACCAATTCTACCAAACATGGTTTGGTTTTTCAGCATCACTTTTTCTCACACCAAAACCATCTACACCAATCATGGTTTGGAACCAAAATAAAACCACACCAACTCCAACCAACCCAACTCCAACCAAACCAAAACCAAAAACCAACTCCACACCGTCTACCAAACAAGCACCTAATATAGTAGTCTACCAAACAAGCACCTAATATGGTAGGTTATTTGAGTTTGTACGTCTGATACAAGATTCTTCCATTTTCCCAATAAAAGCTTTTCGCATCGCGATACCTATGATGTTGGCTTGACCTTTCACAAGTGGAGACATAATAGAGCCTCAGTGATACAGACTCATAATTCTTAAAATATTTTCTATCTAATGGGGATGTATTTGTGTTTTTTTCAAATGAATTCACGAGCCTAATTTAATTTTGGTTCCCTTTATTACATTCAGTAGGCATTGGCCTATATATTATTACAAAAGTTGATACAAAATAGTAAGAAATAGCCCCTGTGGTCTCTTATGATACAAAACGAGACACAGCACAGCATTAAAAAAAAAAAAAAAAAAACCCTTTATTGGTAGTGCAGATGTAACAGACATGGACAAAACCTCAATTCCAAAAGAACCATATCAGAAGAAGAGCAAGTGGAAAATCCCAATACAAGGAAAATGTGATTAGTAATCAAAAGTCAATAGACATTTGAAGTGAACAAGACCTTTCAAAAGCAGTGTCACATACACTAGTTACTTCATAATTTATTATTATTATTATTATTATTATTTTACTTCTGAGGCAAAACTATGTATCATCAAGCAGCAGTTAAACAATTTTAGATCGTAAATTATGAAATATGAATAAGATATGCTAAAACCATAGTACTTTTCTAATGCAGTTAAAGTTTATATTTCTTTAATTTGTCTAATAGAAAAGAAAAGCAAATTTCAGCAAAAAAATTTGTTTTTTTAATTATTGTGTGTGTGTGTTTGTGTGGAATTATCCTGCAGGCCACTAATAAAAGTATTTTCATGGAAACAAAATTCTATGATTTCTTAGACCAAGTTTCAAAAGATTGTTGAAGCTTCATTGATTCAAGTACATATTGAAGTATGAACATGAAATTTTTTGGAATATGTTTCAATAAGTAATTTAATGATAAAAGTCTCTGCTGTTTTTCTGTACATTGTCCTATCTAACATAAATGAAATGATGATTTTTTATGTATGAGTTGATTAATCCAAAACAGAGCTTGAGGCCATCTCTTCACTCCATTTGATACTAGAAAATTAAAACCATTGCCAATACAAAGAGACTAATCTCAACTTTTACAGGACTTTGTAAGCATGAAAATGATATCTAACAAAAGCAAATATAGTTATATACATAGTGTATATATATATATATACCAGGTCTTGCACAGATTACTTCAAATAAATGTCACTAAAATCAAACCAGATTTGTCTGAACACCTTGATGATGAGGTCGTGATATTTATCAGAATTCAGTGAGAGATAACATGCAAGAAGCTCTTCCAAGTCCTTTGGCGCCCTAATGTTGTTCTCCACAATCATCTCCACCATTGACTCCCTGAAATCTTTCTGAGGATTGCTGGACGACTTCACCACCGCGAAGCTCCGCGAAAGGCTCCTCCGGGAGCTCGAATACGATGAAACACTCCTCCGTCCATTGGCCTGAGCCTTCCGGCTCGCGATTCTCGGAGAATTAGTCCGAAGCCTCACTCCTCCTGTGGGGCTCAATGAAACTCTCCTAATAGAATTAGTCCTCTGTTGGTTAAGAGTACTAATTTTGTTAGAGGTGTACTCATTTGCATTGGGCTTATTGGGCTTTGTGTGATTCATTTCTGGTATGTCATTGTGAAATTTAGGTGGGTTTTTGGTTATGATTGGAGGGAGTTCAAGATCAGATTTTGTAGTGAATGACTTGTTGTGTATGTTGACATTGACATTATTGTTGGTTTTGCATTGGCAAGTGGTGGACCATGAGACCATGCTATCAAAATCAGGTGGTTCAAGATCAGAGGAGCTATGAAGAGGGGTGTTGGGGTACTCTTCTGGTGTCGAATCAGGCGGAGGCGCGGCGGCGGAGACAGAGGAGGTGACAAGCCTAGTGGAGGCTGTGTTCCTTCTGGTGGTGGTGGTGGTACTAGGTCTCTTTTTGGATGATTTTCTAGGAGGGTCTATGAGATGGGAGTGAAAGGGTTTTAGTTTTCTAGGTGAATTGTTGTGGACCTTGTGATGGTGTAGTGTTGGGTTAGGACTTGGTGGTGTGGTGAGGTCTCTAGTGTAGTAATAGGACTTTCTTTGGTGGGAAAGATGGGGTTGGTTTAGTTTGGAGGAGGATGATGATGTGGGTGTGTGTTTTTTGGTTTTGGAGTGAGGGGAGGTGTGGTTTTTGGTTCTGCCCATGTCTCTCAGCTTGTAAAACCAGGCATTGGGTACCATGTCTGTTAACCTAAACCTGTGGTTGCCCATCCTTGACTCCCTTTTCTGGGACTAGGACTCTCTATGTATCTTATATATAAAGAGAGACACTTTGGGGACCAAGGAGGAGTTCCACAAATGAAGAAAAGTATTGCATAAAGCAAATTAAATAGGGTCCATTGGTGGGTGGATTTTTATGTCTGAAAATTGTAATAGACAATATCTGTTTAAAAAATGAGTATAATATTACGAAACAATATCATCACTTTCTAAATGTATTAGGAATGGGACGATACTTAACATATGATAAGCTGGACTATGTTTGGAGTGTTTTTTTTTATTATTATTCTGTTATTATGATGATAAACATTGTATTTAATGGGGAAATAGTATGAAATATTGTACTATTATCATGGTGAATTGACTGAATTCACAAGAACTTTGTCTTCAAAAAATTCTTGTGACTTTGATACTGTTTAGCCACGTGACACGTTTTTTATTATTTTAGGCCTAACCAGTATCTTCCTACCATTTTGTCCCAGGTGGCTTGCATGATACTATTCAGATGACCATACCTGCCTTATCCTTGACCTTTATACTTGTTTATTTAAGAGACACTACAAACTAGTTTCATTTATTTTCCTTTCTGCAATATATATAATACCAAGGCCCTAACTTCTTTGATAATCCACACCACACCGCTCATACTAATCTTGACTTTATAATACATACATTTAACACTAATATCGTCTGTTAAATTATTATTGCGAAGGTCATCGAAACTAACAAATTACAAAAAGAGTAATTTTTTTTTTTAACAAAACAAAAAGAGTAATTACATACTGCATTTTTATACTCATGTGACACATGCAGTGTCGGATCTAGTAGTTTCAATGAATAGGGTATAATTATCATATTAAAATTTTATTAGGGTTTTAAGGTATTTTTCAAAAATCCAATAGAAGCATAATTACAAAATTTTAAAATTCTAGGGTAATTTAGGTAATAAAAAATCTAGGTCCGTCACTTAACACAAGTAGGGATGATAATTAGTACCGCCCCGCCGGTGCTCCGCCCAGTTTTGTCCCTTTATTTAAGGATTTGGAAACGCTATTTGTTTCATAGGGACGGGTTCGGTAAAAGAAATTGAACACGTCACTGGTTATGGGGTGTGTACGAATTTTGTTAAATACCTGCTATGACCCGTCTTGTCCCATTAATATTAATTTATTTTAATTTTTACTTATTATATGTTAGATTTTTTATGAATCCTAAATACTTTATTAGTTATTACTCATTATTTTTTCATAGGGACTTGATATCTAAGATCAAGAAAAAATGAATCTCCTAATATATACAAATAAAAGAGAAATAAAAAGAGAGTTCGATTGTTGGATGATTTGAAAATAAAAATTATGTAAACTTATATTGTTATTTATTATTTTTTGATATTGTTGTGTACAAAACTATTTTGTCAATGATTAAGATGATATTGAGAATTAAATGTTAAAGGAGCGGGGACAGGTATAATAAATTGTTAATGGGATAGGTATAATTTATGAAAAGATAATCTGCGACAAATTCGTAAATGTTATGATATTTTAAAAAATTAAATGAGACAAAAATGGATATAGGCAAACCCATTTCGTACCTAGACACCTATGAAGCACGGATACTTTGTCTAGGGAAAAACACCTGTCCGACACGCCAAAAATGTGTCCAGAATTTTTTAAAAATTGGACATGCAATGAACACCCGGAGGACACGCGCGTGTCCGAGTGTCGGACACACGGTTGATCGGTTGATTCCATAAAAGATAGAGGACTTATGGAATTGGTAATTTGGTGAATTACTTATGGAACTTCAACACCCCTAGTCTAATCTTTGGTTTTGAAGATACTTAAACATTTTTGTTCCTCCTCATCTTGTGAAAGGAATTGGAGTACCTATTCATTTATCCACTATTTGAAGAGGAATAAGATAGTACCACTAAAAGTCGAATATTTGGTATTTGTACATTTCAATCTTTGTTTTCAATCAAGAAAATTTTCACAATATAACGAGGGAGAGACAAAGATATCGGATGTTGGGAGAGATACATTTGATTCATTGGATGGTAGTGAAATGTATAATTTTGAACATGTAAGACATTTTATTTAACCTATTTGTTTATTTTAATTTATAAATTTATTTAATTTTTATCATTTAAATAATAAATGAAATATTTGTGCAATATAGTACGTATATATATAAAAAAATTATATTTTTTGTAGACATGTTGAAAGCGCCACAAGTGTCCTCGGCTCATGTGATAGACACTTTTTATAGACTTGTATATTTAAAGTGGTTCAGAACAACCTAGAGACACACCCAGTTGAAAACAGATTCCTCCAATTAGATTCTCTAAAATTAACAAATTGGAGTTATATATTTATATTATTACTCTATGTAATTTTTTTGTACGCTTCTGTTACTAAACCAACAGTAAACAACAAAAAGGGACTGTAAATCCCTCGGGCTCAATAAATAATACTTTATGCTTTAATAACTGCTGAAATCAGTTTTGGTGTATTTATGAGAGGATGAATTTTTTTATAATTTTGGTTATGAAATTTTAGAAAATCGCCTCATGTTCATCTCTATTTAGATCTTAACTACTGGTTAGTGACTCTATTGGAACTGCTAAAAAATAAATATTTTGTTAACAAGAAAAAAAGAACTAAATTATATACAAATAATATGATATATACAAGGGTCGCGAACTTTTAATCCCTATAATATGCATATAGTATGTATAATCTCATATGAGTTCATTTCATTCTAAACATTTATATTATGAGCGAATTGACTTCATTTTATATTTACCCGTGACTGGACATGTTAAATGACATATATGCATTTAGGTTATAAGTATGTTTTTAAAAAATATAATTAAAGAGGCTATTCTTTCAGTATTAAACCCTAAATTGAACTAACTTCCATCTGGATATTTCGAATTTCAACTTGAAAATGGCGGAAGTTGAGGGAAAAGTAGAAAATTTGGTGATATTCATTCACAATCTTTAGGTTTACAAGATTTTCCTTTTCATGGAAATTGACTTCTTAATTAAAATTAATCATTTGGTTATTTTATTGTAAGGAATATAATAAATTTTGTAAAAGGGTAAAATGAGTATTTAAAAATTTATAAAAGTCATGTGAGTAACAGTGAGTTGCACATGACTATTTAACGGCAAAAACAAGCCGTGGAAAGTGGCCGCCGGGGGTGTAATTATAACGTTTTCAAAATTTATGGGTTCCAATATACATATTTTTATTCTATGGGATATTATACGCATAATACGTATATCACGTGATGTTTTTCAGTAATTAATCCTATATACAATTTTACTCAATGGACCTACCACCACTACAGTGACCATTCCAACAGACCTAAGTCGGCTAAGGCCAAAACTTATGAAGCACAAACAGTAAAAACTCATTGGATTCAGAATCTTAAATATAGCCAATAAAGGATTGATTTTAAAGTTCTATAAATTGTAACTATGAGCATCATGTATATAGTAGAACTGCTATTTTGAGGTTTGGTTCTGCTATATTTTTGTTTGACAACACTAAACCTTAAGATTAATGATTCATCAATATATCAAGACATGTCATTGTGTTTTTATTAGCAGATTTAATTCACTGTATCACTAAAAGGTTGCTTGTTGATTTCTCATTGAAGATGAAAATGAGTTATCAAATCTTTCATTTCATATATAAATGAAGCTCTGCACCGCTCCTGCAAGGAGTCAATGGTCTCCATTTAAACAGCATTATTAAGAGTCAATACATGAAGGCATTTACTACATTTATATTTGATACACTCTTTTAATGAATATATTTCTCACTCTGTGTTGATTCTTGATGAGATTACCTAATTCATTGTTTCTATTATAAAGCTCACCACAGTCCACATATATATATATATATATACACACACACATAGTGCCAAACAATGCTAAAAGCAAGAATCTGACTTTGATATTTATGTTTATGTTTAAATGTGTAGTGTACTTGTAACGTTTCTGGAACCCTAATTGGTCAATAATAATATATATGTACCTTTTGGGACAAATATTTATGAATCTAAGCTCTTATTATTTTTTCTACATACTCATCTGGTCCCCTACAACAAGGAAACATCAGGAAGGGTCCGGTTGGTGTTGGATGTGCACATGTTCGAACTCTGATAAATGCAGTGGGGGACCTTGTTCATGAATTTGTCCACACTTGTCTTGTTTCATTCATGTAGCATATGTACACGGGTCAATGAATTGAATTTTGATCCGATTTCGATCCGATTAGATGGATATGGATTGAAAATAAAATCCGATAACCCGATTAGGATCCGAATACGATAATTCGATTTCTTAACAAATTGGATTTGGATTTATATTAATCCGATCCGATTAATTTTATATATACACATATATATTATGTTATTAATATGTAAATATTAAATAGTATACTTAATTATGTTTCTTTTTTTTTTGCTTTTTTTTTAATATTTTTATAGTAATGTATTATAAACATTGATTGTAAAATATATAATTTAGTGTTTAATATTCTTAAAAAATAACATAAAAATAAATAATTAATAATTAATAATTTTTTGTAATTATTTTTACCTAATCAGATCGGATATCCGAAAATAAAAAAATTTGAATTTGAATCAATTAAGTAAAAATCTATTGAGTTATCGGGTCGGATCGGATCGGATATGAGTTTATCGGATTCGGATCATGTCAAGACAGATCCAATCCGAATCCGATCCATTTACATTTACATGTCTAAGCATATGTTTAGCTTTTTATTTAAATTGAATAATGCACAATTTTATATTAGATTTTGGAATATATATATATATATATATATATATAATGCACAATGTTTTGACTAGGTCCTAACCCCTGTACCCTTCATAAACTAGACAATCTGCTACTCTGATTCCTTACTGATAGAGTGTTGCAGCTTATATATATATCTTCTAGGGCATACACCAAAATGGCTTTGAAATCTTCAGTCAAGAATTTGTCAGTATATGAAATATTTACCACATTTTTGCACTTTAGTGAAAGTAGTTCTTGGGTAATTAAAAGATTCTGCTATTGATTAGGAGTCTAGGACTAGACTCATCCTATGGTCAATTAATGATAATAGTCTGATGAAAATTGAAGTTTGTTTTTGTGAGACTTAGAGCATCTGTGGTCATTGGCTTTGCTCTATAGCGGCTTTGGCATGGTGGAGTGGGAGACTTGCAATGGTGGGTCCAATCCAAAATACTGCACTCAAGGCGCCACATATAGCGTGGGTAGTGGCGTTTTTGAACACTCCTCTCTCTTTCTTTTTCTTTTTTATTCGAAATAAATATATCTATTGTATATGATTTATTTTTTCTAATCTAACATTATTATTGTCATATAAATATATATTTTTTTATTTGTAGAAAGTAATATCTTATTTATAAAAAATCTGATAATATTTTTTTATTTGTGATATTTGATGTACAATGTAATGTTTTTATTATGACTAAAGAAAGCATGCAATGATGCAAGATTCATTGATGATATATAGGATGACACTTGAGAAGCTTGTGCAGCACATCATTGAAGACTTCCTGAACCACCTTTGCCTACAAGTTGTAGCCAATAACTTGACTACATCTTTTCTACTTCAGAGCCTATATATATGAATGTATACATGTGTATAAGTATGGGGCATGGACACAATTCTGTAGAGAACTGTGAGGGTGGAGAGAAACCCGTGAATATATTGAACTACCTCCGTTAATGTACTTGTTTTTGGCAAATCACGTATATATCTGTGTCTCTATGTATTTGTGTGTCTTTGGCTTAAGTAAATTCAAGTAATTGGGCACAACAATTTTTATGAACAATCATAATGTTCGGGACTTTCAACCTAACTAATCAAACTGGAACAAAGCGATTCCTTCACATGTAAGGAACCTATTATGTCCATTTGCGAGTGTGTTTTCAACAAATTATCTTCACCCGATAGAAATCAATGCTTCTGATGTATCAAGTCCCAATCTTTTGCAATTGGGCCACACAAATCATGAAGTTGAAGTAACTTCAAAATCTTTTAAGCTATATCTCCTAAAAAAAATAAAAATAAAAATTGATGGCATCAATTTCTCGCAACTGAACAACATTAATTTAATTCTCATGAATTGCCTGGTACTGTAACCATCAGGAAGGTCTTGTTAGAAATTAATCATGCCCAAGATCAACCATACATGTTTTTATTCACACACATAAATCACATAGATAACACATAATATTTAACGTGGTTCAGCCCCAACTTTGGCCTACGTCCACGGATGAAAAGAGATTTCATTATAATCATGTAGAGATATTACAACAGTAGAGAATTACCAACACCGGTAAATATCTCCGTGTGTACTCACAACTCCTTCTCGCCTTCGCGACTTCTTTACACGAGACTTCTTCTCTCATCGGTGTCTACCCTACCAAACACGTAAACTCTCTCTACCCTTTAAAGCACATTGATCCCCATGGGACTACATCCCTCTCATTCTTATAAGTTTCAATACAAACCCTAAATCCCTATGTATAGAGTTAAATATCTTTCCTTGTTGAACAAGAAAAATTCAATTTCTTATTGGACAAGGATTACAACTTATTGGAGAATAAAATTCTCTAACAAAATTTTTTTTTTACAATTCAACTCTAAATAGGAAACTTAATTACAATAGAATTTGAGACACTTTTCTAACAATCTCCACATTGGCTCAAATTCTATCATCTTCTCAAAGTTCCATCTTGCTTCAAGCATCAACACTCTTCTACTCATTATTTTCTTCTTTTTCATCAACACTCTTCTGTATCAATTTCTTATTTTTCATCTACTCGAATCATACTCCACCTACACCATAACTATGTTCACTTTTCAATATTTTTCAACATCAACATCATCTTCAATACCACCCTCACTTCATGACTACCTTTGCAATCACCAACTCCCTTTGGGACCATTACTCTCAACCACCTCCGATTACTCCATCATTAATTTTGGTCACAAACTCTCTCTCTCCTTAACTATCTATGCTCTCCAATACCTCCACTGCCCATGGAAACAAACTGGCAGCTCTGTCCTTTTTTTTTTCAATTCTAATCACTTGTTTTCTCTCTACTCACAAACAAAGACAAAGACATAAAAGGACAAGACTCCACCGAAAACCAAATCAACACTTCCTCACATGCACTACAATTATTATTTTATTCCTATTTTAACTCTCACTTTGTCTGCACCCCACTTTCTTTAATAATATTTATTTTCTCAATTCACTCCTAACTAGTTCAAAGTATTCCATCTCCCCTGCTACCAACGAATTTTACTTGTATTAGCAACACCACTGCGACGCCCCTTGATCTTCGTCTTCCTCTTGCTCGGTCACCCAAGCACCCTTGCGCATCAACCACTGCTACAAGCCACTACCATGCTGCACACATGCAACCGACCTTCTTGCTTCTACGAGCATCTCCTCCGCGCCTACGCCGCCTCTTGCCACTTCTCTGCCGCCGTGTTTCAGACTGAACACCACATCCTCTTCTCTCACTCGGATCACCTTTTTTTTTTAAAAAAAACATATCACTCACTAAAGTTGCTCCACCTGCCCGCGTTATATATATATATAACAGTTTGAAGACTCTAGATCTGTCACATATGCTTCTTTTTGTTTATCACCTTCTTCATCACTTCATCTACATCGTCAATGAGTAATTTTCATCTCAAACTTAGAAATTAATCTCGTCAATACATGTTTTTACTCACACATATAAATTACACACATAATACACAATATTTAACATGGTTCAGCCTCAACTTTGGCCTACGTCCACAAATGAGAAGAGATTTCATTATAATCATGTAGATATATTACCACAGTAGAAAATTACCAACACCGATAAAAATTTTCGTAGTCTCGTAAACTCTCTTTACTCTTCAAAACACATGGATCCCCATGAGACTACATCTCTCTCATTTTCATAAGTCTCAACATAAATTTTAGGTCTCTATTTATATAGTTAAACTCTTTTCCTTATTGAACAAGAAGAATTCAATTTTTTGTTGAACAAATATTACAACTCCTTGGAAAATAAAAAACTCTCTAATCAAAAATTTCTTTTACAATACAACTCTTAATAGAAAACATAATTATAATAGAATTTGAGACATTTCCTAACATGTCTCATATTATCTTCAATTTGATATCAATGCATTCCCAGAATGCCCCTATTTGTGATTTCACCTATGCAGGTAAAGTTCTTTCCTTTTTATAGATACAAACGGATGTATATAGAGTATTAGGGTTACATGATTTTTGTGGAAATTTTCTCTGGCATTAAAATGATACAAAGAGTGTTGTCTTTTACATCAGATAAATTCATCTGTTATGGACAGGACAGTTCGTGGTGAACTCGAAACAACTCCAGAGGTGAAAAAACCAAAATGTTCTGTACGAGTTAAATTCAAGGAATCGCCACTATTAACATATATTTACCATAGGTCAAGTTTTATGTGAGTAGAGTAGTTGCTGTCTATACAAAATAAAATAAAATAGTTGAAACAACAATTTTCATGTACTTCATTTAAAAAAAAATAAAGCTATGAGAATATAGACTCTATTATATAAAAGAAGGGTGTAAATTATGGTTTATAATCGCGGTATTGATTGAGGTTAAAGAAAAAAGTAAGTTTGACATGAACGTTAAAACATTAGTAATATATGGAGGCGAGAGCAAAGGGTATGTGATGCTCCAAATAAATAAAGTCCTGTGGGAGGCTTAAAAAAATCATTAATAATACATACCCATAAAACAGAGATCAACATTTTTTTTTTAAGTCCCTGAAGAATATAGAATGAGAAGTATAACTATAGCTTATTCAGAATTCTAAACTCCTTTTTGTTGTTCTTATAAGTTTGCATATATGGATTTTATTAGATTTTTGCCAGTCCAAAAGGCTTATTTGAATCATCTAAAAGACTAAAAGGCCTGGTCTGGATGGGCCTATTGGGCCCAACCAACATGCACAACGGCCCTTAAAGAGAGCGTCGCTGGCCCACGAATAAAGCGTCCATGTTGTGCCATGGAGCGTATATATATATATATAAACGAACCAAATGGTATATGTAAATAATAAATATATATAGTATATATGTAGCTCTAAACGCAGTTTCAAATTAGAATAAAGTTGTCAAGGAACCTTCCCAAACGAGAGTTATCAACTCTCTTTTTTTTTTTATATTCTTATTTCTCATAGATTGGTACAAGTTTTAATGATAGTGACAATTTAAATAAATCATAATTCCTTCACTCTTCAATTTAATCATAATAATTATCAGAATCTCGATTCTATCTGATAAAATCTAACGATTCTACGATTATGCTACGATTTTATACGATTCTACCACGATTATACTAGGTTAAAATAATGATTGGACAGTTAAGCCCTCCATATGAAATGACCAAAAGCTTAATGATTTAGTCCAATATCTCAATATATGGCCTAAATTTATGAGAAAATATTTAAAAAACAAATATATTAAAAAAATTAAAAATTCTAATATGATTTAGATTTTTAAATTAAACATTCAATAGTTAATTTTTTTTAATAAATTTAGGTAAAATCTTAAGATTTTACTTACAATTCTACGGACACTAAAACAATTCTAGTTAAACTCCCGATTATGACCGCCTTGAATTTAATCTTTTCTTTATTATACAATGGGCTAATTTTCTTTTCTTAACAATGGGCTTATCGTATGGGTAAGGATGGAAAAAAACTCACAGCCCAATAGACCTCCTCGGTCGGGCTCTACCCATCAAAATTTAGGTAGTTTTGAGCTCGTGGTGTCACTTTTTCACTAAACAATTGTTTATTGTTTTTTTGGGAAAGTAAACAATTGTTTATTTACACCAAATTATGAGCTTTGATCATTATTTGAACTTCATTCGAATTCTTTTAATGTGTGCTAACGACATCTCATAGAATTTAATTTTAATAGATGCCTTACCTTGACCAAATTTTATACAAATGATTTTTTTTTTGTTTATTTCGTATAACTGCGATATAAAATATTATTATACTATAACAATACAACTGAATTTACACTGAAAATTACACCTTGATGAGCACAAATTACCACCTTTAGCTGAAGAGAGGGATTAGAATTTTCATTTTTAGACAAAAATGTCTGAAAACTTGTATATATTTTTTTCTACAATTAAGGTCCCATTTGATAATTAATTGATAATTAATGTCTGAAAATGGTGAGTTTCTAGTTAATTGATAATTAAGGCCCCATTTGATAGGTGGTCTGGTCTCAGGTGGTATGCTTTAGTCTTGCATTTTATGGGACCAAACCGTGTTTGGTAGCATTGGTCCCAAATTTTTGGTTAGACCAAGTAAGACCAAATCACACAAAAATGGCCTCATTTCAGACAAAAAAAAAAAGGTCGTTCCAGGTGGTCCGGTCTGGTCTTATTAATAAAATATATTTATAAATAATTAAAAATGAATAAATAATAATAATAATAAATTAAATAAAACATATTTTAAAAATAAAATATAAATAATAAATAATAAACAAAATGAAATAAATAATACCTAATAATAATAAAAAATGAATATAATAATAATAAATAAATGAATAAATAATAAAATATATTTATAAATAATTAAAAATGAATAATTAATAATATAAATAATAAATTAAATAAAACATAATAATAATAAAAAATGAATACAATAATAATAAATAAATATAATAATAATAATAAATGGACTAAATAATAAATAATAATAATAATAAATTACATAAAACATATTTAAAAATATAATTAAAATAATAAATAATAAACAAAATGAAATAAATAATAATAATAAATAAATATAATAAAAAATAATAAGTAAATGTAATAATGAATAAATACTTCATAATAATAATAAAAAATGAGTATAATAATAATAAATTAATATTAAATTAATAAAATATATTTTTAAATAATTAAAAATTAATAAATAATTTATAAATAAAATGAATTAAATAATGAAATAATAATAAATAAATAGAATATATTTAAAAATTAATATATAAATTAATAAATAATAATTTAATAATATAAATAATAATATTATAAAATATATTATAAAGTGAAGAAATAATAAATAAATAATACATAAATAAATATTATAATAAATAAATAGTAAGACCAGATCGCTTACCAAACAGACTTTTCCAGATCAGATTAGACCAGACCGGACCGGACCAGACCAGAAAGACCGCCTACCAAACATGACCTAAGTGGACAATGAAGAAGAGTACAAGAACAAGCAAAAGCTCATTTTCTTAGAAAAAGAAATTTCATCAACATCTATATTTTCCTCCACATAATTCATTTTATTGATTAATGGAAGGACCACTCATAATAGATAGATCATAGAGATTAATTAATTCCTCGTAAGACATTAAAACTCTAGGTAGACAAAATAGAGAAAGTGACATTTGGAGAGAGAATTGCACTTCTTGATACTCGCTTCCAGCAGTATCAACATGCCTGTATTGCCACAGTCCAGACGACGTTAAATGCGGGAACGGTGGTCTTCACTTTCTTCCCTAATTTTAACATGCCTCTAAAGGATCCACACATCCTTAATGCTCTACAGATCCAAGTCCAAATCCATGGTGCTTCTGCGGTACCTACCACATATGCGGCCACACTTCACTACCATATGGCATATCGGTTGCAAAACCATGCCATGGACATGTGCCTCCCTTCTAATACTTCCCAGGATGCTCTCCTCCTGGATATTAACACCCAGCACCAAGCTACCTGTACCCATATACCCAAACAGTTATCCAAAGTTGAGTTGTACCAGCTTTTTCCCAATTCTTGGGTCACATCCTATGAAAAAATTCATCAACAACCCAAACCTGTTCATTCCAGTAATCCCACTTGCATCACCAAGCCCGATGGCACTATTTCTATTACCTTTCCCAAACCTGGCAGTTCTTCAACTGCCCTACCTCTTTTCTCCTCAAAGCTCCCGGAGATCAACATGTTCGGTCCCTCCGATCTGAGGAACCAAATCCCCATCAGTAAATTCCAATCCTCTGGAGATCCTATTTACTACTTTCAAGATCCCCAAATTGGACACAAGTATTTTGATGCTTGTCATTGTGAAGATTGTCTCCGTGATTTGGATGATGACGAACCTTCAAAGCGAAAGAAGAAATCATCCCAGTATCGGCTCCAAATGCAGGAGAGAACATATAGCATGGGACAGGCTGAGGCAAATCTGGAGGAGGAGTTTGTCTGGGAGCACAAGGAGTATAAGGGGGTTTACAAACTGGAGGAGAAAGCTGAGTTACGGTGCATGACGGATCCATAGATCCCGCTCTGCCTAGACCACTTCTTGATAATTTTGTGTGCGTGAACCTATACTCTTATGATTTTGGATTAATTTTGTATGTGGAAGTAATTGATGAGCCCAGATCTCCCTTATTATGTCTATGTCTAGATCTTCCAGTTTTGGCTCCAGCTCTCATTCTTTCCGATCTTCTTCCTCTAGATCTCTTCTTCCTTCTTCTTTTTCTAAAGTTGAATATCTATATGAGTACGAATATAACTGAATACACACAAGATTTTATTTCTGGGACTCTGCCCTTCACAAACACACTAGATCTCCTTATATAGGCTAAGGGGAGCTTACAAGAAGACCAAAATATCCCCTGTGGGGCAAACGTAATAATACAAACTAATAATGCTGACTATTGACATCAGCCATGACAACAACAACTAAAAAGACTAAAATACCCTTATCGACAGTCTAAATGGTAGGAAATAAATGTGGACAGACATTTATACCCTTGCCGACTATGATTATTACAAAAATACCTCACTACATCACTCATACTAAATTATTACACAACCAAACATAATAGCTGACATCATCCTAGAGCACTGCTACCATTCACCAGGAAGACTCCAATCTTCTGTGTCGGAATTGTAGCCAGTAGGAGCTGGTTCGAGAGGATAATCGTGGAGGTGAACCCTGTAGATGGGATGGTCAGGATCAAGAAGGTCCCATGAGTACTGGTCTTCATGATCTGTAAGGATCTGGAGAAGCTTGCGACGCCAGTCTGAAGGATAAAAATCGGAATTTCGCCAATTAGCAGTGTCTGGATAAAAAAGGAAAGGAGAAATGGACTATGGAAGAATTCCATTATGATGGCAGATTTGAGTTCTGAAAATGTTGAAATGGGTAGCCAATTCATAAACTAAAATATTCTCTTGACCTGTAAAAAAGGAAACATGAAAATTTATTTGAATATGGATGCCATTAGAAGAGGGTAAGAACTGCTTAGAACTCCAGAAGACGAACATAGGATTTTGAAAAGGAGTGTGATGGAGTTGATTCTGCCAGAAAGATATGACCCCAAACAGAGTTAAGCAGGAACAGAGTTTCAGTTGGGCTGGGGAAAGGTTATTGAAGAGACACTGGGCTTGATATTGTAACAATTGAGATTTATCAAGAATAATCCCAATGTGATAAATATCTACAAGATACCATAGGAGAAGATAGAGATCTGGAGAGAAATGAAAATAAAAAGCAGGATTGATCTCAAAATGGGTAAGGAATGGATAAACCGGATGAAAGGGCATGGTTCTAATGGGGCCAGACTCTAAACCATAACGGTGAACATAAAGATACTGAATGGAATTTACCACATGACAACTGCGGGAAATGAGGGTCTTTTCCAGAAGGAGGGTCTGGAGATGGAAAGGAAATGGTAAAGGCTTGAAACATGAAATTATGGGGAAACAAATTGGGTTGATTTCTTTTTTCAAGCGAGAAAGGAAGTTTGGGAGGATATTGGATTTGCCAGGAATATGAATGGCATCAAAGGACCATTGGGAAAACCAATTTGCCCATCGGAGGAGTTGGGCCTTGGGATGATGCTTTTGTTTAAATTTCAACATATTAGGAAAGCTACTGAGGTCTGTTTCTATCAGGAAATGGTGTCCAAGGAGATGAAACTCAAAATTTTCAATGCCACGTTTGATGGCCAAAATTTCCTTGTAGGTAAAGTGATAGTGTATTTCAGCAGGAGTGAAAACACCACTTTTGTAACCACAAATGGAACGGGATTGATGAGGAATTTCTTATAGGAGAACAACGCCCCAATAGAGGTCAGAAGCATCTATCTGAAGGATTCTTTTGCCATTGGAAGGGATTTGTAAATGAGGAAGTGTCTGGGAAATGGTCTTGAGGTGCTTGGTGGTTGTGGTACAGGTGGGAGACCAAGGAGGAGGGGTCTTTTGGAGAAGGTCAGAGAGAGCTTTTCTATAAGGTGCAAGGTTGGAGATGAACTCAGCCATATAGTTAACAATTCCAAGAAATTGTTGGATTTGAGTTCGGGCCAGGTTCTCATCTGGGAATTGGAGGAGCCGGGTAGCTATGTGAGGTTGGAGAACATACTGGCCATGGGAGATCTTCATTCCCAGAAACTCAATTTCTGGTTGTGCGAGAATCATTTTCTTTGTCGAGAGCATTACTCCAAAGTTCAAT
This sequence comes from Cornus suecica, assembly GCA_963922005.1. Classification (NCBI taxonomy): domain Eukaryota; kingdom Viridiplantae; phylum Streptophyta; class Magnoliopsida; order Cornales; family Cornaceae; genus Cornus; species Cornus suecica. Next base: position 71,971,467 of record OY998244.1, on the reverse strand, counting down.
ACAAGCTGATGGAATTCTTGGAGAAGGGTGGTATGGGATTCAACATCTATGTAGATGAGTACAGATGGGAGGATAGGATGAAAAATATTTATCATAGCTTGCTGAAAGAGAGAGGGAACAGTTTTAAGACCAAAGGGCATGACAGTCCACTGGAAATGGTGGCCAGGGATACAAAATCCAGTTTTAGGACGGTCGTCATGATGGATGCCTAGTTGCCAAAAGCCAGCTTTAAGATCAAATTTGGAGAAAACCTTGGCATTTGGGAGGTTAGCAAACATAACGGCTCTTCTCGGCAAGGGAAACTTGATATCCTAGAGGAAATGGTTTAATGGCTGGTAATTGATGACAAGTCTCAATTTGTCACGAACTTGTTATACTCACTTGTTAACATAGAATGCTTCGCATGCCCACTGGGAGGTAGTGGGTTCAACAAGTCCTTCGGATTGGAGCTGGTTGAGTTCTTGGATAGCAAGTTGGTAATGGTCGGGATTCATTCCATGGTGAGTAGCTTTAGTATGGTTCAAATCTTCATTTTTTCTTGAAAGGGAGAGAAAAGAAGAAGTCAGGGTTCTTCCATAAAAGGATGGGTGCATTTGGTGAGAAAATCAGAATGGGAGTCAGCACAAGAGGTTTTGGTGATGGCGGTCTGGATCGAAGTGATAGTATCAGTAAGCTGGTCAGTAAGCTGAAAGAGGTTATGCTAGGTGGTCCAAGGGAGAAAGAAGTTTTTGTACTTTAATCCTTTTGGGAGCCAGGAGACATGAGAGAGCTTCTGGAGGATATTGAATCCGATGAGAAGGTCTTTGTTTGGAAGGTCAGATCCTAACACTCGATGTTTAATTTGAACTCCTGGGAACAATTGGATCAGGATGGGTTTGCTTCTCAGAGTGATCACAAATGTTTCTCCATTTGCAGCAGTGAATAGGAAGTAACAGGACTGCCAATATGATCTGGGAAGAATTGCAGGGTTCATAATGGTTGACGTGACACCCATATCAAAGAAGGCTATAACAGAGATGGGGTGAGAGTATTTTTCAGGAAAGACTTTGATTTGGGCTAAGGGCTGGACAAGTAGAGCAGGGGAGATGGAGAATTCAAAAGAGAAAAGGTCTTTAGTGAAATCTTCATCACTTGAGGTGGAGGTAGCTGATGAGTCATCTGACTCAGATGCAGGAAGGGAGAAAGCCATGATAGTGTGGGGAGAGGCTTCATCATCAAGAGAAAAGACTGACTCGATGTCAGCATCGTCATCAGCAAGGAGAACAGAGGAGAGAGTCTGGATCATGTTTTCTCTTGCAGCTTTGTTGGGACATTGTTTGGCATAATGGCCTTTCTTTCGGCAGATGTAACATCGATCAGATTTCCGGATACCACGGACAGTTTTCTTTCAGAAGAAGCGCCGTTTCTTTTTCCTAACTTTAGGAAAAGAGGAGGATTTGCCAGATTTCCATTTTCGGAAATGTTTCTTCTTTGATGCAGAGGTAGGACAAGTACAGGAACCAGAACCTTTGCATTTAATGAGGAGGTCAGGTCTATCACAGGCAGTACCGAGCAATTTTCCTTGTTCATGCATAGTCTTAAGGAATTTCTGATAGTTACACAACTTCTCAAGAGATTGGAGGACATGCTGGTAAATGGATCCAAAAGAAGTATTGGGTAAGGTCATATTCTTTGTTTGGAGAAGCTTAAGAGTCTCATCGCCAAGAGGATCTGGAAGAGACTTGAGAAATGTTTGCTTCAGATTTACATCGTCAATGCCACCAAGGATGTAAAATCTCTGAGACATTCGAAGGAAATGGGCTTCAAGGTCCTTTATTTTGAAAGAGCAGCAACGCATACTAAAATATTCTTCGCGGGCGGCACTGAGAAGACCTTCAGTGGAGCCAAGGAATTCATTGTGGATGGCGTCGACAAAGGCATTTATGGAAGGGGCTTGGACCATTTGGAGTTGGCGGTATTCTCCCATACTAACATACCATTGGCACAGACGGCCAAGGAACTTAGAAACACAGCGGGTTAGGACTGTGCGCAAGGTAGTATTAGGGAGTAGCATTTCTACAGAACACCAAGCATGGAGCTCATAAAACTTATCAAGCCACTTGCTTCGAGGGAGATCATTAATTGAAAAACCATGAGGGTTGGAAGCAGGATGAAAAGCTGGTGGAGGAGCTCTGGGATTTAGATTGGGGATGTGCTCTGGATCCTCAAATTCGTCGATGATAGGATCATCTGGTGGAGGAGGAGGGTCAGCCATAAATAGAACTGGAAAATGGTCTTGACTTTAAGAGTCAGAGGTAGCAACTGGATCAGGAGCAAAAGATGGAGAAGCAGCCAGTTTAAAAAACATGTCACTGATCAGATTTTTGGAGGAAGATTTTGAGGAATCTAACATGAGCTGCGGAGGTGCTGGACCTTTGTCTTTGGGATCTGGTTTAGGTTTGGAACCAGAAATGGGGCCTGAAAAATGTGAAGGGGAGGCAGCTGAGGAGCGAGTTGCAGTGATAACAAAAGGTGAATGTGGTGGCTTGGAAGGAGGTATGGAGGTCACCGGAGTGGCTGGACCAAACAGGCTTTGGTGTCCAGTGGGAGCTATAAAGAGGGGCTGAGATATATTTTGGGGAGTGTAAGAGGGGTAGAATGGAGAAGGAAACGAGGTTCCAAACAGATCTGGAGGTTGCATAGTTTGGTGGAGTTGTTGGGTTTGCAAGGATTGCAACTGGTGTTTGAGGTTTTTCATTTCAGCGTCTTTGGCAACAAAGGCTGAAGTGAAGGCTTGGTTAGTGTAGGCCATCTGGAGAAGCTTAGTATGGAGGCTCTGGATCTTTTGCTGCAAATCATGGATAAAAAGTTCCAGGGAAGTGAGTTTCTGGTTTACAGTATTTTCGAGGGATTGTTGAGATCTGGAAATTCTTTGCAAGATCTTGTTCTGTGCCAAGGAATTAGCAGACTGCCAGTTAATGGCAGCTTCAGCAGCAACAACAGATGTGGAAGAGCCATCGGAGTTTATAACAGAGGTATCTAGAATTTTGTGCTGGTGGGTGGTTTGTTCATTGTCATCATGGTAAGAGAAATGAGGGAAATCATCCTCGTTCTATGAAGATGCAGGAGAGAACATATAGCAAGGGATAGGCTGAGGCAGATCTGGAGGAGGAGTTTGTCTGGGAGCATAAGGAGTATAAGGGGGTTTACAAGCTGGAGGAGAAAGCTTAGGTTGTGGTTTCTTTGGTTTTCCATATTCGACATAGTAGTCGAATTTGACAGAGGGTTCGCCAAGGAGGTCAACGGTAGGATCACCATCCTCATATCACTTTTGGAGCCGATACTGGGATGATTTCTTCTTTCGCTTTGAAGGTTCGTCATCATCCAAATCACGGAGACAATCTTCACAATCACAAGCATCAAAATACTTGTGTCCAGTTTGGGGATCTTGAAAGTAGTAAATAGGATCTCCAGAGGATTGGAATTTACTGATGGGGATTTGGTTCCTCAGATCGGAGGGACCGAACATGTTGATCTCCAGGAGCTTTGAGGAGAAAAGAGGTAGGGCAGTTGAAGAACTGCCAGGTTTGGGAAAGGTAATAGAAATAGTGTCATCGGGCTTGGTGATGTAAGTGGGATTACTGGAATGAATAGGTTTGGGTTGTTGATGAATTTTTTTCATAGGATGTGACCCAAGAATTGGGAAGAAGCTGGTACAACTCAGCTTTGGATAACTGTTTGGGTATATGGGTACATGTAGCTTGGTGCTGGGTGTTAATATCCAGGAGGAAAGCATCCTGGGAAGTATTAGAAGGGAGGCACATGTCCATGGCATAGTTTTGCAACCGATATGCCATCTGGTAGTGAAGTGTGGCCGCATATGTGGTAGGTACCGCAGAAGCACCATGGATCTGGACTTGGATCTGTAGAGCATTAAGGAGGTGTGGATCCTTCAGAGGCATGTTAAAATTAGGGAAGAAAGTGAAGACCACCGTTCCCGCATTTAACGTCGTCTGGACTATGGCAATACAGGCATGTTGATACTGCTAGAAGCAAGTATCAAGAAGTGCAATTCTGGAAGTGACTGGAAGGCCTTTGCGCCCGTGGAAGGAAAGGGCAATACGCACCGCTCCAAAATGGAGGTGAGTATATCTTTTCTGTTGCCATTGGGTTGGTAGCTCGGAAGGTAACTCGAGAGGAAAAAGTTGTTCAGCATCCGTGGTCGGGACAAAGCATTGATCAAACCGAGAGGCTTGAACATACTTAATAACTGAACTGGGACGAGGTGTATGAAAATTTTTAGTAACTTTGTTTATGGCAGAGGGAGGTTTAACAAAAGTTGTATAAGGGGTAACCAAAGGGAGGTCAGTAACTGGGATCTTACTGGATTCATCGAGATATTCGTACTCATATAGATATTCAACTTTAGAAGAAGAAGAAGGAAGAAGAGATCTAGAGGAAGAAGATCGAAAAGAACGAGAGCTGGAGCTAGAACTGGAAGATATAGACATAGACATAATAAGGGAGATCTGGGTTCATCAATTACTTCCACATACAAAATTAATCCAAAATCATAAGAGTATAGGTTCACGCACACAAAATTATCAAGAAGTGGTCTAGGCAGAGCGGGATCTATGGATCCGTCATGCACCGTAACTCTCTTCAGGTTTGGTACTTACATACATAGGTAAAACGGAGTCTACCAAGGAAGGTAACCCGAGCAGATGAGGTTCTCATCTGGGAATTGGAGGAGCGTCCATTGTTGGCTACAACCACATATATATTTATATATGTATTTTTGTGACCACAATTGTTATATATTTAGTACCTGATTGGTAGAAGTATTTGGTGCCAAATTTTTTGTTTTGAGTGGAAAAGTTAGCCCAACTCATGTTTGGTAGCTTTGGTTTTGGTGCAACAATATCAACCCATTGGCACCAAATGAAGCAAATTAAGAACCATCACAACTCATAACCATTAAATTAAAACTAACTCACAACCCCAAATTCATCATTGGTGTACCATTCCATTCTCAACAAAAGTCAGCATTGTCATGCTTGTCATTTTATTAAATAAATAAAATATAATTAAGTAAAATCAAATAAATAATAAACAAAAATAATAATTAATAAATTTTTAGTAATTAATAATAAATAAATAAAAATTGAGTAAAATATTAAATAAATAATATAGAAATAATTAATAATTAATAATAAATAAATAAATATTGATTAATAAATATTTAAAATAATAAATAAATAAAAATAATGAATAGAATAGAATTAATAATAAATAAATAAATAAAAATTGAGTAATAAAAAATTTAAAATAATAAATAAATTAAAACCAAATAAATAATAAACAAAAATAAAATGAATAAATAATTAATAATTAATAATAAATAGTTAAATATTAAATAAATTTGTACAAAAAAAGGAACTAGTTAAATATACATATATATTTATTTAATTAAAAATGTAATTTAATTAATAGAATAATAAATATTGTAAAACCAAATAAATAATAAACAAAAAATAATATGAATAAATAATTAATAAAACATTAATAAAAATTGAGTAATAAATATTTAAAAATAATAAATTGGTAAAAGAACATTGAAATTTCAAATGAAAAAAGATTATAAATTTTCAAATTACATATACAAACCAATAGAATAATTTTTTGCAATATGGTGAAATATTATTATCCAATATTAATATTTATTGTAAAAAAAAATTCAACCTTAATGTATTTTTATTTTTTAAAACATATATATTTAGAAAATGTTATTATAAATAAATAAAATGTCAAATCATTCCAAGTTACCAAACATGATTTGGTTTCAGAATTTCAGTCCATATTAACTCTACCAAACATGATTTGGTTTTTCAACTTCATTTTTTTTATACCAAAATCATCTACACCAAACATAATTTCAGTTCAGAATAAAATCACACCAAATCCAACCCAAACCAATCCATCCTTAATGTATTTTTATTTTTTAAAACATATATATTTAGAAAATGTTATTATAAATAAATAAAATGTCAAATCATTCCAAGTTACCAAACATGGTTTGGTTTCAGAATTTCAGTCCATATTAACTATACCTAACATGATTTGTTTTTTCAACTTCACTTTTTTTCATACCAAAATCATCTACACCAAACATAATTTCAGTTCAGAATAAAATCACACAAAATCCAACCCAAACCAATCCAAAATCAAAAACCAATACGGCATCAATTACCAAACATGCATTTCCTTGATCATATAATGTGACAAGTAGGGCTGCAAATGAACCGAGCCTTTCGTGAGCAGGTTCGGGTTCGGCTCGTTAAGAGCTCGGCTCGTGCTCGTTCGTTTAGTAAACGAGCCGAGCCTGAGCACAATTTTTAGGCTCGTTTAGTAAACGAGCCGAGCTTGAACATTACTAAGCTCGGCTCGCCAAGCTTGTGAACAGGCTCGTCTAAATTAAATAGTAAAATTATATTATATTTAACAAAAGAAAGTGTTCAAATTGAACAAATTATAAAGATTATTGTGAAAAGATTATAGAAATTAGGCGGTCATAACATAAAATTCATTCATAAAAATTATACTAGTGAAAATATATTAAAAAGAATATGCAACAACTCAATCCAAACAACTATTAGGAAGATTAATATATGTTGCACTGAAATGAGTTGTTCGTGAACAAGCTCGGGCTCGGCTCGTTAAATCTACCGTTCGACTCGGGCTCGTTCGTTAAGCAAATGAGCCGAGCTTGAACACATTTTCTAAGCTCGTTTAGTAAATGAACCGAGCTTGAACATTCCAAAGCTCGGCTCGGCTGGGCTCGTTTGCAGCCCTAGTGACAAGTGACCGCACAATCACTTTTGGCTTACGAAAACATCTCTAGCCCGCCACGTGCTAAGGGACCAGTACTGATTGGTTTCACGATATATATATATATATATATATATAAAAGACTGAGGCAAGATGCATATGGAAAGGAAATTGAAAAACAAATCTATGAGTGAATACAAAAAGTAAAATATAAATATAAATAAGGAAAAGAAACAAAATATTTTTAGGAGAGAGAAAAAATAAGAAACTGAAGAAGAATTATAAAGATTTTAGGAGGGAATTTTTGTTCTCATATAATAAAATATTTTTTGTAAAAAATATTAATATATAAGGAGTAAGAAGTCAGTTCAAGAAACCTTAAGTGGGCATTAATTCAAATGAATAACCCTCAACTCAATTTGTATTAATTACAATTATCATGTATGATAGGTTTTGAATTGCAACACCGTTGTTTTAATGCAATATTAAAGGATGCTTAAATATTACTTCAAAAATTTCCCAAAGATTAAAATCAATATTAGATATAGATACATATTGCGTATACATAAATTTTAGGTGAACATGGTGCCTCACTAGAATTACAAAATTAAAATCCAATTAGTTTCATGTCAATTTTGACACCTATATTCAGTTTCATTTTAATTAGCATGGAGTAAAATAGTTCCAAGTTTGGAAGTGTAGCTTAAAATAGTAATGCATCCACAATTACTAGGGTGTTGTTTGGTTTTTATTTTTGTTTAATGTTTTTTATTTTTTATTGTAGTTGTTTTTCAAACAAAAACATGTTTGTCTCTAGTGTTTTGTTTTAAATAGTAAAAAATGTTTGTATTTTTTTTTTATCCCTTTTTGCAAACAAAAAAAGATTTTATTTTTTGTTTTTTACCATTCACTCAAAATATATATGTATACATTTACACCATGACCACCGCTGCCACAGCCGCCTCCGACTACCACCACCACCATTTTCCTTTGTCCCAAAACACCACCACCGCCTCTGAACACCACCACCACCACTTCTCTTTGCCCCAAAACACCACATATACATATGTATATATTTATAGCAAAAACATTAATATCAAATATGCTTTTGTTTTAGACTTCAACACTTCGCAAACACAAACATGTATTTGTGTTTTTCTAAATTTCACAACAATAAATTGTAGATACGTTTTTTTGCTTTACTCTCGAATCCCTTTATTGAGTCTCTACGGCCTTATTTATACAACAAGTGATGGATTTTTTGGCCCATCATGATTAGGATCAAATCCCTCTATTATAGGGATTTGATTTACATTACATACTGGTCTTCTTTATCTCATACAAGTATGTGATTTAATCTTGCTAGCCAAATAATTCTAGAATACTCCACTTAATAGATTCGACTTGCGTCAATTAAGCTTGATATATAATAGCTTCAAGTGAGCCTTATATTGATGGCCCTAACACAAACAAAACCTATGCTAATTCATATTGTTATTTATATGAATGTAGATTGGATTTAAAGAACACACGATTACTTCGGTTTTGGAATTAATCCCTTTATTGGTAAGTGTGATGGTATCACGTTTCTATGTCCACTGATTTCATGGCGTTACATTATTGCTTTGTGTGAATGTGTAGTGACAGTGATTTCTAATGCAGAAAAAAATAATTATAATTAGAAAAACGAGCTTTAAGGAGCTAGTATTTGATATTTTAAGAATATAAATAATTTGTTAGAGTCATCGTAGATATAATTTAAACTTTATCTAATCAGTATGTAATTTCTGTGATGATGCCATAAAATCTAAATGATCCCAGAAGGGGACCTTTGAGAATTACGACATTTGGTCAATTTCAATTGATGAGCTTGACCTAGGTAGCTAGGTTCATCAATAACTTATGTCATGGGTTATATCCACTTTCTTGTTATATATATATATATATATATATATATATATATATATATATATCAATGCTTCAAGTCCGATAAGCTTTCGCGCGTACACTTGCTGGGGTCGGTCATGCTTGGATTGCAAGCAGGAACTCATAGTTGTAGTTGCCTTCACTCATTGTGGATGCTTTCAATGGAGAACTTGGAACCACACATAAAGCTTCAAATCATTAGCTACTCTTGTCTCCAACTAAAGATGAAGATGATTAGAACTCTCTCTGCCTGATATAATCTTTATAGTATCATGGACCATTTGCTAATTATTGTAATATTCAAATTCATCTCATCACATGCCTGGGCCTAGGTGACCAAGGCTAGGGGTGCACACGGTGGGTGCGGTTTGGGTTCCAGCTGGCCGGAATCGAATCATTTTTTTCGGTTTAAAAATAGGAACCGGAATCGAACCGAATGGGCAAGGAATTGAACCGAACCGGAACCTAAATTTCGGTTCAGTTCCAGTTCCTACTATCCCATTTCAAAAAAAAAAAAAAAATCATATCGAAATTCAAGAGCTTCAGTGAGTAGAACTGAACAAAATGATCGATCAACACAATAAAAAATAGGAGATACATATATGCACCCCATAAAGAATCTCATTGTTATGAATTAATTCTCTTTTCACTGCTTAATAATTAATCTCGTCCAAGATTATGCACACAAACTATCAACAACTCCTTTTATTAATCAATAAAAACACTCAACAATTACTTTCTCTCTCTCCCTCTCCTTTTTCTGTATATCTTCTACTAAACTCTAACCACCATACTATATGGAACATAGAGTGGTAAACAAGCTAATCAGGATTGGTGAACAAGTCAATCCTAAAAAGGAATCCTAAGATTACAATCTCCTAATAAAAAAAGAAAACTAAAAAACCCGCAATTGGGCCACCGAGTACTTGGTGACATTCCCACCGACTACTTAGTGAATGCCCAAACGTTGAGCAAGTTCATAGATTTGACAAAATTCTTTTGCTACTTTTCCACCATTGTGCGCAAGTTCGCACACTTGCGCCCTTACCGAGTACTCGGTAGGTGGTTCTTTACTGCAACTTTTCTTCTAGACTTCTTTTGCTTTAATTTTCTTCATCAATGTTAACATCCCTAATCATAACACCATTTAAATTTCGACACACCCTAATACTCATATGCACAAAACAATAGGTATGAAAGAACAACCACAAACAGTTGGTATAGGAAATGCATAAACCAATCACTAACACCACAAAAGCATAAATACATAAAAATTAAGGCTTAACCATATCGAAGTACTTAACATCAACCTTCGGAGTTAGGCGAAACACACCAAAGCAAAGTCCAGATACTTGAACATATATCAAAAGACCACGAAAGAGAGAGATAGAGAAATACCGTGAGAGATCGTGTGAGAGATAAAGAAAGACAGGGCCGCAGAGCTAGGGCATGAATGAAGATTGGAGTGGCGTGAAAATATAACACTATAATATATATATATATATATATATATATATATGTATTATAACAAAAACCGGTTCGGTTTGGTTTCAAAGAGGTAAGAACCGAAATTGAACCGAAAATTATGATTATTTGATATTAAGAATTGGAACCGAACCGCCGGTTCGAGTTCGGTCCGGTCTGGTTTTTGGTTTTACTGGTTCTTTTGTGCAGCCTTAACCAAGGCGGTCAGAATCATTTTGTTAGTTTTTGTTTTGTTTTGTTTTAATAGTACTAATTTAAGTAAAAAATTATATATATATATTAATTTTCTAGTCTAATTCTAACAAAATCCTATTCCAATTCTCTAATTTATGGTCTTATTTTTTTATTTAAGAAAAAGTATATAGGCCCCAAAAAATAATTCGTTTCCCTACCTTATTCAAACTAAAGTTTAATTTAATTCCACAATTTAGGCCCAAAAATTTATATTTCACTCAATACTATTAAAAAAACGATATATATGGCATGAATTGAACATGTTGATATTCCATTATGATAGAATATTAAAAAAACGATATATATATATGATAGAATATTATTGTATTGCATTATTGATATTCCAATTCAATGATTTGATACTAAATCGATCATATATATGGAATAAATACACGAGAGACGCAATTTGGCTGTATTCTATTGACAATGTCAAAAGAGTTAAAAAATATATATTATCAAATGTCTTAGAGTGGTGTGGTATTATATGCATTTTTGAGAATAATTTTATGTTTTTTAAAAAATAAAAAAATAGAAAATTATTTAAAAATTCGGTTTTGGTTGAGTTTTCTGACATCTATTTTTGAAAAATTCGGTTATAAAAATATCTAATTTTAAAAAACTCTCATTTCTTGTTAAAATAGTTATAAAAATAATTTTTAGAGATGGATACGAAGCAGGTCATTAGTGTTGTAACTATTTCATTATCACACATGTCAACACAAGATGATTGAGTGAATGGTTGGCCGGGACGATATAAATTTCAATCATAATTGCGGTAACAATATAAAAAATTTGGATAATATATTCTGATAGAATGTATTAATATTATGTAATAATATCAATAACTTTCAAAAATATTATAAACAAGTCGATACAAAAAAATTTATCAGACAATAGAACGAATCATAATCCAGTATTGGCTGGAGTACGTGTTTGTTTGGTAAAGGGTGGCCTTAGCCGGTGGATATGAAGGTTAATCGGAGGACCATGGTGATTATAGAAGAAGGCTTTGGACATTTTCTCCACATATCAAATAAAAACAAATGAACGAATCTTGTTCGTACACATATGTGGATAGACACAAAAAGTACAACTACCATATGCTCGATTCCACGTATCATTGGTTGAGCTATCACTAATAGCTTTTCTAAAAGGCTCATTATTGAAGCCTGTTCATGACTGAGCTGTCACAAGCCACTTTGATTGGTGAAATTTGTGGGACAGCTACAACTTTTTTTTACGCGGTACTCCCTGTCCCAATAGTTGTCCAATTTAAATTTTGGTAAATCCCAATTACACCTCTTTTGATTTGATTATATCTCACTTACACCCCCTTTACTATAGTATATTCCAGTTACACTCCTTTAATTTTGGTTCCGTGTATCGAACACCCCCCTCCGTTAGTCAATCGTTAGTTGTTGACCATTATGTGATGATGTCATCAGTAAAGATATGATAAATGATCTATTTTGCCCCTTGTAGTCAAATGACTTATTTAACCCCCTTGTCTTCTTGAAAATTCCAACATACTCTTGATTTAATTTTAAAATTACAAAATGTCAAAAAAATTTAATTTTAAATTTGAACTGAATAATAAATTTATACATCTTTGACACTTTAAAATTAAAAAAATTTATAATTTGTTTTGAATTTTTATTTCAACTAAATAATATCTATATATATTCTCTTAACTTAGATTTAAAATTAAATAACTTTTTTTTTTGTAATTTTTGAAAATGAACTATATAATTAATGTTTATATTAATAACATTTTAAATTAGAGAATTTTATATTTTTGCTAATTTTTAATTTAAATTGGGATATTCCATAGTAGAGGGGTGTCATTGGGATATTTCATAGTAGAGAGGGTATAACTAGAATATAGGCAAACCAGAGGGGGTGTAAGTGGGATTTACCCTTTTAAAAATGTTAAAGTAATAAAATATTGAAGGACAAAATAGACATTTCACACAAATCTATTAGTTGGCCTGACGACCGTCACTGACTGGGGGTGTACCTGAGATATTCCATAGTAGAGGGGTGTTGTTGGAATATGGTCAAATCAGAGGGGGTTTGAGTGGAATTTATCCTTAAATTTTTAATATTTTATTAATTTAAGTTGACTAGTGTGTAATTTTCAATTTTATCCTTAATGATATAATATTATAGTAGGATCCGATATTTATTTAAAATTAGTGGAAGAAAGATAGTTGGAGAAAGTGGAAATGTTAAATTTTATTGGAATTCGAACTAAACAAGTATTTTGGGACAAGTAAAGTTACAATAGTGAACAACTAACATGGGACAGAGGTAGTAATATATTTTTATAACATAATTTTCAAAAATTTTAAATAAGCAGACTTAAAAAAATTATTTTTAAAATTACAACCCAAAGATATGTTATGAAATAATACAACCGCCACATTTTCAATCGCATTAGGTATTATTACTGCAACAATTTTGTTTTTTTACGAAGTCTAGTTCAACATGTTAACGCAATATTCTTCCCAAATAAAAAAAATTGTTAACGCAATATAAACGTCAAGTGATGAAAAAGGTGCAAAGTCAAAATTTTGTTAAATTTTAGGAATGCAAAAATAATAAGAAGAAAAAAAATGGAAATAAAATAAAATAATATACAAAGATCGAATTAGAAGAAAAACCTAAGCCCCGTTTGAAAATTTTATTTTTGTTTTTGTACTCTTAAGAACAAAAAACATTCTTGTTCTTGTCCTTATTTTCTACCTTAAAAACAAAAAAATACAATTTTTGTTTGAAATAAAAAAAAAAAAAAAAAACACAAGTCTTCTTCTTCTCCTACATACGCACACATTCATACACATGATTTGCAGTTGCAGATGGTGTCGAAGGTGGTGGAGGGGGTTCGATGGTGGTGGAGTTGCAGTTGCAAATGGTGGAGAAGGGTTCTATTTAGGGTTTGCAGAGTTAATTTAGGGGTTTCGATTTGGGGTATTGGGTGTCAAATTGGGGTTTCGATTTAGGGTTTGGAGAGTCGATCTAAGGGTTGTGGTGGTGTCGACGGGTGGTGGTGGTGTTCGTGGTTGTGGTGGTGGCAACGGGTGGTGGGGTGGTGTCGACGGGTGGTGGTGGTGTTCGTGGTTGTGGTGGTGTCGACGGGTGGTGGTGGTGTTCGTGGTTGTGGTGGTGGCAACGGGTGGTGGGGTGGTGTCGACGGGTGGTGGTGGTGTTCGTGGTTGTGGTGGTGGCGACGGGTGGTGGTGGTGTTCGTGGTTGTGGTGGTGGCAACGGGTGGTGGGGTGGTGTCGACGGGTGGTGGTGGTGTTCGTGGTTGTGGTGGTGGCAACGGGTGGTGGGGTGGTGCCGATTGGCACTGGCAGTTAGGGTTTTGTGTGTATATATATATATGTATGTGTGTGTGTGTGTATGGGTGTTAAATTTAGGGGTTTGATGGTGGTTGAATGTTGTTGTTGGGGGTGGTAAAGGTGGTGGCTGGTGGTGGTGGAGGTGAAGGGATGGTACCGATTGCAGAACTGTTCGTGACAATTTTTCATAATTTTTTTTTTTGGAAAATTCCAAAGAGAACAAAAACACAGGTTTTTGTTGTTTTCTTGTTTTTCTACTATTCACAAAAACACTTTCCAAATTGAGAACAAAATAAACAGTAAAAATGGTTGCCAAACACGTACTGTTCTCATGAACAATGCCAAAAAACAAAAACATAACAGAAAACAGCCTTTTCAAACGCACCCTTAACCTTTTTTTTAATGGATGCAACAACTTAATAGAGTACAAAAGAAATTAACGATAAAGATAATAAATAATTTTGAAACTAGAATATTCGAGTCCACCCAAATATAGAGTATATGTTAAAAAAAAACAAATTATGAATGAAATAGCCATGAGTGAATGTGGGTTCTTGCATATAGTAATATTAACAATATCTACTATTAACCCTCTTAACCATAATCAACTACTAATTCTAATAATTTGTTCTCCAAATTTTAATACTTGGTATAATATTGTCAAATGTGTAACACCTCGCTCCAATACTTGGTACGATATTGTTCGCTTTGGGCCCAGCTCGCACGAATTTTCTCTTGGGTTCCTCTTCAAAAGGCCTCATACTAATTGAAGACAACATTGCACATATAAACACATCCTCATACTTATACTCGGGCGATGTGAGACATCACAATCACCCCTTTTTGGGCCCTCTTAGGACCCAACGTCCTCGCTGGTGTTACCCACGGGCTTGTGCACGCTCCCACACTTAATTCTGGCCGGGCTCTAGCTCTGGCTCTAATACCAATTGTAACACCCCGCTCCAACACTTGTATGATATTGTCCGCTTTGGGCACAACCTGCACGATTTTGCTTTTGGACTTTTCCCCAAAATACCTCATATCAATTGAAGACAACATTGCACATATAAGAATTATAATCACATCCCCAAACCTATACCCGGACGATTTGAAACGTCACAAAATGTGTATCGAACAAGAAAGTATTATTCTCATATTTTTTTATCATCTATTCATGTTAATCTTTTTATTAACTAATTTGCTTATTATTTTTTTGGGTTAACTTCATTTACACCCCCTGAGATTTGCTTAAACTTCAATCACATCTCTTCAGGTTTGCAAATCTTCAATCACACCCCCTTATAATTTGAAATATCGAAAACACCCCTAAATCAATTTAATCAAAGAATATAAATAATCATATATTCAAATATATATTAACCATAAAACATATATCCAAACACCCCCCACACCACCCGTCGTGAGCCGCCACCCAAACCCCCACACCCACATCTGCTCACACACACACATATATATAGCCGTCGTGAGCCACCCTCACCACCGCGAGCCGGCCGACCGATCGGCCCAACCCCAAACCCCCACACCCACATCTGCACACACACACACACACACACACACACACACACACACACACATATATATATATATATATATATATATATATATATATAACCGCCGCCGCAACCCACCCTCGCCACCACGAGCCAGCCCACCCCCCAAACCCCACATCTACATCTACGCACACACACACATATATATAACCCAAGTGTTCAAGAAATTGATTTGGTCACAAGAACAATCAATACAATTCAGAATACAGGTGGTGGTGGTGGTGGAGGTAAAGGTGGGCCAATTGGGGGTGGTGGTGGTGCTACAGGCGACGGTGGTGGGTGGGTGAAAACTAGGGTTAGGGTTAGGAGGAGGGGGGTTGAGGGTTTGGGTATAGAGATTATGAGTGTTTTGAGGGATCTAATTGATAAAGGGTAATTTAGGTATTAAATTAAAAATTTAGAGTAATGTCATAAATTAGAAGGTGTAAATGATGTTAGTTTTTAAAAATAAAGGGTATGATTGAAGATTGTCGAACCATATGATTGAAATAAAAATAAACATAAAGGTGGAAATGAAGTTAACTATATTTTTTTCACATTTCTTTTTTGACTGCCAACTAGAAAAACAAGTACTAGTAGTTTTGAATTTGATGTAACCGAGTTGTTGAAGTGTTGACATGAAATAAACCAAAACAATCACAACAGAATAATTCGTTCACAGACAAGGGTCCCGCCTCTTCTATGATCCATCCACTTGATATTCACGTTATCAACCAAAGACACAAAATAGTATAATTTTCAATCCATAGGTTACAGAAAATGGTTCGAAGTTCGAACCACATACAAATACAAAACCACCGAAATAGACCAACAATTTCTTCACATGTGAATGAGAATGAGAATGAGGACATTGAGGAGGACCGGTCTTATATATTTATTTAAATTTCCAACCAACCTTCAACTAATTGCCCTTCAATTGTTTCTTTAGAAACTTATTAAAAGTGAAATTACTTAGGCAAGTAAGGAAAACAACATAGAAGTGGTGAATAGATTTTTTATTGATTTTAAGGTCAATTAAAATTATCTAATGAAAATTCAATTTTAATCAGTCACAAAATCCTAATTCTCTAATAAGATTAGTCAAACAATCTTGAATATAAGTACAAAAAATAAATTATGATAAGACACATAGATTTTTACGTGAGTCAAGTAATCATGAATATAAGAACAAAAAATAAATCATGATAAAACACATAGATTTTTACGTGAAAAAATCTTGGAAACGTTCCAAGAAAAAAAATCACGGATACACTCGGGTATCGATGCAATATGAATCAGATAATTTGTACAAACTCTATGAAAACATGACTTACAACGGTTGTAATTTGTTGTTCTTCACTCCACGTCTGAAAGTCTAGATCCACTCGCGCTCCACGAAGCTCTTGCTCCAATCTCCATACTCTGACGGCTCCGCTTCTCAATGAATTGATGCAACCACATTGCACAAGGTGGTGTGATGGTTTTACAAGCGATATTTTTTCTATAGAGGACTTCTCTTATTTATACGGAATGATCTATTAAAGTATTGCAGATATCTCACAAAAGGCACACCAGAATTCTATAGAGGACTTCTCTTATTTATAGGGAGAAAAATCCTATATTGAGAAAATTTGTATCATTTTTAGACTAGATTCCTCTATTATTTAATTCTCTTGTAATTTGGAATGACTCTGACCAATATTGATGTAAATATCTTTTATACACGTGCTAGGATATATTATGATATATTGTAGTGTAATCCTAATCAAAATAGGTCACAACAAACAACAACTCTCTCATCAGGTCGATGTATTACGCTTAAGCCATAGGGGTTGCTACGCTTAAGGCCTAAGCTTAAGCGTAGGTTATTCGTAGCCCAAAAATCCATAAGCGTTTGTAGCCACTTTTAGTTATTGTAAGAGTTGCAAAATTCATGGAAACTACTTTTCTCAACTTTTCTTTCATTTGAACCCCCTTAATTCCATTGGTATGTTTTCCGAAGTTTCAGCTCTGAAAAATATCGTCTATGCCCTCCATAATGCATTTTTTCCTCAAACTTGCTTCATTTTTACTACTTTAAGCTTGATTTGAATTTGACGAAACTTGTTGATGCATTTGCTTGACCACTTTAATTTTCCTAAACCTACCCAACCTCACAAGTTACTCAACATAGTTATTGTCAAGAACATGTCAATAATGAACAATTTTACAAATGTTCTTAAAAAAAGGATACAACCATAAATACAAAATTAATATTTTTAGAAGACCATACACAGTACTATACATAATGTACCATCAATTGCCATATTTGATAATTATTCGAATAATATCAATTTTAGAAAAGCGAATATGCTAAACATATTTCTATTTTTATATGCTATGAATCCAATTGTATGTCAAATAATAATAATAATAATAATAATAAAGAAAAGAAGACCCAGAGAAGTTGACTCATCGGACAAGAGAGAAGTTGGTCTCATCGAACAAGACATAAGTATTATATTTTCCATTTTTTACTAAGTGAAGGTGAAACTAGGAACTCGTTTCTTTTCTATTTCTTAATTATATGATTTTTTATTGGATAATACTTGAGTCATGTTCTATGAGGATTAATTTTGTCTTTTTCGTTGATGTGGTTTAATGCAAATTAGACAGATGGTAAAAATCTTTTTAAAAAAAATTAATCTTTGTGTATTTATGAATTTTATATCCAATTTTATTTTTTAAAAAAATTTAATCACGTGTTGAATTTGTATTGAAACACATAACAAAATATACTCCAATTCAACTATACATGAATTTCTTTTATGCAGCTTTGGTACGTAATCAATTGTTACACACACAAAAGTTGAATGAATGGAAAACTTTAATAAAAAAATTATTAACTATGAAAGACCACCTTTCATTCCAATTGTAAATGATTAATCCCATGTCATCAGCCTGAACGATGATTTGCATCCAATTATCTCTTTAAAGTTGAATTTATGAAGCCAATTGAAACATTGTAGTATATATTTTAAGGTGAGTTATGTGACAAAACTTAAGATTGTTAATTATTTCAAGATACATTGTTCATGTATACAAATATAAGTACGCTATATTAACCATTAAATTTTTTTTTTTAAAAAGGGCAAATGTGAAAAATTCCGCTAAACTATCACCAACTTGCACTAATATTTTTCTGAACTAATACCTATTTATTTTGTCTTCTTGCAACTTCAACTTCATGTTCAATAATGATACAAAAATACTAAAAGGCCCTAACTATTTAATTATTTGTTAAGTTATAAAATCTTAGTAAGGTTAAATACCTGGATAACATATTTACACACACACATATATATATATATGTGTACACCAAATTAGATGAATGGGAGAACACGAATAACTTTAAATTTTTAATAATAGAAGGTATATCAATAACTTAAAATTACTAATATTTTATATTTTTAATAAATAATTAAATAATAATAAAATATTAATTTTCTCAATCACTTTTGAATATAAAATTTGACACGAATAATTGCGAAGGAGGTAATGAAAACACCAAAATATATATATATATGTGTGTGTAAACTCGTGTGCGTTTGGAAACTAGTATTTTCGTTTTCGTTTTTTATCTCTTGAGAACAAAAAATTTCTTGTTCTTGTCCTAAGGGTAATCCGGAAACAAAAATATGTTTGGTTGAAAATTTTGTCTAAAAAATTTTCGGGAACAAAAAAAAAAAAATTTTTTGGAGGTTAGGATTTGGAGGTTGAAGATGGAGATTAGTGTTTGGAGGTTGAAGATGGAGGTTAGGGAATCTGCAACAATTAATTTTTTTTGGTTGAGAACAAACAGTGCCGAAAACAAAAAAAACAATATTTTGGTATTCTTAAATTTTGAACTAAGGGTGAGAAAACATTTTTTTATTGTTCACGAAAACAAAAACCATCAAAAGCTCCCCAAACGCGTTTTTGTTTCCGTAAACAGTGAAAAAAACAAAAACAAAAACAAAAACACCCCTATCCAAACGCAACCATATATTTTCTTAATAAGACGACCATAAAAGTAGAGAAAACTTAATAAACAAACCTATAAAAGAACAACACACTTCCACAGGTTTACATCCCTTTTTAAACGTCGTCCACCCTATCTTGTTGCCTCTTCACTTTCTCTCCGCCTCAATTTTTCTCTCTCTAAAATCCACCTCTCTCTCTCTCTCGATTCTATACATCCATACAAACTTAAAACTTTTTTCCAACTCTCAAAATTCGCAGCATTTAACCCAATATCTGAAAAAAACATATATATATAGATATGTATATGTATATGTTTGTTTGGTGCTAAGTGAAGAAATTCTTACTTGCAACGAAGACGGGTACGATTTCTGGACGGAGTGATGTCAGACATGGAAGGTGAATCCGGCAACGAGTCGCCGGAGAACGGCGAGTTCGCGCCGGAGATCATGCTCTTCGACAAGTACGAGCTCGGAAAACTGCTCGGCTACGGCGCATTCGCCAAAGTGTACCACGCCAGGAACGTACGGACGGGACAGAGCGTGGCCATCAAATCCGTGAGCAAGAAGAATATTCTCAAAGGAGGGCTCACGGCGCACGTTAAGCGGGAGATCTCTATCATGCGCCGGCTGCGCCACCCCCACATCGTCCGCCTCTTCGAAGTCCTCGCGACGAAGACGAAGATCTACTTCGTCATGGAGTTCGCCAAGGGCGGCGAGCTCTTCGCGAAGGTGGCGAAGGGGCGGTTCAGCGAAGATCTGAGCCGCCGGTACTTCCAGCAGCTGATCTCCGCCGTCGGATACTGCCACTCCCAGGGCGTCTACCACCGCGATCTCAAGCCTGAGAATCTCCTCCTCGACGAGAATTGGGACCTGAAAATAACTGATTTCGGACTCAGCGCCGTGACGGACCAAGTCCGTCCCGACGGCCTCCTCCACACGCTCTGTGGTACGCCGGCCTACGTGGCGCCGGAGATACTCGCCAAGAAAGGCTACAATGGCGCCAAAATCGACGTCTGGTCCTGCGGCATCATTCTCTATGTGCTCAACGCCGGTTACTTACCGTTCAACGATCGGAATCTGATGGTGATGTATAAGAAGATATACAAAGGAGTGTTCCGGTGCCCGAAATGGATGTCGCCGGATCTGAAACGCTTCATTTCGCGCCTTCTTGACACCAATCCCGAGACGCGGATCACCGTTGATGAAATGATCGACGATCCGTGGTTCAAAATAGGATACAAGGAAATCAAACTGACCTCCGACGATTTTGAATTCAAAACTCATGAAATTCACGACGAGAATGAGAATTTTCTCAATGCGTTTGATATAATCTCGTTCTCGTCCGGTGTTGATTTGTCCGGTTTGTTCAGTGAGTCAGATTTTCCGGTGAGAGGTGAGCGGTTCTTGTCGGCGGAGTCGCCGGAGAGAATTTCAGAGAGAATCGAGGATTTGGGGAAGACGGAGGAGTTGACGGTGACGAGGAAGAAGAAAGATTGGGGGATGAAATTGGAGGGGCAAAATTGTCATTTTATTGCTATGGTAGAAATTTACCGGTTAACAGAGAAGCTAGTTGTGGTGGAGATTAAGAGGCGCGTGAGTGAGGTTGGATCCAGTACAAAAATTTGGAAAGATAAACTCAGGCCACAACTTAGCCCTCTAATTTATGAACCGGTACAATAAGTTGCCGGTGATTAAGTCAAAATTTGTAGTTGTACTGTGTCTGGATTACAATGATTTAATCAGATCAAAATTTTAATTTAAAATTTATAGTGATCAGGTGACCGTACAGCAGTTATTGTAGTTTAATTCACTCGATTATAATTTTTTAAATTGAAATGTTTGTATTGAAAGAAATGGAGGTATGTGGTTTCTAGTGTTTGATATGATATTTTTTATTCAAAAGAACGAAAAAAAAATGAAAAGGAAAAAAAGGTAAGTCAACCACTTTTATGGAGGGATGCATGATGAGTTAAATTTGTCCTTTCTGAAAAATAAAAAAATTGGGATGAAATTAATACATTTCTTCTCATTTTTGTAAGATTTATGAGACAAAGTAAATATAATAGTTTTTTATTATTGAGATACAAAAAAAGTGAAAACACATGAAAATTGACTTGGATGTGTTTTGAGAAAATAGTTTTCATAAAATCCAAAATAAGGATCTGTTTTGAGACTTTTGAAAAACCGGTGAAAACAAGGAGTAGAACTCTCAAAAACTTTATTTATTTATTTAATTTTTTTTTTAGGGTTTCCTAAATCCCAAATGTCTTCCACTCCTCTGCTTCGCCTCTATCTCCACTTCCCACAAACCCTAACCCTAAAACGCCATCACCACCACCACCATTTTCAGACAACCGATTTGTTACCTCACCTTCTTAGATCAACAATCAAAATCTCCAATCATCCTCCACACAAGTCTCGGACCACCTGATCTCCTCCCTTCACACTTTTTCCGGTTTGCTGGAAGTCACCGCCGCCGCCGCTCTCGGAGGTGGTTCCGTGTAGACGACAAAAATATGAAGTTAATATAATCACGATCACACTAATCCTCTTCTCTTTAATACGACGATAATACATCTATTAACAGAGCCACCTGGCAAGGGGAGCTTTGAGGGAAAGCTCCGTTACTCCCATCCTCTCGACTCCGCCTGATAAGAGCCACTTGGCTCGAAGGGTAGCTTCGCTATTCCCCTCCTCTCGGCTCCGCATGATAAGAGTCACCTGGCGAGAAAGGTAGCTTCGCTATTCCCTTCCCATCTCGGCTCCACTCAAAAGCCCTATTCGAAGCTCGCCCCTCTCTAGTCGGATGGGAAGGTTTAGAGGGGGAACCCTGGAATGGTACCAACGTCTGGTAGTGCATGCACACTCTGATCAAACGCCTAGGATAAAGAGTGCGAAGGGAGAAAGGTCGTGCCAACCAAAGCGAGGGAGGCATGCTTTGGGCGCTGGACCCCATCCCTTTAACCTCTTTTTGCGGGACCTTGAGTATCAAATGGAATGGGGGCTGATATTAGTTGGTCTAGCTCGATGAGAGGAGAGTGTCCCATCGGAGAGCATAATGAGAGGGGGCAAAGTGCGGTCTGGCAAATAGGGATGACTTCGAAGGACCGCATTAATTAGAATAGTTGAATGGGCTAACATTTAATGCTCTACGGGATTCTCGGAGACGTTGATAAGGCCAACTCATATGACCACCATTCCGAAGGGTCTCCTTCGCCTAAGGATCGGAGAACATCCGATGAGTAAGTGCGAGCGCCACTCAAGGACCATAGGGCATTAACCATTCTTGAATTAGTATAAATAACCACTTTATATCTTATTTAACACACAACAACCACTACTTGGAACCTAAAGAAAAGATAATGAATAACTTAGAAGGATCCTCGAAGGGGAACGTCAGATCGCTTTGCCTCCCTTTTCTTTTAATCTGAACTGAAGATCATTCCCTCGTATTAGCCCTAATCTCCACTCCTTTCTACTCAATTCTCAAGGACCTAAGTTTGTGGAACATAATCCTCACTGTATTACGGACCCGTGCATCAACATTTTGTCGACTCTACTGGGGAGGAGTGTTTCGCAAATGCCAAGGGCGAGAGAGATGAGTCCCCCTTCAATCAATAGCCCCGAACCAGGACGAGGGGACAGTAACGAGAGGGCGGTGAGTAGCCTTCCCGAGGAAGAGGGATACAAGCAGGGAACGGTGGTACCCAGCGCTTTGATTGAGGTGCACAATCATATATCGTCCCATTTAGGAACCTTGGAAAGAGCCCAGCGGGAGATGTTGAAAGTCTTGCGAATCCTCGCGGGACAGCACCTGGAGGGTGGAGACTCCTAACACGCTGGGGAACCTTCGAGGGAAACAACCTCATCGAGGAGAAGAGAAAAGACAAGGAACAATGAGCCAAGACGCGAGCGTCGATGACCCCTTCCTCACCTGGAATAAAAGGTAGGCACGGTGAAGAACTTAAGGGTCTATGATGAGCTTTGTTTCATATGCTAGCTACGGCTCCACCCAGGATGGAAGGGAGACGCTCAACCCTGATTAGCGATGATGCTATTCGAGCACCCCGGGCTCATCGCAATTGAGTAGAAGGGTTGTCCCATCACAATAGGGAAGAGGAGCCCCAACGTCCCCATTATGTCACGATGGCGGATGTCCAGACGATGTTGAAAGCCGAAAGGGGAGGCTTGCTCCAAGAGATGGAGTACGAGCACCCATATTCGCGAATAGTGGCCATACCCCCCAGGCTACACCGTACCTAAGTTCACCAAGTTCGATGAAAGAAAAGGGAACCCGAGGAAACATGTAGTACATTTTATAGAGGCGTTGGGAATGCACGGAAACGATCATATTCTAAGGCTCAGGGAGTTCTCGAAAAGCCTTACCGATAGGGCATACAAGTGGTATGTCAATCTAGAGCCCGGGTCACTCAACACATTGGGACTACTGTCGGGTCTATTCCACGCCAAGTTCTTCCAAGCATAGGAGAAGATCACCACGCTTTCTTTGACTAAGGAAACTCAGCGCCCAGAAGATGACCTTCTGAATTACGTCCATAGGTTCCACGATAGAACAATGGAGTTCTATGAGACAAATGAAGAGGAAGGCCTTGCAAAGATATGTGTCTAGGGTATGTTGCGAGAGTACATAGTACACCTCATTAACTCTAGGTTACCGACGTTTGCGGACTTGATTGCGGTGGCAAGAAACCTCGCCAAGGACATAACCCTTTCACTTTAGGGACCCCTTGTGGATGAGAGCATAGGGAAGAGACAGCCGATGGAATCAACGGTGAAAATTACAAACAGTAAACGAGGCGTCGATCCCTCAAGGGGACAAAGGGGAAGAAATCCCGATGAAGTACCACCCCCTTTTCCGTGCACCATGGAGGAAGTGGAAACCATTTTTAAAAAATGGGCGCATCATGGGGACATTCGCCTCCTAGAGGTAACTAAAGAACCGACGATGGAGGAAAGAAGACATCCTCATTTTTGTATTTACCATCGTCATAATAGACACCCAATGAGTGACTGTTGGGCCTTGCAAAACGTCTTTCATAGGCGTGTGGCGAATGGTGACCTTGTGATCCCAGCTCGTGATACAGGAGAAGAGCCATACCCACCACATGGGGGGCTCGGTCATGATGACGCAGGATGCAGGACATGCAATGGAAGAGCCAGACAAGAAAAGTCAAGTGGCGGTTATTGATGAAAGCCAAGCCAAGGCCTTTAGGCTCCTAGAAATGCCAAATGTGAGTGAGTTGCTTCAAGAGCTCAGCTTTTCAACACGCGCACAGAAGGAAATCATGAGAGCGGTGATAACTGTAGTTAAAGAAGGACTGAGCGAGGAAGCGACCAGGGGGGCTAAACACCCAGAGGTGTTTCGATGTACAGTAAACAAAGTCTCTTTCACAAAGGAAAACAAGTGTGCCCCCACGCCTCACAATAGGCCCCTCTACGTAACAATAAAGTTAAACGGTTTCAAATTCCGAAGGGCATTGGTCGATAATGGATCTTCGCTAAACATAATGCCCATTGAGATCTTTCGAAGAAGTGGACTGGCTGAGAGTCAACTGGTGCGACAGGGTACTGAGATTGCCTAATTCGGGGACGGCTTCACCAGATCCGAAGGGTATGCGGTCGTCGATCTTGTAGTTGGGGAATTCAGAGCGCCAACCAAGTTTCATGTGATCAATGTGAGCACTTCTTATCATGTGTTGCTAGGAAGGGGCTGGTTGCATATGTTTGGAATGGTACCCTCTTCATATCATCAATGTATAAAGGGGTACTGGAAAGGAAATGTGACCACCGTGAAATGCTCTGACAAACCTTTCGCTCACCACGAGTCTAACTTAGTGGAAGCTCATTTATTCGAAGAGTATGGGGAAGAAGGGGAGTCGGGGGTGAGAACCGTTGTTTTGCCAAAATAGGAAACGTTCAAAGAGGCAGAACTCGAATCGCAGCGAAAAAGGAAGTCAATGTGCAAGAGATTGCAACTATAAGATGGAAGGACTATCTATAGCTTGTGACCAGGCAGGGGAATCGTTCCCCACGAAGGGACGTTTCCCCAAAGAGAGGTATATGAAGTACAGAGCATGAGCGACCCATCGGTTTCCGAGGGGAAGCTCGGAGCACTTCGACCTGAGCATGTCGAGCTGGAGAAGGTCGATCTTTTAAATTATGGGGTGCCAAAACTGACCTTTATTTACAAATCGTTGGCTAAGGAGAAGAAGGGGAGACTCTTGGCCCTTCTAAAAGAGTTCGTTGATATGCTCACGTGGATTTATGAAGAAATACCGGGGTTGGATCGCCAGGTGGTATCGCACAACCTGAATGTGTGAATTGACACCAAGCCGATAAAGCAGGCAACAAGGGGGGTCCGACTAGAGATGGAATTAAAAATCAAGGAGGAAGTAAAAAAGTTGCCATAAGCTGGTTTCATAAGACCGATTAAACACCCTACATGGCTGGCCAACATAGTCCCGGTCTAGAAGAAAAATGGGAAGATACGCGTTTGTGTGGATTTTTGAGACCTTAATCGCGTATATCCGAATGACGACTTTCCCCTCCCAATCATTGATGTCTTAGTGGACTCTACGGCGGGGCATGAAATGTTCTCCTTCATGGATGGATACAGTGGGTATAACCAGATACGGATGGCGACGGAGGATGCTGAGAATACGGCTTTCAGGATGCCACTCGGGAACTTCCACTACTAAGTGATGCCCTTCAGCCTAAAGAATGCAGGGGTCACTTACCAGCGGGCAATGATAAAAAAATTTCATGACATGATCCATTTGAATATGGAAGTCTATGTGGACGACCTGGTGGTTAAGTTTGAAAAGAAGGAAACACACATTCAAGATCTAAGGAAGGTTTTTGAAAGATGTCGAAAGTATCAGCTCAAGATGAACCCCCTTAAGTGCGCCTTTGGGGTGGGTGCGGGAAATTTTTTGGGATTTGTGGTGCACAAACATAGGATCGACATAGAAAAGGACAAGACTAGGGTTATCCTTGAAATGCCTCAACCGGCCTCGGCGAAAGAATTGAAAAGTTTCATCGAAAGGGTATCTTATTTGAGGAGATTCATGCCAGCATTAGCCGAGATGACACACCCATTCAACATTTTGTTAAAAAAGGGGATCAAGTTCGAGTGGACAAGAGTGCATGATGAGACTTTTACAAGGATAAAACAGGTACTTTCGTCGCCGATGACAATGGCCACCCCTCGAAGGGGGGATTTGCTAAATCTATATATCACATCCACGCCAATCGGTAGGGGCGCTGCTGACTTTAGGAGAGGGAAGGGCTGAATGCCCCATCTACTATGTCAGTAGGATTATAAAGGATGCAGAGGCCAATTATTCCATGATGGAACGACATTGGTTATCGTTAGCATTTGCTGTGAAAAAGTTCCGACACTACCTACTAACACACCCCGTCAATTTGGCAATGCGATGTGACCCCCTACGGTACTTACTATCGAAACCAATCATAACAGGATGAATCGCCAGGTGGTTGCTCTCGCTATCAGAATTTGATATAGGATGTGTACGACCCACGACCATACTAAGCCAAGTGGTAGCTGATTTGTTGGCAGAATTCCCCTTAGGGAAGGTAGAGCCAATGGGAAATGACCCTCTGGATGAGTGGCCCGAATCTATGTGTTGTGAGGAGAAGGCATGGACTTTAGCCTTCGATGGTTCGTCAACGACACGAGGAGGAGGAACGGGAATTGTACTTACGCGCAGAAGGAGGTGAAAACACGTCTTTATCCTATAAGCTGACATTTATTTGTTCGAACAACACAGCAGAGTACAAAACACTAGTGCTAGGGCTCCTCACGGCTAAACAAAAAGGGGTAAAACGACTGCGTGTGCGAGGTGATTCGAAGCTGGTGGTAAAGCAATTGGACAGTACGTATGCAGTATGTGAGCCGTCCCTAGCCGTCTATCGGACTCTGATACAATGCCTAAGACCACACTTTGACGAGCTGGAATTTGAGCACGCCCTGCAAATAAAGAATAGACACCAAACGCCTTGGCAACCTTAGCCTAAAAAATAACTGTAGAGGGGAAGGTCAATGATATCTCCATCGAAAAGAAGGAGGAGCCTAGTATTCTAAGGATGGGGTCACCCGAACGAACTAGCGAAGCTGATTGGCAACATATAATCAGGGACCAGTTTGATAAGGAAAAAGAAAGTGGAGTAGTAGCAGGGGTCAGAGACTACACGATCTATGATGGAACCCTCTATTATAGGGGAGCCGGAGGGGTCTTGCTGAGATGTGTGTCAAAAGAAGAGGTCAAGTACTAGATGAGTTCAATGCATAAAGTAGTTTATGGGGATGGCTTGTCAAGCCTTTATAGAAAAGCTACAACGATAGGGTGCCTACTGGTCAAGTATGTCAGTGGAAGCGGGGAAGTTACAAAATGATTGTCCAGGTTGCGGGGAACAGTGGGAACGAGAGGGTTGTTGCGTGTTGGAATTGGCCGACTGGCGACAAAGCCTAATAGACTTCATCACCACTAAGACCCTACCTGCCAACCTAGTGGAAGCGGCCAAGTTAAAGAGGAGTACAACGAGATTCTTCCTCGTGGAGGGTCAACTCATGTGAAAGGGGTTCGATGGAAGGAATCAAAGATGCCTTAGCTCTGAAAAGGCCAAAGTGGTACTAGGGGATTTACACGGAGCTAAGCACCAGGGTTGGAGGAAACTGTACCTTCAAGCCTTGGACTTGGGGTATTTTTGGAACACCATGCAGCGTGACGCTAGGATACAGGTAAAGCATTATCGCGAGTGTAAAATTCATAGCAATTTCATACATGCACCAGCAGTCGAACTGTAATTTTTGTTCACATCGTGGCCTTTCCACTCATGGGCATTAGCCTTCGTGGGACCCATCTCACCCTCATCAAAGGGAAATAAATGGCTATTGATTGCCACTGATCTTTTCACAAAGTGGGCAGAGGCTGTAGTACTTAAGGCATCTACGGGAGCCGTTGTGGTGAACTTTATCAAGGAAAACATAATATGCCGCTTCGGCGCACTGCGAGTAATCATTTCCGACAACGAAACGTCTTTTTTCAATAGAAGAACGAGGTTGTTTTTCGGCCCTTACAACATTGCTCATCGAAATTGACAAAGTACTATCCCCAAAGCAATGGCCAGGTCAAAGAGACCAATAAGACTTTATTGAGGATCCTTAGCCGACTAGTAAAAGAAAATCACAATCAATGAGCAGATCATCTAAGTACTGCTTTTTGGGCATACCGGATCTTAAAGAAAAGTGCCACATCCGCCGCACCCTATATGTTGGTGTACGGGACAAAGGCTATCCTGCCCATCGAGGTCGTCGTCCCTTGTGCAAGGCTAGCTAAAAGAAGCGGGTTGGATCAGACGAATAGGTAGGGTGAAATAGAAGGGGCTGAAAAGGTGCAAGAAAAGGCAAGTAGAAGGGCGGCAATCTACCAAGCATGAATAACAAGGGCCTATAACAAGAAGGTACGACCCCGGAGGTTCCAAGAAAGGGAGCTCGTTTTGAAAACGGCGGCCTTTGTCATGAAGGGTATGTTTGCGCCAAAGTTCACGCCCAGGTGGGATGGATCCTTCGAAATCACAAGAGCAAACCCGAACGAATACTATGAGATTGGGCGCCCCAGGAACGAGAAGACGATGGGCCTAATCAACGTCAAGTGTCTTAAGAAATACTATGCTTAGAGGAATTCAAGAAACCAAGGGCACCTGTTGGTCTGATGCCGCGAGTGCACTACAAATAAGCGTTCACCTTTTGTGGGGTGGTTCTCCTTCATGTTTCTTTTTCAAGAAAAGATAGGCGAACCACCCTTTATCTGGATTTTCTCCCTTTTTGTTGTAGGTACGGGAGTTCGCCAGAAGGTTTCGAAAGAAGACCTTTTAAGATTTCTGCCTTTCGCCGCAAACACACCCTGATTAAGCGCCCCAGTTTTGCAAGGGTAGTTCACCTGTGGGTATCTTCTTAAAAGAATTGACGAACCACCCTTTCTTTGTTTTTCTTTATTTTTCTTCTCCTTGTGTTGTAAGCGAGAAGGGCATATTGAAATGAAACTTCCAAGTTTGTTTTGCCAAGTCTATCATTTATTTGCCATACTAAACTAAATAGATACTTGCCAAACGATAAAAGTTTCCACGTATAACATAGTTACGAGTCACGAAATAATAAAGTATGTTGACGCGCCGCACCACTAAGAACAAGTAAACACTTTGTATTAGGCATATATATAATAATTATGCGTATACAATGAACAGAAAAAGGATAAACGAAATACCACAAATTTCATTTGCCAAAATAAAAAAAAAATAACAACAATGACTGTGTCAACTAGAATAAAACCAAGATAACAAAAATGTGCCAACTAGGACATTTCACCAAAAAGTAAAAAAAAAAAAACAATGCGTCTGAGCAAAGAGGGGAAGCTACGCCCTCGCTAACAAAATAAAAAACAAAACAAATGTGTCAACTAGAGAAAATCCGTCATATAGTCCGTCGTAGACCCAATCTTCTGAACCATGGTCGCCAAGTCGGCCACGAAAGTCTCAATGGTCACCTGATGCATGTTGAGACGATCCTCCATCTCTCTGAATGCCATTTCCTCCGTTATGAATAGGCACCTCTCCTCGTCAAGACAGTCCTAGAGGTCCTTCATGACTTATATTTTTGCCTTGCGCCTCTCAATGCATTTCATTTTTCCGCATAATCAAGCGCCCACTGAATATCAACCTTCGCCTTGAGGAGGTTGCTCGTCGCCATATCGACAAAGTCAAAGTCAAAGTCATCCTCATCCAGATGTCTAGTCCTCGCCTCGCGAAGACCGCTGATCAGAGAATAAAGGCACTCGTAAAGGAAGGGGCGAAGGACTGGGCCGTCGCGAGCCCAGCCTTTAAAAGGTGCACAGATACTTGGCCTTTATCTCATTGAATAGGGTCACCCGATAAAGAAGTAGCACGTTCCCATTCCACAACATTATCTCCATGGGCCTTATAACTGACAAGAGGCAAGGATTGTGTGGAACGAGGAACCATGGGAGGAAGGGTAGCTCCTGAACCTTGCGGAGGGATAGTAGGGGGAGGCTCGTCAAAGGGAAGACCACCACCACCATCGTCGTTACCCGGAGCAGAGCTAGGCACCACGCTGCTCGAAGAGCTGCCTATCTCAGATGATTTACTCCCCAGGACAGTTGTCTCTACGAGAAGCTCGTCCTCATAGTCATCGCCCCCCTCCAACGTGGTCTCGTCCTCTGGAGCCTGCAGGGGTTCCTCAGTATGTTGTTGATTAAGACTTTCTGTACCCGCGAGGGCCTCACGAGTAGCACCCGTGTCATATGAAAGGAAGATTTACTAGCATAAGTTAAAGAAATAAATGAAGAAATCACTCTTAAAAAAGAGAGAAGAGATGAAGGCAACATGCGGGTGACTCGTCACTAGATGAGAGGAAAGAACCAACAGAGTACCCTGTACTCACATCTTCAGTTAGATCTTTACCCAAACCATGAGCCAAAGGGATAAGTTCTTTGCCACGACCATGCCGCAATGAGGTGGGGGGCAGGACGTTTAGATCGGATTCAAGTACCTCCCTCGCGGCCTGGCCTAGGTCTGATAACACATTGGCCAAAGAGGTTGTGGAGACCCCTTTCGAGGAGTGCCCACCCCTTCGCTTTCTTCTTCTTCACCGCAAACAACTTTAGCAGCAGGGGAGGGTGCCTCCCGAAGAGGTTGTGGAGGGTTCCCCACGGTAAGTGCAATGGTAATGGAAAGGGCCTCGGAGACTGCCGTTGTTTGGGGAACCAAGGGATGAGCAATTGAAGGACCCTGGGTTTGCGAGAAAAAGGGAACCTATTTGAGCTTTCTAAAAAAATAAAAACAAATAGGGATACCTTCGCTCTTTTTCTCAAAGAGGAGAGTGGATGAGGAGTTGAGCCTAAAGCATCAACCCCAGCCGAAGGGGCAGTATCACGAATGGTCTTGCGCTTTGGCCGAGAGGTAGGGCGCTTCTGTGTGCTGGGAATGACATCATCAATAGGGTTTAGGGGAGAAAGCTTGGGGGTCAAGCATGGTACCCCTCGGGGAGGAACATCCTTTTTCTTTGTCTTATGAGTCCTGAACCAAGTCTCGCTCGGAAGGGAAGGAGACACGTGAACACGAGGAGGAGGGTTCTTCACAAAAGAGAGGAAGCCCCGAATATTCTCCCTCCAGAAGGGCCTCGCATTTTCTAGCCACCCGCCCTTTAAAGACACGTCCGGAAGGGTCAGTGAATTGATACCCTCGATGAGGCTCTCGTTCGCATCCAAGAAATGTCGGTAAGAAAACGCGTAGGAAGAAGTCCCATCTTGCAAAGGGAAATGGTTTTCGCGAGGAAGCCCTTGATTGTAGCTAAATTAGTGAGCTACCCTGTGAGGATTGTAAGGCTCGGCCACCTTGCCCGAGGGAGGGAGGAACGCTGGGACATTGCCAGGAGTAATCAAAGCAAGATTTGTAAAGACTGACGAGTGCCGGAGCTTCTCTTCGATATCAGGCACCATGGCTCTCTTCAGAAAATAAGAACGAAGATATGAACGGCATGAGTAGGGGAAAACCATGAACAACTCTCACGATCTATGTACTGATCTAACCTTTTTTTCGGCTGAAGTTGGTGCCACTTGGCAGAAGACCGACGGGCATCATTGTTAGTCAGAACGTTGGGCTTCGGAGCGTAGCGGGGGAAATGCTTGTAAAGGAACATCTAAAGTAACATAGTATAAATCGGATAAAGAACCCCAACACGGCCAACAGTCTCCAACTCGCGACTATGGACCAAGTCAAGTTCATGATATAGGGAGCCCAGAAACATAGCGGCAAGAGGAACATCAACCCCCTTCGCAAGCTTCACCGTCAGGGGAATAAGGTCAAGCCGAGGGCAATCGTTGGGGAAGCCATGGAAAACACAGTGGGAAAGCTAAGTCAGGATATAGCCCGCGAGGCGACGAAGGTCCGCTAATGCTGAATTGTCAAGAGACACCTTGTCCATACAGGAGCTCGGAGGATAATCTTTAAAGAAATAATGAAGGATACAGCTGAAGGTACACTTCTTCCCATTCACGGGGAACTCATCGAGAATGGTAGTAGCACCTTGAAATCACGTGCCGGTCTTCCCTGCGGCGTTTACGACTTGTCGAAGGCTGACCTCATCGTCTTCATCACTCGAGAAGAACCCTGCGGCGCTTGGGTCACCATGGCCGTATAGAGTGAGGCACATCAACTGGAGAACATCCTCAAGTGTAGGGGTAAACTCCCCCCATGAAGTAACAGATGTATGGGTATCTCGACTCATCGAGAGAGGAGAAGGGTCATACCCAACGGGCCCATATGATTCGCCATTAAGGAGGGGAAGTGATTCCTCAGGAGTAAGACGTCGCGAAAAAGGGCAACATTTGCCCAAAGAGTATCATTGGTCCCGAAGAAGGGCGTAATGTTGTGAAATTTAAAGTAACCCAAAAGATAGATTAACCCAAATCAAATTTTACTCGCAAGTATACGAATCATAGTAATAAAGAGTACAAGTATTGCGAGGTCATTCCCACGAGGATTGATTAAGACAAATTATATCTAAAAACTACTATCTAACTAATTCAACAAATTATTGATGATTGTGAAAAAAATACAATAATACAAAAGGAATATCAAGGCTTTGATTCCACCACTAAATCCGATTTTCAATTGTAAACTCATTAAATATCCAATTAATTTCCACACATCTAAATAATAATTATTATTACGTTCATAGATGGTCTATCCGGGTTAGGGCATAGGTTCAACTCAATATTTTATTATCTTGGCAAAAAATAATAAATAAATCATTGAAGGAAAATATAAATCACAATTATCTATCCATGGTCAGGCATAAACAATTATAATTTATTGTCTTCTTCTTAAATTTTCAAGTAGATTACATGTTCGTGGTCAGACACAAGTAACCTATATGCTAGGAATGAAATACGTTCAATTTTAGTCTCAGTTAAAGCACATAAAATCGAAAGCATTAACATATATATAATAATAAGAAGAAGAACTCATTAACCAAAATATTCAATAATGTCTACAATTGAAAACGATAAAGTTGAACATGACTAGGGTTTCCTCTCGGCCTTGGCCGAGCGAATTAACTATACAAGAAAAATAAAACAAGAACGACCTAACCCGAAATCATAAGTGGAAGACGTCTTGGATTTCTTCGTTGATCGCACAGGTCTTCCCCTTCTGTTTCTTGGCCGTCGATGATCCTTTGTGCATCCACATATACCCTATTTATAGGGGTCCTCAAGGTTTCATCTAGGAAAGTAAATAAGAGAATACAATATTCCCATCTTTCTTTTCCTAATTGGTGATATCTTGCAGCCCTCTTTTGACCAATTTGGAGAGTAAATTTGGAAGATATTGGTGAGATACTCTTTTCTTGTTAATCAAGTCATCTTCCCACAGCCCTTGATTTCACTCCATTCTGATCGTTCCTTCAAAATCTGTGATTATATTACCAAGTTGATGTTGATTTTCGCACAAAATAGTATGCCAGATTTAAAATGTCTTTTTCGCCCTCTAAACTTCAGAATTAGGATTTCTATGTGAAATACCAATATTCTTTAAATTGAATCCGCTTTATAGGAACACTGGGTTCACACCAATCCGAAAAAAGGGCTGAAATTTATGGCCCAAATACTAAGACGTGGTCTAAACAGATTTTGGGCTTGTTTAGATGGATTTAACCCATTTGTACCAGAAATCACCAATAACCTATAAAAATATAAAAACACACATATTAATTAAAATAATTTAAAATAAATGACTAAAAAATATATTTTTGGAGGTTAATCGTGTATGAATTATGCACTTATCACGTAACGCACCACTCGTTGAGGGGAGGGATTGAAGGAGTGCTCTTTGTCGAAGTGGCTAACATGGTGAAGGGTACCCAATTAGCCAAAGGGTGTTCAAGGGGGCCGAGCGACATTCGAACGAAGAAAGGGGACCGAAGGGTACTCAAGGGGCTGGGTATCTTCGGATTTTCTTTTACTAAGAGTAAAGAGAAGAGTTTTGAAAGAGACAAGTGGAGAATGAATTGTCCTACAACTATTTATAGGGTGAATGATAACGTTTCATTTAGCGTGCCGAGTTATGACATGATGGTTACAAAAGGGGTAACGCTTTTTCATTGAAGAGAGGTGACCTTTGGCTCCCTGGCGTTTAAGGAAGGAAGCGTTGTGTCTATTACAAGTGTATTTATAGAGCATTTAATGGAGGGTAGTGTTTGTTCGTTCAAAAGGGCATGACGTTTTGCCATTTCGGAGGACCCCCCGTTCATCAGCATCGTCATTTCGAAGGAACCTCAGTTCGTTGCTTCGAAGGAACCCTCAGTTCATCGCTTCAAAGGAACCTAAGCTTGTTGCTTTGAAGGACCCCCGTTTATCAGCGTCGTCATTTTAAAGGAACCTTAGTTCGTTGCTTCGAAGGATCTCCGTTGGTCACTTCGAAGGTCCTGTTTGTCTCGAAGAGCCACCTTTAGTTTTAGGCTAAGGGAAAAGGGAAGGAAGCGCGCCATTTCGCCCTTTTGCTGAAGGGCCTTCGCTACTGCTCGAAGAACGGATTTGCCTTTCGCCTTCCCCCCCCTTTAAGCAGGGGGGCTAAATGTAGATGACAAAAATATGAAATTAATATAATCACGATCACACTAATCCTCATCTCTTTAATACGACGATAATACCTTTATTAACAGAGCCACCTGGCAAGGGGAACTTCGAGGGAAAGCTCCGTTATTCCCCTTATCTCGGCTCTGCTTGATAAGAGACACCTAGCGAGAAGGGTCTCGAATGGTAGCTTCGTTATTCCCTTCCCCTCTCGGCTCTACTCAAAAGCCCTACTCGAAGCTCGCCCTTCTCCAGTCAAATGGGAGGGTTTAGAGGGGGAACCCTAGAATGGTACCAACGCCTGGTAGTGCGCGCACACTTTGATCAAATGCCTAGGATAAAGAGTGCGAAGGGAGAAAGGCCATGCCGACCAAAGTGAGGGAGGCATGCTTTGGGCGCTGGACCCTATCCTTTTGACCTCTCTCTGCGGGACCTTGAGTATCAATTGGAATGGGGGCTGAGATTAGTTGGTCTAGCTCTATGA
This sequence comes from Cornus suecica, assembly GCA_963922005.1. Lineage (NCBI taxonomy): Eukaryota > Viridiplantae > Streptophyta > Magnoliopsida > Cornales > Cornaceae > Cornus > Cornus suecica. The sequence goes on along the minus strand of OY998244.1, from coordinate 71,935,944 downwards.
GAGGGGCGTGTCCCCTCGGAGAGCCTAATGCAAGGGGGGAAAGTGCGGTCTGGCGAATAGGGATGACTTCGAGGGACCACATTAATTAGAATAATTGAGTGGGCTAGCATTTAATGTTCTACAGGGTTCCTGGATACGTTGATAAAGGCAACTCATAGGACCACCAGTCCGAAGGGTCTCCCTCGCCTAAGGATCGGGGAACATCCGATGAGTAAGTGCGAGCGCCACTCAGGGACCATAGGGCATTAACCATTCTTGAATCAGTATAAATAGCGGCTTTATGTGTCATTTAACACACAACAACCACTACTTGGAACCTAAAGAAAAGAACTAAGAAAAGATAATGAATGACTTAGAAGGACCTCGAAGGGGAACGTCGGATTGCTTTGCCTCCCTTTCCTTTTAATCTGAACTGAAGATCATTCCCTCACATTAGCCCTAATCTCCATTCCTTTCTACTCAATTCTCAAGGACCTAAGTTTGTGGAACATAATCCTCACTGTATTACGGACCCGTGCATCAACATTTCGTTATCTTAGTACTCGAATGATTAGAAGAGGCGAAGGTTGGATTTTGATTTTTGGGATTGTGGTTCATGAGATTGGGTATGTTTGATTGCTGGGAAAAGTTCTTGAGAGTGGGTTATATGATTTATTTTGGGTTATATCCATTTCAATTTATTGGGTTCTGATTAAGTATAATTTATGTGGGTTATATAATTTATTTGAAATAAGTTTAGCATATATAATTTATTTGAGTTTTAATTGGTTTATATGTCTATGTGATTAGGGTTTTGATTCCATTAGAGAGGGTAACTTTCAATGAAAATTAAATTTGTAGAACAAGTTGAGTTTTGGCTAGAAGATCTTACTTTGGTAGAGGAAGTCACTAGTGATGCACATTAATTGATTTGAAGAATGGGATTTCAATAAAATTTTGATTAATCCAAGCAAATTTTATAATTTTTGTTTTTTAAAAATTGTTTTGTAAATTTTTTAATCAAATGTATTTTTCAATTCAAGAAATTTAAAATTAATTTTTGATCTCATTCTCAGAAACAATTCTCCAAAATTATTTTCTGAAACACAATCCAAGCATGACTTTAGTTTCTTATTTCTTTTCCTTAATTAATGTGACAAAATATTGTTTAGTTTTTTAATAGAGAACAATAAAAGAAAACAAAAATAAAATAAAGGGTTATTATCACAAAATCCTCTGAGATTTCACCAAATTATCATATTGCCCCATGACCTATCAAATAACCTCTTAAGCTTTGTAATTTGATCAATCTCCCCCTCCACCATTAAACTAGTAAAGGATTAATTTAATTTACATCTCTCAAGTTTGACAATCTTCATTTATATCCCTTACTTTTTTCAAGCTCACATCATTTACACCACTTATGCCTAAATTATCATCAAACTTGAGATATATGGTGTTTGAAAATAAGGTTTACTACATATTTTATTATCCTAACAAAGCATTCATTTTTTATTTTGGCATAAATTCAAAAATAAATTTGTTTATAGTGAAATATTTTTTAAAAAAAAATTAATTGGTAGTTCGAAATATTTTTTACCATATTTTTTTATTTCGAAAAAAATTAGTCACTCAAACACATTTTGGCATAAATAAAAAAAAAAGGGTAAAATATATTTTTTCAACAAAAAAAAATATAATGTCGAAATATTTTTTACCCTTTTTTATATTTTACCTTAATAGGTAGTTCAAAAAAATTTGTTTCGGAATTAATTTATTTTTTATTTTTTGAAAAAAGTATTGTATCCTTCTTCTTTTTTTATTATTTATACCAAAATGTGTTTGATGGACTAATTTTCTCGAAATAAACAAATTAGGGTAAAAAATATTTTGAACTACCAATTATTATTTTTTTAAAAAAAATATTTTACTATAAATGAATTAGTTTAAGGGTAATTTAGGTATAAGGGGTGTAAATGATGTGTATTTGAAAAAAAAAGGATATAAATAGAGATTATCAAATTTGAGGAGTGTAAATTAAATTAATTCCTTACCAATTTGATGGTGAAGGGGGAGAATGATCAAATTGCAAAGCTCATGGCATAATTTGATAGGTCAGAAAAAATATAATGATTTGGTGAAATCTCAGGTAATTTTGTGATAATAATCCTAAAATTAAAAAGGGCAGCTCTCATCGTACTGATAAGAATGAGAACTTTTGGGATTATTCAAACCATAATTGGAGAACACGTATTTGATATGACTAATTGATTAATAAATATGATAAAGAAACATAGCTAAAGAAGACAAGAAAAAGGATTGCAATTCAGTGCCTTCGAAAAAAACAATTGTCTTTTGATTATAGATTTGACAAACTGCCAAATTGAGGGTTGATACGTAAGTGGAGGTCATTATCAAATAATTTACACAATTTATTATGTTGCATATCATATCACCAACAAAGATTCCACTAATGAGCCAGTAAAAAAACTTTTTCCCCAGTTTAATAGTAGTAACCAAACATAAATGGTATAAGGTTACAAAACTGAATTCATCTAATTACAGCTTATTTGGTGACGATGATTTTTTATTTGTATATTCATTTCTCTTTTGTTGTGCTATCATTTTTGTCAAAGCGATGATTTTAATATAAGCCAAAGCAACTATTAACATCAAATTAATTTTTAAGCCATCGAAAATGATGTTTTACACTCTAGTGAGTAGGAAATTCATATTCATTTATGATAATGATCGTTGAATGTGATTAATACAAATAAATAAATTATTATTTAAAAATTAAAAATCATATCTAACGATTATTGTAATAAATGAACATGTATTTCTTTCTTACCGAGAAGTAAGGGTATATATAAATAAATTTTAAGTAATTAAGACAATTAATATACATAATCCATACACAGAAATTTTGTCTACGGACTTACTTGGTTTAAATTTAAATTTTTTTTTTTTTCTAAAATTTTAACATAAAAAAGTTGTCCAAAATTATGTTTGATTAAGTTTTCTAAAATAAGAAAAATATTTTTCTGTTTTCGAAAACTGTTGGACATGGCTCAGCCAATCATAAGCTGATTTAAAACTAGATGTATTAATTTTATTTAATTTTTCACCTGCATGTCATAATTTCGATGGCCTACATTAATCCATGTGATAATTGTGATTTTATATAACCCTGATTACTTCAACTAAGTTTGGACAAATTCTCAACTTTCCCAAGACATACTATGAACCAAGGTTAATGTAGATTTTGCCAATCATTGTCGCCATCAGAAAGATAAAATAAATAAATAAGTGGTGTTCTCAAGATTATGTATGTTATTGTTCATGTTGCCTGCAATGTTATTAATTATTGGGTAAATTACCGTTTGACCTCCTGTTGATAATGTAAATTATACCCGCACTTTCTCTATTTTCGCTAATTACAGTTTCACCTCCTGAATCCCATATCCGGCGACCGGATATGTGCAATTACTCTTATACCCCTTTTTTATATTTATTTTAAATAATCAAATATTCTTTTATGTTAAATTACCTATTTACCCTTCCATCATCTTCTTCATCTCACCCCTACTCTCTCCTAAAACCCCTCAAATCAAACCCTAATCCTAAAATGAACTACCAATTATCAAACCTCAATTCTTACCCATACTCAATTAATTGTCCATTTTCAATTACAGAAAAATCAAAACAAAATGACATATATATCTATATATATCTCTATCTCTCTATATATCTATCTATCTATATATAACTATCTATATATATACACGCACATATATATATATATATATATATACGCACATATATATCTACATACATATGAAATGGGTGTGTTGATTTTTTTATATTTTTGGTCTAAATCATGCTTCTTATAGGACGTATTTGTTGATCTTGGACCCAATTTATGTTTCTATGATATAGATTGAATTTGCCCAATACCCAATTCATACATATATATATATGTATATATCCATATACATATATTTATGCACATATATATATATAAGTGATGATGGTAGTTTAGGCATTTCACATCATTTTAGATGGGCAAACAAGTTTTTACACACATTACACATATAAGGGTAATTTGGTCATTTCGCATCTCAGATTTTGGTTGACCCGGTTTGACCTCGCCGGAGAATGAGTTGAGGGGGTGAAAGTGAAACAAATAAGGGGTGAAACTGTAATTAGCAAAAATAGAGGGAATGCGGGTGTAATTTACACTTTCAATAGGGGATCAAACTGTAATTTATCCTTAATTATATAAATGGATTGGTCGGAGTTTGGTGAGAAACGTGACAGTACTTAAATAAAAGTAAACCACATATATCTCATAGATTATATTTTCCATGTGGCATGTGCAAATTGTCACGCAACTTTATGTCAGAAATGTGAATTATTTTACAATTGGAAGCACTAATGGTATGTTCCTCTGCTAATCTCTCTTACATTCTCCTAATTCCCTGAAAAAATGTATTTAAGAGTAAAGTTAAATGTAGTTATTTAAATAGATTGGTTGGCATGTTAATTCCTTTATTTAAATTAACCGTATTTATGATAACGGTGATCCATTCTTGTCTCGTGTCAAATTCAGAGGAGAAAAACTTGTGTACAAATGGATTGAGTGTTAGTCTCACTTAATAATTTAAATTATTGAATACGATCGTGAACCATTTAATCCGTGACAAGTGGTATTAGAATGAGTCCAATTCTTAATCTGGTACCACTAGGGGTGTTCAAAACCAGTTTGGTTCCGGTTCCAGCCGGAACCAAAACCGAACCATTTTTTCAGCTCCTTAAAAATAGAAACCGGAATGTTACCGAACCGTGCAAGGAATCGAATCGAACAGGAACCCAAATTTTGGTTATTCTTTATTGTATTATTATAACTATCATTTTTTTAAAAAAAGTAAAAAATACCAAATATGAAAAATAATAAAATTATAAACTAAATTAAATAGAGTATTTCAAGTTTTCAATTATTACAAATTCAAAGTTACACTGACATCTAATAATGAAAAATAAAAATCTAATTGAAAGTTTCAAAGAAAAAAAAAACTAATCCAACTTGAGATGGGCTATTGACGCCAAAGATACTATAAAAAAAATACTATAAAATGACAATAATATTAATTTATACATATATAATTTATAATCCTTGGACTTTGTTATTTCAGAACTGTGACTTTATATACTGTATACTTATATGATACGATATCTCTCATATAATGTATAAAATTAATATAATATATATAATTTATAATTATAAGCAAAAAATTAACAAAAAAAATAAACGGTCTGATTTCGGTCCGGTTCGGTTTTGTGGGGTTAAGAACCGTAACAAAAAAATTCAGTTCTTAAAATTTTAGAATCGGAACCGAAACCGAATCCCAATGAAACCGAATCAAGCCGCGGTTTGTGGGTGAAAAAACTAAGAAACAAGAGAAAAATGGAGAGAAGGCTCCACTAGCAAGTTAGAACAAAGAGGTCACAATCCATGGTCGAAAATCTCAAGCAAAGATAATGAAAGGAGAGAAAAGAGATGGTGGAGAAGAGCAAAGAGTGTAGCCTCATCACAGCTAGAGAATGGGTAGTGAGCATTGATAGATCTAAACCAAAAGCCCCAAGAATGAAATATCTCCAAAGTAGCTAAAGACCAAGAAATGGAGAAGAGAGAATCAAGTAGAGGAGAAGGGTCGGACGTGAAGAAGAGAGAATCAACCCTCCATGGCCGAAGCACAGAGGAAGCCAAAAACAGAGAAAAAGAATGGTAGCCGCCCTTCAAGGAGTAACCTCCAAGCAAAGAGAGCAGAAAAGGAAAAGGGAATGTTGTGAAAAGAATGAGTCAGCCGAAAAGATGGAGAGAGGATCCCTAGGCAATGCACTATTGCCCTATATTTATAGGTGACTTGGCTCCAAATGTTGCCCTAATTGTAGTGGTCCCCAAGTCCTACCAATGCTCCACATTTCTCTAATAAGTGATGAGGGCCATAATGTGGGCCTATAAGGAGAATTCTTTTCACATTATGAATAATGAGTAGAATTCACATTATGAGCCTTTATTATGACTAGACTACACTCCAAGCCTCCATTCCACATGCTCTTTCCAATCCCTTCAAAATGTGAGGATGGTGTCGCGTCGTCCACGTGTCACGGCTACGCAGCATCTATGGCCACAGTCGGATCAGTCGTGCAACGGATCACTCCCTAATAGCCTTCGTAGTACATGCATATACCGCTAGAGCTGTGTAGAAATTGTGGTAAACGCCTTTGAGAGACTGCTATGTCATCAGGACTCGTAGACCATGGAGGTACTACTCCCGTGTATGCTCTTCAACTCCACAGGTGCGCTGCCACAATATGACCACCTTTAGAAGGCTTTTGAGTTGCCACGAGTAATCCGCCTCGAAGTCGGACACATTGGGTCAACCCGTATACCAACTTCAGTGGCGCAGGTCTGAGGCTCTACCCAGTAGCCCAGTACCCTAAATAAGACCCCTCTACTAGTCGAGTGCACCCTAAAATAATACCTATGTCTACATTTTTCCCCCGGTGCATGCGAGGCACCACCTCAAAGTTGGGCTTGCATGCACAGAACAAGCCCCATATATACAATATTTATATTCCCATTGTCCCTATTTACATATATGGATACATAGTTATAACGTACATATGTACATTAAAAATATGTCACGAAAAGTAATAAACACAATAGAAAAGTAGAGGTGATCAAATGAACGGTGAAGACGACATCAAGGAATGAAAATAAACAAGAACAAGGTAAAAGAAAATAAAAATGAAATGAAATTTAAAAGAAAATAAATGGTGCAAACACGAAATGTAAAAACGTGAAAATGAGAAATAAAATATGTTAATGAGAAAGAAATAAATAAATAAAACAAAACAAAATGAAGGAAAGGCAAACAACCATTTTTTTGTAAGCACATATGCTTTAAGAACCACATGGAAGGGTATGATGGTAATTTTCCAAAAGGGGTTTTAAATTCGATTAGTAATCACCATAAGTAACATGGTAAAAATAAGGAAATAGCTAAATAGTAATAATACATATATACATATATATATATTTGTATACATATATATATTCTTTTGAAATAAGTAATTTTTTTTTATTTTAAAACTGTACACGTGTACATATACCCACGTGTGTATATAGATACATGGATGTATAAAAAGGGGTAAGGTTAGAAATTTGAATCAACAGTTTCCTTCTCAAATACGAACTGGTGCCAAAACACAAAAGAGGAAAAGGGTAGTGAGACAAAGAAATAATGGCAGCCCCCTGCAAAAAGGTGCATTTTCGCCGCCCCCATTATGGTGACGCTTCGCTAGACGCCACTCCCCGGAATGGGTGCGGTCACGATTGGGGAGTGCGCAGAGAGGCGACCTACAAATACCTCTCTAGATTAGGGAAATGGGACAAAAACCATCAAGTGTACGACTCTGCAACTACTGATTTCACTGTGAGAGAAAGCAAAAGCTTGTAGAAAGAGTGAAACAAAGAGAGAAAGAGGGAAATCAAGAAAGAAAGAAGAAAGAGAAAAAGGAAAGAAGAAGAGAGAAACATAAGAGAGAGACAGCGAAGAGGAGAGAGGGGGAGAAAAACCCCTTTTCTGCAGGATCCATGCTACCCTCGAAGGCACACAACGGCACAGTTCCTAGCGACGACGAATGGTGACATGCCCCTTTCTTCGGCAAGGAAGTCGACTTATTCTGGCACCAGGCCAGGCATTATCAACCAAACCCTGCAATTTTGGGAGAGCCCGTACTGTTAGAGGGCGATGCCCTCTCCACATCGGGTACCCAGGGGAAGCTGGGGAAGAGTATGCGGTTTCCCATCGAGAGGGGCGATTTCCCCTACTCGCACCTCCAATTCGAAGGCCATACAACATCAATCTCGGAGTGGGATTACTGGTGCGAGCACATTCTTTCAAGGCCAGACTATGTGGAAACCCTCAGCCGTGCCTCAGTCCTGACGGCCATTGATTCAAGTCGCCGTGTCAACATTCGGCGCTCAAACCCTTCTTTGCAAGCCCTAATTTCGCGTTGGAACACAGATACCCATACTTTTGTTGCAGCCTGGGGACAGTTTACCCCAACACTAGAAGACGTGAAATCCCTAATGCACCTTCCTTTGATTGGGGAACACAGTTTCAAACCCCATACCATTCCTCCAGAGTGCCAAACCACAATAGACTTCTTAGAGGCCTCTTTTACTCATGCCGCCTACCTTAATACCACCATGAAGAAGAAAGGCAAGTGCAAATTTGCAAACTGGGCCAGGTACTTTTTCACCTACCCTGTATCAGGTCGATCTCTTCGCCCCGACAATACCCAAGACGTGCCTCTGGATAATCCCCATCATTTGGCCACCTTTCTAGCACTTTGTCTTGCACGCCATGTGTTCGAAGGGAGCCCAACGATTGTATGAGTAAGAGGGTCTTCAATTTAGCGGCCCAGATGGCTCTTGGCAGGACCATCGCTTTGGGGCCACTTTTCCTTGGGACGTTGTACAAAAGAATCGACTCGGTGGTGGCTGGGATGCGCCGCTCAATAGGCCGCTGTGAAATGAAAGCGCCTGTGTAGCCTTTTTCTATCTCTATTCATAATGGAGCGCTTCCCTGAATTCTTCCCCACACCGCATATTCTAGAGGCTACCAGACCGTTTGAAGATCCTTGGCGCTTCTGCGGTGCCCCTAGATGGTCTGACATTGTCCTCCGTGACGATCTCAGTCTGGTACTGGACCTGGAAGACAAATTCTAATTCAGGCCCTACTCCACAATTCTACCTGGCTTTCCTGTCCAATCCCTATTTGGCGAAGAACCACGCATGCTCAATCCTGCCCCTAACTCGCCCCATTCAGATTTTGAACTCCTGGTGGTCCTAAGAAAATGCTCTTTGCCTGCCTGGTTTGAGGACAGTGTGCCTCTTGCTAGTTACAACCCTCATTGGGTCGCCCGCCAATTTGGCTTTGACCAGGGTGTCCCTACTGCTCCGGCCACTGCATTATGCTTCGCCTTCATTTCAGAAAGATTCCTTGCGGGGAGCCTGTCGTCCCTAAACAATCCTCCTTGTCCATTTTCTATACCATCACGCCTCCGTCATGGTGACATCACATCGTCATTTGGTGTCTTTTGGAGGTCAAACCTTGACGCCCTGTAGGCTTTCGTCCAGTCGTCGGCTCACAGAAATGAGCCCAGGGTTATTGACAAGGGCGACATGGTGGTGCACTACTCTTCTGCCTCCTTTTCTAGAGAAAGTCCCAGTTATGTGGTGGGACATGCTATTGCTAACGTGCCGGCGTTTTCCCGCGACATGCTCCCGCCAAGGCGAAGATCACGGTAAAAAAGGGTAGTGCGCACCATCCCGCTGGAACCTTTTGATATACGGCCTCCACAAGGTCGAGCCCCTGCAGTCCCTGAACAACCAATTCCTCAAGCTCCTGCAACACAAAACCGTCCAGCCTCGTCAAGGCGAAGGCCTACTCAGGATGAAGCAGGGCCCTCGGTTCCTTCCCATAGGCATCCCAGTGCATCTGTCAATGTAAGCAATCAATCTTGTACTTAAAGCAAATTTATTAGTACATTTATTGCCCCCTCTTGAGTGGGGTTTTATTTATTTTAAATACATATATATAAAGAAAAAAAGAATATAAACTTGTAAAAGTTTTAAATAAACCTTTCTTTCCCCCCCTTTTTTTTTAGCCAAGTGTCTCCTCGGAGTCGCAGCCTCCTTTTTGTCGCGAGCAGGACAAGATCGTCGAGGAGGAGGACTGGTGCCCCCGGCCTGGCGGTTCCTCCTGACAACATTGCCGACGTCTTCAAGGACGCGGATTTGCTTCGCACTGAGACTCCATGGGGCGCGGCACAGAGGATCCCAACTTTTGAAGATTTAAATGCTCTAACCGGTTCCTCCTTAAATGCAGGATCCGGCGCCTCGCATTCTTCAGGAACTTAAGAGTCCATTCGCTCAAGTATAAATACCCCTCCCCCTTACATGTTTTTCATTCACATTTCAAACACAAGTGTTAGATACTTTTAGGAAGAGAAAATCAGAGAAAAAAGTATAAGTTAAGAAAGAGAGAAAGAGAGAGGGAAATAGTGGCCATGGGTAAGACCAATCTCCCTTTTTATACTTCTTCTTCATCCAACAGTGATGATGGCGTTCCTCTTGCAGATCGCTTCAAGAGGAGTGTCCCTTCCAAGAAGACTCCTATTCCAGATGAGGGGGACAGTCAGGATGAGGTTCTCTTAGGCCACCGGTGTCCCAAAAGACAGGCATCCCCAAATGCTCCCGGTCCGGTAGCGAATAAGCCATAGCGTTTTGCCCGTAAATCCAGTGCATTCAAGTCTCCTTCTTCATCCCCTGCAAACTCATCCTTTGGGCACGCCTTGTTGATGTCCCTGAAATCGATGCAAACCCGAACTTTTCCATTCTTCTTTCGTACAGGGACCACGTTGGCCAACCATATCGGGTGCTGAATGGGCTTGATGAAACCGGCTTGCAATAAACGTTGGACCTCCTCCTTAATCTGACCTTCGATCTCCGGCGCAAATACTCGGGAAGCCTGCTTTTTTGGTACAGCTCCAGGTTCAACATTTAGACGGTGCACGACCAGGTCGGGGTCAAGTCCAGGCATCTGATGGTAGTTCCAAGCGAATACATCCCGATACTCTTTGAGTAGGCCCACTAGTCGCTTCTTGAACTCAACAGATAGGTCGCGATTGATAGAAACAATACGGGGTTGCTCCCCTGCCTTAGCCAGATCGACCTCCTCAACACCCTTTTTTTGGGCTGCAGCTAGACCTGACTGCTGATCATCCTGCTTCGCTGAATCCTTGATAGGAACGGATGCCTTCGCCAGAAAATGGTCGTTGCAGGGGTCGTGCGTCTGCACTGGGGTGTCCGGCCCCTCGCACCGTCACAACTGGTAAACGTAACTTCCATCAGCCTTGTGCACTTTTCTGCAAAGCTCCTCGTCATTCTCGACCTTCCGCTTTCCCTTCTGGGAGATGACCAACATAACGTAATTTGTCATCGGACTGGGCAATATCCTCCCAGTCGGGCAATGGGGTAGCATAAGCCTCGCCTTCCTCAAGGCTCTCATCCACAGCCAAAAAGTTGGTGAAGTAAATCGCATCCGAAAAATGAATCTCGCTGAGAGAGAAGGGGTTCCTTGTGGCCTTGACAATAGTAGTCCCAACACCCCAATTGGTCTTAATCACCTGATGATACGAAGAAGGGACTACACCATGGAGGTGCATCCAAGATCTTTCCAACAGGACATGGTAGGATGGTTCCCCTTCGATGATATGGAATGGGACAGGCCCTCGGATATCCCCCACCTGAAGGTCGGCGGTAACATAACCCAAGGTCCTCTGTCTTATTCCATTGAAACCTGAAATATCGATTGGCCTCCCGGTCACGGCCTCGTCCTTAATGTCGGCATTCCTCATAACAGCGACTGGCATGACGTTGATAGAAACGCCATTGTCCAGGAACGCCCTCTTGAAATCCACCCCGTTGATGGTTGCAGATACGTACAATGGGCGATTGTGAGGGCCCTCAATGAGCTTGTCCGCCTTGGGGAAGGTGACCTCCCTATCATGGTCAGGCCTCGCCGAGATGGTGGGATCATCCTTCCTATCCTTTGTTCCTACTTTGCAAACAACTTTGAATAGCACCTTAGTCACCTCGACTCTGGAGTCCGAGTCAAGCTTGAGCTTGTCAAAAAACTCCCTCACGAGGCCATTCATTTGGGTCATGCGGTCCTGGGTCCCCCTTTGAACTTGTTCACCCAACCAGGCTACCTCCTCGCCCTAAAGCTATTCCAATGTGCCACGATCCTCACATGAGATGACATGAACCCCCCCATCGTGGCGTGGGAAGGGGTTATCATGTACATCCTGCCTCTTCAAAAGCTCTAGCTCCCCTGACTTCATCTTCTTTTGGAAAAGGTCGCGTAGACTCCAACACTCCATTAATGAATGTCTGTTACCATGGTGGAAATGGCAGAAGCTTGGATCATTCACCAGATCCTTATGATTATCCTCTAAAGTAGGTGGAAGGCTAACCACCTTGTCGCGGATCCACTGGTTCAGTACTGCGAGGACTTGCCTACGGCTGCAAAGGAAAGGTGGTGGAGTCAACCGGAATCGCTTCCTTTGCTGGTCAGTCGATGCCATGAAGGCATCCTCGTCCTCCGTAGGCTCCTCAGAAAACTTCTCATCATCCTCGACAACAGCCGCCGTAATGGAGCGGGGCGTGGTGCCCGCCAAACACGACCTCCTCGGGGACTAGCCACCCGGTCAGCCAAACATCTTGTTTTGACCATAAGATCAAAAAATGTGCGGATATTGAGGGTGACCAGATAGAGGCAGTACTCCATATCCATCCCATCGATGCAAATCCTGACCAAGTCCTCCTCATTGGCAGCCTCATAACATTCTAATGTGCGCTCCCGGAACCGCCTTACATAAGACATCACATCCTCATTACTCTTCTGAGTGAGCTTAGTAAGGGATAACATAGTAACCTTCTCGTCAACCAGGTAGTACTTGCTATAAAAGCGTTGTGTTATCTCCTCCCAACTGGTCATCGACCCAGGCTCGAGGTTGTCGTACCAAGTGTACGCACGGTCAGTCAGGGACTTGGGGAACTCCCTCAACTTCAACGCCTTGTTGGAGGCATGGTCCCCCAAATGGCTAATGAAATGCCCAACATGCTCCTTGGCTTTTCCCTTCCTTCCATCGAACTGTCGGAACTTAGGCGTAATGTACTCAGCTAGGTACGGTTGCTGAAGGACAGAAACAGGAAATGGAGGCAACGGGTCACCAATAAGGTCCGCCCCGATCGAGACACGTCCCGACCCCATCATAGCACGCAACTGATCGAACGTGACATAGGGGGAAGTGCTCTGTTGAGCCGAGCCAAATGGGGTTAATGACGCCGTTATAGTGTGGCCATGGGGCAATGCTGAAGCTGCACGTAGGGGCGTCACCATAACATCACGACGAAGGATAGATGTCGATGCCTGTGCTGGCATGAGAGTTACGCCAGTGGCTGCGTCAGGCCTGGCAGAGGCAAACATTGCTTTCTGCTCCTCCCACATTTGTTGTTGGGTGGCCTGCATAGCGAGCAACGTTTCCATGAGAAGCGCATCCCGGTCGCGCCTGCCGGTTGACCTCGAGGTGGCAGCGCTAAGGGACCTGCTCCGAGCCGTCCTTTGGTTTTGCATCCTGGTGACAGTGCGATTGGAGGAACGAACACTGGTCGTTTCCTGCTCACGAGCGACCGGGGGATGGTCGAGTGAAGGCTCCCTGAGCTGGGGCTCCGCTGCGGCGACACCCTGGGGCTATGGCTGGGACGCCGTCGAACTTGGTGGGGGTCGATTGATCAGAAGGAGCCCTCGTGGAGGCTGGCTCGCCTCCTCAGGAGTATGGTTCTCAACTCCAATAGGCGCGGCTGACTTTGGCCTGAATGGAAGAGGAGGGGTTGGAGGAAGTGCAGAAGAAGAAGGTGTTTGAGATGTCATGGTTATGCGAGATGACCTTCTGGTCATGCTATATGGCCCGCCTTTCTCTCCCACTGTGGTCGCCAAAAATTGTGGGTGAAAAAGCTAAGAAACAAGATAAAGGAGTAGCCTCCAAGCAAAGAGAGCATAAAAGGAAAAGGGAACGTTGTGAAAAGAATGAGTCAGCCGAAAAGATGGAGAGAGGATCCTTAGGCAATGCACTATTGCCCTCTATTTATAGGTGACTTGGCTCCAAATGTTGCCCTAATTGTAGTGATCCCCAAGTCCTACCAATGCTCCACATTTCTCTAATAAGTGATGAATGCCATAATGTGGGCCTATAAGGAGAATTCTTTCCACATTATGAATAATGGGTAGAATTCACATTATGAGTCTTTATTATGACTAGACTACACTCCAAGCCTCCATTCCACATGTTTTTTCCAATCCCTTCAAAATGTGAGGATGGTGTCGCGTTGTCCACGTGTCACCGCTACGCAGCATCTATGGCCACAGCTGGATCAGTCGTGCAACGGATCACTCCCCAATAGCCTTCGCAGTATATGCATATACCGCTAGAGCTGTGTAGAAATTGTGGTAAACGCCCTTGAGAGACTGCTACGTCATCAGGACCCGTAGACCATGGAGGTACTACTCCCGTGTACGCTCTTCAGTTCCACAGGTGTGTTGCCACAATATGACCACCTTTAGAAGGCTTTTGAGTTGCCACGAGTAATCCGCCTCGAAGTCGGACACATTGGGTCAACCCGTATACCAACTTCAGTGGGGCAGGTCTGAGGCTCTACCCAGTAGCCCAGTACCCTAAATGAGACCCCTCTACGAGTCGAGTGCACCCTAAAATAATATCTATGCCTACACGGTTTTTGATCGGTTCCATGAACACCCCACGTACCACGCCCATATTGCATAATGCGCATTATTAATGCCATAATCTTTTGCACCGGCTTGCAAAACACTGAACCCTTTACAATAAACTTTAGGGTAATTTGTAGTAAAACCCCCTGAGGTTTGGATCAATTTTACCTAGTGGTCAGTCAACATTTTCTTTACAGAAACACCCCCTGATATTTGTTAAATATTGCAATGACACCCCTAAAAGCACAAAATGAATTAAATGCCCTGGATTATATTAATTTGCAAGTGAAATATCTAAGTTACCCTCATTCCCTAAACCCCACTTCACCCACCTTAATTTACACTTATTATTTATGTTTCAAGTGTTTTTTATTTTTTTATATAATTTTTCATTTTTATTTATTAAATAAATATAATTATCCATTTACTTAACATTTACACTAAATATTACACAAGAAATGTATTAAATATTATTAGATTAAATTAAAATATATTTACACCAATTAATACAAAAAAAAAATTAACATCCCACTAAACTTTTTTTTGTTTGTTTAATCTTGTTATTTTAAATAATTATACCTATTTTTTATTTTTTATTTATACTTAAATATTACAAAACTCTTTCCACATTCCCAGTAAAATTAGTAACTATTATGAAATTACATTTAACAATAGATATAATTATATTGTCAAATTTCACTAAAATTGTTGATTGGCTATAGTGTTTGAATTATTAACAAGATTAACCACAAAAAAAAAAAAGTTTATAGGAAAATAAATATGACTTTGGTATTTGAAGTAATATATAGTTTAGTGAGATTTTGTAATAATTAATATATTTCGTGGTAAACTAAAAAGAATTTTGTATTAGTTAGTGTAAATGTTAAGTAAATGAATAATTATATGTATTTCATAAATAAAAATGAAAAATTGTATAAAAAAATTACTTAAAACATAAATGACAAGAATAAATTAAAGTTAGTGTAGTGGGTGAAGTGTAAGATTTAAAGAAAGGGGTAAGTTAGACATTTTGCATGCAAATTAACATAATTAAGGGCACTTAAGACATTGCATGCCTCCAAGGGGTGTCATTGCAACACTTTACAAACCTCAGGGGGTGTATCTGTTAAAAAAATATTGACCGACCATTAAATGGAATTGACTCAAACCTCAGGGGGTGTGAGTGCAAATTATCCTAAACTTTTACTTTATTAATTTTTTATTTCCTTTTCTCTCGTAACTGATATTAATTTGCCCTTTCTATTCTTTTCTAATATGCTTATGTAAGCCAAAGGGGGTCTCTTTCCTCTCCAACGTAAACAATGCACAGTATTGCCGAGCATAGAGTTGAACTAGTATTAGATACAGTTGACAATCTCCCTATGCTTTGGGCTGAAGATTAATTTACTAATTTATTTGTTATTGTATATATATATATATATATATATATATATATTATTTCATAACTGCTAGTATTTTCAATCCAATTCATCTCCGTCAGACTTATCTGATCACAACGGGTCTCTTTCATATTTTACACAAACTGAACTATTCACAGTTTTTCTGACCTCATGGTTGAACCAGTATTAGATGGGTAACTTGACTCCATGTTAATGCACATTTTCAAAGTACTTATGGAAGAAAATTATTCGTTAGAAGCATAATTACTCAATTAGAAATTCATGAAGTTACAAAATGTTCCTAATTGTTTATTAAATTATTATAAAACCAATCATTCATGAACTCATATTAATAATACTATTTTTTCCCTTTAATTTGATGATTAATAATGAATTAGTAATTTAAACTTTCGGGGATCATTTAATTCCCTCCAACTAGGGCTGGCAATTTGTGTCGATAAGTCGTGTTCGTGTCGGGTTGAGATCTTGTCGTGTCGAAAAAGACTTAATTAATATACGTGTCAAATATGTTCAACCCTAACCCAACCAATTTATTAAACATGTTATCTGTGTCGACTCATGTAATTCATTTAGTCTATTTATTATAATATATTAAATTAAATTTGACACAATCCAACACGAAACGAACTATTTAATCTATTATCAGCAAAATTAAATTGAATTTGACACGATCCAGTAATAGTTTATTGATATATTTCAACCCATGACCAATTAGGAAAAAAAAATATAAATAAATATAATTGTGTCAAACGTGTCGTGTTTAGGTCTACCCTTATATTCTTGTGTCGTGTTCGGGTCAACCCTTATACAGCTTTAATCATTTTATGGTCAATATTAACCCTTTTAATTTATGTTGTGTTCGTATAATTGTGTCTTATTTTTACAACTCGACCTCCAGCCCATCTTGGCAAGCCAAATTATATACACGTACATGTGTATGTATAATTTGGAAGGTAGCACGAATTACAAGTTATGCTGTGACGAATGTGAATTTAAGTAGATGTTGACAAAGAGGGATGGGCATTCATTCATTCATAGAATGTGGAGGTTGTTTAGTCTTCATGGGCATTTGCTGCGCAATTCATTCGTGGATTTGATAGTTGCAGCCAAGAAAAGTATTCTTTTTGACTTGCAAAATATTGAATCTTATGTATAAGGAATTAAGGATATAGTTGTATATCTTTGAATATGAATGAGTATGGCAAACAAATCGTGGTCCAAACCAGTATTCATTAAAGGACAATGCTTGTCTTACCCGTGAGGATTAACTTGTTCCTCACTTCTTATTTGGGCCAATAAAATTAAGATACATGTTCAATATTAATTAAAAAATAATATTAATTTCATTTACATTATTTTGAACCCCAAAATTTGCATAATTGCATTTACACTCCTTACTTAAGGAAAAATAACTCACTTACACCCTGACCACTTTTAGTATCTTTTCACACCTAACATAATTTTGAATACCTAAACTACCCTTGCCATATCCCTATTTTAATATATCAATTTGACCCCTCAGTTTAAAAAAGACTATATTGTTCAAAATTCAGACGGTGTAAATGAAATTAACCAAAAAAATTATTTACATATTTAACTAACACAAGTATTTACATTTAAAATATTTACATTTAAATTTATCAAACTTGTAAACTAACACAAGATTTCATTATTTACATTTATTTTTTATTTTAAAATATTTATATTTATCAAACTTGTAAACTAACATAAGTTTTTATTATTTATATTTACATTTATTTTTTTTGAAAAATATTTATATTCATATTTCTATTTATCAAACTTGTAAACTAACATAAGTTTTTATTATTTATATTTACATTTATGTTTTTTGAAAAATATTTATATTCATATTTATATTTATCAAACTTGTAAACTAATACAAGTTTTCGTTGTTTATTTTAATTTTGAAACATATTTCCAATAATATTAGACACACTTCACAAAATAAAATAAAATACAAAATATTTGAATTCACCCAAAAAAATATTAAATTACACACATAAATAGCAATTATTTATGATAATACAATAATACAAATGGCGGTGGAGAGTGGCGGATGAGAGTGGTTACTAGTGCCAAGTTTAAGAATAACTCGGTTGAAAGACTCACCATATCACAAATATTTTTCTGGACATGGGTAATATATAATATATTATTATATGTTTTTCAATATTCAAATATGTGTGTACTTTAATATTTTTTTGGGTGAATTCAAATATTTTTTATTTTTATTTTATTTTAATTTAAAATAAAATATTTTTATTTTATTTTGTGAAGTGTGTCTAATATTATTGGAAATATGTTTCAAAATTAAAATAAACAATGAAAACTTGTGTTAGTTTACAAGTTTGATAAATATAAATATGAATATAAATATTTTTCAAAAAAATTAAATGTAAATATAAATAATAAAAACTTATGTTAGTTTACAAGTTTGATAAATATAAATATTTTAAAGTATAAAAATAAATGTAAATATAAATAATGAAATCTTGTGTTAGTTTACAAGTTTGATAAATATAAATGTAAATACTTGTGTTAGTTAAATATGTAAATAAATTGTTTTTGTTAATTTCATTTACACCATCTGAATTTTGAACAATATAGTCTTTTTTAAACTGAGGGGTCAAATTGATATATTAAAATAGGGATATGGTAACGGTAGTTTAGGTATTCAAAATTATGTTAGGTGTGAAAAGATACCAAAAGTAGTCATGGGGTATAAGTGAGTTATTTTTTCTTAACTAAGGAGTGTAAATGTAATTATGCAAACCTTGGGGTTCACAATGATGTAAATGAAATTAATCTTATTTTTTTAATTGATATTGGACATGTGTCTTAATTTTATTGGTTCAAATAAGAGGTGAGGACCAAGTTGGTCCTCACCGGTGAGGACCCAAGCATTGTCCTTCATTAAATGCACTGTATGGAACGTTGCTGTAACTTGTAAATTAGCTTGTACCCAGGTAGGTCCCAAATTCATGTCATATCTAAACCAGTCAATTCGATCGAATTTTATCCGAATTCAATTCAATTAGCCGGATGTGAATTGAAAATAAAATTTAAATCCGATTCAATTAGCCGGATATGGATTGAAAATAAAATCCGATAATCCGAATCCGATAATTCGATTTCTTAACAAATTGAATTTGAATATATATCAATTCGATCCGATAATAATCCGATCAATTTAATATATACACATATATACTATGTTATTAATAAATAAATATTAAGTAGTATATTTAATTATATTTCAATTTTTTTTTTGCTTTTTTACTTTTATGTTTTCTATAATCATGTATTATAAACATTGATGGTAAAATACATAATTTGGTGTTTAATATTCTTAAAAAATATATAAATATAAAAAAAATCCTTCATTAATTTTTGTAATTTTGTTTTTACCTAATCAGATCGGATTTGGATCAAGTAAGTAAAAATCCATCGAATTATTAGATCAACTAATGAGCTTATCAAATTCAAATCGGATAAGCAGGTCTACTCATATCCAATCCTCAAGTTGACCGAAACTATCTACAATTTTCTTACGATTGTTATTCTCTTTTGTGAAATTCAATTTTGGGTGCCTTATAATTTCACCTACGAAGCACAGACACTTCGTCTAAAGTCGTCGTACCCGTGTCGGACACGTCAAAAATACGTGTCCGACATACCAAAAATGTGTCCTGAATTTTTTTAAAATTTGACACTCAAATGACATGCGCATGTCGGACACGCGGTAGGTCGGTTGATTCAATGAAAGATAGAAGTCTTATGGAGCCAATAATTTAATGGATCACCTATGTAACTTCAACACCTCTAATTCAATCTTTAACTTTGAAAATACTTGAATATTTTTGTTCATCATCATCTTGTGCGAGGAATTATATCACATATATATTCATTTATCTACTATTTGAAGAGGAACAAGATAATATCACAAAAAGTCAAATATTTGGTATTTATATCTTTCAATCTTTGTCTTTAATCAAGAAAATGTTCACAATATAACGAGAGAGTGACTAAAATGACGGATGTTGTGAAAAATGCATTTAAATCCTTGAATAGTAGTAGAATGAAGAATTTTGAACATGTCAGACATTTCATTTAACTTATTTTGTTTATTTTTGTTTATAAGTTTATTTGATTCTTATATAAAATAAAAATAAAAATTATAGGCATGTCGGGTGTCCGTGATTTATAAAATATTCTTTGTTGCGTTGCGTTTCAAGCTCTAACATCAATTTTCATCTCAAAATTGTCACATAACATTATTCATATTTTAAAATTGATATCATCATTACACCATTGTCTTTAGTGGAGGAAACATGGTGAAAGTTACGCCTTGATCTGAGAAGACCGAGCTCAGTGATTGAAACACGATTTGAAAATTTTCTCTTCTAAACCAAGTCTTGTGATTTAAACCAGGCAGTGTTGGCTTCCAAGTACAACTTCAAATTTCAACTGTCCCCAAACGTGCGATACCTAGAGGCCGTTGGCTTTTCTTTAGCAACAGAAAAAGCCAAAAACAAGGGGGAAAAGAAAAACAAATAGATCTAATTCAAAAATTCTATAAAGTTATTCAAACATGCGTGTTCATTTGTGTTTCTACATTATATACACTGAAATTTTTGCACAAGGTCCTTCTCACTAGTAAGATATATATATATATGTATATATATATATATTTTTTTTTTTGATAAGTAGTAAGATCCATACAATATATGTTTGGAAACTTCAAAAGCAAGTTCACCTATTCAAAAGCAAACTTTTTTAGCCCACAGTTATTGAGTAGGGTACCAACTGAACCCTATAATGAGATGATTTTTCTTTTCAAAATTGCTCAGTAAGACCACAAACAAACCCGATACAGCGAGGTGAAAATATGTCAAGTTTCGTTTGGAAAGTAGCTTTCATTCTACATAGAGGTACCTTGTCCTTTGACAATCATATTTTTTGGCACCAATACCATATTTCATTCGGACAGACATAGGGTTACCTTGTCCCTTGACATCCATATTTTTGGGACTCATCATTTATCAGAAATGACACAGTAAAGGATTAGTACCATTCTATTTGTCAAAATAAAAAAATTAGGTTTAATTCTATTCTGAACTCTCTATAATGAGTATGATTTTATTTTGAACAGCTGTTGGATCGAGAAGTATCGCTCGAAGCCTTCATGTCCAACATCTGAAATCACGCAAGAGCTCGGCTCACCCGGTATAGCTTTCTCAGTGAGCAAAAACCCTAGCTCTCGCCTAGACGGGCCGGAAACTGAGTGAAAAAAAACTGTGAATTAACTGTACCTGGTGCATGCCCTGTGTATTTGTATTATGCTAATGTAGACTGTAAGATCTCCCATAAAAAAAGAAGAGAAAGAATGCATTTTGGTAATCTAAACTCTCTTCCAAAAGAGGCTTTTCTCCTCTTCTGGAGGGGTGTATTCAAGTCCATCAAACTGTTGTCACTTTCTATTTCGAATCAAACTGACCAAAGTGACTGTACATCTGGGGTGGAATATAAGCCACCAACATGGGGCCTTGAGGTAGACGAATTTCCAGTGCCTTCTCCTGAACTCTGCACATTCCAATCCTTTCTGCTGCCACACAAATCAAAATGAAACAAGGATCAGACAACTACAATAAAACAAACACAAAAGGGAGAAAAAGAGGATGACAAGAAACGAAGTTCAGCATGGACAATACCCCTTACAAGTAAACGATTCTCAGAGACACAAGACCGACTAAATCACCATCCCATGAAATTGAATGCAACATAACAACAAGGTGATACTGGTGAATGGTTAACACCAAGAACTTAACACCTGTATCACCAACATCCAGATGATTAAAGAAGATCATTTGGCTTCTTAAAAAGCATGTATACTCTCTAGTCTTATTGCTTGGGTGGCTTCCAATGGGTGGCGAGGAAATCTATTCTTAGAGTTTATACTAGTGATACCTCCTATTTCTTCATCTTTCCGGCATCAAATTATCACCAAAAAATTGAACCTTGCTTTAGGCATACTCACTCCTATTAAATAACAGTGGTGGTGATTATAGCGAGGAACTATTCCTTGCTCTGGTCATTCACAGATCCACCTCATTGTACATTGCACCTTGATGCATCTTACACCTACCTTCTTAAGACCTGAACCGGGAAACTCCTCTAGCTCAGAGCAGCCTACAACAATGGATCTGCCCACTTTTACAAGAACTAACCACCTCTAGACGAATTCGGGAGTAATGACTAATTGTATTCAGAAAACTTAATAAATATTAACATCTCTCAGTATATCTCAGAAGGTATTAAAAATAAATCATTTCACTATAAGAAAGAATGATTCCTTGTTCCAAAAAATGAAGCAGCATCACAAGAGCATATGTATCATCAAGATCCATATTTATTTATTTTTTTATTTTTTTTTTTGATAATTGATCCATATTACTTGCAACATCTCTCGTAACTTGCATACATAAGATTGCGTCGATTTCCCCGGGTTCCCCCTAACTGATAGACTACATTAGATACAATATATAGATAACTACACACCAAAAAGAGGAAGAAAAAAAAAAAGAAAAAAAGAAAAGAAAAGAAAATTTGAAGCAAATACACACAATATGTATATTGAAGATCTGTCAATATGATGCACATTATAATCGATATGTATCTATGTTACGACAAACACATCAATCAAGAACAAAACAAGAACAATGACAGCAAAGTAAAAATGCCACACACAAAATACACATAATTACATTTTTCAGTACAACTTATATCTACGTCCACGAAAAGGAACAGGGGAAAGATTTCACTACGCAAAAGGGAGGAGATTACAAGTTTCAGTCCTGGAACCGAGCTCTTGCTCTCCCTCTTTACTGATATTTTCAGTGCCTCAAACTATCTCACTCCAAACCGTTAACGCCCTTAAATAGGTAATGTAAAAAGCTGTAATAAAAGGTACATCACCACAAGCCCCCAAAGAAAAACAACAATTAAAAATTTCGGGCCAACCCAGCCCGGGAAAAAAATTCAGGCCACGACATCACCATATGCCTAAACATATAAAAACGCTTATATATATATATTATTAGCAAATAACTACACATATATTTAAAAGTAATTGTTCACCATAGGCAGCGTTATCAAAGAGCCCGTGGCGCATTAAGGAACTAAACACCCTTTAAAGTCTAGGCACAAGGCGAGATTTGTACCCAGGTGACACAATACGCATAATTCAGAATTTAAAAATATTATCATAGTGACATCCCACATTACCAGGGACTAGGGGAGGAGCTAGAAAATTTCTTCAGGAGGGGCATAAGATTATGGAAAAAGAAAAGATTAAAAAAAAGAACAAAAAAGGAAATAGAATAAAAGAATATCAAATTAAGGAAATAAAATATTTATAAAAGAGAGATTTAACCATATAAAATTTTATAAATAAAATAAATTGAATAAAGAAAAGAGCATATAAGGAAACAAAGAAAAATTAGAAAGATTTTAGGAGGGAGAAATCTTACGGGGAAATTCTCAATCTATTATAGCAAAAAACATATTAAAAGAACTTTTTTGAAAAATATATTATACATATGGTAAGGGCAAAAAAAGGAAATAGAATAAAAGAATATCAAATTAAGAAAATAAAATAAGAATAAAATATTTATAAGAGAGAGATTTAACCATATATAATTTTATAAATAAAAAAAATGAAGAAAAAAGAAGAGCATATAAGAAAACAAAGAAAAATTAGAAACATTTTAGGAGGGAGAAATCTTAGTAGGAGGGGCAAATGCCCCCTCTAGGCCTTAATTGGCTCCACCCCTGCCGGGGTCCTACATTACCGAGGGAAGAGGTTGGTTGTGAATTATATCGGTGGACAAACCATAACCATGTAGACGCATTTTGAGCAAAACCATGTGCTCCGAGAGTGGTGTTCAAAGCAAAGAATTGCTAAACAAGATGGGTGGGGGCATGCTATGACGCGGGGGGGGGGGGGGGGGGGGGGGGTGGGGGGGGTGGGGTAATTGTAATGTCCTACAATCCCTGGGGGAGGTTAATGGACACTTGCATATGTGAACACCATTACCATGTAGATGACTTTTGAGAAAATCATGACCATCGGGAGGAGAGTGTGCAAAGCAGACAATATCTATACGGGGTAGGGGCGGGTTTAACAAAAGTTTAAGAATTCATATTATACATAAAAGATGAAAGTGTAGTCAAAGGCGCACTTTTGCACACAACAGGCGCAAGTGTTGCCCATGGAACACAGTTCCATGAGTCACACCTTTGATAATATTGGTAATGTATTTTTTTACCAAAATTTCCTTGAATTATAATAAATAAAATCATTAAAACCAACTTGAGAGTAATGTTGCAATAGACATGATCTTTTTTGTATTTTGTTAGATATAACAATCTTAACTCACAACTGTTTTTTTTTTTGCTCCAAATTTTGATAGCATGTCAGGCTCCTTTAACAATCATACCCTGATATTATACTTTAAAAGCTACAATTTAGAATTTTTGAAGTATCGGATGTGGCTGGAGTACTCGAGAGGCAAAGAAATCATTGGAAATAAAAGATATACACAAACATACTTTAAAAAGCATCAGGCACATATCCATTCTTATCCTAATAGTGTACTTATGATATGGCTATGACCCCCTCGCATAAGTACATATGCTTCAGAAGTATCCGCCGTAGCCCCTATCATCTGGTACGTCCAACAATCATCTTACATGTTATAACATCGTAACCCACAAGGATACATACATCCACAAATTGGATGTTCCTTACATTCATGCCTAAGCTCTCCGATTATATGCTTTAATTGACACACTCAAGATCATCGCACAGACCTTATAAAATTAGATAACAGATTTTCAACTAAACCCGACTCAAAAGGCTTAATAATAAAGAAGCCAGAAGGATATAAAAATTTGGCAGGAAGTATATCCAGATTCACTCCATGAAAAGTTTCAAAAAAGAAAGATTTCCACAACTAATACTCTTATTATTTACCTCATCTGCACAAAAGCAAGATGAGAGATAGCAGTCCGGAAGAGCACAATATCCAGAGAAGCAGCACTTACTTGGCCCAACAATTGGCTGAAGATAACTCGAATGGAGGATTAGATGCTGATCCATTTGGACTCCCATAAATCATTTCATTCTGATGAGAGATTTCCTTTGAAGAATTTAGAGGAAAATGGTTTTCACTTGCCCCGAATAAAGTTTTTTGTAGCCATGGATCATCACCAGAACTCAGAAGAGAAGGGCCAAAAGTCCCGCAATTTTGGCCATTGCCAAGAAAAACATTCTGAGGAGAATAAGTACCAGAAAGGGATTTTTCATCTTCTGTAAACAGTGAGACCATAGTTTTACGAGCAGTAGGATGGTCAACATCTTCCTTCCTTGATCCATTCAATTCTGCAGGTAAAAGCCAGCTGCCTGGGTCACCAAGCAAACCTAAACCGTTCTGACCAAGAGGAGAACTGTTCCACATCTGCCATGTTCCATTCTCATTTGCATTACTTGTACATTCGGTCGGCGAAGTGAAACCTTCCTGGGCCTTTGGAGCAGTTGAGAACCGATTAGAACTAGCATACCTTTCATCAGCAACTCTCGACCTCGACATTGGAGACTCAATTGGTGATGGCCTCTTGACTTCAGATGAGGCAGAGATATTGTTCAGAGCACGAGGCTTTTCCAATCCCAAGTCCTTGAAACCTACACCCAAGTCTAACTGAAAATTATCAAGTGACTCTGAAACAGGGCCAAGCAAGGAAATTGGGTCAGGAACATAGCATGGGTCTTCAAAAATGTCCGACTCTTCTGGTAAAAATTCACAAGGTGCCTCTCCAAAACGAGGATACATGGCTTCAGATGCTAATGGAAGTAGTGTATTACTACCATCAGATGCAAATGAAAAACCTGCACTACTACCTGTTGATCCATAAGGAGAAGTAGGTAGAGTAAATGGGGATGGCAGTCCAAAACTAATAGGGTTATCATACAATTGTATTGATGATGATGACTGGCCAGAGAAAGGAGGGCTATGAGCTTCTGCTTGGGATTTTCCATTTGGTCTACTTATGACGCTTGAATTAGAGGGAGGAGAAACAGCTGATGAACGAGTAAATAACTGTTGCCATGAATTTTTAGGGAGCGTCACTGGTTGTGGGTCAGCAAGCACCTGCAATACAAAGACCAACATAAAACATACGATACAATCAAGTTTATTTCCCTCAACAAACCAAAAATAGACATGAGAATCAGTAAGATGGTCAATCTCTACAATCTTGGCATCACACACTACTCACATATTTGAAGTAACAGTGACCATCACTAAAAATGTAAGATTGGCATGAAGAAGGTTACAAATGAAAGGGGAAAAACAGAAACAAAAACCAACTACATGTCCTTGTATATTTTCAAAGATAATGATGAAAATTAATGAATAGTGAAAGTCATAGAAAAACCAACAAGTGAGATTACTTACAGGATGAGTGATGTTTCTATCATCTCCATTTATAGGTGATTTCTCATTTACACGTTCAGTCTGAGATAACATTCTCCCTTGTACATGATTTTGAATGTGATCAATAGAACCAGCATGCTTGTTCTCTCTTGAAATGGTAGCAGTACTAGCACCCCTTCCAAAGAAACTACCACCAGAAAATGCTCTGGAAGATGATAAAAAAGTACCCCTCACACGATCCAGGTATCTACTTCCGGTATTTCCCCGGCCAGGATTGTTCACAGTAGAACCCTTAAACCCATATCCTGTCTCCATGCTATTGCCCTTGGCAGTTTCACCCCCAGCTTTGAGATGTTCCCGTTTATCAGCTTCAGTCTTCCTGTCAAAATCCCGCTTCCGGTCATTTTCCTTGCCAACTCTCTTATCCAGTTCCTCCACATCAGAGTTGCTTTTACTAGACCCCCTGTCTTTTTCCTTTCTTCTTTCTTGACGCTTCCTTTCTGCTTCCCTCTTGCTCCCGTTCTCCCTGGCCGTAGCTGAACCTTTGCCTCGGTCTTTCTCAGCCTCCTTTTCATCTCTCAGTCTCCTACGCTCCTCCACCAACCTTGCAACTTCCTCTCTCTGCTTCCTCTCCTCCTCTTCCAGTAGCTCCCTCTCTATCCTAGCCTGTCTCTTCTCTTCAGCTTTTCTACGAGCTTTCACTCCTCTACTCTCATAATTCACCCCATTTTCACATCTCTTATCCAGCATTCCCTTCAGTTCTGCATCAAACGAAGAATCATCCCCAGATGAAGTAACCCTGGTAATCTTTCTCCAGAGCCATCCAATGCTCAATAAGAAAGCCATCAATATCTTGCAGGCAAACATAACTACGCATGAATAAGACTTCTCTGTCATACAATGGTCATCACCCCCAAAAAACCCACCCCGCGAATAGTTAGACTTCCCAGCAACCCAATTACCATTTTCTACCCAATCTTGACCACACATCCCACTATTATCAGCCCACATCTTCCCATTCAGTATCTTTCCAGTTCTCCCAACTAAATCCTTCAAGATTCCAGAATTTGATAGCCCCAATCCCGGCGGAATAGGCAAGTCCAAAACCGGTCTCTTAGAAATATGCCCACAGTATGAGCACATGAACCGTCCCGCACCCGGATTCTGATCCCTATACGGAGTCAAACAGTTCCGGCACCTGCGCGTTGCCGTCTTCCTAAGCTTCTGCAATTCAATAGCCTCAAACCTCTTCCTCTCTCTAAGCCGGGCATTTCTCCGCACCCGCCAAGCCGACAGCTGTGGCATCAAAACCTCATACCAAAAGAGGGTAACCAACAGCACTAACACGCACGCCAACCTCGGCGACGTGATTTCGAACCGGAAGGCCGGTGGCAAAAGCTGAGATAGAGCCCATAGTCCTATCAGTGGAATCACTAACCATGGAAGCATGGTCGCAACCCGTCGAGACCACTTCTGAATCACACACAGTATACACATTATCCTCTAACCCTCACCTATTTTTCCCGTGTCAAAACCAACAACACGCAACCATAAAATTTCTGCGATTCCGAGCTCCACTTTAACAATACAAAACCCTAACTCTTCGCGCCAATCGAATTCCAACAAAACACAATTCCTCAAAACCCTAACAAATCGATTTGTTTCAAGACGACCTAAATTTCATCCAATAATCAAAAATTAAATTGAAAATAAGAATAGTGAGCTTGATTATAGAGATCGATTGCGATCCAAGAAATGGTTTCTTCACAAATCTTCGAAACCTAGTGAAGAAGGAAAGAATTACGAGTCTTACGGAGATTGAGTGATTAGGGCACTTACAGATTGGGTGGAGTAATAACAGAGATTGGTGTGGTTGTAGCAGCGGAGACGACGGTGGTGGTGGTGGTGGTTTGTCGGTTCAATGTTTACCATAGAAGAAACTGTGACAATGATGATTGATTGGTTAGAAAGAAAAGTTTTCAGAGATATAAAGAGATAAACGAGAAAGAATAAAATGTACAGTAAATATATGATTTTTATATGTAATTGTATATCAACCATTGGACCGTTGGGGTGGGTATTTTGGACCGGGGTTATAAGTCGGTCTTGTTGAATTTCATCTAGAAAGGTAAACTATTATCTGATAAAAGATAAGGAGAAAAAACATATAATATATCATACCTACGAAGTAAATGAATATGTTGGTCAAAGTACAACAAAAGACCCCATTTGGTTACCATTCGGAATCTGCAATATTTTTAAAATTCCTACTCAACCTTGGAATTTGACTTTTTCTTCTCCAAATAAAAATCGACCTTTCGGTGTAAAAAGGTCCTTGTAAATTTGAATTGTCTTAGTTAGGACGTTTGTATTTGTCTTTTTAAAACAATGTGCTTGCAGTGATGACACTAATACCTTTGAACATTCACAATGTGTTTTTATTTTTTATAACGTGATGTTTGGGTCAGTTTATATGCGCTTCGATTAATTCACCTCATGTAAATTGAGTAAAGCTCGAATTATGTCCGCGGTCGTGACCCTAATAAATTATTTGCACCAATATATTATGAAAAATATATTAATTTTTATTTTACACTTGATACTATTTTGAAAAGAATCGATATTATTACACAACACTGATACTCATTCGTTACTCACTTTTAATTATTATTATTTGAGTACTTAATACCGTTATCATGATCAAAATCAATACTGTAACGAGGACGATAATTTTGTGCGGATTAAACTTTTAGGGGATGGCGAAACATTATAGTAATAGTCTTGCCCATTAGAAGACCATTTCAAGTCCCATGAGTCATGACAGAACAACTTGGACCTTAGGATGTTGGCAATTGACCCTGAGTCACTGCTTGGTACGCGTCTATGACAGCGTTTATGGTCAAGAGCGTGGTGGCTGGTGGTGGGCCTAATGGCTTGACCACCGCAGGGCATTTTTTTTCTTTCCGCCCACTGGTGGTGACGATACCACCATCAATTTTAGCCTGGACTCTCATCACTCAGTGGTGGTCATTCGCACATTTGTCTGAGAAAGGGTAAAGTCATAAAATATTTTAGGGAAAATTACACAAATTACCCCTGAACTATGACATAATTGCACGCGTTACCCTTTACGTTTCAATAATATCATAAACTACCCTTAAAACCACTTTCGTTGTAACACTTAGCTCTTTCCATTAAAAGTCAACCCCTTCCGTTAAAAGTCAACGACGGAAAATTTTCTTTTTGATCAATAAAGCCTATTTTTGGAGTGAACTTCCAATTTTGCCCTTATATATGCATGTTCCAATTTAACCCTGACTTTTACATACAAAATTACTTAAATACCCTAACTTTTTTTACCAAATTTCCCTCACAATTTCATCTAAAAAAATATAAAAATATTTTTTTTGGGAAAAATATATATTATGTTCCAAAATATGAATTTTTTTTGCGAAAAAGTATATATTATGTTCCAAAATATGAATTTTTTCCGAAAAATAAATTTTTTCCAAAACTTATATATTATGTTCCAAAATATGAATTTTTCGGAAAAATAATGGGATAACTTCATTTACACCCCCTAAGGTTTGTCCTATCATCACTTAAACCCCCTCAAGTTTGCATATCTTCATTTACACCCCCTCATGGTGTGAAATGTCTAAAATACCCTTATACCAAACACTCCTTAAATCAATTTAAACCCTAAACCAAACACCCCCTTAAAATCAATCTAACTCTCAAACCAAACACACCCCAACCCTAACCCTAACATTTATTCAATTTAAATTTACTTATCTCTCTCTCTCCTCTCTCTCTCAAACTCACACACACACACACAAACGCACACACACATATATATATATACACACACAAATATATATAGATCTATACATATATATATATATACACACACATATTTTCGACCCATCGGTCGAAAATAGGGGGAGGTGGTGGTGGGAAGGGGGCGGCGCCGACGGGGAGGCGGTGGGAGAGGGTCGGCACCGTATATATATATTTTTGAATTTTATATATATTTTGAAAATTTAATACAAATTAAATTATTAAATGATGGGAGGGGGTCTAATTGATAAAAACACTATCCTTGTTTCCAAACAGAACAAGGATAACACATTAAGGGTAGTTTAGGGATTTTAAAAAAAATTCAGGCTGATGTCATCATTCAGGGGGTTTAAGTGATGAGAATATTGAACAGTAGGGGATGTAAATGAAGATATGCAAACCTGAGGGGTCAAAATGAAGATAGGACAAACCTCAGGGGTGTAAATGAAGTTATCCCAAAAATAATTTATATTTTGGAACATAATAAATATTTTTTTACAAAAAACTATTTTTCAGAAAAAAAAAAAATCATATTTTGGGACATAATATATAATTTTTGCAAAAAATTTATTTTTTGGAAAAAATTCATATTTTGGAACATAATATATACTTTTTTGCAAAAGAAATTCATATTTTGAAACATAATATATATTTTTCACAAAAAAAATATTTTTCGTAAAAAAATCATATTTTGGAACATAATATATATTTTTCGCAAAAAAAAATATTTTTCGGAAAAAATCATATTTTCCGAAATATATATATATATATTTTGAAATTTATACTTTTTACGAAAAATATAATTTATAGAATCTTTTTATTTAAGTTTCTGGGGTTTAAACTAATATTGATGTTAATGGAATTTGCTAAAACATTGATGTTTGTGTTTTTTGGAACAAGCAATTTCAATTTTTATATTTTTTTAAATGAAATTATGAGGGCAATTTGATAAAAAAAGTTAGGGTATTTAAGTAATTTTGTATGTAAAAAGTAAGGGTTAAATTGGAACATGCATATATAAGGGCAAAATTGGAAGTTCACTCTAAAAATAGGCTTTATTGACTAAAAGAAAATTTTCCGTCATTGACTTTTAACGGAAGGGGTTGACTTTTAACAGAAGGGGCTAAGTGTTATAACGGAGGTGGTTTTAAGGATAGTTTATGATATTATTGAAACATAAGGGATGCCGCGTGCAATTATGTCATAGTTCAGGAATAATTTGTGTAATTTTCCCAATATTCTATAGTTTGTCAAATGGACCCTAAACACCCCTAATTTTTATTTTAGGCAAAAAAATCTTCAAAAGATTTGAAAGTGGCCAAATACCTCCTGCCAGTTTTCTATTAAAAATTGATGTTAGTTGGTCATGTGCACCTCACATGACCTCTGAAATACTATTATTACCCCTTTAAAAGAATATGAAGATCATTTTGCTCCCTTAATGTATTTTCATAAAAATAATATATAAAATTCGAAAATAATATATCAATTTCAAAAAATATATATAAATTTTAAAAAATATACATATTTTTCAAAAAAAATATAAATTTTGAAAAAAACATATAAAATTCGAAAATATATATATTTCAAAAATATATATAAATTTTGAAAAAAAAATAAAAAAAATTCAAAAATATATATAAAAAACAATATATAAATTTTGAAAAAATATATAATTTTTTTGAAAAATATGTATAAATTTCGAAAAAAAATAATAATTTGAAAACAATATATAAATTTCAAAAATAATATATAAATTTTGAAAACAATATATAAATTTCGAAAATAAAATATAAATGTCAAAAAATATATATATTTCGAAAAATATATATAAATTTTGAAAAAAAATAAAAAAATTTGAAAACAATATATAAATTTCGAAAACAAATAATTTAGAAAAAAATATAAATTTCAAAAAATATATAGGACTAGGTTGATTTTCAAAATTTATATATATTTATATATTGTTTTCGAAATGTTTATTTTTTTTAATTTTTTCAAAATTTATATTTTTTAAATATATATATATATATATATTCAAAATTTATATATTATTTTCGAAATTTATATATTTTTTCAAAAATTTTACTTTTTTCAAAATTTATATATATATTTTTTTCGAATTTTATAAGTTTTTTTTATAAATTTATATATATTTTTCAAAAGATATATATATATATATATATATATATTTGAAATTTATTGTTTTCGAAATTTATATATATATTTTAAATTGATATATTATTTTTGAATTTTATATATATTTTTTCAAATTTTATATATTGTTTTCAAAATTTATATATATTTTTTGAAATATATATATATTGAATTTTATATATATATATATATTTTCGAATTTTATATATTTTTTTGAAATTAACCTTTTATTATTTTATTTTAATGTTAAATATAGAGAGATAACAAAATAAATTCATATTTTTTTTTACGGTGTTATGACGGTATAAGACTTTTTAATCACAATTGAAATTGTAGGATCTATTTAAACATGGTGGGTGTTTAATGCCCATTTACCGCATCAGTTTCTGTCAGAGTAATGGTGTGACCGATTTGAATAATACCAATATTAAAAAGGGACAATAACTAGAAGACATATAAAGGGACTCACCACTGTCCAAAGTAAGCCTAACAAATACAAAAGTGAAAACTCAGGTACAAATATCTGGTGTTAAAACCAAAGGAATGCACATTACAAACAATATTTAAACTTGCAGTGTTTGGTTTGGGTACTTGAAAATAAGTGGCCTATATTAAAGATAATAAGAAACATGGAGTAACTGCACATCTCTAAACACCCACATAGATACAGCAACTTTAAAACACAATGTGAGACGAAAAACGGCACTTCCAAAGAATCCACAAGAAACTACAAAATATACAAATAATATTTTACAATCAGCTGCAGAAGAAACTCTCACTTATCAAGGCGAGGACGCAACAATCGGGAATCCACAAGAAACTACAAAATATACAAATAATATTTTACAATCAGCTGCAGAAGAAACTCTCACTTATCAAGGCGAGGACGCAACAATCGGGACCACTTCAGAATGTTGTATCTCCGATTGGTCCTCTTGCTGCTGCAGATGTCGCGGCTGATCACCTTGCCATGCCCAAACGATGTCTTTGAGCGCTGGCCTCACGTCCTCCTTCATTATCTTCTGATACTCCAATGTGTCTCCACTCGACTTCTTCATCTCCACCAAATGAAAATTCGGAGTGACCTCAAAGATCTCCGCATCAATAGCCAAAACCCCTTTCCTGCCTTCCTTTGTTCCTTCCAATTTTAACAATCCACCGTCTTTCTTCTTCACTTTAAGGCGTAGACACTTGGCCATGTCCTCCAGCTTAGAAATGATGGTCTTGGCTGGCTGCCTGGACGTGAAGCGCATTTCTTTTTTCTGATCATTGTTTTCGAACAAGCCAGATAAGTCAAAGCCTTCTGAAAAAGCGATGATATCGAAAGCATTTAAGTTGCTAGGCCTTGCCAATTCTGGCTTTGCCTCTGATGTTGTGCTGCTATCGCCAGTAGGACCAAACACTGCATCAACATCGATAATAGCTGTTTCTTTCCCTCCCATTTCCGTTGTTGAGGATTTTAAGTCGAAGCCCTTGCGGAACCACGAATTTTCCATTATTTTTGCCATGGATATCCTCGTGCTTGGGTTGGGGTCCAGTATCTTTGACAGCAACCTGCGTACTTCTGTAGGGAACCAGTTAGGGAATTTGTACTCCGCCTTACCAATCTTCCGATACATCTCCATCAGATTTGAATCATGGAATGGGAGATATCCCGCCAAAAGAACGTATAAGACCACCCCACATGACCAGATGTCAGCTTTAGATCCATCATAGCCTTTTCGATTGATCACTTCGGGAGCAACATAAGCAGGTGTCCCACAGGTGGTGTGAAGCAGCCCGTCTTGGTGTTTAGACTCGGCAAGTGCACTCAATCCAAAGTCTGAAATCTTCAGATTCCCATTCTCATCCAGTAGTAGGTTCTCGGGCTTCAAATCTCGGTGATAAACGCCTCTACTGTGACAGTAATCAACGGCACTAATCAACTGTTGAAAATATTTCCGGGCAACATCCTCTTTCAGCTTCCCTTTGGTCAGCTTGTTAAAGAGCTCACCACCTCTAATGTATTCCATGACAAAGTAAATCTTGGTTTTGCTCGCCATAACCTCATAAAAATGCACTATATTCGGATGTCGAACCAGCCTCATCACGGAAATCTCTCGCTTGATTTGATCAATCATCCCAACCTTCAAAACCTTCTCTTTGTCGATTATCTTAATTGCCACACCGGTACCCGTTTTCAGGTTCCTTGCATAATGAACCTTGGCAAAGGTTCCTTGTCCTAACAATCTCCCGACTTCGTACCGTTGCATCAACACATACACACTACCTTTGTTTTCCATTCTAATTTCGAAAAAAACTGGTACACAATAATATGTTACGTTATCAGCGAATCAGGACTGTGTAATATAGATTTCGAGACTATAAGACCTCAACCATCTTCGTGTCCCTTAAAATATATAGCCACATTGGGCCTTTGAGCACAGAATAGGAAAGGGCTATGAGCAATATGTCCAATCTCATCAAGGATAAACAACTGTAGCTCGAATGGAGCTTTAACCTCATAAACAGCAGAGAAAGGCTCTCTAGCTCTCAAGCACATCTTTCAGCATTCCCTGTTCTTTGATGAGCTAGAGACTACTAAAAATAATGGATGAGGTTCGAAGTTTAACCTTACCAGAATGGCGAAAAAGCAAAGCAAGAATTTGGTTAAAGCCTCAATACTAAAAAAAACGACGAAAGGATTCACCTGAGCAAAAAAATTGAAGAGTCCATCATCAAACAAAAGAAATACAAATATCATTGAACTTATAAAATCCATAAAACTTCAAAGAGAAATAATGTACATGTAAGAGAAAAAAGAGGTTGAAC
Source organism: Cornus suecica (assembly GCA_963922005.1). Lineage (NCBI taxonomy): Eukaryota > Viridiplantae > Streptophyta > Magnoliopsida > Cornales > Cornaceae > Cornus > Cornus suecica. The sequence continues at coordinate 71,900,793 of OY998244.1, read as the reverse complement.
CAGAAGAGAGTAAGCAAAAAGGAATTGGAACGGGAAATTCAATATATGTAGGGTAGGCAATTGCATGTCCATCTAGGAAGCACAAACACTTCACCTAGGAGTACCGTGGCGGTGCCAAACAAGCGGAACATGACTAGAAGTGTTCTAAATTTTGAATATATTATTTTTTGCTTGGAGAGACATTTTGAAAACTTCAAGAACAGTGGTGATTTGGTACTTATTTATTTATTTTTGTAGAATGGAAGCGAGGCAAATAACAAAATTTTGGACTACTAAGAAAAAATATATAAAAATCCACAATCATTTAATACAAAGCTCCAAATTAGCGATTTCGTTCATGATTTTGTGTAAGAAATCAAAAACAGATATTGTTGCTATATATATAACCCTATACTACATCATTATACTTTGCAGTATCTTTATTCGTGACTTACTTTTTAAAAAAAAATTAAGTATCATACCCTTCTTGTTACATGTCCGTGCTTCCTAGCAAACCATATACAAATCTATCCATAGTGAGACTAACATCAACGGTGAAATTAACATATGATAGCAACACTTACTACTGATGCAAAAGAAGTTTCTTTAAGCAACCAAACGCATAACTTATTAGAGATAACCTTGGAATTTTTGAAGAAAAATGAGAAAGACCCAATGTCAGCACTAAAAATGAGAACAATAATAATTAAAAAAAAAAAACACAATATTCCTCATCACTAAATAGATCCAATATCAGCACTAACATGGAATTTTTTTTTCAGAATTTGGTAGGAGAACTTCACAGCATCAAAATTCACATTCAAGAATTTTGTCGATACACAAACAACAATTCACTGGTTTTTGTTGTTTTATAACAAAAAATTCAAGTGAAAAGACAATTTAATTAGAGCCTTCTATCTATATGCTTACAAAAACAAACAAGAAAAATCCTAACTCTGTACTTACAGGCTTACAGCTACATGAACTAAATCAGGATTTGCAAATTATGGGAAGGACCAGAGTAAATAAATAAATATATAAAAGGAGAGAATGAATTTTACAAACACAATACCATTTGTTTATTTTCCTCTCCTGTTTGGTTGCTGAGAAAGGTGAACGGCCAAAAAGGAATCACAACTGTGTCTTACGTCTCTTTGGTTACCAAAACCTAACCCATCACATAATTATTTTTCTTCTCTACTGCCATTTCTCAGCACCCAAACGGAGATAAATACGAAAACCAAAGAGAAATTGAAAAAACAGACATATACACTACAGATTTATGAAGAAAAGTGGAATAATACGCATTAATTTTACAAACCCAAAAAAGAGATTCACGGAATTACCTCAAAAGAGAAGAATTTTGCTCTAGACCAGAAGAATCAATATAGGAGAGAATCTATACACACGCGCTTTTATATATATTGACAGTACACACAAATCAAGTTAGGCCATGGTATTAATTAAATAATTCTGGTGTTAAGGTGAAATTACGATATTGTCACCTCTTTAAATAATTCTGGTGCTAATTTTTATCTACATTTATAAATTTATAAATGTTCTGAGATATAACATCAAATGATTCATCGTACCATTGAAGTAATTTATTATACAATATATTTTAATAAAAAAATCACGTTTAACTTTACAAACAAGACATCCCAATACATTTTTATTTTGAAACACGAGAAACATGGATTAATATTTAATAACAACACCATAAATATTCACATCACCATTATAAATTATTATTATTTTTTATTTTTTTAAGAATTAATTACATAATTAAATATTAAACATATACATTTCATAAAACATTATTCAATATTTAAACACGTAGAATTATATTAACATAAGTATTGGCTAAAACCATCTCCGCTCATAAATGAAAATTGGATTAATCCCCCTATAGAATTTGCTTATTATTCTCGTACCATATTGCATATAAATATAGCAACCCAATATAGTAATTTGACAGAACAAGGCGAGCAATATTAATGGAATTGTAGAAGAATATTATGTTTCTGTTACCATATCGTACACGGCTACACCTGTCATCATTTATTTGTTTTTTTGGCTTCACCTCCCCATGATGACACATTTTGGTGTCTAGTTTCTGGAAATCTCTAGAATAACCCGGGTTTTATTTCCTGAATTTCACAATCACCTTAACAAAAAGTTAGAAATCTTCAATTGGAGGGTGTTTTAATCAAGTCCATACTTTATCGGCATTAAAGATTTGCATGAGAAAGAAGTTCAATATAATTTAGATATGTGATTAAATTTATTTAAATAGAAAAAATATATATATAAAATTTGACAACATAAATTAATTTTAATCCTTTATTTTAAAAAATTTACTTACATATTTAAATTGTATTGGATCACGTGGGGATGGGGAGGACAAATTTCGTGACACCCAAATATTGTTCATTTTCCTTTACCTGAAACCAGATTATTTCTCCATACAGGGCATATCATGAGTGTTGTGATTCTCAACCTATACAGCTTATCTTTTCAAAAATATATATTAATATATGTATGTTCATCTTTTAGCTAGGTGAAATGAATTTACAAATAGTTTGGATATGTCAAATCTGTGGACATCTCATTTGAGTGTATCATTTTTCAGTGTAAAGTGCCCAAAGAAATTCATAACTATACCCAATTTTAACATAAGAAAGAAAGCGTTTATTATTAAAGTAATTTGTAAGTTCTTCGCAATATATCTTATAGAAATAAGTTTTTTAAGGAAAAAGTGTCTGATCATTTAATAATACTCCATCGGTTCTAATTTAAATATTCTTTTTGAGGAATCTAATTTTTTAATATAATAATTTTTATTGGTGTAATAGTGAATGAAAAATTGATCTTACTATTGGTCTTACTTTTGTAATTTAGATATTTTATAATTTGAATGATTGAAGGGTAAATTGATAAATTGATCATATATAGTGACATTGATTTTTCTTATTTTAGAATTAATTAAATAGTGAATGTGAATACTTAAATTGGAACGCAGGGAGTAACTTTCATCATTCAATTAAGGTTGTAATAACAATATTGTTTTTAAAATAAAGTACAATGCTCAATTTTATTATTTGGGATATAAATTTTTAATAAAACTACGGTAAATGAGATAATTTCATTCAACAATAAAAAAATATTATTCATATATTTTTACGATGAGTGAAATTAATAATTTATCTTTGTGCCGGTGATTTAACTCGTAAAATGCATTTGTCTATATACTACTTTTCAAGTTCATCTCTAATTCACGATATTATAAAGAATTGATGAGTTGATATATTTTTATATTCAACTTGTACGAATATTCTCGGCTGTATGCTTGAAGCATGAATTTAATAGGGCAAGTGTTATGCGATAAAATTTAAGATAAATTGCTTAAAACCCTTTTCAAGTTTACTTTTTTTTTTTACTATACCCCTCAACTAATTATATCCCCCTAAATTTTTATTTTCTTATACCATGGACTTGCTTTCAAATTTTTTTACCCTTTTACCCTCCAAACTTTTTGTATTTTCACCTTACCTTTAATCATATCCTTACTATTATATTTCTTAATTCTTTAAATTACAAAAATATTATTTCTTTTAGTTAGAATATTAATTATGCCATTTACCTTTAATGTTTTAGACTAAATATACTATCAAATGTTACTTTTTTTTTGGTAAGTTTTAATTATTTTATTTGTAAATCAATTAACTTGTTATTAAATTTTAGTTTGATTTAAATCATAAAACTCAATCCTAATTAATATATTCATAAATAAATCACAATTTATGAAAACAATATATATATTTCAAACAAAATATATATATTGGAAAATGATATATATTTCGGAATATATATATAATTCGTCAAAAAAATATATTTTCCGAATTCTTTTAAAAAAGTATGATTTTTTTCCGAAAAATAATTTTTTTGGGAAAAATATTTATTATGTTCCAAAATATGATTATTTCCGAAAAATAATTTTTATTGAGAAAAATAAATACTATTTTCAAAAATATGAATTTTTTTCGAAAAATAATTTTTTTGAGAAAAATATATATTATGTTCCAAAATATGATTTTGAGTCATAATACCTAAACTACCATCAATAGTATAAAGAGGGTTTATTGAAATCAAACCTTCAAAAAAATTATTTTTCGAAAAAATATGTATATTTTGGAATATATATTGGAAAATGATATATATTTCAGAATATATATATATATGATTCGTCAAAAGTATATATTTTTCGAATTGTTTTAAAAAATATACATTATTTACTAAAATATAAAAAATATATATTTTGGGAAAAAACTATATTATTTTAGGAAAAAATAATTTTTTGGAAAATAATATATATTTTTCTCAAAAAAATTATTTTTTGGAAAAAATTCATATTTTTTTAAAACAATTAAAAATATATATATTTTTGACGAATTATATATATATATATATATATATTCCAAAATATATATCATTTTCCAATAAAACTTAATTTGATTTAAATCATAAAACTCATTATCCTAATTAATTTCTTTTTTCTCAAATGAAACTTTTTTTCATAAAAATATATTCATAAATTGTGATTTATTTATGAATATATTAATTAGGATTGAGGTTTATGATTTAAATCAAACTAAAATTTAATAACAAGTTAATTGATTTACAAATAAAATAATTAAAACTTACCCAAAAAAAAGTAACATTTGAGAGTATATTTAGTCTAATACATTAAAGGTAAATGGCATAATTAATATTCTAACTAAAAGAAATAATATTTTTGTAATTTAAAGAATTAAGAAATATAATAGTAAGAATATGATTAAAGGTAAGGTGGAAATACAAAAAGTTTGGAGGGTAAAAGGGTAAAACAATTGAGAGCAAACCCATGGTGCAACCTTTTATGAAACTTTAGGGGGTTCTAAGCTCATTTCATAGTTGAGAGGATATAGTAGAAAAATAGAGTAAACTTGAGGGGGTTTTAAGCAATTCACCCTAAAATTTAATATAAAGATAAAGAATTAAAAGCATGATTGTACTTTTCAAAGAAAAATAACAATTATTCCAATGATATTTAGGGATGCCAAAACTTTCCCCCACAGTTGGGGACTCGATTAAATAAATAGGGAGAAGAAAAAAATCTGGCAGGTTTCTGACTCGATTAAATAAATAGGGAGAAGAAAAAAATCTGGCAGGTTTCTGAAATGTACTAGGAAGGGTTTTCCTGCCCCATTTATATAGTAAATTACGTATTTACCTTTATTAGTTTATATAAATTATACCTATATACCTATATAAATACATATCCATAAGTAAATCTTAAATTCCTAATTTATTTATTTTTAGTTTTCATCCGTAACCTTAATTTTTTTACCTTTTCACTCTTCTCATCTTAATATCATATCAACTATATAAAAAATTACATGTATTATTTTGATACTTGTATAATAATATGGGTAAATAGCTAAAAATACCCCTCAATTTTCTTCTCTTTCTCTACTATACCCCCCTCAATTAATTATACCTCCCTTAACTTTCATTTTCTTGCACCATGGGTTTGCCCTCAAAATTTTTTACCATTTTACCCTCCAAATTTTTTGTATTTCCACCTTACCTTTAATCTTATCCTTACTATTATATTTCTTAATTCTTTAAATTACAAAAATATTATTTCTTTTAGTTACAATATTAATTATGTCATTTACCTTTAATGTATTATACTAAATATACTCACAAATGTATTTTTTTTTAATAAGTTCTAATTATTTTATTTGTAAACCAATTAACTTGGTATTAAATTTTAGTTTGATTTAAATCATAAAACTCAATCCTAATTAATATATTCATAAGTAAATCCAATTTATGAAAACAATATATATATTTTGAACAAAATATATATATTTCGGAATATATATATATATATATATTGGAAAATGATTTATATTTCGGAATATATATATAATTTGTTAAAAATATATCTTTTCCGAAATCTTTTAAAAAATATGAATTTTTTCCGAAAAATAATTATTTTGGGAAAAATATATATTATGTTCCAAAATATGATTTTTTCTGAAAAATAATTTTTATTGAGAAAAATATATATTATTTTCAAAAATATGAATTTTTTCCGAAAAATAATTTTTTTGAGAAAAATATATATTATGTTCCAAAATATGATTTGGAGTCATAATACCTAAACTACCATCAATAGTATAAGATGGTTTAGTGAAATCAAACCTTCAAAAAAATTATTTTTTGAAAAAATATGTATATTTTGGAATATATATATTGGAAAATGATATATGTTTCGGAATATATATATATATATATATGATTCATCAAAAGTATATATTTTTTGAATTGTTTTAAAAAATATGAATTTTTTATGAAAAATATACATTATTTTCTAAAATATAAAATATATATATTTCGGAAAAAAAAATCATATTTTGGAAAATAACATTTATTTTTCGGGAAAAATCATATTTTGGAACATAATATATATTTTTCCCAAAAATTTTATTTTTTGGAAAAAATTCATAATTTTTTAAAACAATTCGAAAAATATATATTTTTGACGAATTATATATATATATATTCCAAAATATATATCATTTTCCAATAAAACTTAATTTCATTTAAATCATAAAACTCATTATCCTAATTAAAATTTTTTTTTTCCCAAATGAAACTTTCTTTTCATAAAAATATATTTATAAATTGTTATTTATTTATGAATATATTAATTAGGATTGAGTTTTATGATTTAAATCAAACTAAAATTTAATAACAAGTTAATTGATTTACAAATAAAATAATTAAAACTTACAAAAAAAAAATTAACATTTGAGAGTATATTTAGTCTAATACATTAAAGATAAATAGCATAATTAATATTCTAACTTAAAGAAATAATATTTTTGTAATATAAAGAATTAAGAAATATAATAGTAAGGATATAATTAAAGGTAAGGTGAAAATACAAAAAGTTTGGAGGGTAAAAGGGTAAAAATAATTGAAGGCAAGCCCATGGTGCAACATTTTATGAAACTTTAGGAGGTTCTAAGCTCATTTCATAGTTGAGGGGGTATAGTAGGGAAATAGAGTAAAATTGAGGGAGGGTTTAAGCTATTTACCCTAATAATATTAAATTAAAAATTTTAATTAAAAATTTAAAATTTTAATTTCATTTACATAAATATTTAAAAAAAAAGTAAAAAATTACCCCGTCTCATCCCTCTATCGCCTAATTTTACCCTGTTATGAAACATATATATGACAGATAAAATTGAATGGAATAAGAATGGGGATGACAAGTGCGATTCCGCCCCCATTGTCATCTCATTGATGCATATCATATTAAAGTAACTGGTATTGACAATTGTCGTTGGATGTTGCCCGATTGGAATTGGCTGATAACTTTGGACTTGCTACTAAATCAAAGATAAAAAATTAACCAAGACAAATTCATTCATGTTTTTTTTTTTTTTTTTTTTTTCACAAGCAAGCTTGAATAGATCACACATTGCACGTGCCAAAGTTGGAGGTGGTCCAAGAAAATCACATTTTGGCTTCGACAACTGCAACAATAAATTATATGCTTTCAAATTTCTGAATTGATAGGTCCAAATTTCATTTCGTTTAAGCAAAAGGAATGCTCCATTTTGCCAACTGTAATGGTTGGAATATTTGGTCCAATTATAGATGGGCCACCAGACTGATGGGCCGACGACGGATGGGCCAAAGACCGATGGGCCGGAAGGCGGATGGGCTGAGAACAAGCAGGCCGAAAACAACAATGGGCCCATGAAAAAATCTAGAAGCTAAAGTGTGGTCCACAAGGTAAGGAGTAATCCAATTATAAAATAAAGAGTCCAAAAAAGGGTAGAGTTTATCAAATCCCTTGATTTGAGGGATTGATAAACCTGGGTACATGGGCTTGACCCATTTATCACAGTTGTGTATAAATAGAGGGCTTTGATTAATGAAAAGGGGTCCAAATTTTTTCCGATTTCTATTGTGTAACTTTTCTGTATTTACACAATTGGCGCCGTCTGTGGGAACACTTCCCTATTATTGAAATCTTTTTCAATAAGCTTCCCACCCTCTACAAAAAAGCTAAGAACCGTACCATCAATGGCGATCACACGATCACAACAGACCGATTTGCCTCCAAACGGAGGCCAACAACCAGAAGATCCGATCAGGAGAGCCCTTGAGGAGAGGACTGCCGAATTAGAAAGGCAGAACGCTGAACTAGTAGCAAAATTGGCTCAACTGTAGAACCCACAGAAGGCCCATGATGATGAGCAGTCCGGCCAGCGCGAACAATCCATAGGCCGCCAGACAGACAAAGATGACCCACCCGCTAAGGCCCACAACGATCGCGAAGAACAGGCAGAGTCATCCCTACAGGTTCTTGGGGCACGAAACCCCGAGGAGGTCCTGACCATGAAAAAACTGGAGGAAATCATGTCAAGATTTCAGCGAGACGTGCTTAGGGATCTGAAGGTACAGACCCCAATCGATCTGGCATCCGAGGCATCCATAGACGCCGTTCAGACACCATTCACCGTCTCGATCACCAGCGTGCCCTATCCAGAAAGGTTCAGATTACCGAAGTTCACCCTGTTCGATGGCACAAAATATCCAACCGAACACATCTATCACGTTCATACCAAGATGAATGTTTACAACGAGAACGAGGCCTTATTCTGCAAAGTTTTCCCTACCAGCCTGACCGAAGCAGCCCTCCTGTGGTTCAGAAAGCAACCGCCCCGATTGATCGGTAGCTGGCTCAGACTCTGCGAGTTATTTATTGCACAATACTTCGGCAATAAAAGGCAGAGGAAGACTATCTCCAGTTTGTTCACCATGATCCAAGAGAAGGGCGAATCCCTGAAAAGTTTTGTTTCACGGTTCAATGTGGAGATGTCTTCAATTGACAACTGTGATCAGCATTCAGCCGTCGAAGCCTTCAGAATGGCCCTGATTCCTGGAACCAAGTTCCACCAATCCCTAATCAAAAGGCCACCAGCCGATATTGGAGAGCTCAACTCCAGGGCACAGGGGCACCTCCGAATAGAAGAGGAGTTGGCCATACGACAAAGAAGGACTGCCTTTGCAACAGTAGAAGCCAGAACATCCGAGCCTTCCAGGGTAAAGGATCGGGCACCAGAACGGAAGAGACCGAACGCACTTCCAGCTCCATCCCCAGCCCCAGAGAAACGACCAAGGTTTGAGGAAAAGGTCACCCCCTTAAAAGTAACATTGGCAAAACTATACCAGGAAACAAAGAGCAAAGGAATCTACCGGTCACCACATCCCATTAGACAGCCGATGGACCAAAGGGATATGTCGAGGCACTGCGCCTTCCATGGCGAATACGGGCACCACGCTAACGAGTGCAGAAGCCTCAGAAGACAGGTGGAAGCCATGATTGCAAAAGGAGAATTGACCGAGTATGTTGCTAGGGAAGGAGCACGGCCAGATCAAGCGACGCATGCTCCTGCTAAGGGAGCTATGGGACAACCCGTGCGGGTCATTCACATGGTCCATGGAGGGCCCAGTCGGTCAGAAGTGGAAGAAGCCCGTAGATCACAGATGCGGCAAGCCCAGAAGTTACGAAGGGTTGGCGAAGTCACCGAATTCCGAAGTCCGAAAGAGGATGCCCGGATTACTTTCACCTCTGCAGATATGCGGAATATTCAGACACCTCATGACGACCCCCTGGTTATCTCCCTCATGGTCTCCAACTGTCTGATCAAGAGGGTAATGGTCGATCCAGGAAGCAGTGCCAACATTATCACCAAATGGGCCTTTGAGAAATTGGAAATCAGCCCCAGGAAATAGTCCCATCCAGAAGCCCGATAGCAGGATTCAACGGAAAGAGAGTGGAACCAGTGGGGGAAATCCAACTACCAGTAACGGCAGCAAGGCGCACACTCCGAGAGACTTTAGTGGTGGTGGATGTCAAACCTTCCTATAATCTCCTCATGGGAAGGGGATGGATCCATCGTATGCACGGAGTCCCTTCGACCATGCATCAGGTCATGCGGTGTATTGATCCAAACGGAGTTGACGTAATCGATATCAGGGGTGATCAGGTAGCAGCAAAGGAGTGTTACGCAGTCACTATGAAAAGTCTAAAAAGGAGAACGGAACCGGAACAAAAGTCGCAGTCCAAGACAGTACTTGATACCAAATAGCAATTACAGGAGGGCGGTTCGGGATCACCGGTAGCAGTTGAACCACTACTGGAAGTTCAAATTTGTCATGATCGCCCTGAAAGGTTTACCTATGTTGGTTCGGGCCTCAATCCACAGGAAAAAGAAGAAATGGAATCCCTTCTCCGATCCAATGCTGACATATTTGCGTGGAGCCACATGGACATGACCGGTATTGATCCATCAGTTTCCCTGCATTCTCTCAATGTGGATCCCAGCGCGAAGCCCGTTAGACAGAAACAAAGACGAATGGGAGCCCATCGAAACCAGATCATAGCCGAAGAGGTTGATCGACTTCTGTAAGCAGGATTCATAAAAGAGGTCTAGTATCCTTCCTGGTTGGCAAACGTGGTGGTGGTCCAGAAGAAAAACGGCAAATGGAGGGTATGTGTTGACTTCACTGATCTGAATAAAGCATGCCCAAAAGACTGTTTCCCTTTACCAAAGATCGACCAGATGGTAGATGCCACCGCAGGATTCGAACGCCTGAGCTTTCTGGATGCATACTCTGGCTATAACCAGATCCGAATGGATCCGGAAGACCAGGAAAAGACTGCGTTCATCACTGAGTCAGGTACATTTTGTTATACAGTTATGCCTTTCGGACTAAAGAACGCAGGTGCTACCTATCAGAGGTTGGTCAGAAGGGTGTTCCAAGGGATGATGGGATCCACCATCGAAGCCTACATCGATGACACAGTGATCAAAAGCAAGGAAAAAGGAGACCATCTAGCCGATCTGCAGCAGGTATTCAACACCCTCCGGAAGTACAACATGAAGCTCAATCCGGCCAAATGTTATTTCGGAGTATCCTCAGGCCAGTTTTTGGGGCACATAGTTGATCGGACGGGAATACAAGCTAGCCCTGCACAAGTCAAAGCTCTCGTAGAGACAGCTGAGCCAAAGTCCCGAAAAGAAATCCAGGTGCTAACCGGGAGAATAGCGGCCCTCAGTCGTTTCATCTCTCGGTTAACCGATCGGTGCAGGCCGTTCTTTCAGGCAATAAGAGCGGCACAAGGAGAGGTCTGGGGTCCCGAGCAAGCGGAGGCCCTGCACAAACTCAAAAGTTACATGGCGAAGCCCCCGATCCTGGCAACCCCTGAAACCGATGAGCCGCTGCACCTGTATCTGGCCATTTCGGTAACATCTACCAGCGCCGCTCTGGTCAAGGAGGGCAAAGGGTACCAGACACCAGTCTTCTACACCAGCAAATCCCTTGCTGATGCAGGAACCCGTTATTCAAAGCAGGAGAAGCTGGTACTATCGCTGATCAATGCTAAACGACGTCTGCGGCATTATTTTGAAGCACACCCGATCATAGTACCTACTGTAACTCCAATCAGGTCCATAATGGCGAAACCTGAGTTATCTGGGAGAGTATCAAAATGGGCGATTGAAATGGGGATTTTCGACATAACCTATGTCCCCCGAACGGCCATAAAAGGACAGGCAGTAGCTGACTTCCTGTTGGAAACAGAAACTACTGAATCCACAGAAGAAGGTGAACCTGGATTGTGGGTCGTGTTCGTAGATGGATCATCCAACATCAACGGAGCAGGGGTTGGAGTAGTGCTCGTAACACCGGATGGTACTAAAATCCAACAATCCGTTAGACTGGAATTTCCAGCCTCTAACAACGAAGCAGAATATGAAGCCATCCTTGCAGGAATTCGGTTAGCCCGAAGCCTTCAAGTCCAAAGAGCAGAGGTACGAAGTGACTCCCAGCTAGTCGTGCGACAGTTAAATGGGGAGTATGAAACCCGAGAGCCGAAGATGGAAGCCTACAAGAAACTGGTTTTAAGGGAGGCTGAAGAGTTCCAGCAAATAAACTTTGAACAGATTCCCAGAGGGGACAATTCTGCAGCAGATCATCTAGCTAACCAAGCCTCCGCCACAAGAGAAAGTATGACTCGCACTGTACCGATGGACTTCATCGCCCGATCCAGCTTGGAACCCCCCGAAGAGGTAATGGTTATCCCATGGGAACCAAGTTGGATGGATCCGATAGTAGATTATCTGAGATTTGGTACATTGCCTGAATCAAAGTCAGAAGCCCGGAAGATAAGAATGAAGGCAGCCAGATACGCCCTATACAACGGCCAGCTATACCGAAAGTCTTTTTCCGGACCATACTTGAGATGTCTCACCCCCTCCGAGGCATCGGCAGTTATGGAAGAGATTCATGCAGGAGCTTGTGGCAATCACTCTGGAGGAAGGTCCCTAGCTCATAAAGTCCTCACCCAGGGGTATTTATGGCCCTACCTGGCAAGGGACGCTGAAATTTATGTCAGACACTGCAAAAAATGTCAGTTTCATGGAGATGCCATTCACCCACCGCCGGAGTTCTTAAACCCAACTATTATTCCTCACCCTTTTGCCCGATGGGGTATGGACATTGTAGGTCCTCTCCCTCAGGCAATACGATGTACCACACATGTTCTCCTGGCTACCGATTATTTTACCAAATGGGTGGAAGCGGAGGCATACCCCACCATAACAGGCAGCCATGTTATAAAATTCATCTGGAGCCACATCATCTGTAGATTCGGCCTACCCCGAACCATAATGATGGACAATGGCACCAACCTGGACAATAGAAAGGTTCAAGCATTCTTAGCAAAGCATGGGATCAATCAAAACACTTCTTCCGTCGGATACCCACAGGGAAATGGGCAAGCCGAAAGGACGAATAGAACCATTTTTGACACACTGAGGAAAAAAATTGAAGATGCAAAAGGGGCATGGTTAGATAAATTGCCTGAAGTGTTGTGGTCCTATCGGACTACTCCAAGACAGCCAACTGGAGAAACCCCTTTCGCCATGGCTTATGGGGCCGAAGCAGTTATCCCGACCGAGCTAAAAGTACCTACTTTAAGGAGTCAAGCATGGAAAGAAGGTCCAAACAATCAGCACCTAGTCTGTGATCTAGACCTCCTGGAAGAAAGACGGGAAGCCGCCGGAATAAGACTAGCTGCCTATCAGCAGCAAGTCAGAGCGCGGTTCAATCAGAAAGTCAAAAGAAGAGAGTTCCAAGTGGGCGATATGGTGCTCAGAAGGAAGATTGGTATTGTAGGCAAATTACGAGAGACATGGGATGGACCTTACACAGTGGTTGAGGTAATCGGACGCGGTGCTTATCGGGTTCGGAAGAACGAGACAGGTCGCCTCGAGTCCAACGCTCATAATGCTTATCGCTTAAAGAGGTATTATCCTTAGATAGTTGCTTTTCTTGTTAAGAAATAAGACTGTGTCTTTCTATGACACCTTTGTTACGAAGCATCTGTGCCCGATATCGGCACCTCTGCCTCATGATTTTCAAATTCATCTCAATAAAGATAGATTCTACTTTTATACAAGTACTTCATGTTTGTTAAAATTTCCTAAGTGTTTAAGTTCAAACCTGATTTGAACTAACCAGAGGATGAAATCAAGCCTCAGGGGCCAAATGCCCGAAGGCTTCATGATTGTTAAAATTTCCTAAGTGTTTGAGTTCAAACCTGATTTGAACTAACCAGAGGATGAAATCAAGCCTCAGGGGCCAAATGCCCGAAGGCTTCATGATTGTTAAAATTTTCTAAGTGTTTGAGTTCAAACCTGATTTGAACTAACCAGAGGATGAAATCAAGCCTCAGGGGCCAAATGCCCGAAGGCTTCATGATTGTTAAAATTTCCTAAGTGTTTGAGTTCAAACCTGATTTGAACTAACCAGAGGATGAAATCAAGCCTCAGGGGCTAAATGCCCGAAGGCTTCATGATTGTTAAAATTTACTAAGTGTTTAAGTTCAAACCTGATTTGAACTAACCAGAGGATGAAATCAAGCCTCAGGGGCCAAATGCCCGAAGGCTTCATGTTTGTTAAAATTTCCTAAAGTGTTTGAGTTCAAACCTGATTTGAACTAACCAGAGGATGAAATCAAGCCTCATGGGCCAAATGCCCGAAGGCTTCATGTCTGTTTAAAAAAAAAAAAAAAAAAAAAAAAAAACAAAGGACGAATAATCACTGGAAAAAGGAATAAAAAGTTCTTGTTCATTAAAAAAGAAGGAAGCTACAAGAAATTAGCCCATTGGGGGAAACTAAATATATGTAAAATTGCCCTAGCTACTGTTCAGGAGGATGGTACTCTTCCCCCTTCAGGATGGCGGCGAAGCGCTTCTCGTTCTCAGAGGCAGGAGGGTTTTCATAAGGAAAGGATACTCCCATATGGGCATCGAATTCCTCTGCGGTCTTGAATTCACGGGATTCCAGAGGGATATGCTCCAATTCATGCCTCCGCCGCCAGGCTCTGACCGCTCGGATGTCGCAGATGGCACTGTATCTTTTGAACATGTCAAGCCCTCCCAAACGGCATACTTCGACCTTTTCCCGCTCAAGGGACAGAAGCCTTTCGGATTCTGCCAAGAGTCTATCAGACTCAGCTTTTTCAGTCGCCATCTTCCTGGCAGCTCCTTCGTTTTTTCCAGTTCGGCAACCAGAACCAGCTTTTCGGTAGTCAGGGTTTGCCTTTCCGCTTCACCGGTTTCCAGAAGAGTCTTCTGTTCAGAAACGGTCTGTCGGAGACCGTCCGCCTCTTTAACCAGAGAAACCCGATGGATCTCATTCTGCTTTATTTGGGCCTTCATACCGGCCATTTCTTTGACATCAGTCTCAAGGAGGCTGTTGTAGGCCTGAACACCGTAAAGAAGCTACACAACAAAGTTTGGATTATTACATAAATAGCGATCAGACAAACGAAATAGAGAACACAAAGGTTAAACAAAGTCTTTTTACCTCCATAACCATTATCGAAGTCCTCTTAGCCAGATCAGTTCTGGTGATTTTTGTCTGAGCCACCCTATTAGCTGGTGTCCAGATCCCTTTGGCCATAGACCGAAGAGCTTCCGGATGATTAAGAGTGATTTGATCAGCACAGACTGGAGTCCCATATGGCAGCAGAAACTTAGGCTCCCAAGGAACCAGAGCTTGGGATGATTCAGGGGCAGCAGGAGCTTTGCTTGAAGAAACATTTTCGGCTTGTGTCCTGGCCCTTTTAGTACCCACTCCACCATTTGCACTGGATCGGGTCCTCACATTCGGAGCATTAGCAGGAGGCGGAGGAGGAACCGATGGGTTATGTACTGGTGGCGCAGTCGGGCTCTGAACAGGTTGAGGTACCGAAGTTGAGGGCGGTGCTGTTGACAATGGCACCGCATCAACAAGCGTGATCCCTTCGGGAACTTGAGGAATTCTGGCAGACATTGGTTTGTCAGGCAAGTCCATTCTGTCAACACCAGCGCCCACGTTAGAGATCGACTCAAGATTGTCCAAGGTCAGCAGGTCAGTAGCCGATCGGGTTTTGCCCCAAACATGGGTTTTCAAGAGGCCTATCCGGTGTTTTATAAAGGTAAGGGGAAGGTCCTTGTCCTCATAACCTAGAAATTTGAAGGCATAGTCCCCCCGATGAAGGTCACAGTGGTCACAGAGGCCGGAAGCCTTATGAAGGGGGCAGTAGACAGGCAGACGAATATGACCAAACTTGTTAGGGATCGGAAATATACGAGAAAAGGGGTATGACCAATTGCCACTCACTACTACCATTCGTTCTTTCCATCCCTTGTCCGATTTTTCAGTATCGGTGCATATGTTGCGGCCTTGAAAGGGGAAAAGGTTGTATCTACCCCTACTCGCTCTGGCATTTTGGAAAAAATAACAAAGGAGGAGGTCGGTTAGACCTAAGTTCAGATCCATATCCCTGTTATACAACAGGAGCATGGATATGATCCTAAAGCTGTTCGGGTTCAGTTGAAGAGGGTGCAACCCTAGCATGAAAAACACGTAGTGAAAAAAGGGATGTAGAGGAAACCTTAGAACCCTAAGATGAGATGCCGATAGCAGAATGCTACCGGGAGCTAGGCCCTGGCTCTGGGTAAAATCTAGGTAGCCAGGGTAAGGGGACACATCAACGTCCTTGGGAACTTGGGTCTCAGCCCGAAGATGTTTAACGTCCACTTCAGGTCGGGTCGTCTTAAGTGGGGCCACAACGAATGGTTCAGAAGGCTTAGATATCGCAGGATCGGTCGTTGAGGAACCCGGAAGGTCAGTACTTTGAGGAATGGTCTTTTTTGTTCTATTGGGAATGGGCTGGGGATTGTCACTGCTAGTGGGATCGGTGCCGGAGGTAGAAGATAAAACGACTTCCTTTACTGACCGGGTGTCGTCACTATCAGACATGATTCTAAAGAAATGTAGAAGAGACAGAAGGGGGCAAAGATGAAAATTAAAAGAAAGGAGAAGAAATGACTGGTCAACTTACTCGATTGGCGAACGAAGAATCACAGGAGCTTCGGGTAGCAGCAGGGTTCTGTCCAACTAAGTAAATCCGGAACGATTGACAGGAGGGATTGCGACAAGAACAAGAAAATAAAACCCAAGGATGAAAAGCTAAGGAAGAAAGAGACTAGAGCAGAAAATTGCAAAGTGTGAAATAAGAAGTGAAATGGAGAAGTGTGGATTTTATAGAAGGGGAGAAGGAGGCCAAAGGGTTGCACGAAGCCCGAAGGTCACGCAACCCATGATGAGCCGTCATGGTGCGGCAATCAAGGGAATGGTGGCCGCACATTTCAAAATGCCAATAAATGCTCATAATTTGTTGACAACTCACCATACCTCATTTTCCCCTAAAAAATACATGAATGTATATATATATCTAGTATTGTTTGAAATTTTTCGGTCATGGGCTTTTTACAAAAACCCATAACCTCAGGGGCCTGTGTAATGGTTGAAATATTTGGCCCAATTATAGATGGGCCACCAGACTGATGGGCCGACGACGGATGGGCCAAAGACCGATGAGCCGGAAGGCGGATGGGCTGAGAACAAGCAGGCCGAAAACAACAATGGGCCCATGGAAAAATCTAGAAGCTAAAGTGTGGTCCACAAGGCAAGGAGTAATCCAATTATAGAATAAAGAGTTCAAAAAAGGGTAGAGTTTATCAAATCCCTTGATTTGAGGGATTGATAAACCTGGGTACATGGGCTTGACCCATTTATCACAGTTGTGTATAAATAGAGGGCTTTGATTAATGAGAAGGGGTCCAAATTTTTTCCGATTTCTATTGTGTAACTTTTCTGCATTTACACCAACCTTAAGCCAAATGGGCTTCACAATATCATTTAATTTTTTTCTTAAGTTTGTTAAATCTGCTGATGGATGAGCATATATATTTACTTTTTTATTTATTCATTTTTATCCAAGTCTCATATATATATATATATATATATATATATATATATATATATATATATCTTGCTGAGGGTGAAGTTTGAAATTTTGAATATTGATGGGGCTTAAATATTAACCACTTATCTATTCTACAATTTAAATAATTAGAATGAGTT
Organism: Cornus suecica; assembly: GCA_963922005.1. NCBI lineage: Eukaryota > Viridiplantae > Streptophyta > Magnoliopsida > Cornales > Cornaceae > Cornus > Cornus suecica. The sequence continues at coordinate 71,883,198 of OY998244.1, read as the reverse complement.
TAACTTAAATATTTATATATTTCATCTTATTATAACTGCATGACAATATGATACAAACATATGCAGACTAATTTAGCAAACATTTAAAAAGTTTGTCACACATTTATATTGATAATAAAACAATTTGTCATTTTGTCCTTTCAAAAAAAAATTAGACATTCTCTAATTATTATGTTCCAACGCCATTTTATTGAGATTTCAACAAATTTACTTGCTTTTTGGATTGTCAACTTAGAATAAAGATGTTAATGAGAGTGCATAGGATCCAAATTACTAAACAATTATTTATCATATGATATTGCGGTAAGCTAAAAATAAAGACGCTCATATTTTGCATATATTTTGCATACAATTATAGTTCTTTATGTTTGTGAACACAATGAATAGTGGACGTCGGACGATGCTACCCTTATGACTTTATTTGATGAAAAAATCACCATAGAACAAATTTTAGGCATAAGAAACATGTTTTTAATTTTTCAAAATTTTCAACAAAGTTGACAGGACAAATCAATCATGCTTATCAATTTCTTGAGCTCTATAATTTGTGGAAAACAAAACATGCAACAACTCTTGTGTTGATCCTTTTCATAAATTAAGTTAAGAAAACAAAAATATTGACTGCATACCAAAAATAGATTCTCGTGTTTTATTTTATACGACTCATATTTCTAGAGATATAAATTGTTTTAAAAAAAATGTAAATTAATGAGTATAGATGGGTATTACCCACTTTTTAATGGGTTTTGGTTTATCTAATTAAAGAATGTGGATAGATATTATCCATTATTGTATTTATTAACTGTAATTAAGATCTGATTTTTTTTCTCTTTTTTCCTTTTCCCCATCCAATCTCTTCATTGTCACAAACCGCCATGATGGATAAGAGTATTATTTTATCAATTATATTTAATTTCTATTTTCTTGTACAATGAATTTTCTCAAAAGGAACATATAGTATAATCATTGTAAAAATAACATAGTTTAGTTAATAATAGTTTCGTTTTCAATTTTTTATATATAATATATATATATATCCTAATAATTGTCAATAAAGAAAATTGTGGGAGAAGAAACCAATCGCTTGTGGACTATTCCGATCTAGTTCATTAGGATGAGAAAATTAAATAACTGTTTCACATTAAATTCCAATCTCTTCTATTAGAACATGTCATGTATATAAAATATTACATGTATGTATATATGTATATATTGTTACAAAAACATGCTATTCTGATATATTTATATATAAACAGATATCACGCATACAAATATATATATTGCAATAATTAAAGGAAACTGACCCGAAAATACAATAATCGCAGAAGAACAGAAATAATCCGAGCCCTGTGTGATACCACAGTTTCCTTAAGGCAAAATTGCTTACTCTACGGTGCTTAAGGATTCTGAACAAATATCTCCCAAGATAGAACGGATTTCGCGTTCACTGTTGCAGCACTATAATGGTGCAGACCGGCGAACTCAAGTTCTGTGTTTGTACTCAAACCCAAACCAGACCTACGTATATGTGTATATCCAATAGGTGTATAAACTGTATATACACTGGTTGCATACAAAACTGCGGACCGGGCGGGCGGGCGTGTGTGGTTAGGCTAAGGCTTGCATGGTTCATGCATGGTTTAGCTCTCCTCCCATGCCTCTAGTTATTCAAGTCACTCATTCAATGCAACCATATATAAACACTTTTACACTTCACTTTATTTCTAATGTGGGACAAACATTCTTACCCAAGTTCAAGTGAGTCACTTTGAGAGATAATTTCTCATTCAATAATGAATAGTTTTAAACATGTAATTATACCAACTTGATCTCCTTACCAAGGAGAACACATTAGTGCTTGGTCCCGTTAAAATCGGAGTTCGGGTTCCATAATTATTTAAGCTCAAAGTTGGGTTTAATTACTGTTTTTTCCAAAATATTTCCAACAATCCCCCACATGAATGGAAATTAGCAGTTCAAAATGCAGATGAATATGCAGACACTAGTTTGAGTACAATGAAAGGTTACTGTATCAGGATAAGTAGCCTTAGAGCCTTGAACTTTCCCTTGTGAAAGACTGTCGGATTTACTGGCTAATCAGTGGACGTGATGCCTTCAACTGTCAGCTGTTTGTGTAAACCAAGACAATAGACTTCACATAGTTCCCCTTCGAACACAGTTGGTTCTCACGTTTGTGTCCATTTTGGCCTTGGACACCACTTGGTTTCATGAGTATTTGTCAGAGAATTCCGCCTTCAAAAATTCTCCTAGAAGCGGCCCCTTCTACTCACATAGGTGATTATATTAGGAGTTCTTCCTCACTTGGATTTGTCCAAGTCATAGACATCATTAAAAGCATAGCTTACCCTAAAATATGCACTGTCTCATCATAGGAATGGGAAGGAGTTTTGTTTTCATCTCCACAGTGCTTTTAACTAAGTCACGCACAATTCGGTTATCCCTTTGAACCTAGATCTTGGGATCTCCAGTCAACTAGGTTGGGTTGCCATTATGGTGTCTTTTAACCCAGAGGCTTCAAGCCCATTCCCATCGATGATCTTTCAACTTGCTCTCTTGCCAAACCTTTAGTTAACGGATCCGCTATATTATCCTTAGACTTTACATAGTCAATGGATATTATACCATTCGAGAGCAATTGTTTGACGGTATTATGTCTACGACGAATATGTCTAGACTTACCATTATACATGTGATTTTGAGCCCTTCCAATCGTAGATTGACTATCACAATGTATACAAATAGCTGGCACTGGTTTCTGCCAGTTTGGAATGTCCTCTAGAAAGTTACGAAGCCATTCTGCTTCTTCTCCAGCTTTATCCAATGCAATGAATTCAGATTCCATTGTGGACCGAGTAATACATGTTTGCTTTGAGGACTTCCATGACACAACTGCACTTCCAAGAGTAAAAATATATCCACTAGTGGATTTTGAATCATTGGAATCAGAAATCCAATTAGCATCACTATATCCTTCAAGTACAGCTGGATATCTAGTATAATGCAAACCATAATTTTGAGTATACTTCAAGTATCCCAAAACTCTTAGTATTGCATTCCAGTGACATTTACCTGGGTTACTTATGTATAGACTCAGCTTACTCACCGAGTATGTTATGTCAGGTCCAATACAATTCATAACATACATTAAACTTCCTATGATCCGAGCATATTCCAATTGTGAAATACCTTCATCTTTGTTCGTAGAAAGTTTAACATTTACATCCACAGGTGTTCGTGTTGGACTTATCCCATACTTCTTAAACTTGTCACACATTTTCTCTATATAGTGAGATTGGGATAATACAAGTCCTTCTGATGTTCTAGAAATTTTAATTCCTAAAATAACATCAGCTATGCCAAGATCTTTCATGTCAAATCTACTATTTAACATTTGTTTAGTAGAATTGATTACATCATTATTACTGCCTATAATAAGCATGTCACCTACATATAGACATAAAATGACATACGCATTATGATAAGTCTTGACATAAACACACTTGTCACATTCATTTATTTTGAACCCATTTGACATCATAACACTGTCAAATTTCTCATGCCATTGTTTTGGCGCTTGCTTTAGTCCATATAATGACTTTACAAGTCTACACACTTTTCTCTCTTGGCCAGGAGAAATAAACCCCTCGGGTTGTTCCATATATATTTCTTCATCTAATTCACCATTTAGAAATGATGTTTTTACATCCATTTGATGTATTTCTAATCCATTTAAAGCTGCTATAGCAATTAACATGCGAATGGACGTTATTCTAGTAACTGGTGAATAAGTGTCAAAATAATCCAACCCTTCCTTTTGCCTATAGCCTTTAGCTACAAGTCTTGCCTTATATTTGTCAATTGATCCATCAGCCTTCATCTTTTTCTTGAAGATCCACTTACAACCCAATGGTTTATTGCCTGGTGGAAGATCTACCAGTTCCCATGTATGATTTTGCATAATGGACTCAATTTCACTATTCACAGCTTCTTTCCAATAAACTGCTTCAGGTGAAGACATGGCCTCCTTATAAATTTGAGGTTCATTCTCTACCAGATTGATAACAAAATCTGGCCCAAAAGACTTAGTGAATCTTGTTATTTTGCTTCGTCTAGGTTCTATAGATTCTTCGTCTATAGGTTCCTGACTATCTTGAGTCATATCACCAAATGACCTTTTCTGTGAGCTTGAATCTGATGTCCTTTTATATGGAAATACATTTTCAAAGAATATAGCATTCCTTGATTCAATTATCGTATTGACATGTACATCAGAAATCTCATATTTATTAACAAGAAATCAATATGCACTACTATTGTGGGCATAACCAATGAATACACAATCCACGGTTTTAGGTCCTATTTTCACCTTTTTAGGTTTAGGAATTGCCACCTTTGCTAAGCACCCCCACACTTTTAAGTATTTATAGGAAGGCTTATAGCCTTTCCATAACTCATATGGGGTTTTAAAAGTTTTCTTTTGAGGCAATTTATTAAAAATGTAATTAGCAGAAAGTATAGCTTCCTTCCACAAATTTTGTGGTACTCCCGAACTTAACAGAAATGCATTCATCATTTCTTTTAAAGTTCGGTTTTTCCTTTCAGCTACACCATTCGATTGAGGTGAGTAGGGAGCTGTAGTTTGGTGAATAATTCCATGTTCTTTACAGAACTCCTCAAAAGGAAATTCATACTCACCACCCCTATCACTTCTTATAGCTTTGATTTTTCTGCTAAGTTGATTCTCAACTTCAGTTTTATATTGTTTGAAAATATCAATAGCCTCATCCTTGCTTCTTAGCAAATAAACATAGCAATATCGAGTGCAATCATCTATAAAAATAATAAAATACTTTTTTCCTCCTCTAGTTTCCAAGAACTTTAGATCACATATATCAGTGTGCACTAGTTCTAGAGGCTCACTACATCTTTCAACTTTTTGAAAGGATTTCCTTGTTAATTTAGATTCTACACAAGTCTCACATTTATGATTTGGGTCAATTTTATATTTAGGCAAATCATTTAAATTAATTAATCTACGTAAAGTATCATAATTAACATGGCCTAATCTAGCATGCCAAATATCAAAAGACTCAAGCATATAAGCAGAAAAAACTGTGTTATTAATCTTATTAGCTGTGGGTACAACAATCATTACATTGAGCTTAAACAGCTCATCACTGAGATATCCTTTTCCTACATACATCTCATTCTTTGTAAGTACAAACTTATCAGATACAAAGACTAATTTAAAGCCATTTTTGCTTAGCAGAGATCCAGACACCAGGTTCTTGCGAATATCTGGCACATGTAGCAAATTATTCAGAGTCACCTCTTTTCCAGAAGTCATTTTCAGGATCACTTTTCCACTACCTTCTACCTTAGAAGATGAAGAATTACCCATAAAGAGTTGTTCTCCATTTTTCATAGGTTGATAAGCAGTGAACATCCACCTATTGGCACAGATGTGACGAGTAGCACCAGTGTCCACCCACCACTCTTTGTTATTGGCCACCAAATTGCACTCTGAAACCACACCAGCAAGATTCATATCGCCTACATCATTTGCAAGTCGATCTGCCTCAGTCACATTCGCTTGGGGTCTAGTGTTCCTGAAGTTCCTTGGCTTTCGACAGTCTTTAGAGAGATGTACAGCTTTCCACAATTGAAGCACTTGCCTTTGAACTTCTTAGATCCTTTACTTGGACCTTCATCACTGAACTTTCTCTTTTTAGTCTTTGAAGATGATCCTCCCTCCACAATATTTGCTTTTGACTCCATAGGATGCCATGCACTACTTTTCTTTTCAGACTTACGATTGTCCTCTTCAATCCTCAGGCGAACTATCAACTCTTCAAGAGTCATTTCCTTGCGTTTATGCTTCAGGTAGTTCTTAAAATCTTTCCAAAGTGGTGGTAGTTTTTCAACTATAGCCGCCACTTGGAATGACTCACTAAGAGACATACCTTCTGCATGAATATCATGAAGAAGCACTTGAAGCTGTTGCACTTGGCTGAGTACAGTTTTGGAATCTAACATTTTAAAATCTAAGAACTTGCCAACAATGAATTTCTTCGTGCCAGCATCCTCAGTTTTATACTTTTTATCCAATGATTCCCATAATTCCTTTGCAGTTTGCACACCACTATATACATTATACAGTGTGTTATCCAATCCATTTAGGATATAGTTCCTGCATAAAAAATCAGAATGCTTCCATGCATCCACTACAGCCAGTTTATCTTTATCAGTTTCACCCTCGGCCACTGTTGGAATTGCTTCCATTAAAAATTTGGTCTGATTCAACGTAGTGAGATAAAACAACATCTTTTGTTGCCAACGCTTAAAATCAGAGCCATTGAATTTTTCAGGTTTCTCCCCATGTGGGATAGAGATTGTGGTTGGATTACCAGTAGCCATTTCTGTTACAAAAACAGAAATCTGCTTTATATACTGTTTCTCGCACAATAATATAATAACACAAAATTATACTTAATAAAACAAACAGGATGTATATATATATAAAATTCTGAAAAATAAAAAATCCAGTAAAATATATAGATACCCAATATATGATGAACTTGATTCAAAACATATATATAATATAATTAAATATATATATGCTATTTTCAGAATAATATATATATAAGTATAAAACCGAAAATATATATATATATAATATTATATACACAAAAAATATATATATATATATATATCAGAATAACAGAATATATATATTATAATACAATTTCAGAATATATAGATATATAAAACAAAATACAAATATATTTCAGAATATATAAATCAGAAGATATATAAAACACAGAATGCAGTTTATATATAAACCAGAATATATATATATATATATATATATATATAGACATATATATATATATATATAACAGAATATCATAATATATATATCATAATATATATATATATCAGAATGTAATATATATATATATATATAACATAATTTGAGAATGTAAATAGATATAACAGAATAAACGTATATATATATGAAAGAATAAACTTACAGTATATATATATATATACGAAAACATATATACAAAATTGAAAGCAGTGGTCAACACAAAACAAATCTGAAATACAACACTCAAATGATATGACAATGATGTGGTTTATATTGTTTTCCAAATATGGTATTATGTGGTTAATACAATTCTATGACTGATACAATTCTGTGGTTTGTAATTGATAGTCCTATATGTATACAATACTACATTCAAACAAAAACATACATATATAAATACAGTGTGACACGTATATATATGTAAATATGGAAAACAAATATATACACTGTATAAATATAAACCTATACGATACAATCTGTGAACATAATATGTATATATTATGTACTGTATTAATGTATATATATATGTACGAAATATATATATATATAAAATATAACATAATATGAAATAGAAATAAAATTTTGCCTTAAGATTGTTACAAAAACATGTTATTCTGATATATTTATATATAAACAGATATCATGCATACAAATATATATATTGCAATAATTAAAGGAAACTGACCCGAAAATACAATAATCACAGAAGAACAGAAATAATCCGAGCCCTGTGTGATACCACAGTTTCCTTAAGGCAAAATTGCTCCCTCTACGGTGCTTAAGGATTCTGAACAAATGCCTCCCAAGATAGAACGGATTTCGCGTTCACTGTTGCAGCACTGCAATGGTGAAGACCGGCGAACTCAAGTTCTGTGTTTGTACTCAAACCCAAACCAGACCTATGTATATGTATATGTGTATATGCGAATGTAGGGAGAGTATTTTTCTGGCAGAATAAAAAGCGTATATTGAATAGACTGCAATAGCCTATACATATAGAGAATGGAGAGGTATCTCAACTGTATAGGTATCCAATCCAATAGGTGTATAAACTGTATATACACTGGTTGCATACAAAACTGTATACGTATCTCTTCAAAAGAGATGTTTGCAGTTTTGGCAAAAAATAAAATTAAAATGGGTAGAACCGACCCACCCACCCACACCGCGCCATGGCCCGGACCGGGCTGGCGGGCGTGTGTGGTTAGGCTAAGGCTTGCATGGTTCATGCATGGTCTAGCTTTCCTCCCATGGCTCTAGTTATTCAAGTCACCCATTCAATGCAACCATATATAAACACTTTTACACTTCACTTTATTTCCAATGTGGGACAAACATTCTTACCCAAGTTCAAGTGGGTCACTTTGATAGATAATTTCTCATTCAATAATGAATAGTTTTAAACATGTAATTATACCAACTTGATCTCCTTGCCAAGGAGAACACATTAGTGCTTGGTCCCGTTAAAATCGGAGTTCGGGTCCCATAATTATTTAAGCTCAAAGTTGGGTTTAATTACTATTTTTTCCAAACTATTTCCAACATATATATAATAAAAATATTAGCCGAGTATGATATGAAGAGATAAAAACAAATATAAAAGATTAAAAATAGTTAAATATAGTGTAGGTACCTTCATATTTTGATTTACATGGCAACGCCGCATCATCGGAATGGTCCACATATTTTGGTCGTCAGTCAACATTCAACGGACACGTGGCACACGCCACGTCATCAAATTGAAGACTGAGCTTGGAGCAGGACTCAGGCATTATTGGGATCTGAGGAGGTATTTGGTTTGGTGGATGAAGTCTAGGGTTCATCGGGTTAATTCTCGATTCGATTCGAGAGATAGATTTACCATTTTGACTCTCGCGCATCACTTTATGATCAATTTCCCTAATTGGTTTTAACCCAATGGTGATGTCACAATGACATCACCACCTCTCTTACTTAGCCTAGACTTTCTCTTTAGTCATGAGAGTAAACACCTCTCACCCATTTCACAAAGGGAGTCATGGTATTTGTACACGCTATCACTTTCATTTCTATCTCGCTCTCAAGTTAGCATGGGCTTTCGCCTCTATTATTCCACCTCAGATTCTATTGTGTTTGAAGAGTATTTCTTGGATTAATCAGATTTGTTGTGTGATATCCTCATTTAATATAAATTAAATTGAATCCCCTTCAATATGCGACTTTACTGGGGATATCCCGTCAAGCAAGCAGACGAATACAAAAAGCTCAAAACACAAACAACCATTTTGGCATCCTACATTCATTTATTCTTATACCCGAGCACCCCTTCACTACACTCAACGCCACTCACGCATGGGGGCTTCTGTAGGTACCCTCATATTTCGATCTACATGGCAACGCCACATTATTGGAATAGTCTACATATCTTGGTCGTCAGTCAACATTCAACAGACACGTGGCACACGTCATGTCATAAAATCGAAGACTGAGTTGGGAGTAGGAGTCAGGCATTATTGGGATCTGTTGACACCTAAAAATTCCGACCACGTGGTATCCTACCATTATTGCATTTTGATAAATGCGAAGGCCAATTATTGAGCAACATGTGGCACAGTTGAAAGAAATAAGTCTGCTAACACTTGGCAACGGTTGACAGAAAATACGTTTTCTGCCAGGTCACGTAACAGAAGAATTCAGCTGAAAGAATGAATTGTCAATACATGGCAGTTATAAAGAAAGTGGTCTTTGGCATTTTTGACTGCTGAGACACGTGGCAACATGGAAAGGAAATAGTTGGTAGATGGAAGAACGTTAGCTTGGCAGTTGGAAGAAGGAAATTGCAGGGGCCACGTAGAAAAAGCTAAAGACATGGATTTAGGACACATGGTTGTTGGCACCCAGATTTTCATGCCAAATGTCGACCAATCAACCTATGTGAACATGGCCGAGAGTCAAGCAATGATGAACATTTAAAATAGGTCAATCTCCTTGGACAATTTTGGGCAAAAGAACGAGATATGTGTTGGCACCTAGATTTTCAGGCCTTATATTGGCCAATCAATCCACATGGATATGGCCATAAAATATTTGTTTACAGATAATGGTCGAAAGTCAAGCAATGACGACTATATAAAAGAGGTCACATTCTTTACAAAGTTTTAGCTAAAAGAATAAGAAGTGGAAGGCCATCGTTGACAGTTACAAGAGCAATTCTAAGACCAAAGGAACAAAAGGACACGTGACAACCATTTAAACTATGAAATTTGGTTAGTGGTTATCGTGAATTGCATGAGAATAACTTGAGATAGTCTGAAGCAAAGATAATAGAAGTGACAAAGATAAATAAGGTGAAAATCAAGGAACATGGCCGAAAATCAGGGAATTGATGGTTTTACAATATAAATGAATCTGGCCAACAAACGAGCCAGATTTATTAAGGGAAGTTATGTCATGCTGGTCATATCTTAAAATGATAGAAATAAGGAAACACGATTCTAATAGTTGGAAGGAGCAGTTCCAAACTTGGGACAAGGAGAACACAAGACAAGATATGAAAAACAGTTCAAGACACATGACAACATCTTAGATGAGAAGTTAGAGGCAGTTATCAAGTGTAATATAATACTTGTATAAATATAACACTTTGAGGAATTTGACAGCCTCTCCTGTAACACACAATAAACACTACATTTTTACAAATTCTTACATTTGTAATTTTTATCCTTTCAATTTGTATTTTCATTTTCACAATGTTAATTCAAATCATTAATGTTGATGTTGTTTCAATCATTATCTTATAAATCTCTACTACAAGTAGTGGTATTTTAGTTCCTTCTCGATTTTTGTCTTTCAATTCTCTGCAATTTCATTTACATGCAACTTTCTTCATTTTATTTTCAGTCAATTATAATTTATTTCTTTTCTTGCATTAGTTTATTTCTTCAAACTTTGACATTTAAGTCCTTTTAATTAAGGCAAAAAGAATCCTTGAAGTAAAAGTCTTGTACTTTTATTTCATAATCGCTTGATTTACATCATTCACTTCTAAAAGAAGAGTTGCACATTCTTTTGACAAGTTCTTGGCTCTTTAGAGTTTGGCACACCCACGCTTCCCACTTGGAAAATACCAATTTTTGTACATACATTGATTGGCACGCCCCGTGGGATATGTGTTAAAGTTTGAAAAATATGTCATCAATGTCAAGAAATCCCATCTGGCCAAATGAAGAAGGACTGGAAGAAGCACCACCAGTTTTTACTAGCAGTTTAGATGTGACTCGGTCATTATCATTGGCAGAAATGTTTAAAAGGCTCCACGCAAGATTTGACATTTTGGAGGAATCGCTTGCTCAGCTCAAGTCATCTTCCAATACTGTTGAGTCAATTTCTCAACCACTGCCATGCTCAGCCAGGAAAGCCCTGGCCACACAACCTCCCACAACCATTTTTGTTGTGACGGCCGTGGTAAATCAAAGTCTTCCACAAACCACCAGCTTTGGCAATTCGTCCACAACCGGTGTACTGCCCACCAGTTTAACACATGCCTCAACCAAGATATTTCCCACCTTCCAACACTATGGAATTGATATCCCAGCCGGTAGTTCAAGCTTCAACCGTGCAACAACTAGTGGTTCTTCTACCAATGGCCACTATGCCGAATCATAATCTTCCACAGGCCAATATTTATTTTCCAACTCCTTTGGCGAGTCTTCCAATGACTATGCCAATGTCATGGCTTGAGGATCAACCACAATCAACTCTGTCGCCGTTTTAAATGTCCATGGAGTATATTCCGCTATTTTAGCAGTTGCCGCAATCATATCTGCCACCACCACAACATCAATCATTTCCTCTAAAATTGCCCAGGAGAGATCTTCCAGACCTAGGGGCAACTAGCATCGTTTGAGCCAAAATTCACTACTTCTTCCACCACAATCAGTGGCACACGGGGGGAAAAGTATGGCCAATCAACCATTTGTTTGGCCATATCACCATTATTCTACTTAAAATTTTAGAGGCTTTGTTCAATAAATCACAAAGCCTCCAAATTTTGGGGGATAAATGTTGACACCCAAAAATGTGGACTATGTGGTGTCCTACCATTGTTGCATTTTAATAATGCGAAGACCAATTATTGAGCAACATGTGGCACAGTTGGAAGAAATAAGTCTGCCAACACTTGGCAACGGTTGACAGAAAATACGTTTTCTGTCAGGTCGCATGACAGAAGAATTCAGTTGAAAGAATGAGCTGTCAATACATGACAATTACAAAGAAAGTGGTCTCTGGCAGTTGTGACTGCCGAGACACGTGGAAACTTGGAAGGGAAGTAGTTGGCATATGGAAGAACGTGAGTTTGGCAGTTGGCGGCGGTTGGAAGAAGGCAGTTGTAGGGGCCATGTAGAAGAAGCTAAAGACATGGATTTAGGACACATGCCTGTTGACACCCAGATTTCATGCCATATGTCGGCCAATTAACCTATGTGAACATGGCCATAAAATTTTTTGGCCGAGAGTCAAGCAATGGTGAACATTTAAAAAAGGTCAATCTCCTTGGAAAATTTTGGCCAAAAGAACGAGTTATGTGTTGGCACCTAGATTTTCAGGCCTTATATTGGTCAATCAATCCACATGGATATGGCCAGAAAATATTTGTTTGCAGATAATAGCTGAAAGTCAAGCAATGATGACTATATAAAAGAGGCCAACTTCTTTAGAAAGTTTTGGCCAAAAGAATGAGAAGTGGAAGGCTAGTGTTAGTAGTTACAAGAGCAGTTCTAAGACCAATGGAATAAAATGACACGTGACAGCTATTTAAACTATGAAATTTGGTTAGTGGTTATCGTGAATTGCATGAGAATAACTTGAGATAGTCTGAAACAAAGATAATAGAAGTGACAGAGATAAATAAGGCAAAAATCAAGGAATATGGCCGAAAATCAGGGAATTGATGGTTTTACAAGATGAATGAATCTGACCAACAAACGAGGCATATTCATTAAGGGAAGTTATCTCCTGGTGGCCATAGCTTAAAAGGAGAGAAATAAGGAAACACGATTCTGGCAGTTGGAAGGAGCAGTTCCAAACTTGGGACAGGAGAACACGTGGCAGGATGTGAAAAGGGGTTCAAGACACATGGCAACGTCTTAGATGAGAAGTTATAGGCAGTTACCAAGTGTAATAGAATACTTGTATAAATAGAACACTTAAAGGAATTTGACAGCCTCTCTTGCAGCACACAAACAAACACATTACTTTACAATTTCTTACGATTGTAATTTCTTTCATTTCGATTCATGTTTTCATTTCTATAATGTCATTCCAAATTATTTATGTTGTCTCAATCATTATTTTGTGATCTTTATTACAAGTAGTGGTGTTTTTACTTCCTCTTTCAATTCCAGACATTTAATTCTCTGCAATATCATTTTTATGCAACTTCTTTCAATTTCATTCCCAGTCATTTATAAAAGTCATTCTTTGCTTGTACCAATTTTATTTATTTAAAGTTTGACATTTAAGTCTTTTTAATTAAGACAAAAAGAACCATTGAAATAAAAGTTTTGTTCTTTTATTTCACAATCGCTTGATTCACATCCATCACTTTCAAAAAAAGAGTTGCACATTCTTTTGACAAGTTTTTGACTCTTTTAGAGTCTGGTACGCCTACGCTTCCAACTTGGAAAATACCAATTTTTGTGCAAACAGGATCTGAGGAAGTATTTGGTTTGGTGGATGAAGTTTAGGGTTTATCGGGTTAATTCTCGATCCGACTCGATAGATAGATTTACCATTTTAACTCCCGCACATTATTTTACAATTAATTGAAAGATTAATCTCCCCTAATTGGTTTTAACCTAATGGTGATGTCACGATGACATCATCACATCTCTTACTTGACGTATATAAGGAGACCAAGGGAAGAGGAAAAGGGTTGGCTCTTTGGTGGGCTAGACTTTCTCTTTAGTCATGAGAGCAAATACCTCTCACCCATTTCACAAATGGAGTCATGATATTTGTAAACACTGTCACTTTCATTTATATCTTGCTCTCGAGTTCGCCTGGGCGTTCGTCTCTATCATTTCACCTCGGATTCTACTGTGTTAGAAGAGTATTTCTTGAATTAATCAGATTTGTTGTGTGATATCCTCATTTAATATAAATTAAATTGAACCCCTTTCATATAGTTAAAGGTAGTAACAAGGAAAGAGAATAAAATAAAAAAACTGAAATGGGAAAGAAAATAAAAGAAGAGACTTGAAATTTGATTGATGCTAGGGTTTAAAATAGAGATTAGTAAAGAGATTAGAATAGAAAAAGAATTTTATTTAGACAAGGATAAAAATTCATAAAAAAAAGTGGGTAATACCCATCTATACTCATTAATTAATTTTAGCCAAGGTAGTAAAATCTTACGATTCTACGATTTAGACTTTTACATTAAATATTTATTTATTAATATTTTTTTAAAAAAATTAATATGAGTTGGTTTAAGATTCTACTATTTCGATTCTACAAATTCTAAAATAATTCTACCTAAAATATCGATTCTGACTATCTTAATTAATCACATAAAAGGGAAAGACCAACTTCATCCCGTAAGATCTCCAAGGACCAAGAGGGCCATCAAGCTAACTGCCACTTCCATAAAAACATCAAGAACATGTTTTTGATAGTCCTGTGTTAATCCAAACATCATCAGGCCCATTTTATGGTTGGCGGGTTCAATCACAAAACTGGTGAAAATGGCGCGCATGAAACGAGGTTGCCCACACACAAACCATGAGGAAATTTCCACGAAGTGTATGGATTATGGGACTTTTGTTCTCATCCTTCGCAATTAGGGTTGATAATTTTTGTTTACGGGTCATGTTTGTATCGGGTCGAAATTATGTCGGGTTTAAATTATGTCGTGTCAAAAAGATCTGGTTAATATATGTGTCAAATATTCTTAATCCTAACATAACTCATATCGTGTCTGTGTCGACCCATGTAATTCATTTAGCCTATTTATTATAATATTTAAAATTAAATTTGACATAATTCAACACGAAATAAACTATTTAACCTATTATCAACAAAATTAAATTAATTTTGACACGATCCAGTATTATTTTATTGATATATTTCAATCCATGACCAATTAGAGAGGAGAAAAATATAAAAATAATCGTGTCAAACGTATCGTGTTCGGGTTGACCCTTATACTCTCGTGTCATGTTCGGGTTGACTCTTTTTAGGCCTCAATCCTTTTATGCTCAACCATAATCCTTTTAAATAACCTCATGTTCATGTCGTGTCTAATTTTACCGCCCTATTCGCAATATCAGATTATTTTGTCTCTATATTCACTTTTTACACGTGGGTTGCCACTTGCCACTATTGATCACAATTCACAACAATCCACAAATCAAAGGGCCCAAATATGTACGTGACATAAGCATAGTTTTTGTTTTTTCTCTCTCTCTAAAATAGTCACAGTTTTTTTTTGAAAAGAAAATACTCAAATAGTCACAGTTCATCCTGGAGAGATATAGTTATTCTTTTAAACACGATAATAGTTCAATTTAGAGAGAGATTTTCATTATATTTATTATATATATATATATATATGGGAGAATATATAGATCATTTTAGAGGAACTGAGAAATAGAGTTTTTCTCTTACTCTTTTTAATACTAAACCTACCATCTTTAAAAAATATATATATGTAGCCAAATTCCTCATTTATATATATTAGCAAGTACGACAATTTTTGTGTAGAAAGGAATTTATCCACACTAAATATATTGGCTATTAAATGTGATTGAAGTACAAAAAATAATAATTATTATTATTAGCAAAAGATAATTCATTTTATTCACCAATAAGAAAACAAGATCATTTTTCTTAAGTTAATAGGTGGACTTATAACTAATTTATATATTTATATGTATAAACACACAATGATCTCTTGCTCATCTGCCAGCAAGATATAACGTATACACATTTAATTATTCATATATTTGGGTATGTTTAAATTTGTTGCTCAGGTAAACAAGAAATCATTATTCTATATATATATATATATATATACATATATAATGATCCAAATAAAGTCACTTTCTTCACCAACCAGTTCATAGCTAGCTGGACTTATAGTTGACAACACGTGAAAGAAGCAACCCACCTTTCCTAAACAATGGTTCAACGTAGACAAATTTAAAGTCCATTTTAGTGATGGCAACAAAAATTATGGAACTAATGCAACGAACTTTGACCAGTTTATGGTCCGACTTATTAATTAGACCAAGTTGTTTAACTTCAACTTTAATAATTTTTATGATGGCAACAACCCTGTTTTATTTTCTAATTTGGGTGCTTCGATTGATATAACACATGATATAAAAATTCCATACCATGTGGTATTATGGTATATGCCAATGCCGGTCCATACGTTACATTATCATTCGGGTTGCAACACTCTTGAAAATTAGTCAAAGACCGATATTTGTTAGCTATTCACTTTTAGGACGAATATTGTTCAAATCGTTTCACAGTTATTAAAACTGCGACAATAGCGATTATAGATGTTGTTAATACCAGGATTACCAATCATAGTAAAGTATGTGAAAATAATAATAATATAAAGGGCAAAGTGTATTAAATTCCCGAATTATTTTTTCTCTTTTAACTAATTTCCTTGAACTACATTTTTTACACAAAACTTCCTAAACTATATCAAATTATATAATTTACTTCATTCCGTTATAACTTAAATTAGGATAATTTGTATTCAGATCTCCTGAAGTTTAGGTCAATTGCACTCGCCCCCTGAGATTTTATTTTTCTTGTAATGACACTCCCTGAAGGGGTGAAGAGCCCATGAAATGACTATTGTGTCCTTGTTTTAGTGTAAAAGACATGTTGGCTAACTTAATGGACCAAACAACCCTTGTGTCTTAAACTCAATTTGAAAAACTTTTCAAGTACTTTGGATACAATGATTTTTGAAATATTATCACATTTCTTTAAATTATTTTTTTAAAATTGTCATTTTTGTAATATAGGCCCCAAAAGTTATCATTTTTAAATTTTTTCATAAAACTAATATTGTGACCTTTTACATTAAATAATAATAATACACTTTATTTATGATTATATATATTTTTTTTGTATTTTAGAAGGTGATACATGTATAAAATATTTGTGAGCTCATATAATTTAATTTATTTTGTAGATAAATAATATACAACTCCTACAATTTAAACAACTAGTAATACATTTTAATTATAGTTTTTGTTGTATTATAAGAGGTGATAAATGTATAAAAATGTTACAAATGATTTATAATTTATTATTCTTTGTGTAAAATTAATTTAAGCCATTACACTATAAAATAATGACAAATTTTACTTATTGTAATGTTTTATATTTTTTTTAAAATATGACAAATAATTTATTATTTATTAATTTTTTTGGAAAGTTAATTTAAACCCTTACACTTTAAATAATGTCAAACTTTACTTATTATAATTTTTTATATTGTAAAAGGTGATAACGAATCGAAATATTAGACAATCCTTGTGTTTTGATTAGTAGTATATAGATAAATATACATATTTTTGTATTTTAAGTTATATTATTTTTCCTTGTAGAAAAATATTTGTCTTATATCTTTACTTTATATCTTATGAAATATCCATTAGAGTTACATTTCAATTAATGTATATTAATTAATTATTATTTTTTTTATAAAAAATATGAAAATATTTATAACCTCTTGTCGTATATCTTTACTCTATATCTTTTGAAATATTCATTAAAGTTACACTTCAAGTAATGCATATTAATTAATTATTATTATTTTTTAAAAGTATTAAAATATTTCCAACCCATTTTCTTTTACTCTATATCGTTTTGACATATTCCTTAGAGTTGCACTTCAAGTAATGCATATTAATTAATTATTATTATTTTTTAAAAGTATTGAAATATTTCCAACCCCTTTTCTTTTACTCTATATTGTTTTGACATACTCTTTAGAGTTGCACTTCAACTAATACATATTGATTCATTAGTTTTTATTTTGAAGAAAATGTTTGGAAATATTTTCAACCCCTCACATTTTAGAATAGTTGTTATAGATATATATATATATATATATATATATATATATATATATATATAGGGCTTTCATCTTGAGGTATGAAGGTAATTTCATCACCTAGATATTTGTCTCATGAACTAAGGGAGACAACACAAGGGAATTTCGGTCATTTCTCCTATTCAGGGGTGTTATTGCAAGAAAAATGAAATCTCAGGGGGATAATGCAATTGACCGAAACCTCAGGGGATCTGAGTGCAAATTATCTTAATTTAACTAACTGTGTTATAACAGAATAAAGTGAATTGTAAGTTTTTGATAGTTCAATGGACCATCAGTTAGTTCAGAGGGTTGGTTGAGAGAAATAAAATAGCCAAATGAGGTTTAATGCACTTTACCCTAATATAAAAAACAGAAGAATATGTATAGTGGAATAATATATACATGTATATATATTAGAGTGAATGCATCATGCATTCAAAATATCCAAGGGAGTTAAAAATAAATTTAAAAAGAGGAATAATATTTTTAATCAGAATCCTCATGCAACCATGTAATTGTTCCATGCATTTTAAACAAATATATATATATATATATATTTTTGGCAAAAGAGCATAAAACCCCCTATGTTTTTTAAGGGTTGTAAAATACTCCTCTATATATTTTTTTGCCCCATTTCACTACCCTCACCTTTCTAAAACAAGCAAACTACCCACTATACACCACTATATGCCCAAATTACCCCCAATGTTTCATTTTATCATTATCATTTGTATTAAAATTTAAACAAAATATATAAAATTCAAAAATATATATATTAAAATTTGATTTTTTTATAAAATTTGAAAATAATATATAAAATTTGAAAAAACATATAAAATTCGTAAAAATTATGGTGCGTTTGGAAAGCCTGTGTTTTTGTATTTGTTTTCTGTCTTCAAATACAAAAACTATTTTTGTATTTGTTTTTGTTTTTTTCAGCAAAAAACTAAAAAAAAAGAAAGCGTTTGGATCAAAATTTGTATTGAAAAATAAAATGGTATTGGTGGGCGAAGGCGGTGGCCGATGGCGACCTGCGGCGGCGGGTGGTAGTGGGTAACTAGCGATGGGCGGAGGTGGTGGCGGTGGGGCCCGACGGCGACCAGAGGTGGTGGGGGCCTGTGGCGGAGGGTGGTGGTGGTTGGTGGCGGCGACGATGGGGCAGTGACGGAGGTGGTACTCTAAATAGTGAAAAAACTCAAAAAACAACTAAAAGTTGTATTTGGTGTTTTCACCACTTTTATTCACTATTTACAGAAAACAGTTTTTTGGACAAAAAAAAAAGTGAACAGTAAATGCGTTTGTCAAATGTGTTTTTGTTTTTGAAATAGGTGAATAGTAAAAAAACAAAACAATTTTCTGGGTATCCAAACGGACCCTATATAAATTTTGAATAAATATATATTGAATTTTGAAAAAAATTATAAAATTCGAAAATAAATATAAAATTTGTAAAAAATATATATTAAATTTTGATTTTTTTTATAAAATTCAAAAATAAATATAAAATTAAAAAAAACATATAAAATTCGAAATAAAAATGATGTACCTAAAAATATAAGAAACTGTATTGCTGCATGTTATACCTAAAAATGATGTAGGTTGACATGTTGATTATACTTTGAAAAGACGAAAAATGTGAAGAACAAACCCATAAAAATCAGGTTTTAATATTAATTTTCTCTCTTATATAGTGGCTCATGATTTACAGTTCTCCTAATGGTACTGAGTGAATTTGTATATCCAATAAAACAATCCATTTTGATTGTCCTATTGGGATCACAAAGCACCCCAAATGACATATAAAATTCAAAAAATATATATTAAATTTCAAAAAAAATATAAAATTCGAAAACAATTTTGATATATATATATAAATTTCAAATATATATATAAAATTCGGGAAAAAATATAAATTCAAAAAATTTGTTCGCCAAATGTTTTTTTTTCCAAAATTTATATATATTTTTGAATTATATATATATATTTTTTCGAATTTTATATGCTTTTTTTGAATTTTATAATTTTTTCAAAATTTAATATATATATTTTTGAATTTTATATATTTTTAGAATTTTATAATTTTTTTACGAATTTTATATATTTGTTTCGAATTTTATATGGTTTTTTGAAATTTATATATTATTTTCGAAATTTAATATATATATATATTTTTGAATTTTATATATTTTGTTTAAATTTTAATACAAATGATAATGAATTACACTTTCACCCCTATTGTTAATGTAAATTACACTTTCACCTCTCTTGTTTTGCTAATTACACTTTCACCTCTTTTGTTTTGTTAATTACAGTTTCACCTCTTTTGTTTTGCTAATTACACTTTTACCCCCTCAATGAAATTTTGACATGTGAAATGACTAAATTTACCCCTAAATGTATGTGATGACCTATTTGCCTAGCATAAACATGTGAAGAGACCAATCTACCCTCTTTTTATAAGAAATGTTTTTTTTGGAAAAAAATATAAATTTATGGAAAACAAATATAAAAAATATGTAAAAAAATTTTGAAAAAAAATAATTTCGGGAATAATATAAATATTTCAAAAAATATATTTATGGAAGGATAAATTTCTGGAAAACAAAAGAATACGTATAGCTGAATAATATATAAATGTATATATATTAGAGTGAATGCATCATGCATTCAAAATATCCAAGGGAGTTAAAATAAATTTAAAAAGAGGAATAATATTTTTAATCAGAATCCTCAGGCAACCATGTACTTGTTCCATGCATTTTAAACAATTATTATTACTATTTATTATTATTATTATTTTTGGATAAAGCATTTTATACAACTCGTTATTCAAGTCCACACAAGGTTCTCAAATTAATGCTTGCATATTGATGAAACCAAGGCTCAAACTATTAATTCTAAACCTAATAAAATAAAATAAAAACATATAATATTCCTTAAAGCAGAACAAAGAAACCCTCTTGTTTCAAAAATCCTTCAACTGAATCAATCCAAACAAAACCTCATAGGAAGGCTCTATTTGGCGACTTACAAAGCTAGAATGACAAATAACAAGGGAGAAAAAAACAATATATGATCAAAGGTACCGGAAACTAATCACATGGAACAAATTTGGAAATCAATTAATATAGGGTGCATATATAAGTTAATATAAGTTGAATTTCCTGTAACTATGCTGTGCTATAACCATTCATTATATATTGATTCTTGACAGTAGTCTGAATTCTGATAGTAAATACTAGTCTACCAGATATCTCTACAACACAGTGACCAAGTGATATTTTAGTTCTCAGACAAACAATGTATTCCCATTCTTTGGAGCATGACATTTTCAAAGTCGAGTTTCGCTACCATCATTAAAATCCAGAACGCGAGGATGTTTTCATCATGAATGATGCTTGTTTGTTACCAGCAGTACGCGACTCACAAGCGTGGAGTGCAGTGCATATATCTACTGTTTCGAGAACCTTCTCCGCATTGATAAGGATTAGAGGTCCATATTCGAGAACTGAAGTCTTACACTGCCATAAAAAATCGAAAATAATCAACAGATGATATATGCACTTTCCATAAAATTTATAATTGACAAAGCAAACTATGCTTGGCTTTAGTCTAATCGCGTTAAACAGGAATAGGATGTAAATATTCGAGTTACACTTTCTCGAATAGCTGAAGTTTTTAGGAGTTAATGATTATCAACGTGGTATTGAAACAAGTGTTTAACCAAAAAAAAAAAAAAGGCCACGCTTGAAGCGTGTTAGAGGATTTAAATATACAAGTTACTCCTTCTATAACATCTCATCTTTTTAGGGTTAGATGATTGTTACACAACATAAATAACAGGACAATATCTAGAGATTAGGTATAAAAAGTAAACCATTTACTGAAATATATTTGTCTCATGTTCATTTTTGCAAGTAAATAGTAACAGCAAATTGGTTTTTTGAAATATATTATGATTTTCTACTTTTCATATAATCTACTCCAACTCCAAGCAGTTCTTGTAAATGCATAAAAGTTCATAGATTTGCAGCATAAGTTCCAGAATTGTTCTGACCTTGTTTGCGTAGCTCTCCACAACAATAGCATCACATGCCTTCAGAAGCAACTCAACTACATCCAACTGAGATAAAAGCAAAAAATAAAAAATAAACCTAATCAGGATCAGGCTTCAACACCCTTTGGAAATAATAAGTCTCCTCTAGAGGTATTCCTCTGAGGTAGTGTCGGGTTGATATCATATCGTGTCGAAAAATACCTGGTTAATATATGTGTCAAATATGCTTAAGCCTAATCCTATCCAAAGGTTATCCTTTGGAAACAAGTCTCCTCTAGAGGTATTCCTCTGAAGTGTGACAATGCATAACAGACCCAGTTCAAGGCATGCCACATGAATTTTTATATTTATTGTACTTGCAACATGGCATGCAACAAATATAATCAATTTGCTTTTTTGACAACATAAATTACTATTATTATAGCAAAAGCTGGTGGAGCACTGAGTCTACCTGAAACAGCTATGAGATTGATACACTCGTATTCATATCACATCGGCAACAATCCTACGATAACCTAAAAGACCTCAAACAAACATAATCTATAACAAGGTGGATTATAGTCCTAAAAGCATTTGTTCCCTTTTAAAGTAGGAGTGGCTTTTTATTTCGGAATAGATGCTAGATTTACAGCAGTATGCAACATAAACCACAATGAAGTACAATATTAAGTCTTGATAACAGCATGAAACATAAAATAGAAAGTTAGTACCAAATTTGCAGCTGAAAATAGCAAGAAGTTACTAATAATCATAGACCCTAACGACGGTGGACGAAGCAAGTGCAAACCTGTGTATCAGGATTCTTTAACTTCAACAAAATTACCGAGACAGCTTCTTGGCAAAGCCCACAGCTATCCTCCGACAGCGCACGAGAGATGATTGCCATTTGTTGACAAAGACTGACCTTTTGACAGAACTCTGAAGGTTGAACCGAGTCTAGTTCTAAGAAGAACATAGGAGCATAGTAATCCACCATAGTGACACACTGCCCCCAAGAAGAAACTTCTTAGATGAAAGTCAAAATGAATATAAGAAAATCTAGGAGGAGGTTTGTGTAAAATATAAGATACACCTAGAATAGGAATTCATTTGAGGCCATGTGTTTGCAAGTTACACATTACCTTGATAGTGTTTACAGTTCAGGACTATGTTGAACAAAATGAATTCCGTGTACCTAATTGTGACTACGCAATTTCAGAAGCAAATTCTAGATATGCTAAAGATCCTTGTGTACCTCTTGTTTGAGAAACTGCAGCTGAGAGCAGGCAACATGAAGGAGGTCAATGACCTGTGTTTGGGTATTGTTTTCAGCCAGATAGGTAAGTGCCATTTCAGCAAACTCTTCACACAATGTGCACGTATTTTCATTCACGCCATTTTCCTTTGCGGCTTCAATTCTCCTTTCTGACTCTTGGTGATTGATAGGCAGAACTATATCCAGAAGTCATATATTAATTTCGCAATCACAAGCACATCAACTTCAATCCCAGGAGAATCCTACTGATCCTTCAACAGATATATTTATGCATTGGCAAGGAACAAGATCCACAAGCTCAAAGCATCTTTAAAATAAACTAATTTGGGATCTGACTCTCATTTCTGAACATATGAGGTTATCTATATTTGACAAGTGTGTTGAAATTTCACAGCCCCTAATAATAAAGTAATTTAAATGAACAAAAAATGATATACATGCAACAAATTCACAATTATAATAATTATATAAATGGGTAAGTAATTCTTGAAGTTGACAGGTTCTATGACACTAACTGGGGATAATTCTCAACCATATAGATTGAACAATTGAGTCTGAGAAACTAACAATTGAGCTGTCCAAAGAAAACTCTTCAATGTTGAATGAACAGTAAATGTTACATAAATAGAAATACCTGCAACATTGGAGATCACAGTTTCTCTTATAGATAGACTAGCAGTCACTGATTCTCTAGCATCACAGGCCCAGCTAGTACTCAATATGCAATATAATAAGAGCCCGATTCTTACACCCATGCTGCTGCAAGAGAAAGTAATTCAACTCACTCAAAGTACAAGCAGGGTCATTTTCTTAAAAAAAAGGAAAAAAAAAAAATTATTCGTTCACCTACATCGCAAGCTCATCCTGGAAAAGTTGGTCGGGATCAGGGTTTTCAGTCATAAATTTTAGTTAGCTAGATAAGGATTCAATAATGAAACAGTGAAAACCAGCACGGAGATACTTATAAATGGAAGGATTCAAGCTAGTGGTTTTTCACTCAGAGCATTTAGTCATCCATCAATTTGTTAGATGTGAAACAAAACCATCCAAGTGATTGATGAAAACAATGTATCTTTTTGAAAAGAAATAAGGATGTTGCATCTTCGATTAATCAAGTATCAAGTAAGAACTTGGGTAATGAGCTGAGAAGTAATGATGTCTACTGGTTGCCCAGTTAGGAACTTCCACAGAAGACAATTTACCCAAACATGGTTAGAATAAGCTAGGAAAAAAAAATACATCTATATATTGGGATGTAATCGACAATCGAAAACAATATTTAGACCACACCGAACAAGCTAATTTAGTATAAAACAGTATTCGACTTAAACCACCTCATAAAGAAACCATAAAATTTCTTTTGGAACATTGGTAAGCTCTAAAAAAGAATTGCAGAACCATCAAAATCTCCACTAGCAGTGCTAGAGGCACATGTAACACATGCTGAGCCCGAACCAAACCAAGTGCTAATTCTGGACCATAGAATGGTTTACCTTGGAACAGAGTGGAGATTATGTTTAGAACCAACTTGCCCACTCTAAGATGACCCTCAAGCTTAAGTTGCTCACTGAAAGAGCTAGTGCACTAAAAACTTCACTCTTGGTATTTTAAAGATGGTTGACGAGTTTAACTAACAACTCCATCCCAAAATATTAATTAGTGAGATTTCAGTATAATCTCAAACAGGGGTGGAGCCAGAATGTTAGTTAGGGGGGCCATATGTAAATTTTTTAAGAGTTTATATGTGTATATATATATTTTTTGTAGGTCACTTGAGAATTTTTTAAAAAAATTGGGAGGGGCCATATGTAAATTTTTATGAGATTATTCATAAATATATAATTTTTTGGTACTAAAAAAAAATTGAAATTTTTTGGGAGGGGCCATAT
Organism: Cornus suecica; assembly: GCA_963922005.1. NCBI lineage: Eukaryota > Viridiplantae > Streptophyta > Magnoliopsida > Cornales > Cornaceae > Cornus > Cornus suecica. The sequence goes on along the minus strand of OY998244.1, from coordinate 71,857,998 downwards.
GTAATTTTATATGAGATTATTCATAAATATATAACTTTTTGGGTATTAAAAAAAAATTGAAATTTTTTGAGAGTGTAACATAGCTCCGACCCTGAGCTCAAAGCAAACTTCCAATATGTACATAAATGTGTGTTGGTTGTGCATCCTGAACCATAAGTCCTGTTTATGTAGACGCTTCGTGAACTCGTGTTGGGGGTGAGATTTTGAGAGACCACTGAGTTTGTTTAGTGTTTTGTGCGAGCCCTTCTTTGTAAATACCTACTATTGATAGAGAATTTTTTTGTGAGCCCTGTGGGTGCCCTATTTTTGAGCAATAATTATCAATTGAGTGTCAATGAAACTAAGGAGGGTAGCTAATGAATCGAATTTAGGCGACAATAGAACATATTTAAGTAATCAGTGATGGAGCTAGAAATTTGGATGAGTGGAGGCATAATTATCATATTGAAATTTTAGTGGGAGTTTTGGGTATTTTTTAAAAAAATTAATAGAGGCAAAATTTCAAAATTTGATTTCAGTAACCCACGCCTGATTTGTGCTTCAGAAAATCAAATAATTACTTTTGTTCCTCTCATAACAAGCAAAACCTAACCATGCCCTAAATAATAATAATAAAAAATTTAGCAAATAGTAATACTTGACAATGAAGCAATATATATAACAGCATGTAATGACTACAATTGCCGATTTAAACTATTTGTAGCTCCAATATTCAAAATGAAAACATCAAATGAAAGAACTTTACCTTCTGCAAATGGTTGGGGACGAATAAGACCTCAACCTTTTGTGTGTGTGAGAGAGAGAGAAAGAGTACGGATTATTCCTTCAGGCTTTGTAAACTAATGGTTTGAAGTTTGAGCGTTAGGTTTACCCCCAGAAAAAAGGTTTGAACGTTAGTTGCTTTCCTTTGGTGGAACAGTCACCCAGGTATTCCCACACTTTTTGGGATTATTCAATCCTACTTTTACACGTCATCGTTAGACCTGGCAGGCTAATATATATTTTTTATTATTTTGGATACTTAGGTGCGTTCACTATGGTAAACTTTCTTCGTTTTTTATTTCCACCTACCAAAAAGAAGCAGAAATAAAAATAATAATAATATTTAATAAATTATTTATATTTCCAAATAATGAAAAATATTTTCATGTTTCACGTAAAAAAAAATATATATATATATTTCTCATGTTTCTCTACTGCACCAAATAAACGTTTATTTCACTATTACCTTTATTATTTTTACTATTTACCTTTATACTTTTTACTATTTGGTTTCCATTACAATTAATATATTATTTTAAATATATAATACATTATATAATATGTTATATTAAATATTAATATTATTTTTAATTAATATAAAATAAATTTTAATATATAAAATTTATTATATATAATAACATATTATTAAATATAAAATATATTATATTAAATAATAATATATTATTTAAATAGTAAAATATTCTTTAAATAATAAAATATTTGTGATTAATAAAGTAAATTTAATACTATATAAAATTTTATATATTAGTTTGAATTTATGAGACAGAAATATATGATTTATTAAATATAAATTGATATTAATAATATATTAAATTAAATAATAAAATATTTTTAATTAATATAAAATAAATTTTAATATGTGGAGTTCGTGATTTAATCTTAAATGCAACTAATGAATAGAGTTCGTGATTCAATCTCAAATGCATTGTGGAACAACTATAGAAGAGAGTGATTCATATTATCATATGTTTGGATATTATTTCGTTTTGTAGATTTTAAAAATTAATGTTATAATTCATTAATCGTTAAAAGTTGTAATTAAAACTTGTGATATTTGAGTTTAATAGTTTTTTTAATTTATTTTATTTTATCTACGCAAGTAAATGCTAAAATAAAAATTATAAAAAAAAAATTACAAAAAAAGAATATGAGAAACAAATGTGTTATTAAATATTATTATTTGTTTATGTTCCAACAATTGTGAGAACAATTGAAATTAACAAATAACATTTCTATTTTTTTATTTCTTGCAAGTATAATGTTTTTTTGTTTCTATTCCTTAAAAATACAGAAACGAAAAACGAAAACGTTAACGCACCCTTAACTAATATATTTGAAAATATCTCACCTTTTTCCTTAACAAACAAATATATATTTTTATTTTATTTTACGTTAGATCATACAAATTACTTTACTCCTTGGAGCAATGGATTGAACTTCAAATATACGTCACTAGTCTATTACTGCTCTGTCTGAAAGAACATGAGAACATAATAGATAAAAACCATAAAGGTAAATTGCCATTAGGTTTGCTAAGCATTTGCCCAATTCCATTCGCCACCTGAAAGAACATCTGAACAACAACTATTGTATCATTGGATCATTGTATGTTATGCTTCTCACACTAAATCAATTCTTCCCAAGGGATATTAGATAATTTAACTGCTTTCTAGATTAATAAATCACATCCCACCCTTTCTAGATTAATTAATCACATCCCATCTCTTTCTAGACTAATATAATCACGCCCCACTCCTTTCTAGATTAATAAATCACGTCATTTTAAAAGGGTGAGCGATTTCAAAAAATGATACATCATTTGGTTCTACTAAATAGAATATAACATTACTCCATAAAATTGGGTAATGAAAATAATGTGTCTATTTGAACAAATATTTGTTGAAATTTTAATCTATTACAGAATTGAGAATGGAAAAGCATTTCTATATGACATTAAACAACTAAATAGCATTAGAATAAGAAACTCATTTAGATGGTGTTAGTAATAAGTTAGGAATGCAACTCTGGTGACACACCTAAACTTTTCTACAGTACGTAAAGATTTTATCTAAATGGAATGGTATTGTCATTAATTATTTGATTTTTCAAATTTAGTTATGAAATGAACACGAAATTTTTATATGAGGAGTTAATTTGAAATTTTAAAATTTCTTCTATCAACAAATTTATAAGGACAAATCAAAAGAAAAAAGAAAATTTCACATCATAAAGATTATTAAGGAATAGGAAGAATGTGTCCTATCCCTCATTAATTTGATATTATACACATGTGAAAATTCAATAATTACAACGGTTAATCAACTGTCTAAACATGCTCCTCATCGGTCCTATAATAGAGTTAGCCGTGTACTTTTATTTGACTGCTTCTGTGAATTCCCTAGGGTTGTTTACTTGCAACTAATATTGAGATGAATGTGTAATGTCCCTCATTAATTTCATGTGCTAGAGATTTAGTTTTTAATTATGCACCACTATTATATTTTCCAGTGGCAAATTAAAATAAAACTAACGGGATCCAAGGATCTACTATCAGGGTCAATAAAACAATGGAAAGTACCAAATGAATCGACCACAGGCACCAATATAACATATTTAAAGTAACCCACACCAATCTTTTGCTTCAAAAATGAAATATTTAACGTTTATTTCCACATAATTAATACTACCATCAGACAACCTTGGAAACACGGACTCTCTTCGCGGATAAATTTAAAAATAAAATAGAAAATCAATAAGGGATGTTGAAAACTTGGAAAAAGCCATCTGTTGAAAAAACCAGAAAATGGGGATATTAACAACACAGCAAACATAACTGCATAAGTAAAAAGGGGACCAAAAGATGTGACAAGCTTAATTACAAACTGGAAACGACGGAGATGGAGAGGAAACTAGAGTATAACAACACAAGAAAGAAGACAAGAGGAGTCAGTTACTAGGGACAATTATGTAAATCAGTTGTATTGCCCTCACATAAGGTCTCTCTAATTCGGTGTCTGCTGCTTCTTTTTCTTACTTTGCTTCGTTGTCAGGAGTGAGAACCGAGCAAACCCAAACTTCTTCCGCTTTGCAGGGAACGACTGCTTGTGATCATTCTCCTTCTCAGCCTTCCGAGCAGACGATACATACCCATTATTAGGTTTGTTAAGCATTTGACCCAACGACTTCCGTTTCACAGACCCCTTTCCAACATGAATTCCATTCTCATATTCTTCCGTCAGCAGCAGCTTCCTGCTCAGTATTTGCCCAATTGACAGCGTTGGTCTCAAAACCGGGATCGACTCATCATTAGCTAGATTCAGCCCATTTACATCGAGCATACGAGAATTTTTCTGGTGATGGGACGAGCACGAGTTCTTAAACTTTGTAGAGTTCTGTATCGAACGCCTTCTTTGACCATGTTCGGACCTCCACCTCCGAAGAGCCTCCTCTACTGCCAACTTCCCTCTATTTGCAGCCTCCACCCTGTCCAGAGCTTCTTCCAAGACCTTCCTGCTCGATTTCACTTCTTTCGTAGCCTCCTCAACCTTCCTCAATATCGCCCCTTTCAATGCATTTGCCTCGTCAACTTGAAGCATGGCACCTACTACTCTCCTTGTAGATTCTTCCGCTGCTTCTCGGGCTTTACAGGTTAGGGAAGAGTATTCTTCGGAGGAAAGAGTTACTCCTTCGGGCCTCGGCACAGAATCGCCAGATGAGCTCTCGATGTTCGATAGCATCTTGATCTCTGCAAGCGCAACAGCTTCGGCTGCTCTTGCAGCTTTCTTCATTTTTTTGGCTGCAACCAATCTTATCTCAGCTGTCTTTATACTAGTTTTCGTCTGTTCGATATCGGACATTGCTCTTAGTACTTCCAATTTAGCTGCTTCTCCCATTTTCTTAAACTGCTCTGCCTCGGTACTTAGCATTTGGAGCTCCTTCGAAACATCCATAGGACTATCATTTGCTCCTTTAACTTCGGCATCTTTTACCAGCTGTAGCTTTACTTTAGTTTGGCCTAGTTCTTCTTCCATAGAAGAAATTTTTGAAAAATTCAAATTTAACCTCTCGCGAGTTTTCTCAAGTGAGGTTTTTTCCTTCTCTAATTTCTTGTTATATGATTCAACAGTAGCTCGAATATCAGCAAGATCAGTTGTAGTTCTAGTTAGGTTCAACTTTGCTTGTTTCAGCTCCATTAGAACTAATTCTGATGCATCATCACCCACACAATTCTGATGCGATCCAACAGGATTCTCATGGTTCTCTTTCTCGGCTTCTTCGACAGCAGAATTCACATTTTTATCATCTGAATTAGTGGCATTGGCGGCGTCAACTTCATATGCTTCCTTCTGTAGCTTTGATTTAAGTTCTTCTACAATCAATTTAGTTGCCTCGAGGTCTTTTAAGACCTCAAGTGTTTCCCTTTCTTTAAGGATCAGATCTTTCTCCAACTTTGCAGCCTGTTCCTCAACCTTTGCAATGTCAACTTCTTCAAAGTCATGCTGCCATAGTTCATATCCCATCAACAACCCCATATTCTCTAATTACAATTGCAATAAAATATATAAAAATAAAGTTAACTAGCATCGACATATATGAGTACAGCCAATATCCCTACAATCCCATGGATAACATAATAACTAACAGAACTCACTTATGGGTTTCCTGGTTTCGTTGAATCCAAGGAGTTGTAAACTCATTAAGGTTTTTAGAAATGGAAAAGAAGAGCAACTTGTAAAAGAACATAGTAGAAGAGGAATAAGATGAAACTCATAAAAATAATAATACGCAGATGAATATAATTAAAAAAACAAAACAGGGTTCAGCATTTGTGTCTTCATAATTTAAGAAACACCACTTTTTTTCTTCTGTTTTTCCAACCATGGAGGTGTTGGAATCTTCATATCACCCAATAATCAACGAAGGCATGCAGTTCCTCCATACCACATGCAGTGCACCAGCAGGCAATTACCCTCAAATTCACTAAAACAACATGCAAATTCTAATGTATTACTTGTGGTAGTGTTTTTGTTAATGTTTTTTTAACACTATGTAGCAATCTATATAGATAATTCTTTAGAGGTTATAGAACTCAGTTTTTAGAAAATTCCTTAACTTTTGGATTCCACACCTTCACTTGTAGCGATTTAAGCCGTTCACCACAAGTCATTGTGCTATAAATATGTTGATAAACTTGTCTCGCACACAACTATAATTCTATAAAATATTTTTTCCTTCATATACCTGGCAAGTTAGATGTGAATGGTTCGAAAAATTAACTTAGATAAAAGTTTTCAATCAAAATTAGGAATCACACTTTATTTAATCGTAAAAAAACACAAAGCAACCCTTCAACACCCTCTTACATCTGACTATGAATTTTTTGGTCATATATATAACATAAAATAGATAGAATGTGATATTAAAATTTTTTATATTGTATAATCAAGCGATTTTAATTTAAATAAAATGGCTAATATAAACTCTATGTAATAAAAAAGAGTATGGTAAAAAAAATAAAATCAATATATTTTTATTTCAACAGATTAAAAGAAAATAGTTTGTGTGAACACTAAATTGCTAAAAAAATAAAATTAAAACTGTATCAGGTAAATTGAAGAACAAAATGACCCAATACTTCACAAATCAAAAGAGGAACATACTCTAAATATTGTGAACTTGTGTATTTAAGAGAGAGAAAGAGAAAAACCTCAGAAGTTTCAGAGAACTTGTGGGAATGGGGTTTCCAGTACCCGATTCCACCGAACCGACTCACGGCCTCCTTCACAGACTCAAACGGCGCCGATGTATCGATTTCGGCCCTCAAATCATCCTTCTTCTTCTTCTCCTTCCTCTTCATCTCCTCCGAACCCGGGTCGACCTCGCTTGACTTGGGTTCCATTTCCAGACCCGATTCGAATGATTCCACACTTTTATTAGCTTCTTCCATTGGATAATCTATGTGTGGGTCTGATGATTCTGGTGGTGTACTGCAATGTAAGATTTGAGTGGACATTGAAAGACAAAAAAAAAACCCTAGAATGTGATAATCGTGTTGGAATGTGTGGACGATAGATGATGTTTAGGTTTAGGTTCAGAGGGGGTACAAAACCAATAAGACAGTGTTATTGTACTGGAGTGGAGTGAACCAGAGATGATAAGAAAGGAGACATTATAACGTTATGTTGGTCCCCAACAAATGTCTAACGTCTATTTTTTAATTAGACAAAAATTGTGAATTGAAAAGAAAAAGGATTTTCGTATTTTTTTTATTTTTTTGAAAGTTTAGTTTACTCACACACTCCCAGTGTCCCACTAATGAAAATGTCATCAAACAGTTTTTTCTCATTCTTTTTTCCAAAAAGAGGACTGGGATGTTTTCTTTTACTTTTTTGATACATTTTTTATTTTCAAATACTCGGTTAAGAAAAACATATTTGGGCCAAATTAGCTGAGTTAGTTGGGCTAAAGGAAGTTAATCTTTAATATATATATATATATTTTTAATTTTAATTATGTAAGCATATGAGAAATATAAAACCACGGAACAACACGGTTTAAAAAAAATTACTGAAAGCGATATTAAAAATGATATGCAAGAGAAAAAAAATTTAAATAGTCGAACTAAGGATGATGATGAAAAAAGATTACATAAAAGTGAAATTTGTATTTTAAATAAATAATAAAAAAAATCTTTAGGCGCATTAAACTGTACAATTCTTTCAAACTATATTAGTATATCTAACATCAAAATTCTTGTGTTTAAGCTAGTTTTTCTTATAGGTGGAAGAATCTTTTGTTATATTTGGTACGGTGGAATGAAATGTTCATTTATTTTATTTTTTTATTTGATACAATATAATGAATGAGAATGACAATTCTCAATGAATGAAATTTTATTTTTGGGAATGAATTTTCATTCAATTACTAAAATTATGGAATGACCATTCCATTACTTTAGGGATATTTTTAAAACATAAAATTACTTAAACAATCCTCACATTTTCAAAAAAATAAGCTACCACCATTTCTCCACCACCACCATCGTCACCTTTATTGCCCGTCATTACTGTTCCCATTACGTTTTACAAATTTTTTTGTAAAAAAATTGCAAAATAATATTATTTTGTTTAATTTACATTTAGTGTATTTTTGTTAAAAAATTCAAGTTTATTTCATTCCTAATATACTTAATATTTACAACCAAATAATATAATAAGAATGATTATTTCATTCCATTTTATTCTCTTTCTCATTTCATTATCACTTTTATTCCATTTCATTCAACCGTATTAAATATAGTCTTAGATAATATAGGAATTAGTGTTATAGGATCCTAAAATAAATAAATAAGAATAAAAAAATAATCAGATCCGTTGACATGGGACAACAAATCAGAAGTGCAGTATACTGTATATAAGTTAATGTTCAAATTGATAGTTTTTTTTCTTGGGGAAATTAACTGAAGCTTTTATTTTGCTTTGTCCTTTTCAATTTCTCTTGGCCCAAGAAGACATCATGAGGAGGTGACCGTTGCCTGTGCCCAATTTGTCCGTTACAATGAAAGCTCTATGAATTCGAAGTTCTGGAGAGGGGATGGAATATATATACAGCATTGAGAATTAAATTATTCATATTTGACATTTTTTAAAGCCAAATTAATACAATTATTTCTATTTCATAATACGTGGAAACTGGAAAAGCACAAAATAATCTTACAATGGTTTCTTTCTCTGACAACGGCCACTTGTTAATGGACTGTGGTTATTGTTGTAGGCTTGGATTGAGCCTAGCTCTTGTATGTTTGGATTGGGCTCAACACCTAATGGTAGGCTCAGTTATGGCCCAAGGCCCACAATGTAAAAAAATGGTTACTTTAATCTGGGCTCTAGGAGTAACCAAAAATTAACTTAACATATTTTTCTTAGAAATAAATTTGACTAATCTAAACCTACTAAAACAAGATAGGTGATTAAAGACAGAATTTGGCTTTTAAATTTTTAATATTGTTGCATCTTTGTCTTTGTCTCTTGGCCTAATAAAAATCTAGTGGGGCCCTGTTCCAGTGGGCATATTGATTAAGAAAATATATAACAAGCCATTCACCGGGAAATATATATATATATATATATATATATATATATATATATAACAAGCCTAACAATTTCAAAGAATTTCATATAAAATACTTAATTTGAACAATTTTTGGCATACATGTTTGGTATAATTAACCATATCTTCCAATCTTCTTCCTATCGTAACAGACAGAAGACTCTTTATTCTACAAATACAATCAGCTTCTTCAACAATTTCATGACAAAAATAAAATAAAAAAAATAAAATAAAAAATCAATTACAAAATTATTATTTTTAAAAAATGCTAGACATCTTTCCAACTGTTTAGTTCACCACCCTGCAATTCACCCTAATCTGACCTCTCTTCCCAGTCAATGGCTTTATATTCCCCATCTTGATCATAGAGTAGGCAAAATCCCACGAAAAAGCCTCTGCATTATTCATATAGCTCCTCACCAGCCCATCAGTTTCACCGCCATTAAACAGTGCCTGATCCGAATGTAGAAGCCCCTTCTTGTTCACCAAGTTGGAGAAGTACTTTGTGTCAAACAGTGCAGCTGTGGGGTCCAGTGTTGCAAGGTTGGAGTCGCCTGTTCCGGTGGGCCGGGGACACGTGGACTGGCGTTGGCGGGCAAAGGTTGGGTCGATGTTGGTGTCGTTGTAAATGCGGTTCCTGAAGAGCCTGCACTGAGCAAACCCTAGGGTGTGGGCTCCGGCGAGCGACACGAGGTCATTGACATTAAGGCCTTGTTTCTTGAAGTTGGTGATGAGTGCAGGGAGGTCCATGAATGGTGAGGGGATGTCGTTGTTGGCTGTGGTTCGGCTTGCGTTGGTTGAGTCTCGTCGCCCTAGTTGCACCTTCCATGTTGGTCCTCCTAGCTGTGACACAAATTCAATTATATGTATGACACATTTTTAGTATATAATATCACAACATTAATGTTTAATTAGGTTATTAATTAGCCTATACTTTTTTAGTTTCATGGTCATTATTATTTTTTACGATGAAAACCCAAATATATTGGCTTTGTTGGGAAAGACTCGATTATGTTGTCTTAAGATGTATCAGATCTCGGGTTCGTAAAAAAATAAAATATATAATCTCTTTTAACATATAATATCATATTTGTCGTACAAGTACTGCAACCTTTGTTCCTGTATTTCATTAACATGGTCACAAAGAAAACAAGGGTACTAATCTATTTAATAGTATATTAAATAAACTTACCGAGACCACAGAGTCACGAGCTGCAACAGCCAAAATGTCAGCACAAGAGACCACTGGACATCCACAAGCTTTGTCAACTGCGGATTTGATATTGTCAATGACGTCGAATCCTCTAGCAGATTTAATATTAGGGAGCGCATTCTTTTCACTATCAATGGTCGATGTAGGATCCAGAAGAATTAATCGAAGCATCACAACCCTGCATTACCACAATCAAATCTATTAGTTAGATCAATATATTCAACTATATATGGTACGTAGTTTATATTGATTATATCCTCACAAGTGAGAAAATTTGAGTAACGTACATTAACAAAGCAATCATGGAAATGCAGACGCAGTAAAGAAGCGCCCATACGACGCTCTTTCTTCACTGCATCCGCCACAACTTGCTTGATGGTTGGCAAAGCTTTGGGACACACTTTGTTATAGTAAGTAGGAGAGAGAGTGGCTGAGAAGGCTGTGCTTGCAAGAGCAAAAATGACTAGGGCATAGAGATAGAAGAAGCTTAGTGAGGCCATATCTAGTAACTTGAGTAAAAATGGATAATAGTAGTCTGTTTTAGTTTTTGATGTCCATTTAGGTAAGGTGGTAAGTGTATTTATAGATGAAATAATTAAGTGACTTAGTTAATTTCTATCTTGTGTGGTACAAACACATTGAGCCAAGAAAAGTTCAGAAATGTTGTCTTGTTTTCCTAGTGAAGTATAAAATGGTTGTTCCAAATATTTTGTTTACTGACCTAAAAAACATCATCGGTACATTTTTGGAGGATTATTGCTCAATATTTCGGTAAATTAAAATTCGAGTTGGCAAGGACATGATTTTCTGCAACACTGAAACTGAGTTTCTTAGTGCATTACAAAAAGATATGTCTACAGTGAATAAGATTTATCTATAGCAAAAAAAAAATTGACTTTTCTATTTAGAAGATCTAAGGCACGTATAAGAATAATTTTTAGTCTAAAATATTTTTAATATGGCGATTTTAGGTGATAATTTACCGTGTGGTGTTAAAAATTATTGTGATAATTTTACCCTTTTTAGTGATGGTTGCGACCATCAATAAAACCTTTATTTATTGTACCGGTAGTCCTAGGTTACATTTGAAATCATTAACCAAGATCACAAGGACAATTTGTCTAACTAGGTTAAATTTAACCCTTCCCGTGTGGATATAGTCAATGCATTCTTTACCAAGGAAAACTTTTCTGTATTGATCTAGGTAACAACTACCAACAACTCTCAACCTCGATAAAAACCATCTGAATCAGTCACATACTTGATATATATATATATATATAATCTTATATAATAGACCTAATGTCAACACGAATAGCATATGGTTATATGTAAAGCGACAGCTAATCATGGTTTGAAAATTGATAATTTGAAAAGTCTATAACTGCTCTGGATGGGGATTTGAGTCATTGACATGGCCGGAAATGAATAAAAAAGAAAAAGAAATAAAGCGATACATGTTTTTTTTTACCTCCAATAATTTACACGGGAAAGAGAAAATATTGACAAGGCAAGCAATGAGGAAAAAGCCTACACTTAACACGGTTTCACATACACTAACACACATACATTTGTATATTATAGATATTTGCATGTAATACATTTTATTTATCATTAATGTTATGTCAACCGGTAATTCAGTTGACCAAGTTGTAACGAACAAAGTTCTCTCCGAAACATAAATGATTATTTAATTCTACGACTTGACTTCAAATCTTTGATTTGGTTTTATTTATATATCAATCTTTTCCCAAAAGATAACCAATAGAAAAATGATATTGTTGACATGCCAGATGGAAAGAGATTTATTTAGTTTCTTTATGATATCAAATTAAGGATGTCAATCGGTGGTGCGTGTGGTTTATTCGAGTTGATAATCTATACAATCTTCTTTCACCTACTATTTTTTCTGAATTAGAAGAACCTTCTCTATATTTCTCTCATTATTGTTATTTATATATTTATGTGTTTATAGGCTCGATACAGTTATATATATTTATGTAGTCATAGTAGTATGAGGTGAGTGTAGACGACAAAAAGATGAAGTTAAAATAATTGTGATTACCTTAATCCTCTCATTTTAATGCGATGACAATATGTCGCCTCCAGATAGAGCCACCTGATGAGAGGGTCCGAGGGTTAGTGCTATCACCCCTTCCCCTCTCGGCTCCGCCGCCAGATAGAGCCACCTGATGAGAGGATCTGAGGGGTAGTGCTATCACCCCTTCCCCTCTCGGCTCCCGCCATTTGAGACACCTGGAAAGAAGGTCTGAGGGGTAGTGTTGCCACCCTTCCCCTCTCGGCTCCCCCCGTTTGAGCCACCTGGAAAGAGGGTCCGAGGGGTAGTGTTGTCACTCCTCCCCTCTCGGCTCTGTGGCTTTGCCTTACTTAAAGCTCGCCTCTCTCCAGTCGGATGGGAAAGCTTAGAGAGGCACCCTGGATTGGTATCATTATCTGATTGTGCACACATCTCCTGATCAAACACCTGAGTCACCGAATGAAAAGAGAGAAAGGTCGCGCTGACCAAAGCGAGGGAGGCATGCTTCAGGCGCCAGACCCTATCTTCTTGACTTCTCTTAACGAGACCTTGAATATCAAGTGGAATGGGGGCTGAGACTAGCTGGTTCAGTTCTAAGAGAGGAAGTATAACCTCTCGTAGGACCTAATGCAAGAGGAGAAAGTGCGGTCTAACGGATAGAGATTGGCTTCAAGGGATCATACTAATTAAATAGAAGGATTGATAAGACTTACATTTAATGTTATACGGGTTTCTCGGTGTACGTGCAAATTCTGTCAAGCCCATTAAGGGAAGAGCCCAATAGCCCAACAACGGAAGGAGCCCGAAGGGAAGGCCCACCCAAAGCCCATTTCATGAAATATTATGGAATAAGCTTGAGGAACAAGTTAATGACGTGGCAAAAGGACAAAAATGATGTAAGCAAGAGAATGTTTCTCTAATGGGCTCAAAGCCCAAGAAGGGAATGTATATAAGGAAAACCAAATCTGAATAAAGCATTTTATTCTTGTGTTGTGCATTTTTTGGCATTTACACCCGGAGAAGTTGGTAGGGGTTACCCATAGGACCGTTAGTCCGAAGGGTCGCTCTCGCCTAGGGATCGAGGAACACCCGATGGGCATTTGTGAGTAATATCAAGAGACCATAGGACATTTGACTCCTTCCTAAACTGGTATAAATAGGTGACTAATGCTTCATTGTTCAGGAGGATAACCACCACATGCAACATGAAATTAATGAAATCTAAAGAAAGATAACGGCTTAGAAGGACCCTCGAAGTGGAACATTGGACTGTTTTGCCTCTCTATCCTTTTACCTTAAGCCGAAGGGTATTCTCTTGCATTAGCCTTAGTCTCCACTCTTTCCTACTTATTCTCAAGGACTTGAGCTTACGGAACATAATCCTCTTTGTATTACGAATCGTGCATCAACATTTTGGCGACTCTGTTGGGGAGGAGTGTTTCAAAAATGCCAAGGTCGAAAGAGATGGGTCCCTTTTCGATCAATGGGCCCGAGTCGGGGCTAGGGGACAATAACGAAAGAGTGGTGATAAGTGCCAAATATTATATATTTAAACCCCTTAATTTACATCTTTTAGTTCTATAGTGATATCTTTTATTCAAGTTTTATGATATTTTTGTGTTTATCTTATTTTCTAGGTCTTCATGAAGAATTCAATCAATTCCATGCAAATTGGGTCATCAACTATGCATGAAATATATTCATCCTGACCACCCTTTAGTTAAATGCCTATAAATAATTCTGTGTTTTGATTCTGGAAATGGCATTGGTACCATTGGAAAGGTAATTCAGAGACCTTCAATTTGAGCACAAGAATCTCCTTATTTCGATTTGAAATGAAGACGTTATGGCAGTTGCAAGTCAGGTTCAAAACTGCAGAATTGTACAGAATTCAATGCGGGTTCGGGTTTACCAAAGGGTGATACGAATTTTACATCTTCTTGAAGATTTACCACATTCATTGGATTATGATTTTACAAGAGTAAATCTGATCCATGTCAAGAAACAAAGGCACATGGAAGAAACAAAGGCACATGTAAAAAGAAGACAATGGGGTGGAAAGTAATGAATATTCAAACAAAAAGAAATCCAATTTCTCTTTTCTAGTTGTCATTTGATTCCATATTTTCCCTATAAATAGAGGTAGTCTTTCATTTGTAAGGGAAAGAAAAGGAGTGAAGAGAAACATAGTGATTTATACATTTGTAATGGAAGAGTAATTCTCTAGCTAAGGCTAGGGAATGAATTTAAAATGAAGAACCAAGTGTTTGCATATCCAAGTATTTAGTGCTTCAAGGTTAGTATTATTGATAATATATGAATCTAATAATTTTATTCAATGATTATTTGCCTCTTTATGCCATGTATATTGAGTTCTTTGAATCAATTAATACACTTATGTAATTACATCTAAGATTCATTATGCCATACAATGATATAAGTATTGCTCAACCCACTTTATGTGGTGTTCTTGATTTCTTATGATCTTACATAGGTATAATGAATACTTTGAATGTAATTACATCATCATAGTTCACAATTCTTATGATTCATATGTAATTAATAATACTACTTATTTAAATGAGATTTACTAGATCATTAGTATGTTTATTATTATTGCTAATATAGGCATGATTTGTAGAGTTGCTTCATTAGCGACCACTTTCTTGCCATAGCATTTATAATGAACATATAATGTTTCTATTAGTTAACTTATATAATTCATTTAGTATGTCAATTATTTATTGCTTATAGGCATGATTTGGAGAGTTGCGTTGTTAGTATGGATTATCCTACCAAGCGACCCCTTTCTTGCCATGCAAATATAATTAACATATGATGATTGTATTAGTTAACTTTTTATTACTTATTTGGATATGTGGTACACTTGGTTTCGACATTGTAAAGGAATTCCCAATGCCTTAGTATTTAATTTAATTCAAGAACACAACCAAAATCAATCAATCAAATCAATTCAAGGACAAAAATAAAATTCATTTTTCATACATCTTTCCGACTCTCCCTGAGGTTCGACACTTGGACTCACCGAAGACTATATTATAACTTGACTACCTATACTTGGGTATTGTAACGTGGAACACATTTCTAGACACGTCAAGTGGTGAGTGGCCTGCCCGAAGGAGAGGGATACGAGCGTGAGACAATGGCACCAGGCGCTTTGTTTGAGGCGCACATTCATATATCGTCTCATTTAAGAGCTTTAGAAAGGGCCCAACAAGAAATACTGGAGGTTTTACGAATCCTAGCAGGGCAGTGCCCTGAGAGGGAAGACTCCTAACGTGGAAGGGAACCCTCGAGGGAGGCAGCCCCTTCGTGATGACGAGAGACCACAAGGAGCCATGAACCAAGACGCGAGTGCCATACCACCCCTTCATCTCCAGTAAGGAGGGGTAGGCGAGGGGAGGGCTTATAGGATCTACGGTGAACCTTGTTTCGCACGCCGGACACGGCGCCTCCCAGGTTAGGTGGGAGGCGCATGACCCCGACTAGCAAGGGGGTTGTTCAATCTCCTTGGACCCGTCATAATCGAAAGAAAGAGCCCTCCCGCCGTAGCAGAAAAGATGAGCTTCAGCATTCCCTTTTAAGAGCTGATAGGGGTGGCATGCTCTAGGAAATGGAGTATGGAGCCCCTTTTCTGAAAGGTATGTTTGCACCAAAATTCATGCTCAAGTTGGATGAACCCTTCGAGGTCACGATGGCGAACCCAGACGGATACTATGAGAGCGGGTACCCTAGAATTGAAAGGACGATAGGCCTGATTAATGCAAGGTGGATAAAGAAGTGTTACGCTTAGATGGACTCGAGAGACCCTCTTACTTGGGCACTTTCGATCTTTTGTCACAAGCGCGCATTTTGTAGGGTTGTTCTCCTATATGTTTCTTGTTTAGGAAAAGATAGACAAACCATCCTTTCTCCGGATTCTCCCTTTTGAAGTAAGCAAAAAAACTCGCGGGGAAGTGTGCCGAAAGAGGAACCTCCGAGATTTCCTCACTACTTTGACCTTGATCAAGTGTTCCACATTTGTGAGGATGGTTCACCTGTATGTCTTCTTCTGAAAAGAATTGACGAACCATTCCTTCTTTTGATTTCTCCTTGTGTTGTGAAGAAATGAAGCTTTCAAGTCTCCTATGTTGATTTACCATTTGATCGCCTTGCAAAGCCTGAGGGGCATTCGCCAACCAATAACCCTTCCTCGCATTCCGTAGGTACGAATAACAAAACAAAAAAGTAAACAAACACGCCACACCACTCGGAATGACTAAACGTTTTATAACATGTGCACATCCAACTAGTGACAAACATATATATGTAATGAACAAACATGAGTTTTATATAAAAAAAAAGAGGATAACAAAAGACAATTGTGTCAACTAGGACATTACACCATAAGTAAAACAAAACAACGTGTCTAAGAACCAAGGGAATCCTACGCCCTCACTAACAAAACAAAATAACGGAACGACGACAACTGCATCAACTAAAGAAGATCTGCCATGAGGTCCGTCACAGGTCCGATCTCCTGAACCATGGTCGCCAGGTTAATCTCCAGGGTCTCAATAGTCACTCGACGTGTGTTGAGGCAATCTTCCATCTCCTTAAATGTTGCCTTGTCCCTCGCAAGCAGGCGTTTCTCCTCGTCAATGCGGTCCTGAAGTTGTTTCATGGCAGATTTGATGGCTTCTCGCCTTACAATACGTTTCACCTTCACTACATGATCATGCGCCCACTGAATATCACCCTTCACTTTGAGGAGGTTGTTCACCACCATATCAATGAAGTTAAAGTCATCCTCATTTAGGTGCCTAGTTCTCGCCTCGTGAAGGCGGCTGACCAAAGAGTAAAGGCACACATAAATGAAGGGACGAGAGACATGGCCAGCACGAGCCCAACCTTCGAAGGTGCTGGGGTACTTAGCCTTTACCTCTTAGAACAAGGGCACACCATCGAGAGGTACCCCTCTTGCCCATCTCGAGAGGTACCCCACCTTCCCATCTCAAGAGGTACCTCATTGTCTATATCGAGAGGTACCCCTTGCCCATCTCGAGAGGTACCCCACTTTCCCACCTCGAGAGGTACCCCACTTCCCCACCTCGAGAGGTACCACATGCCCATCTCGAGAGGTACCACTTACCCATTTTAAATGGTACCTAGTTACCCATCTCGAGAGGTACTACTTACCCATTTCAAGAGGTACCACTTACCCATTTCGAAGGGTACCCACTTACCCATCTCGAGAGGTACCCCACTTACCCATTTCGAAAAGTGTCCACTTGCTCATCTCGAGAGGTACCCCACTTGCCCATCCCGAGAGGTTTGTGACTAATTAAAATTGATTAGAAAATTAGGGTTTGTGACTAATTAAAATTGATTTTCTGCTAATTTTTTTAATTAATCATAAAATTGACAAAAAGCCTATTCACCCCCCCTCTAGACTGTTTTCACCATCGTCTAGGTAATTTCATATGAGTTTACTTCTTGAAACATAAATTTGAGGTGTACGATGTGTTCAAGAAATGGAAGGGAAGACTATGATAGAAAATGAGACGGTTTTGAGATAAAGAGGTTAAGATCCGACAATGGTGGAGAATATCAGGACACCGAATTTAAAAACTTTTGCTATGAGAATGGTATCAGATTAGAGAAGACTGTTCCACGTACACCACAACAGAATGATAGCAGAACGTATGAACCGGACATTGACTGAGAGATCCAGAAGCATGCACATTCAGGCAGGGTTGCTGAAACAATTATGGGCAGAAGTTGTCGGTATAGCAGCGTATCTTATCAACCGAGGTCCATCAGTACCATTGGTGCACAAAATACCAGAAGAGATATGAAGCGGTAAAGAAGTAACACTTTCACATTTAAAAGTTTTTGGTTGTGTTGCATATGTACATGTTAGTGATAATGTGAGGGATAAGCTTGATCCCAATTCACATAATTGTACTTTCATTGGCTACGGCGGTGATGGGTATGACTACCGCATGTGGGATGATCAAAATCAAAAGGTGATCCGAAGTAGAGATATAGTGTTCAATGAAAAAGTGATGTACAAGGATAGACACACAACTACCTCAGAGCCTACAACACATAGTGATCCCGTGTGTTGAGTTAGATGATCTTCAAGACAGTGAGAATACTAAGTCAGAAGAACAGATTGAAGATAACACTATTCAACAAAATGATACACCGCAGTCTTCGACTCCTGTTCCTGTACTTAGGAGGACTTCATGACCGCATGTGCCGAACATGAGATATATGAATTATTTGTTGCTCACAGATGGAGGTGAACCAGAATACTACGATGAAGCATGCAGTACAGCAGATGCGAGCTAATGGGAGCTTACGATGGAAGATGGGATAAAGTCTCTTATCTCCAACAAGACATGGAAGTTAACCAAGTTGTCGGTGGGAAAGAAAGCTCTCCATAACAAATGGGTCTACAGGGTCAAAGAAGAACATGATGGTTCTAAAAGGTACAAGGCGAGACTCGTAGTAAAAGACTTTCAGCAGAAAGCGGGAATCAACTACACCGACATATTTTATCCGGTTGTGAAACTGAATTTCATTCGTTCAATTCTTAGCATTGTTGCAGTAGAGGGTTTGCACTTAGAGCAGTTAGATGTCAAAACTGTTTTCCTCCATGGAGACCTAAATGAGGAGATTTATATACAACAACCAGAAGGTTTCTCAGTAAAAGGTAAAGTGAAACTTGTGTGTAAGATGGAAAATAGTTTGTATGGTTTGAAACAAGCTCCAAGACAATGGTATAAGAAGTTCGATGGTTTTATGCAGAGATATGGTTACAACAAGTGCATTGATGACCATTGTTGCTACTTCAAGAGGTTTAACACAAGTTACATCATCCTCCTACTTTATGTTGATGACATGTTAGTAGTTGGGTCTGATTTTGCGGAAATCAGTAAGTTGAAGAAACAATTGGCAAATGAGTTCAAGATAAAGGACTTAGGCGTAGCGAAACAAATTAATGCTATGAGAATTAATAGAGACAAACAGAAGGGTACTTTACAGTTGTCTCAGGTTGACTACATTGAACGGGTTCTGAAGAGGTTCAACATAAGTGATGCTAAGCCGGTTAACACATCTTTGGCTAGTCACTTCCGATTATCCAAATAGCAGTCTCCCAAGTCAGAAGCATAGAGGAACAATATGGCTAATGTTTCATACGCTTCAGCCATTGGTAGCTTGATGCATGCAATGGTTTATACGAGACCAGATATTGCATAGGCAGTGGGAGCAGTCAGCAGGTTCATGTCCAATCCAGGGAAGACTCACTAGGAAGCAGTGAAGTGGATATTGCGATATCTACGAGGTTCCACAGACAAATGCCTATGTTTTGGTAAAGGCTAAGTGGATTTACATGTCTATGTGGATTCATATTTTGCTGGTGAAATAGACCACATAAGAAGCACTACTAGGGTTATGTCTTTACAGTAGGTACTACAACGGTCAGTTGGATTTCGCAATTACAAAAAATCGTAGCGTTATCTACCACAGAGGTTGAGTATGTAGCCGTGACAGAGGCTAGCAAAGAAATGATTTGGTTACAGGGATTGTTGGAAAAGTTGGGATTTGAGCAAGAGAAGAGAGTTTTGCACAGTGACAGTCAGAGTGTTATACATCTGGCGAAGAATTCAGCATTTCATTCGAGGACGAAACATATAAATCTTCGTTATCACTTCATCAGATCTTTATTAGATGATGAAGTTTTGACTCTTGAGAAGATTCAATGAAACAAGAATCCACCCAACATTTTGACCAAAGTGGTGACAATAGAGAAACTGAAGTTGAGCGCAACTTCAGTGGGTCATCAAGCTTGAAGACATAAATGAGGGCACCGTACTACACTGATCATTGATGGAGTTGATTGATGGTGGCAAAGTCGTCAAATGAGAGATTGTTATATATAAATGGTGACTACATTGTTTTGAAAGTTGTCCCACATTGACTAAAAGACAAAACCATATATATATTCTTCCCTATAAATATAGGTCATCTCCAATATTATTGTGTGCACAAAAATATAGATAATAAAAGAGATACATGCTAGTATTATTATTGGAGAGAGTTAGGAATAGTATAAGCTTATATTATTCCGGTGATACAAGCGTGAGTATACACTGTGTGTATGCGTGTGTTTGATCTGTTGATCAACCCCTTATAATCCTCTCTTTGATCGATAGTGAAACGGTGTTCTCAGTGGACGTAGGCTTATTTTGACCGAACCACTATAAATCTTCGTGTCCATTGTTTGGTGTGTGTTTGTGTGCGTTTTTTGATTTGCAGGTACATACGGCTTCTAACAGTGTTCTTGGACGGGTGTTAAAACTCTAACACACATTCCAACTAGGTCCACGAAGTTGAGAATCCAAATATATATATATATATATACATGAGTATTTACAGATTAATGCTATATATGAAACAATAGGTTTGTGAAATATAGAGGATTTTTAATTTCTTACAGCAACAACAGTCTCGGGCAGCAACAACTACAATGTCGGCACAAGATACGACACCGGGACACACACTCTCCACTTGAGATTTAATAGTGTCAATCACATCAAATCCCCTCAGTGAATTGTTGTTTGGACCAGTATTTTTTTCTCCGGTGAAGTTAGCGTGTCATCCAACAAAACCGATCCATCACAGCCATGTTTCAACAAGTTAAAAGAAAATAGTTTGTGTGAACTAAATTGCTAAAAAAAATTAAAACTATATCAGGTAAATTGAAGAACAAAATGACCCAATACTTCACAAACCAAAAGAGGACCATACTCAAATACACCAAATAGTAGATAAGTATAGTTGCAGTTGTCATAATTTATTGGAAAAAAAAATGTAAAACAGAGAGGCAATTTTTGCACATGAATGTAGAAGAAACTCTAAATATTGTGAACTTGTGTATTTAAGAGAGATAAGGCGAAAAAAACCTCAGAAGTTTAAGAGAACTTGTGGGAATGGGGTTTCCAGTACCCGATTCAATCAAACCGACTCACCGCCTCCTTCACATACTCAAACGACGTCGATGTATCGATTTCGGCCCTCAAATCATCCTTCTTCTTCTCCTTCCTCTTCATCTCCTCCAAACCCAGATCGACCTCGCCCGACTTGGGTTCCATTTCCAGACCCGATTCGAATGCCTCCACACTTTTATTGTTGGAACACAAAGATACACTATAATTTATGAAGAACAAAATATAAATGAGGGAAAGAGAGAACTAAGGAAAGAATTCCTTGTAAGATTGCTTGATATGAAACTAATGGTTACATATGTCTTTTATAGGCTTACAAATCCTAAACACACAATAAACTAATACACACACATTATATGAGTTTCATTTTTGTCAAAAATGGCAACTCACCTACTAAAACTTGTCAAACCTTATTTGACTAGAAAGAAACATCCATGACAACCACATGAATAACACATGGGTTGCTTGGGTTTTATTTGACCAATTTACCTAACTTTCAAAACCTAACTTTCAACAGCCTCCCTTAAATTGGTCTTTAATAACCCCCAACATATTCTTCAATTTTTCAAACACTTCAGATTTTAACGGTTTAGTCAAAATATCTGCCGCTTGATCTTCTGACCTGCAAAAATCTAGTTCGATTTCTCCATCTTTGACCAAATCTCGAATGTAATGATATTTGATCCCAATATGCTTGCTTCAACCATGAAACACTGGATTTTTAGCAAGTGCGATTGCTGACTTATTATCGCACATGATTTTGGTTGGACCTCCATGTTCGTAGTGTAACTCATACAGCATGAGGCGTAGCCATACAACTTGACATGTTGCCGATGTAGCTGCCATGTATTCCGCTTCCGTTGTTGACTATATAACAACTTGTTGCTTCTTCGAGGACCAAAAGAACACTCCTTCTCCCAGATAGAAAACATACCCGGAAGTGTTTTTTCGAGTCTCCACATCACCTGCCCAATCACTGTCTGTATAGCCTACTAGACTGAAATTATCATAATAGGTATAAAAAATTCCATGATCCCGAGTACCACTTACGTACCGTAAGATCCGTTTTGCTACTTGTAGATGTGATTGTTGAGGTGTTTCCATGAATCGACTGATAAGCCCCACACCATAAATAATATCTGGTCTAGTGGAAGTCAAATAACGTAGACTACCGATTATACTTTTGAAATATGTTGGGTTTACCAGTTCACCGCTTCCTTCTTTCCTCATCTCCAGACGTTCTGCCACTGGAGTTTGAATCCATATGAAACTTCTTGAGAATATCATTTGCATATTATTTTTTGAAATAAATATGCTATCTTCAGTTTGATGCACTTCGATGCCTAAGAAATATGACATCAATCCCATATCCGTCATTTCGAACTGGCGAGTCATCGCCTCCCTGAATTCAGTAAACATCGTCTCACAATTTCCTGTAAATATCAAATCATCAACATAAAGCATACAATAATTATATCACCATTACTCTTTTATTTGATCTAAAAGGTGTGCTCATGAGGACATTTTTGGAATCCATCTTCTAACATGTATGTGTCGATCTATGTGTACCAGGCACGTGGTGCCTGCATCAGTCCGTACAACGCCTTCTTCAACTTGTACACTAGTTTTTCATGACCTCTTTTAAGAAAACCAGGTGGTTGGTCAACATATACCTCCTCCTCAAGAACGTCATTGAGAAAGGCGGACTTGACATCCATCTGATGAATCTTCCACCTGTTTTGAGCTGCAAGTGCTATAGTCATTCGGATCGTATCCATCATTGCCACTGGTGCAAATACTTCGTAGTAATCAATTCCTGGCTTCTGCTTATAGCCTTTGACTACCAATCTCGCCTTTAATCAGTCCACCTGACCATTTGGTTTATATTTTGTTTTGTACACCCACTTGACACCAATTGACTTCTTTCCGATAGGTAAAGAAGTTAACTCCCAAGTATCATTTTTCTCAATTGTATGAATTTCCTCGTTCATTGCATGGATCCACCGCTCATCATTTTCTGCTTCCTTATATGAAACTGGATCACAATATGCAAATAAGCAAAAATTTACTAGAGTTTTATCAGTAAAATCATCATCATTTTCATTTGTGACCACATAATCCTGGAGACGTGCAGGCATCACATGTGTTCGCTTTGGACGACCTGCAGGTGCCGGTGAAGATGTTGGTGAAGGTGATGAACTATCCGGTGAAGAGCAATCACTTGTTTCTTCTGTTTCATTTTCAATGATGACACGTTGCTCCGTATGTGGTGTTTTATTACATGCCCAAGTATCATCCTCGATGAATTGGACATCTCGGCTTACAATAACATCTTTTGTGAGAGGATTATAAAGCTTATAACCTTTAGTTACCTCACTGTAGCCGATGAAGATACACTTTTGGCTTTTGTCATCAAGTTTCTTCTCCGTTGTTCTGGTACATGAGTGTATGCGACGCACCCAAATACTCGTAGGAGTGAAACATCCGGTTTGCTACTGCTCCATGCTTCATGTGGAGTTTTCTCCAAAACACTCTTCGTTGGACACATGTTCAATAGATATATAACACATGCAACAGCTTCTGCCCAAAAAGACTTTGGCAAACTTTTGGCTTTCAACATGTTTCTAACCATTTCAAAAATGGTTTTGTTTTTTCTTTCAGCTATACCATTCTGCTGAGGTGTATAACTGGCGGTTAATTGGCGTTTTATCCCTTGAGATTTGCAATAATTGTTGAATTCGTTAGAGGTGAATTATCCTCCTCTATCCGATCTCAATGTCTTGAGATTAAAGTCACTTTGTTTTTCAACAAAAGCTTTAAACTCTTTAAATTTTCCAAACGCCTCTAATTTTTTTTCTAGAAAATACACCCAACTTTTTCTAGAAAAATCATCTACAAAAAGTAGAACATACCTCTTGTGCCCAAGAGATTCTACCTCAACTGGTCCACATATGTCAGTATGAACCAACTCCAATGATTGTTTGGCTCTCTACATTTTTCCAACTGGAAAAGATTCTCGGTGGTGTTTTCCGAGAAGGCATCATTCGCACAGGTGATCAGGAGCATCAATTAATGGTAACCTCGTTATCATGTTTTTCTGCACCAGGAGTCTCAAGCCTCGAAAGTTTAGATGACCGAACCGAATGTGCCATAGCCAATTGATATCTTTCAACCTCGCCATCAGATTCACCTCGGTTTTTGTATAAAGATCCAATGGGAACATTTTATTCTTTGTCATCTGCACCTTTGCCACTTGTTTCTCGCTTTTGCTATGAACAGTACACACATCATCCAAAATATGAATGTCATGCCCTTTTTCAGAAAGCTGTCCCATACTCAACAAATTCCAGAACATTGCCGGCACAAAAAAAAATCAGCAATAGTGACATCGGTGCCATCTTTCGATATAATTTTTACATCACCTTTGCCCATTACAGGAACTTTGGATCGATTTCTAAAATTCACTTCACCGCGAAACGATTCATCCAAGTGTGAGAATAACTCCTTCCCACACATGTGGTTGCTACATCCGGTATCCAAATACCATATATTTGTGCATGCGCCATCTAGCCCAACATCGTTGCATGCTAGAACTATGTTTTCTTCTTTGTCAGCAAGATTTTCATACTCACTCTTTTCATCCGGCATATGGGTTCGACATTCATTTTTGTAATGTCCGAACCGTTGACATCGATGGCATTTGACGTTGGTTTTGTCACGTGTTTCGGTATTACCACTGCGACCTCCAAAGTCATTTCTTCCTCTGCCACGACTACGTCCGCGACCTCGACCTCGCCGTCCTTAACTGCCCCCTCGATTTTTTGAAACAAATCTGCTCTACAACGCCTGCTCCGTGCTCATCGATGGCCTTTTGGTTCATCCTTTGCTCGTGGGAGCCTAATGAACCCATCAACCGTTCGATGGACATGGTTGATATGTCTTGCCCTTCTTCGATCGCCGCCACTACATAATCAAATTTTGTGGTCAAAGATCTTAAAACCTTTTCCACGATCTTTTGATCATCAATCATTTCTCCATTAACCTTCAATTGATTAACGATGGATTGCACCCGATCGATATACGCCGAGGTTGATTCCGAATCACCCATGGTTAAAGATTCGAAATCACCTCTCAACGTTTGTAGTCGCACTCGTCTGACCCGATCATCGCCTCTGTAGGATTTTTGCAAAATATCCCACGCCGTGTGTGCCGTGTGTGCCGTTTCTGCCGCCGCTATTTTTTCAAATACCAACTCGTCTACGGCTTGAAAAATGGCATATAATGCCTTTTGATCCTTTTTCCGGATCTCGATCAATGCATCTTTCTCCTTTTTCTTCAACGCCTCAAATACTTTTGAGTCCGCTACTTCGATGTAGCCGGTCTACACCAAATTCCATAAATCTTGGGACCGAAAAAATACTTTCAATTGTTGTAATTTTTTTCGGTGAGCTTTGGAAGTTGTAAATGAATCGAATTGTTTACAGACATGATTCAATTTAAAACTTCGGGATCGTTGGCTCTGATACCACTTGTTGGAACACAAAGATACACTAGAATTTATGAAGAACAAAATATAAATGAGGGAAAGAGAGAACTAAGGAAAAAATTTCTTGTAAGATTGCTTGATATGAAACTAATGGTTACATATGCCTTTTATAGGCTTACAAATCCTAAACACACAATAAACTAATACACACACATTACATGAGTTTCATTTTTGTTAAAAATGGCAACTCACCTACTAAAACTTGTCAAACCTTATTTGACTAGAAATAAACATCCAAGACAACCACATGAATAACACATGGGTTACTTGGGTTTTATTTGACCAATTTACCTAACTTTCAACATTTATTAGCTTCTTCCATTGGACAATCTATATGTGGGTCTGATGAATCTGGTGGTGTACTGCAATGTAAGATTTGAGAGGGCATTGAGAGACAAAATAAAACCCTATATGTGATAATCGTGTTGGAATGTTTGGACGATAGATGATGTTTAGGTTAGGTTTCAGAGAGGGTACAGAACCAATAAGACAGTGGAATAGTAATGGACTGGAGTGGAGTGAACCAGACATTATAACATTATGTTTGGTCTCGGTCCGACGGTCCCCAACAAATGTGTAACGTCTATTTTCTCATTAGACCAAAATTGTGAAATGAAGAAAAAGGATTTTCGTATTCTTTTTTCCAAAAAGGGGAATGGGATGTTTTCTTTTACTTTTTTGATACATTTTTTATTTTCAAATACTCGGATAAGAAAAACATATTTCGGCCAAATTAGCTGAGTTAGTTGTAAGCATATGAAAAATATAAAACCGACTTTCATATAAGATGACATTTATAAAAAATTACTAAAAGCGGTATTAAAAATGATATGCAAGAGAAAAAAAAATTAAATAGTCGAACTCAATTATATTTTACAGTTTTTTTTTAATTTTAAATTTTAAATAAATAAATAAAAATGTCTTTAGGCGCATTAAACTGTACAATTCTTTCAAACTATATTAGTATATCTAACTTTGAAAATTCTTGTGCTTAATGTATTTTATAGGTGGAAGGATCTTAGTTAATATAGGAATTAGTTTTACAGGATCCTAAAATAAATAAATAAGAATAAAAAAATAATCAGATCCGTTGACATGGGACAACAAATCAGAAGTGCAATATATTGTATATAAGTGAAGGTTTTCAGTATAATTGTTTTGGGATTCATAGAATCGGAATCGTAAAATTCTAGCAACTCGTATTAATTTTTTTAAAAAATATATTAATAATTAAATATTTAATTTAAAAATCTAAATCATATTAGAATTTTTAAAATTTTCTAATACATTGACCATTTAAATGTTTTCTCATAAATCTAGGCCATATATTAGGATATTGAACTAAATCATAAAGTTTTTGGATATTTTATATGAAGGGCGAAACAGTCAAAATATTATAAAAATATAGTAGAATCGTAGTAAAATCGTATAGATTCTTAAAATTTTATCAAGTAAAATTAAAATTTTGACAACCTTGATATAAGTTAATTTTCAAATTTATAGTTTTTTTTTGGGTTAATTTCAAGAAACCCCCCTATACTATCCAATTTAATCAACTAACCCCTACTGTGTCTACTTTGTTCCATATATTATTCAATTTCATCATTATGCCCCTGGCCTCACATTTTGAGTCAAAATACCTAAACTGCCCTAAATAGTATAAGGGGGTTAGTGAAATCAACCATCTAAAAAAATTATTTTCGAAAATCAATTATATTTTTCGCAAAAATTATAAATTCAAAAATATATATATATATATATTTCGCCAAAAAATTATTTTTCGGAGGGAGTATACTATTTTAAAAAATATGAATTATTTCGGAAAAAATAATATATATTTTTTGCAAATAAATTATTTTTCGGAAACAAATCATATTTTGGAACATAATAGTATATATTTTTCGCAAAAAAATTTATTTCGGAAAAAATCATATTTTGGAACATAATATATATTATTCGCAAAAAAAAAACAATTCAGAAAAAAATCATATTTTGGAACATAATATATATTTTTCGGAAAAAAAATTATATTTTGAAACATAATATATACTTTTTCACAAAAAAATTTATTTTTCGAAAAAATTCAAAATTTGGAACATAATATATATTTTTCGCAAAAAAATTATTTTTTGAAAAAAAAATCATATTTTGAAACATAATATATATTTTTAATAAAAAAAAAATCATATTTTGGAACATAATATATATTTTTCGCAAAAAAATTATTTTTTCGGAAAAAAATCATATTTTCCGAAATATATAAATATATATTTTGAAATTTATAATTTTTATGAAAATATAATTTATTTTTGAAAAATAATTTTTTTAAAGGTTGATTTTACTAAACCCCCTTATACTATTAAGGGAGGATAGTTTAAACATTTTAACTCAAAATGTAAGAATGAGGGAGTATAGTGATGAAATTGAATAATATATGAGACAAAATGAACACGGTATAAGTTAATTTATTAAATTAAATTGTATAGAGAGTTTCTTAAAGTAAATCCTTTTTTGTTTTTGGGAAATTAAGTGAAGCTTTTATTTTGCTTTGTCCTTTTCAATTTCTCTTGACCCAAGAAGACATCATGAGGAGGTGACCGTTGCCTGTGCCCAATTTGGCACTTACAACTACTCCCTCCGTTTCGTCGTCAATTTTAATTTTTTAATATTTTATTGATATAAGTTTATTAGAGTACAATTTTCAAATTTTTTTTTAATGATATAGTATTATGGTGTGGTTCGATATTTGTTTAAAGTTAGTGGAAGAAGGGTAGTTGAAAAAAGTGAAATGTTAAATTGAATTGGAATTCGAACTTGATAAGTATTTTGGAACAAGTAAAGTTCTAATAGTGTGGACAACTAATATGAGATAGATGTAGTATTTGAATTCGAAGTTCTAGAGAGGGAATGAAATATATATACATCATTGATAATTAAATTATTCATATTTGACATTTTTTAAAGCCAAATTAATATAATTATTTTTATTTTATAATACGTGGAAAAGCACAAAATAATCTTACTATGGGTTCTTTCTCTGACAACGGCCACTTGATAATGGACTGTGCTTATTGTTGCTATTGTATGTTTGGATTGGGCTCAACACCTAATGGTTAGCCCAGTTATGGCCCAAGGCCCACAATGTAAAACCTTTTTGTTTTATTTTAATACAATTTACTCAACTTTCTTTTTGAAAATAAGAAAGAAAGTACAAAACAACCTAATGGAGTAATAAACAATTAATTTTACATATTTTCTTAAAAATCGTGTTACATAATCTTGATTCCTTAAAATTATGTTACAAAAAAATGGTTACTTAAATCTGGGCTGTAACCAAAAATCAACTTTACATATTTTCTTAGAAATAAATTTGACTAATCTAAACCTACTAAAACAAGATAGGTGATTAAAGTCAGAATTTGCCTTCAAAATTTTTAATATTGTTGCATCTTTGTCTTTGTCTCACTACAACAAATTAGACATTTTGCCACAAAATATTTTATGGCTAAAGGGTCATTTTTTGTGGTAAAAGACTTTTTGTCACAAAAAAAATTATGGCTAAGTTGTGGCAATAAGTCCGTGCCCAAATATATTTTGGCACAAAAAATGGTCTAGTGGCAAAATTTTATTCGCCACAAATTTTGTGGCAAAATAAATGATATTTGCTACAAACTGATTTTTAATTCCTTTTTCATGTATGCAGATGGCTAGCCCTAGGCTAACCCCTTACTTTGAATGGGCCAGCCTACAAAATCCAACCTTGTCCAACCCTCTCTGCCCAACCAATCTCTATGGCCATAGCCGGAAAGTTGCTATTGTTCCATTTATAAAGGAAAAATCAGATCACTTTGCTACCGATGTGGGACATAGGAAAAATCAGATCACTTTGTTCCATATATAAATCGTATGTGATATATGTGTGTCTGTGTGTTTGAATAAGAAAAGAATTGTTGTGGGAAGAGGCGTTGGATGGCGAGAGGGGGTGTTGGGGTTGGGTGGGGAGTCTAGAGAGAGAAAGAGAGTGTGATATTAGGGCGTTTGTAGAGAGAGAAAGGGAGTTCTGGGTTTGAATTGGGTCGAAGTTGAACTCCGACAACATGCTCTGAACCCACCCGGATAGATCAGACTACCCGTATCGGACGATAGATGCGATATCCCATCTTCGAGCTGCTCGAGCTTCGACGTCGGCCATGTCCGACGACCGGACCTTGTTGTCCTCCTAGACTTTCCCGCAGCAGAGGCGAGTTTTAAGTGTGAAGATCTGGAGGAGAGCTTCCTTTTTCTTGAATGCTGAACATTCGTAAGGGGTGTTAAATATATATATATCCAAAATGAAAATTTAATTATTGAGCAAAAGATTTGGCACAATGGACTCTGTTTTACGTTTGTTAAGACACGGAAACAATCTAGAAAAGCTTCCCATCTTGTGGGAATTTAGTATATCTTTTGCCACAAAATTTAATGTTTGTGATAATTTAGTTTATTTTTTTTCACAATATTGTTTTTTGTGCCAATTTAGTTGACATTTTATCATAAAATTTAGTATTTGTGACAATTTAACTTAATTTTAGCCACAAATTTAATTTTTGTGCCAATTTAGTTGAGTTTTTGTCACAAAATTTAACATATGTGGCAATGTAGTTGAGTTTTTGTCACAAATTTAATATTTGTATCAATTTAATCTACCTTTTGCCACATAAATTAGTGTTGGTGGCAATTTACATTGGCTTTTGTCACAAATTTAATTTTTGTGTCAATTTAGCTAATCTTTTGCCACAAAATTTAGTTTTTGTGGCAATTTAACTTGACTTTTGTCACAAATTTAATGTTTGTGGCAATTTAGGTTACCTTTAGGGTCTGTTTACTAACTGTTTCTGCTTTCTGTTTCTTGAAATTTGATAATAATATGAAAAACACGTTTTTTAATTTGTTTCTGTTTTTTAAATTGAGAAAACGTTTCCTCTCATTACAAAGGAAAGAGGAAGAAAAAAAAAAGGTGTTTTCTCTTTTTGTTTCCTCAAACTCACCATAATCATCAATAATAAAAAGAATAAGAAATATTAAATCAATAATAAATAAATTATAATAATAAATAAATAAAATAATAAATAATAATTACATAAAATATTATTTAAATTAAAATAAATAAATAAATATAATAAGAAATAAAATAAAATGAATAGAAAATTAATAAAAAATAATATATTAATAAACAAAATAAAATAAGTAAAATAAATAATAAATAACTAAAATGATTAAAAAAAATAAAAAAATGATTAAAAATATAATTAATAAAAAATAATAAAATAAAAATTGATAAAACAATATCATTCATAAATTAAATAAAATAAAACTAATAATAAATAAAATTGAATAAATAAATATATAAAATTAATTAATTAAATAAATAAAATTAATTAATTAATTAAATAAATGATAAATAAATAAAATAAAATAAAATTTGGAAAAGGTAGCTTAATATTTTTTCAAAATAGTTTTAATGTTTGTTTTTGAAAAATTAGTAAACATAAATTTACTTTTTGTTTCTTCTACAGGCAACAGAATCTGATTCTGCTTTTTCAGGAATTAGAAACAGAAAGCAGAAACAGTTGGTAAACAGACCCATAGCCACAAAATTTTGTGTTTGTGCCCATTAGTATTTTTTGCCACAAAATGTAATTTTGTACCAAAAAATTTCTGTTAACCACAAATTTATTTTTGTGGCAAAATGCAAAATTTATTGTAGTGTCTCTTGGCCTAATAAAAATCTAGAGGGGCCTGGTTACAGTGGGCATACTGATTAAGAAAATATATCACAAACATTCACCGAAAAATAATATATATAACAATTTCAAAGAATTTCATATAAAATACTTAATTTGAACAATTTATCGCATACATGTTTGGTATAAATTATAATTAACCATATCTTCCAATCTGCTTCCTATCGTAACAGACAGAAGACTCTTTATTTTACAAACACAATCAGCATCTTCAACAATTTCATGACAAAAATAAAATAAAAAATCAATCAGATCATTGCTTACAAACAAAAATTTTTTTTAAAAAATGTTAGACATCTTTCCAACTGTTTAGTTCACCACCCTGCAATTCACCCTAATCTGACCTCTCTTCCCAGTCAATGGCTTTATATTCCCCATCTTGATCATAGAGTTGGCAAAATCCCACGAAAAAGCCTCTGCATTATTCGTATAGCTCCTCACCAGCCCATCAGTTTCACCGCCATTAAACAGTGCCTGATCCGAATGTAGAAGCCCCTTCTTGTTCACCAAGTTGGAGAAGTACTTTGTGTCAAACAGTGCAGCTGTGGGGTCCAGTGTGGCAAGGTTGGAGTCGCCTGTTCCGGTGGGCCGGGGACACGTGGACTGGCGTTGGCGGGCAAAGGTTGGGTCGATGTTGGTGTCGTTGTAAATGCGGTTCCTGAAGAGCCTGCACTGAGCAAACCCTAGGGTGTGGGCTCCGGCGAGCGACACGAGGTCATTGACATTAAGGCCTTGTTTCTTGAAGTTGGTGATGAGTGCAGGGAGGTCCATGAATGGTGAGGGGATGTCGTTGTTGGCTGTGGTTCGGCTTGCGTTGGTTGAGTCTCGTCGCCCCAGTTGCACCTTCCATGTTGGTCCTCCTAGCTGTGACACAAATTCAATTATATGTATGACACATTTTTAGTATATAATATCACAACATTAATGTTTAATTAGGTTATTAATTAGCCTATACTTTTTTAGTTTCATGGTCATTATTATTTTTTACGATGAAAACCCAAATATATTGGCTTTGTTGGGAAAGACTCGATTATGTTGTCTTAAGATGTATCAGATCTCGGGTTCGTAAAAAAGTAAAACATATAATCTCTTTTAGCATATAATATCATATTTGTCGTACAAGTACTGCAACCTTTGTTCCAGTATTTCATTGACATGGTCACAAAGAAAACAAGGGTACTAATCTATTTAATAGTGCTCTAGGGCTTGAACTTTATTAATTAAGTTAGGCATTGATATGTGGGGTTTATTAACAACACTAAATTAAATTAATGCTACTAGTTTGATAAATAAACTTACCGAGACCACAGAGTCACGAGCTGCAACAGCCAAAATGTCAGCACAAGAGACCACTGGATCTCCACAAGCTTTGTCAACTGCGGATTTGATATTGTCAATGACGTCGAATCCTCTAGCAGAATTAATATTAGGGAGCGCATTCTTTTCACTATCAATAGTCGATGTAGGATCCAGAAGAATCGAAGCATCACAACCCTGTATTACCACAATCAAATCTATTAGTTAGATCAATATATTCAACTATATATGGTACATAGTTTATATTGATTATATCGTCACAAGTGAGAAAATTTGAGTAACGTACATTAACAAAGCAATCATGGAAATGCAGACGCAGTAAAGAAGCGCCCATACGACGCTCTTTCTTCACTGCATCTGCCACAACTTGCTTGATGGTTGGCAAAGCTTTGGGACACACTTTGTTATAGTAAGTAGGAGAGAGAGTGGCTGAGAACGCTGTGCTTGCAAGAGCAAAAATGACTAGGGCATAGAGATAGAAGAAGCTTGGTGAGGCCATATCTAGTAACTTGAGTAAAAATGGATAGTAGTAGTCTGTTTTAGTTTTTGATGTCCATTTAGGTAAGGTGGCAAGTGTATTTATAGATGAAATATTAGCTAGGACTTTAGGCCTTGAGACTTGGCAAACAGGACAATTTCTAAGAAGCTTGATATTAATTATCAACTCTGTAATTAAGGGCAAGTCTAAAAGGGCAAGCAATCCATGTGCAAGAAAAGAGGGTGAAAATTTTATATTTGTTTGATCAAGTCTTGCAAAGTTGCAGGCCTCTTAACTCCATTTGAATATGAAATTATATATTTTATAGTAAACGAAAGAAATTAACGATACTTCTTTATCTTTGAGTTGTTCTGCCCGATATCTCATATAATTAGCCTTCTAAGTTAATTAAGTGCCTTGGTTAATTTCTATCTTGTCTGGCACAAACACATTGAGCCAAGAAAAGTTCAGAAATGTTGTCTTGTTTTCCTAGTGAAGTATAAAATGGCTGTTCCAAATATTTTGTTTACTGACCTAAAAAACATCATCAGTACGTTTTGGGGGTGGGGGGGATGTGATTGCTCAATATTTTGGTAAATTAAAACTCGAGTTGGCAAGGACATGATTTTCTGCAACACTGAAACTGAGTTTCTTAGTGCATTACAAAAAGATATGTCTATAGTGAATAAGATTTATCTATAGCAAAAAAAAATTGACTTTTCTATTTAGAAGATCTAAGGCACGTATAAGAATAATTTTTAGCCTAAAGTATTTTTAATATGGCAATTTTAGGTGATAATTTACCATATGCTGTTAAAAATTATTGCGACAATTTTATCCTTTTTAGTGATGGTTGCGACCGTCAATAAAACCCTTATTTGTTGTACCGGTAGTCCTAGGTTACATTTGAAGTCATTAACCAAGATCACAAGGACAATTTGTCTAACTAAATTAAATTTAACCCTTCCCCTGTGGATATAGTCAATGCATTCTTTACCAAGGAAAACTATTCTGTATTGATCTAGGTAACAACTACCAACAACTCTCAACCTCAACCATCTGAATCAGTCACATACTTGATATATATATATGTGATCTTATATAATAGACCTAATGTCAACACGGATAGCATATGGTTATATGTAAAGCGACAGCTAATCAAGGTTTGAAAATTGATAATTTGAAAAGTCTATAACTGCTCTGGATGGGGATTTGAGTCATTGACATGGCCGGAAATGAATAAAAAAGAAAAAGAAATAAAGCGATACATGGTTTTTTTTACTTCCAATAATATATAGGGAAAGAGAAAATATTGACAAGGCAAGCAATGAGGAAAAAGCCTACACTTAACACGGTTTCACATACACTAACACATACATTTGTATATTATAGATATTTGCATGTAATACATTTTATTTATCATTAATTTTATGCCAACCAGTAATTCAATTGACCAAGTTGTAACGAACAAAGTTCTCTCCAGAGCATAAACAAATGAGTGAAAGAAGAATTAGGAAACATAAATGATTATTTAATGCTACGACTTGACTTCAAATCTTTGATTTGGTTTTATTTATATATCAATCTTTTCCCAAAAGATAACCAATAGAAAAATGATATCGTTGACATGCCAGATGGAAAGAGATTTATTTAGTTTCTTTATGATATCAAATTAAGGATGTCAATCGGTGGTGGCGTGTGGTTTATTCGAGTTGATAATCTATACAATCTTCTTTCACCTACTATTTTTTCTGAATCAGAAGAACCTTCTCTATACTTCTCTCATTTTTGTTATTTATATATTTATGTGTTTATAGGCTTGATAGAGTTATATATATTTCCGTAGTCATAATAGAATGAGGTGAGTGTAGACGGCAAAAAGATGAAGTTAAAATAATCGTGATTACCTTAATTCTCTCATTTTAATGCGATGACAATATGCCGCCTCCAGATAGAGCCACCTGATGAGAGGGTCTGAGGGGTAGTGCTATCACCCCTTCCCTTCTCGGCTCCGCTGCCAGATAGAGCCACCCGATGAGAGGATTTGAGGGGTAGTGCTATCACCCCTTCCCCTCTCGGCTCCCACCAATTGAGCCACCTGGAAAGAAGGTCTGAGGGGTAGTGTTGTCACCCCTCCCCTATCGGCTCCCCCCGTTCGAGCCACCTGAAAAGAGGGTCTGAGGGGTAGTGTTGTCACTCCTCCCCTCTTGGCTCTGCGGCTTTGCCTTACTCAAAGCTCGTCCCTCTCCAGTTAGATGGGAAATCTTAGAGAGGCACCCTGGATTGGTACCATTATCTGATTGTGCACACATCTCCTGATCAAGCGCTTGAGTTGCCGAATGAAATGAGAGAAAGGTCACGCCGACCAAAGCGAGGGAGGCATGCTTTGGGCGCCGGACCCTATCTTCTTGACTTCTCTTAACGAGACCTTGAGTATCAAGTGAAATGGGGGCTGAGACTAGCTGGTTCAGTTCTAAAAGAGGAAGTATGGCCTCTCGTAGGACCTAATGCAAGAGGGGAAAGTGTGGTCTGAAGGATAAGGATTGGCTTCGAGGGATCATACTAATTAAATAGAAGGATTGATAAGACTCACATTTAATGCTATACAGGTTTCCCGGTGTACGTGTAGATTCTGTCAAGCCCATTCAGGGAAGAGCCCGACAGCCCAACAAAGGAAAGAGCCCGAAGGGAAGACCCACCCCAAAGCCCATTTCATGAAATATTCTGGAATAAGCTTAAGAAACAAGTTAATGACATGGAAAAAGGACAAAAATGATGTAAGCAAGAGAATGTTGCCCTAATGGGCTCAAAGCCCAAGAAGGGAATGTATATAAGGAAAGCCAAATATGAATAAAGCATTTTATTCTTGTGTTGTGCATTTTTTGGCATTTACACACGGAGAAGTTGGTAGGGTTTACCCATAGGACCGCTAGTCCGAAGGGTCGCTCTCACCTAGGGATCGGGGAACACCTGATGGGTATTTGTGAGTAATATCAAGAGACCATAGGACACTTGACTCCTTCCTAAACTAGTATAAATAGGTGACTAATGCTTCATTGTTCAGGAGGATAACCACCACATGCAACATGAAATTAATGAAATCTAAAAAAAGATAACGGCTTAGAAGGACCCTCGAAGTGGAACATCGAACTGTTTTGCCTCTCTTTCCTTTTACCCTAAGCTGAAGGGTATTCTCTTGTATTAGCCCTAGTCTCCACTCTTTCCTACTTATTCTCAAGGACTTGAGCTTGCGGAACATAATCCTCTTTGTATTACGAACCGTGCATCAACATTTTGACGACTCTGTTGGGGAGGAGTGCTTCACAAATGCCAAGGTCGAGAGAGATGGGTCCCTCTTCGATCAATGGGCTCGAGTCGGGGCTAGGGGACAGTAACGAAAGAGTGGCGAGTGGCTTGCCCGAAGGAGAGGGATACGAGCGTGAGACGATGGCACCATGCATTTTGTTTGAGGCGCACAGTCATATATCGTCTCGTTTAGGAGCTTTAAAGAGTGCCCAACGGGAAATACTGGAGGTTTTGTGAATCCTCGCAGGGCAGCGCCCTAAGAGGGAAGGCTTCTAGTATAGAGGGGAACCCTTGAAGGAGGTAGCCCCTTCGTGATGATGAGAGACTGCAAGGAGCCATGAACCAAGACGCGAGCTCCATACGACCCCTTCATCTCCAGTAAGGAGGGGTAGGCGAGGGGAGGACCTATAGGATCTACAGCGAACCTTGTTTTGCACGCCGACCATGGCGCCTCCCAGGTTGGGTGGGAGGCGCACGACCCCGACTAGCGAGGGGGTTGTTCAATCACCCTGGACTCATCACAATCGAAAGGAAGAGCCCTCCCGCCGTAACATAAAAGATGAGCCTCAGCATTCCCCTTTATGTTTTTGTTGGCTTTGAAATTCTATTTCAAGCAATAAATCTTATTTTGATATTAACAAAACATTCAAAACTATGTTTGGTACTAATATGGCTTTGAGATCAGTGTTTCAGCAAGTACAGGTAAATGATTCGGGAAGATCGCTAAAGCAACAAGCGATAAGGAAACTCAAGCGCAAACTCGAAGAAGGACAAAAAGATCAAAGAAAGAACAAAAGCTGGACTCAAGACCTGGGGTAGATAGGTCGGGGTGAGAATATTGTAACAACGTATCTTATGTGTTGATTGGTCTTATAAGCTCAAGTAATAAATCAAACGAACTCAAACGGATCAAAAACGGACCTTGAAAACAATTCTTGGAGTCACCCAGTCGACTGGCCATGAAATGGCAGCCGACTGACTGTGACCCAGTCGACTGGCCGTTAAGGACCCAACTGACTAGATGAACCAGTGAGCTATAAAACATTTTGACTGCATGAGGTAGTCGACTGGCCTGTCCAAGGCAGTCGACTGACTGTGACCAGTCGACTGGCAGTTAAGGACCCAGCCGACTGACTGAACCAGAGAGTTTCGAACATTTTTGATTGCCTGAGGCAGTCGACTGGCCTTCTTGAGGCAGTCGACTGACCCTAGCCGTTGGGAAAAATATTTTAAATTTAAGCATGGAGGCAGTCGACTGGGTGCCGGTAGGCAGTCGACTGGGTGCTTCAGGATTTTAAGGAAAAGTATTTCTAAACAATATTTTTGCCCAAAAAGAAATGATTTTGCTTGCAGATTTTCAGGTCCTACTCTCCATATTGTCTAGGGTGAGATACACTCTCCAAACCCTAGTGTTACACTATATAAAGAAAGAGATATGGATTAAAAATGCCAAGGTTCTTGTGTGAGAAATTTTTCTGAAAATTCATTCATCTACTATTTCTCTCAAGCACTTTCTGGAAAAATTTTGATAGCAAGAAAGATCAAAATCTCATTTTTCATTCCCATCATTTTGAAGATTTAAACTCAAGCTTTGTGCTTATTCTCTTATTGAAAATATATTGTGAGAATATATATATCTTGAGTTCTTGAAATATCACCTAAAAACACTTGAGCTTATATTGATCTATCTTCCATAAAAACCTTAGGGTTTTGAGTGTTTTTGTTTCTTGAGTGATATATTGATTACATACACAAATTTGTGATCTTGGGTGAGTGAAGCCCATTGTATCAAGGGAGGATTGTTCTCTTGATTGTGTGAAGAGCTAGTTAGCTCTTTTGTAAAGGTTTTGCTATTCCACCTATTGAAGGAAGAGTCATAGTGTGAGGATCGGGAAAGTCTCAAGGAAGGGGATTCTTTGAGCCGAGGAGTAGGAGTTACCGAACCTCGTAAAAATCACGGTGTCAATTTCTCTATCTCTATCTCCTTACTTTATGTTCATGCATGCTTAATTTATAGTGTGGTAAATAGCTTGTTGAAATTAAGTAAAATTACTCATTACATATTTACCTTGTATATTATTATTGAACCTTGTTGCATGTTCTAGTAAGAATTAAAAAGAGTTAGAAATTATTTTTAAAACCCTATTCACCCCCCCTCTAGGGTATTTTAGTGACTTACAGTTTTGATGCCAGACGTCCAGACAATGTTGAGAGCTGATAGGGGAGGCATGCTCCGGGAAATGGAGCATGGAGTCCCCTTCTGAAGGGTATGTCTGCACCAAAATTCACGCTTAAGTTGGATGGACCCTTCGAGGTCACGAGGGCGAACCCAGGCGGATACTATGAGAGCGGGTGCCCTAGAAGTGAGAGGACAATGAGCCTGATTAACGCAAGGTGGATAAAGAAGTGTTACGCCTTTATGTTATTTTTGAATTATATATATATTCAAAATTTATATTTTTTCGAATTTTATATATATATTTCAAATTTTATATACTTTTTTTGAATTTAATATATTATTTTCGGATTTATATATTATTTTTGAAACATATATATATTTATAATTTTATATAATTGTTTTAAATTATATATATATTTTTTGAATTATATATATATTGTTTGAGGGTGTGGGGTAATGTGATTGAAATTGAAAAGTATAGGGAGCAATTTGGATATAGGAGGGGTTAGTTGATTAAATTGGAAAGCATAGAGGGCAATCCAGATATAAGAGGGATTAGTTGATTAAATTCAATAGTAAAAGGGAGTTTATTGAAATTAAATAAGGGCAAATCTGAATTTTCATGGCCCAAAGGGGTATCATTGCAAAACTTTTGAAAACTCAGGGGGTGTCTCTGCAAACTTTTCGTTAACTATCATCTCGCTGCAATTAAGCCAAATCTCAGGGGGTGTCAATGCAAATTATCCCAAAAGTTATATATAAATATAGGTAGTTGAATAAATAAAACATAAAAATTGGGTTGGAAACTCAATCTAAATTGATAAAATCCATTCTAAAACTACTCGGACATGTTAAAAGGGGGGTTGTGCCTCAAAATTGGAATTGATTAGAAGTCTAAATGATTAGAAAAACTTTATTTTATCTTTAACTCAATCTAAATTGATAAAATATATAGAATAGTTTAATTGTCATACAAGTTTAGTTGAATAAAATATTTACGAACCACTTAGTTTGCAGAGGTAGAGTTCAACTATAATTATGAGGTAAAATTCAAGTATAATTGTCTTTGAAATTAAAATAGAAAATATAATTTAACTTTAACTATGTTGCAATTAAAATATAATTTATAATTTAAAATATATTAGTGTATATATATATATATAGTATAGATAGATATACATGTGTGTGTATAACTTAAATAAGTTAATTAAAATAAATAACTAAAGATCGAGTTTAAAAAAATATATATTAGTAGTATTGTATCCAATTGCATC
This sequence comes from Cornus suecica, assembly GCA_963922005.1. Classification (NCBI taxonomy): domain Eukaryota; kingdom Viridiplantae; phylum Streptophyta; class Magnoliopsida; order Cornales; family Cornaceae; genus Cornus; species Cornus suecica. The sequence goes on along the minus strand of OY998244.1, from coordinate 71,817,955 downwards.
AATAAACCGTCTTAAACCCACGGCTGATAGGAGAGATATCCCCTCTCGCAACTCGGTCTCTTCTCTCTCCCCCAGCTAATCGATCGCGGAGAACCACTGGGTGCGATTCCTCCCTTCTCAAGTGAGGCAACCCCTGCTATTCCTCCATTCTGATTTGTCGAGGTCTCGCTTGATATAATTGTAAACTTTGAAAAAGAATTTGATAAATTAAATTTTGTGGCAAAAGACATTTTGCGACAAATACTTTTATGTGGCAAAAAATTAGACAATTGCTAGGAAAAGTATTTCGTGGCAAATAAATTATTTTGCCACAATGATTTAAAATACGTGGCTAAAAGGAAATTTTATCCACGAAAAATATGTTGTCGCAAATAAATAATTCATTTGCTACGAAAGTAGTAACATGGTAAAAAAGTCGACAGTCGCCACAACAACTAATTCGTGACAAAACATCATTTTGCCACAACATGAAAAAATTCGTGGCAAAATATAATATTTGGCCATAAAAAAATAATCATGGGCAATTATTAAAGGACAATGCTTGGGTCCTCACCTCTTATTTGAACTAATAAAATTAAGACACATGTCAAATATCAATTAAAAAAATAAGATTAATTTCATTTACATCATTTTGAACCCCAAGATTTGCATAATTATATTTACACTCCTTACTTAAGAAAAAATAACTCACTTATACCCCCTGACCACTTTTGGTATCTTTTCACACCTAACATAATTTTGAATACCTAAACTACCGTTACCATATCCCTATTTTAATATATCAATTTGACCCCTCAGTTTAAAAAAGACTATATTGTTCAAAATTCAGATGGTGTAAATGAAATTAACAAAAACAATTTATTTACATATTTAACTAACACAAGTATTTACATTTATATTTATCAAACTTGTAAACTAACACAAGATTTCATTATTTATATTTACATTTATTTTTTACTTTAAAATATTTATATTTATCAAACTTGTAAACTAACATAAGTTTTTATTATTTATATTTACATTTAATTTTTTTGAAAAATATTTATATTCATATTTATATTTATCAAACTTGTAAACTAACACAAGTTTTCATTGTTTATTTTAATTTTGAAACATATTTCCAATAATATTAGACACACTTCACAAAATAAAATAAAAATATTTTGTTTTAAATTAAAATAAAATAAAAATAAAAAATATTTGAATTCACCCAAAAAAATATTAAATTACACACATATTTGAATATTGAAAAACATATAATAATATATTATATATTACCCATGTCCAGAAAAGTATTTGTGATATGGTGAGTCTTTCAACCGAGTTATTCTTAAACTTGGCACTAGTAACCACTCTCATCCGCCACTCTCCACCGCCATTTGTATTATTGTATTATCATAAAGAATTGCTATTTATGTGTGTAATTTAATATTTTTTGGGTGAATTCAAATATTTTGTATTTTATTTTATTTTGTGAAGTGTGTCTAATATTATTGGAAATATGTTTCAAAATTAAAATATAAATATTTTTCAAAAAAAATAAATGTAAATATAAATAATAAAAACTTATGTTAGTTTACAAGTTTGATAAATAAAAATATGAATATAAATATTTTTCAAAAAAAATAAATGTAAATATAAATAATAAAAACTTATGTTAGTTTACAAGTTTGATAAATATAAATATAAATATAAATATTTTAAAATAAAAAATAAATGTAAATAATGAAATCTTATGTTAGTTTACAAGTTTGATAAATATAAATGTAAATATTTTAAATGTAAATACTTGTGTTAGTTAAATATGTAAATAATTTTTTTAGTTAATTTCATTTACACCGTCTGAATTTTGAACAATATAGTTTTTTTTAAACTGAGGGGTCAAATTGATATATTAAAATAGGGATATGGCAAGGGTAGTTTAGGTATTCAAAATTATGTTAGGTGTGAAAAGATACCAAAAGTGGTCAGGGTGTAAGTGAGTTATTTTTCCTTAAGTAAGGAGTGTAAATGCAATTATGCAAACCTTGGGGTTCAAAATGATGTAAATGAAATTAATCTTATTTTTTAATTGATATTGGACACGTGTCTTAATTTTATTGCCCCAAATAAGGGGTGAAGACCAAGTTAGTCCTCACTGGTGAGGACCCAAGCATTGTCCATTATTAAAAGTTTGCTACGAAAAAAGTACATGCCAAAAGATTGAGAAATTGCCACAAACAAAAACTTCATGACAAATTTAAAATGCTTGTGGCAAAAGAATTCATTTAGCCACAACTTTTGGGTCATCACTATTGTTCATGGGCAAAATCCGTTTGTGCACATGGCGGGAGTAAATAAATTGGCGGGAAAGTTATTTGCGACGAACTTTGCCACGAAAATTTTAGTCGTGGCAATTTGTATCATTTAGCCATGAAAAATTAATTTTATGGCAAAATTACTATATTTTACCACAAAATTTTAGCCGTAACAAAAAAATTGGTGGAAAAAACCTAAGTTTGTTATAGTGCCTAAGATGGTGTGATTGAAGTTAAAACAAATCTCTGTAAATGAAGTTAACCCTATATAGTATATATATATATAACCCAATTTAAGCCAAAATGTTGTTTTCATGCTCACCTTTGCAAGAAGAGCCCTGTTAGTTTGTTTTTATTAATTTTTGCCTTCTCAGTTCTCTTCTAGCTTATGAAATGCTTCTCTGAATGCAATGTAGAGGCTAAGCACTTGCATAACATGTAAAATTTTGAGAATTAATTGTAGATTGTGCCAGTTAAAATCATACCATAAACATTATTCATACCAAATATCTTTATTAATGACAAGATACAAAATCAAATTACTTACATAAAAAAACATCCAAATTAAACAATGACTCAATGAGTACTACAAGGAATATCAATGCAATGACAACAACTAAGCTAGTCTTAGTTAGTTTTCCTGCAGTTAGTCCTGATCTGTCCATTGCTGCCGGTGAGTGGGCTAAGGTTCCCCATCTTCACCATAGCCATTCGCGAAGTCCGTGAAGAAGGTTGCAGGATTGGCAGCGTAAGTGTTCACTTGACCGTCCGTGGATCCATTACTGAAGAGCTGCTGGTCAGAGTGCAAAAGCCCCCTCTGTGTCTGCAAATCTTTGTAGTAAGCAGCGTCCAAAGTTGTTGGACTCGTGACATCGAGGGGAGAGAGGTTGTTGTCACCTCCAGTGCTTGGACAATTCGCTTTCAATGATGTTGCGAATGAAGTGTTGATGTTCGTTTCATTGTAGACCCGGGTTCGGAAGACTGCACCTAGCTTGCCCTATTGTGTGAGATCCTGCATTACATTTAAACAAATTGAGCACTTATTCAATTAAGTGTGTTTGACAACAAGTTTGAATATAGCTGAAAACTTTAAATTTATGAAAATATCCCAAACCATAATATTTTTAAACACCATTTAAGATCTTTAATTAGTATTTAAATTATAGTTGATATTGAATTTAAAATTTTAATAAAAAGCAATTGAATTACCGGAGAGAGCCACCATTTCATTGGCATTGAAACCTTTGTTTGAGAAGGCAGATATGAGACCACTCAGACTTAAAGCTGGTGAAGAGATGTTGGTGTTTGCAGCACTCAAACTTGCAGTGGTCGAGTCCCTTCTGCCCAACAACACATTGTTATATATAAAGGGTGACTACTTTATATTGAAAGTTGTACCAAATCGATTAAAAGACAAAATCACCTCTATATCCTTCCCTATAAATATAGGGTCTCTCCTATTATATTGTTTGAGAAGGCACTATGATACCACTCAGACTTAAAGCTGGTGAAGGGATGTTGGTGTTTGCAGCACTCAAACTTGCAGTGGTCGAGTCCCTTCTGCCCAACAACACATTGTTATTTATAAAGGGTGACTACTTTGTATTGAAAGTTGTACCATATCGATTAAAAGATAAAATCACCTCTATATCCTTCCCTATAAATATAGGGTCTCTCCTATTATATTGTTTGAGAAGGCAGTATGATACCACTCAGACTTAAAGCTGGTGAAGGGATGTTGGTGTTTGCAGCACTCAAACTTGCAGTGGTCGAGTCCCTTCTGCCCAACAACACATTGTTATATATAAATGGTGACTACTTTGTATTGAAAGTTGTCCCACATCGACTAAAAGACAAAATCACCTCTATATCCTTCCCTATAAATATAGGGTCTCTCCTATTATATTGTTTGCACAAAAATAAAAAAGGAGAATAGAAGAGATACATACTAGTATTATTCTTGGAGAGAGTTAGGAATAGTATAAGCTTATATTATTCCGGTGATACAAGCGTAAGTATACACTGTGTGTGTGCGTGTGTTTGATCTGCTGATCAACCCCTTGTAATCCTCTCTTTGATCGATAGTGAAACGATGCTCTCAGTGAACGTAAGTTTATTTTGGCCGAACCACTATAAATCTTTGTGTTCATGGTTTGGTGTGTGTTTGTGTGAGTTTTTTGATTTGCAAGTACACACGGATTCTAACAGTGTTTTTGGGCGAGTGTAAAAATCCTAACAAGTGGTATCAGAGCCCAGGTTACCAACAAGTCTTGGCTCAGGTTTCAGGAAAAACTAGTTGTCTCTGCTCCGACCCAAGGCTCAATGTGTGAGAGGGAGATTATTGGGGTTGTCCCACATCGGTTGTGGAAGGAGTTGGCGGTCAGTATATGAGTATGAGGGAAAACCTCGCCTTTTGAGCTAGCTTTTGGGGTGAGAAAAACCCAAGACCACCCAACACTGGTATCAGAGCTTCAGGTTGAAACAGAGGAGAAACTCGTTCGTTCTGGTCCAGAATCGAAGTTCAAAAGTGCCTAAAGTCGAAAACCAATCACACCAGGAGAAGCGACTTGACGAGACGAGCCCAACCCCGTTGGCCGCGCAGCAAAAGGACTTTCCACACGCCGTCCAAGCGCCACCCACGCGTTGTCAGCGATCTCACACGCTAGTTGCAGGATTCCTTGCTGGAACCCTAGCTTGTGCCGGAGAAGACTACCGAAATATCTGCCATCGACAAGATCTCCCCAGAACCCTAGTTGCTGACATCATCCAAACGTCATAAGTTGACCGCGCCGCCTTTGGCCGTTGACCAGAGTTGACTGCCATGTCAGCACCATGCCACGTCAACACTAGTGCCACATCAGCACTATTTTGTCTTTTAGTGCATAAATTTATTTTGGCCCGTTTGGAGTCATTTTTTACCCGTTTTTGACGCGGTCAGAGGCGTCCTTAAGGTTTTGGACCGCTCTGGACGCAATCGTGCGATTGATTTTGCGTAATTTGACTTCGAACACCTCAAATAGGCTCATTGAGAGTTATGGGAGAAAAAAATGCAGTAATGATCTACAAGTTTGACAGTACAAACTTTGCCTATTGGAATATGCAAGTCGAGGATGTGTTATCCATAAAAATTTGTTCTTGCCATTAGAAGGGAAGAAACTAGAATTGATGAAATACGAGGATTGGACAATCCTAGATCGAAAGGTTCTCGGTACGATCAGACTGATGCTGTCAAAGCATGTCGCCTTCAACATCAAGAATGAAAAGATAACAAAGTCTCTCATGGATAGTCTTTAAAAATGTACGAACAATCGTCAGGAGCGAATGCGATACATCTCATCACTAGATTGGCAAATTTGAAAATGTCCGAGAATGGGAAGGTCAATGAACACATCAATGTTCTTAATGAAATTGTTGAGTAGTTGGAATTAGTTGAGATGTCAATCACTAGTAAAATGAAATCGGATTTTCTTATAAGTCAATTGCCAGAGAATTGGAGCACCACAAAGGTTGGAATCAGTAATTGTTCAGGGGTAGAACCGTTATAGTATGATTTCGTAGTGAGTATGATACTCACAGAAGAGATCAGAAGACAGTCAGACTCTTCTAACAGTGGCTCAGCATTGAACGTCAACAGCAGAGGCAGAGGTTCGAACATGAAGAAAGGCGGAAACCAAAGGCGTGACCGTTCCAAGTCGAGACAAGGAAGACCACATGGAAGATCACAGTCTCGAGGTCTCAGAAATTCCAAAGAGATTGAGTGTTGGAATTACAACAAAACTAGTCATCTCAAGAACCAGTGCAGATCCCCGTAAAAGGTGGCGGAGAACAAGACTGAGGTAAACATTGTCTTAGAAGAAGTTGATGATGCATTGATATGCTATTTAGAAAACAAATCAGAGTTTTAGGTCTTGGACTCTGGAGCATCATTCCATGCCACCTCAAGTTAAGAGTTCTTCGAGAGCTATACACCTGGAAACCTGTAATACCCCGTGATTTTTGGGACAAAGAAATTAAAAATATAAATATATATATATATATTTATATAAATTAAGTTGGATAAATTATATTTATTTAATTAAATAATATAAGTTGGGCTTATAAGCCCAATGAATCACTATTTAATTATTTTTGGGCTATTACATATATATATAAATTATTTTTGGGCCCATGAGAATTATGTAAAATAAATATATATATATTTATAAAAAGAAAACACTAAGTTAGTCCTACGTTCTGTTAGACAAATAGAGGAGATAACAGAATCGCAACCGCATAGAAGAGAGATGAGAGAGCATCGATCAACCTACAGTTCGTGCGTAATTTAGCCCAACGATCAGGCAAGTAGAATGTTCTTCTTTTCCCCTTTGGACCCATAATCCTAGCACCTATGTACTTTGGTTCTGCCTGATTACGTGTTTTGTATAGCTGTATATTACTTGATTATTTTTAGTTTGTGCTATAATATCTATATAGATTGGTAATTAATCGGTTAAATTTATAGACTACTAATCATGGGCTTTGTTTAATTTAACGTTTCGTATACTATTATTAATTTTCTTCTATCAATTCAGAGAATTGGTTGCTATGACGAAGTGGGTAGTGGTGGGAAATCTCAATTGTAGTCAAGTTATAAATTAAAAGGACAGTAGCTAACGGGGTTCAAGGAATTCAATTATTTGTGTAGATGGATACGTGGATAGTTGAGTTGTTTTAGTGTTTTATGTATATGTATATATATATATATATATATATAACAGTTTCGTATTGCATGCTTGTGAAGTTGACTCCTGATTTAGATTTAAGAGCTGGTGAATTTGGATTGGCACACACATATATATTTGTAGGTATATATAAAAGTATAAATTAATGCATTAGTCACATGGTGGTGGTCCACCATTAGGCCATGGAATTTGGGTTCCTTTAATACTTCTGTGAATGGAGAATAAGTGCCATTGTATATGTTTCAGTTACATAAATAATTAGATTTGTGACAAATTTAGTACACACAACTTGTCATATGAAACTAATGGGTTTTGGATACGATGTAGGTGACGACTGGAGGTAGAAATAGTATAATTTTTATGTAATATCAGTACTTGAATAATATCCATTGCTAGGGTTACACATATATAGAGTATTTAAATTTGAGAATACCACCAGTCTCCCTTTAAGGAATGCATGTGTCGGAAATAATATTATTGCAAAAGAATTAATTAATTCTTTAATTGGTGATAAATTAGTAATTGATACATATATATATATATATATATATATATATATATGTTTGCGGAATGGAGGAAATCACGATGAGCTGACTACTAAGTCAGTCTCATCTGTACCATAGTCGACTAGTCACGACAGTGATAAGTTGTCAGGTACGTGGTTATGGTTAGGCATGGTTAAGTTGCCAATTGACATGTGAATTAATCATGGTTGCACTTTATTTGCTTTACCTATTGACTTGTGATTTGATTTTAGTTGTGTTTTATTTGATTTGTTTATGGACTTGTTATTTAATTATGATTGTACCCTATTTATTATGCCTATTTTCTGGAAGATATATATTTAAGTGTGGTACTTATAGGAAGTATAATATTAATCTTATATTTATAATGGGTAGCTGATGGGATTATTGGTACTATGTTTGGGATCATGTAGAGTCTACATTACTCGTGGGTCTGACCCACCATTGTTGTTTCAGGTTCTCGGCAGTTTCAGCCACAGGGTTGAGGTCTCTTATCATTCATTCGCAAGTTCTTCCATTTTGACTTCAGTTCAGTGTAGGGACTCAATTTAGTTATATTTTTTTTTAGACTCTTGTTTTCATTAAGGTTTAGGGGTCCATAGATATGGATTCCCGAGTTGTACCCTTTGGGGTTTTTTTTTTATTTCTGAATTTATTTATTCATGAGAATTAAACTTTTGAGACTCTGTTATTTCTTAAATATGTCTTTTGCTTCCGTACTTGTTTATTATTGAGTGTTGATGCGCCTTAGTTTTCGGTATAAGCCTGACCAACCTATGCATGAAAATTAGGGGGTATCACAAAACCTTGGAAAGGTTTATCTAGGAGATGATCAGTCCTGCAGTATAGTTGGCAAGGGTGAAATACATATCAGACTTAACAGATCCATATGGAAGTTGACGGATGTCAGACACATTCAAGACTTGAGGAAGAACCCGATCACAGTTGGCTAGTTGACGAGTGAAGGTTATGTGACCACTTTCAATGCAGGATAGTGGAAAGTTTCCAGAGGGGCTATGAATATAACACGAGGAAAGAAGAGCGGTACACTGTACACTACCACCAAAGCTAGCACGTTGATAGTAGTTGTAGAAAACAAAGAGGATCATAATTTGTGGCACCAGAGGCTAGGTCACATGAGTGAAAAGGGACTCAAATTTATGCTCGCAAAGGGAAAACTATCAGGCCTAAATTAGATTGATATCGACTTTTGTGAGGATTGCGTATTCGGTAAGCAGAAAAGATCTCAAAAAGGAGAAACTTGAGCTAGTTCACAGTGATGTCTGGGGGCCAACAAATATCTCATATATTGGCGAAAAGTCTTATTTCGTCACCTTCATCAATGACCATTCCAAGAAGGTATGGTGTAAGAACATTTTTGTGTATTATTTATTTATGGCATGTTCTAGACAATAACCATGTTGAGTGTTAAATAGGTTGGTTTGGTTTCAATAACATCGATAAGCTTCGTAAAAGGCAGAATCAAGTGTTGAAGTAATGAAGAATACATGTGAAGCACGAAAGTGAGCATATTGACGTAAAATATTTCCTGGAAGGCGAAAACTACATTTTCCGAAGTCGTCACTTCAAGAAAAAAGTATCGTGGGTTCAAGAGGGTCATTTTGGCGCAATTGCGAAAAAAAGTGGTTTAAACAAAAATGCTTACGCTTTTTGTTCCAAAAAGTGGCTGGAAAACACATTTTTATGCTTGGAGGTACGGTTGGACCTACACTTGAAGCGTAGGCCCTGCTACGTTTGAAGCGTAACTGCGGCAAGTTTTTGTCTATTTTTGCCTGCGATGTTCAAATTGTTCGGGAGTTGGTTTTATGATATGACCACGACTTATATACATCAAAGTGCGTTCTATATACAATATATTCACCAGAGTATAGGGTTTGGATGTGAAATTACGAGAAAGGGAAAACTTAGGGTTTCGATCATCATTGTCTATAAATACCCAAGTCTACAACAAGAGGATACATGTCTTGAAGAATTCTTTGCAAGTTTTCAACAGTTTCATCTTCTTCTTCTACAAAGATATAAATATGGTGAGAGAATATTATTGAGTGATTAGAGATACACAAGCTATCTTTTGTTATTGGATGTCTTCAATCGTGTTTCTACATCAACGATTTCTATGCACGATTGAATGATATAGTTGCTGAAAAATTCACACACCATCTAAAGCAACGAGGTTGCGTTGATCCATTTTGAGAAGCGGAGTTGTCTGAGTTCGGAGATCGAAACAGAAGGCTTCGTGGTGATTTTAATTTGTTTAGAAACAGAGTCGTCAGAGTACGGAGATCTAAGTGAGAGCTTCGTGGAACGCGAGTGAATCTAGATTTTTAGACGTCGAGTGGAGAACAACAAATTATAGCGGTTATAAGTTCTGTTTTCATAGAGTCTGTACAAATTCTCTGATTCATAGTGCATCGATACCCGAGTATATCCGTGATTTTTACTTTGAATTTTTCCAAGTTTTTTCACGTAAAATATCTCTGTGTCTTCTCATTATTTAATTTCTGCACTTATATTCATATTTGTTTGATTGATCTGATTTGTGAATTGATTAGAGAATTAGGGTTTGTGACTAATTAAAACTGAATTTCCGCTAATTTTTTTAATTAATCTTAAAATTGATAAAAAGCCTATTCACCCCCCTCTAAGCTGTTTTCACTATCGTATAGGTAATTTCAATTGATATCAGAGCGTGGTTGCCCCAATTTAGGTTAACTACCTAGGGTTATATCATGAACTTAGACGATGGAGATGCCTCGTAAGGGAGGATTCATATCTAGATCCCCTTTATTTAACGAATCAATTTATATATATTGGAAGGCAAGAATGAGAGCGTTTTTAAAATCTTTAGATAAAAGAACGTGGAATGTTGTTGAAGTAGGATATTCACCTCTTACTGTGAAAGACGACGCGACCAATGAATCAACACCAAAACCGTCAAACGAGTGGACTGCTACCGAGATGAATAACGCGAATTGAAACTCGAAGGCGTTGAATGCGTTATTCAATATTGTAACTCCAAGTGAGTTCAAGAGGATTGCTACGTACGTAATTGCCAAGGAAGCTTGGGACATTTTCCAAGTTACTCATGAAGGAACTTCAAAGGTTAAACAATCGAAACTTCAAATTCTGAATTCTCGATTTGAGCAGCTGAAGATGGAGGAGGATGAAGTCTATGCCAACTTTGAGGCTAGGTTAACTGATATTGTAACGAGTTGTCATAATCTAGGTGAACCTATTCATGGGACTACCATAGTAAAAAAAAAATCCTTAGGTCTCTACCTGAACGTTTTCAATCTAAGGTCAATGTCATCTCAAAGGTCATGAGTCTTAAAGAAATTAAGGTTGAAGAATTGACAGGAAATTTAAAATCTTATGAGATGAAGATGTTCAAAAACCCCCCTAAGAAGACTAGTGGCACAAAAGATAAGAGCATAGCTTTCAAAACCACTGGGGAAGATCTTGTTGAACCTGATAAAGAAAGTGAGTTGAGTCTTAATGATATAGTCATGTTTGCTAAGAGGTTGAACAAATTTGTTAGGGCTAAAGAGAATGGCCATTGACAAAATTTGGGGAAAAGTTGGGTGAGTCTAGAAGTAGAAATAAGACTCAAAGTAGGAAGGACAAGTCTGATCCTAAAAAGAAGAAACCCCAATATTTTGAATGTCAAGGATATGGTCACATAGCTGCAGAGTGTGTAAACACTCTGAAGAAATCCAAAGGATTACCTGTCAGTTTGGATGATGACTCTGACAATGGATCAACTAGTGATACGACAGACTCAGATGTAGGTGATGATTATGAGAATTTCACTGTGTTTGCTGCACAAAGCAAGGAGGTCAAAGAAGTTGTCTCAAGTTGGGCGATGTCTGAAGAAGAAGGTTTTGAGAGTGATGAAGGTTGTAATGATACGCTTCAAGAGTCTTATGACAAATTACTTGATAAGATCGCACAACTTCATAAAAATCACATGAAACTGTTGACTAAGAGTTTTAACATGGACAACGAATTACATTATTTAAAAGATGAATTAGTCAATAGTTCTAAAACTCAAAATCTCCTATAAACTCAAAATGTCAAGTTGGTTGAGGATTTGAAGAAATCTGAACTAGAAAGAACTCAATAAGGAAATGGTTGAGAAATCTACTAGGATTGAGAATTTGGAAAAAGAGCTGAAAGTTGTTAAATTAACTCTTTGTAAATGGCATGAAGGAACCCTTAAGCTTGATGAGATGTTGAGTAAGGAAAAATCAGTAGGAAATACAAAGGGTTTGAATGTTGTTGCAAAAATCACCTTTGTAAAGGCCTCCCATGTAGCGTCTAGTTCTTCACAAGGAAATTCAAATTGGAATTCTGGTGTTCAAGCCTATGTCAAAAGACCTATTGAAAGTAAGCCTTTTTTTACCACTAGATATCATAGGAGGTTGACTCATAGAGTTCAGAGGTTTGTTCCTGTATGTCACCACTGTGGTATCAGAGGTCACATTCGACCTAGGTGTTCTAAGCTGTGAAGGAAGGTGTTGAAGTCAGTGAATGAACAAAGAGTTCAACATGGAGATCATGTTCAAGATCAAATTCGAATGCTGAATGAAGAAATGATTAATTTGTCAAGATTAGCGAATGGAGCTCCGAAGATTAAGAAGGCATGGATTCGCAAAGGTGAGCTACACTATCTTGTAGTTCATACTATTCTTAGAGCACGCAAGTCTACTTTTTGGTATTTAGATAGTGGATGTTCGAGGCATATGACTGGAGATAAGTCATGTTTGGATTTCTTGAGGAGTGTTATGGTGGGATAGTAACGTTTGGTGATGGAAAGAAGCCAAATGTTAAAGGAAAATGTACGGTTGTGATTCCTGGTCTACCTAAACTAGAAGATGTGATTTATGTAGAGGGTTTTAAAGCAAATTTGTTGAGCATAAGTCAGATATGTGATAACAATCATATGGTCACTTTTTCTCCTGATAAGTGTTCGATCATTGACTCTTCTGCGATTTGCATGATGGAAGGTATGCGTTCAACTGATAATTGATATTGCATTGTTCCTAGTTCTAAATTGTTATGTAATAGAGTTAAACTTGATGAAGTTGAAATCTGGCATTAGCGAATGGGACATGTTAATTTTCGTGAATTAACAAAAACTACTAAGAGTGAAATTGTTAAGGGAGTCTCTAAGCTTGGTTATGCAAAAAGGATTGTGTATGGATCATGTCAGAAGGGAAAACAAGTCAGATGTCAGCACAAAAAGACAAATGTCATTGGTACTTCTAGACCTTTAGAGCCGTTGCATATTGATTTAATGGGTCCCACTAGGAATATGAGTAAAGGAGGAAATAAGTATATGTTTGTCATGGTAGATGATTACTCAAGGTTTGCATGGGTTGGATATCTAAGTGAAAAGTCTGAAGCATCTGAAAGTTTTATAATAATTTGTTTAAGAATTCAGATTGAGAAAATTTGTTTCATTTCTAGAGTGAGGAGTGATCATGGAATGAAGTTTGAAAATTCATAAATTGAAGTGTTTTGTGAAGAGAAAGGAATAAAACATGAATTTTCAGCACCTAAAATTCCTCAACAAAATGGAATAGTTGAGAGGAAGAATAGGGTTATTCAGGAAATGGCCAATGTTATGCTACAGGGTAGGAATGTTCCTAAGTATTTTTGGGCCGAGGCGGTGAACACAGTGTGTTACACCTCAAATAGAGTTTATCTTAGGTCTGATACCTTAAAAACTCCTTCTGAACTGTGGAATGGCAAGAAACCCAATTTGAAATATTTTAAGGTTTTTAGAGCAAAATGTTATATTCTTAGAGATCGTGAATCTATTGGGAAGTTTGAGTCTAAGAGTGATGAAAGAATATTTTTGGGTTATTCATTGACTAGTCGAGCATATAGGGTGTTTAACCTTAGAACTCAAACTATGATGAAATCTGTGAATGTAACGGTTAATGACTCATGTGTAGATGAGTCTCCAATGTCTGCTAAGGAGGAAGATAGTGAGTCGTTCTTTATATTGGATAATGATTCTTCTGAGGTTGAGAAAAATGACAATATGGTTAATGATGATACTTCACGTCCTGCAAAATCACATGATCAAATTTGTGATGTTCAACCTACTCCTTCTAAAGAACCATCTACAAGGGTAAAGTAATATTATCCTTTGGATAATGTTATAGGATCTATTAATCAAATGATGGTGACACGGAGAAATGCTAGGAATGAGGTTTCATATGCATGCCATACACCTTCTTTGGAACCTAAAAATGTCAAAGAAGCTATTCAAGATAGTGATTGGATTAATGCTATGCAAGAAGAACTTTAGCAGTTTGTTAAGAATGATGTGTGGTATCTTGTGCCTAGACCGAAAGAGATAAACATGATTGGTACCAAGTGGATTTTCAAGAATAAAAAGGATGAAAATGGTACAGTTATTAGGAATAAGACTGGGCTTGTTGCTCAAGGATATACTCAGATGGAGGGTATTGATTTTGATGAGACTTTCGCTCTGGTTGCTAGGCTTGAATCTATTCGGATTTTGTTTGTTATCGTTTGTCATCGTGGATTTAATTTGTATCAGATGGATGTAAATAGTGCATTCTTGAATGACATTCTACATGATGAGGTGTATGTGGAACAACCAAAAGGATTTGAAGACCCTCATTGTTCGGGTCATGTTTACAGGCTGAAAAAAGCTTTATATGGGCTAAAGCAAGCTCCTAGAGCTTGGCATGAAAGTTGACTGATTACATGTTGGGAACAGGTTTTGCTTAAGGGGGAGTGGACAAAACACTGTTTATTCAGAAAATTGAGAGTGATATAGTTGTTGCTCAAATCTATGTTGATGATATTGTATTTGGTTCCACTTCTAATCAGCTTACTCATTATTTTGGAGATCAAATGAAACATGAATTTGAGATGAGCATGATTAGTGGATTGAACTTCTTTCTAGGGCTTCAAGTTAGCCAATTAAATGATGGGATTTTTGTTTTTCAAACTCGTTATGCCTTGGAATTAGTAAAGAAGTTTGGTTTGGAAAATGCTAAAGATGTTCACACTCCTATGAGTATTAGTATCAAGTTTAGCATAGATACTAAAGCCAAAGATATTGACCCTACACTTTATAGGAATATGATTGAGAGTTTATTGTATTTGACTGCCAATCGATCTGATATTGCTTTTAGTGTTGGTTTGTGTGCACGTTACCGGACAAATCCTAAGGAGTCTCATATTACTGCTGTGAAAATGATTATCAAGTATGTTAAAGGGACAGTGAATTATGGATTGTGGTATCCATCAGGTACTAATACTGATATCACATCCTTTTCTGATGTTGATTGGGCCGGTAATGTTGATGATAGAAAAAGTACCAGTGGATGGTGTTTCTATGTTGGTAATTGCTTGGTTGCTTGGCATAGCAAGAAACAAAATTGTGTTTATCTTTCCACCGCTGAGGCTGAGTATATAGCAGTTGGTAGTTGTTGTACTCAGGTTTTGTGGATGTGTCAGATGTTGTAAGATTATGGTTTTTCTCAAGGTATAATGATTGTGTTCTGTGATAACACGAGTGCAATAAATATTTCTAAAAATCCTATTCAACCCTCTAGGACAAAACATATAGATATTCGACATCATTTCATTCGTGATCTTGTTGAAGATGGTATAGTGTCTTTAGAGTTCATATCGATAGATTCTCAGTTGACAAATATCTTTACAAAATCATTAGATTTTCAAATGTATGTTAGTCTTAGGAAATCTATTGGTATGTTTTCTTTAGAATAGATATATTTTTATCTATCATTCTAGGAACTCATTACATTATTTTCTTAGAATTGATAGGTAATCATGCATTTGTATTATTTTTATTCATGCATGCATTTTATTTTGAAATAAATGACAATGAAAAATTTGAGACTGTTGAGTTTGGCTAGAGTACAAAAGTTGTCATATTTTACTCTATTTTCACATTTATGTGTCTCATTATACATATGTGAAGTAGATGTATCAGTTTGACCTAAGTTTTTGGATGATCACTTGTCATGATTATTTTATGTTACAAAACTTTAATCTTATGTGCTAGTTGTTTCGGTGATGATTATAATGTCTGCTGAATCTGTTAATTTTTTTATTCAACCCGAAGTGGTATGAAGGTTCATGAGCTATGCTAGATTGGTTTATGCATGAAATATATATTTTTTGCATGTGTATGAATGTTGTGGTGATGTTGAAAAAAATGAGATATTTAAAATATAAAAATGCAAAAAGTAGTTTTTCAATTTGAGTAAACGGGCCTCTTGTCTAAGTAAGCATTAAGTGTTCGTGTAAAAAGGGGAGAAGATTAATGAGCATAAATCCCATGGAAGAAGCTCAGGCGCAGTTGGTCTGGACTAAATATCTTCGCTGGAAAGTCCGGAGCTTAGAAAGACAAAAAGGGATATGATGAAAAAGTTGAAAAGATGAAAATGAGGAAATTATGTGACAAAGAGAAAGTATTTTTTATTTTTGCCTTCTAGTTTGGATTTTGGATTGAATTATCATCACGGTTGGTGGGGAGATTATCAGCTTTAGTATGTATTATTTTCATCTTGCCTTAGTTCTTGCACATGAGAATCTTCATATATATCTTTTTTTGCAAAACTTGACTTGTGCATTCTTAAGGTTACAAGGTATGTGTGTTGATTTTTTTTCTATACCATGTGTATAATGGTCGAGTTAAATCTGAGAATATGGTGTGTTTATGATTGACTTTGTGTCTCTATTGCCTTACTCACAGATTTCTAAAAACAAAAATATTTTATTTTATTTTTATTCATGACATTTTGCATTCATGCATTAGTAATAGGGTCATGCATAGTAGAGATGCCTGTTATCATGAGAATTTAGATATGATCTAATAAGAGTTCTATATCTTGGTATTTTTCATTGAGTATTTCCTTGCATCTTTCTACATTATTGCTATGACATATACTCTCTTTGCTTGACATTTCAATGACAAAAAGGGAGATAAGTAATAAGTAAGGGGGAGAGATTGCTTGATTAAAATGGCAAAGTATTTAGCAAGGGGGATAATGATGATCATTATGTGTGCATTGTTGTTATGATTTTCTGTTGATCATTATGTTGGTTTATATATGCATTAGTAATAATGGTTTGTTCAGTGTTGTGATTACATGATTGGTCGTCATGAAAGCAAGGTGACAGTTTATATCTATGTTTGTTGGTGTGTGTTCATAGGTATAGATGTTATGTTTTTATTTGTGAGGCTATATTGTAAAACATGATTTTGTCTCAGAAATGCCATGGGGAGGCTTGTAAGATCATTTTTGTGTATTATTTATTTATGGCATGTTCTAGACAATAGTCATGTTGAGTGTTAGATAGGTTAGTTTGGTTTCAATAACATTGATAAGCTTTGTAAAATGCAGAATCAAACATTGAAGTAATGAAGAATATAACTGAAGCACGAAAGTGAACATATTTAGGTAAAATGTCTCATAGAGGGTGAAAACGACATTTTCCGAAACCGTCACTTCAAGCAAAAAGTATCGTGGGTTAAAGAGGGTCATTTTGGCGCAATTACGAAGGAAAATATTTTTAACAAAAATGCCTACGCTTTCAGTTTCAAAAAGTAGCTGAAAAACACATTTTTACGTTTGGAGGTACGCTTGGACCTACGGTTGAAGCGTAGGCTCTGCTACGCTTCAAATTGTTCAGGAGTTGGTTTTATGATATGACCACGACTTTTATACATCAAAGTGCATTCTATATACAATATATTCACTAGAATATAGGGTTTTGATGTGAAATTACGAGAAAGAGCAAACTTAGGGTTTGTATCATCATTGTCTATAAATACCCAAGTCTACAACAAGAGGAGACATGTCTTGAAGAATTCTCTGTAAGTTTTCTACAACTTCATCTTCTTCTTTTACAGAGATATACATATGATGAGATAATATTATTGAGTGATTAGAGATACACAAGTTCTCTCTTGTTATTGGACGTCTTCAATCGTGTTTCTACATCGACGATTTCTATGCACGATTGAATGATATAGTTGCTGAAAAATTCACACATCATTTAAAACAACGAGGTTGCGTTGATCCATTTTGAGAAGCGGAGTTGTCTAAGTACGGAGATCGAAGCAAGAGGTTTCGTGGTGATTTTGATCTGTTGAGAAACAGAGCCATCAAAGTACGGAGATCAGAGCGAAAGCTTCGTGGAGCGCGAGTGAATCTAGATTTTCTGATGTTGAGTGAAGAATAACAAATTATAACGGTTGTAAGTTCTGTTTTCATATAGTTTGTACAAATTCTCTGATTCATAGTGTATCAATACTCGAGTGTATTCGTGGTTTTTACTTGGAGTATTTCCAAGTAAAAAATCTCTGTGTTTTCTCATTATTTAATTTTTGCACTTATATTTATATTTGTTTGATTGATCTGATTTGTGAATTGATTAGAGAATTAGGGTTTGTGACTAATTAAAATTGATTTTCCGCTAAATTTTTTAATTAATCATAAAATCGACAAAAAGCCTATTCACCCCCCTCTATGTTGTTTTCACCATCGTCTAGGTAATTTCATATGAGTTTACTTCTTGAAACATAAATCTGAGGTGTACGATGTGTTCCAAGAAATGGAAGGCTATGATAGAGAATGAGACGGTTTCGAAGATAAATAGGTTAAGATCCGACAATGGTGGAGAATATCAGGACACCGGGTTTAAAAACGTTTTCTATGAGAATGATATCAGATTAGAGAAGACTGTTCTATGTACACTACAACAGAATGGCGTAGTAGAACGTATGAACCGGACATTGACTGAGAGAGCCAGAAGCAACGCATTCAGGCAGGGTTGCCGAAACAGTTATGGGCAGAAGCTGTCGGTACAACAGCGTATCTTATCAACCGAGGTCCATCAGTACCATTGGTGCACAGAATACCAGAAGAGGTATGAAGCGGTAAAGAGGTAACACTTTCACATTTAAAAGTTTTTAGTTGTGTTGCATATGTACATGTTAGTGATAATGTGAAGGATAAGCTTGATCCCAAGTCACATAATTGTATTTTCATTGGCTACGGTTGTGATAAGTATGGCTACCGCATGTGGGATGATCAGAATCGAAAGGTGATCCGAAGTAGAGATGTAGTGTTCAATGAAAAAGTGATGTACAAAGATAGACACGCAACTACCTTAGAGCCTACAGCACAGAGTGATCCTGTGTGTGTTGAGTTAGATGATGTTCAAGATAGTGAGAGTACTAAGTCAGAAGAACAGATTGAAGATAACACTATTCAACAGGATGATATACCGCAGTCTTCGACTCTTATTCCTGTACCTAGGAAGACTTCACGGCCGCATGTGCCAAACAAGAGATATATGAATTATTTGTTGCTCGCAGATGGAGGTGAACCAGAATACTACGATGAAGCATGCAGTACAGCAGATGCGAGCTAGTGGGAGCTTGCGATGGAAGATGAGATGGAGTCTCTTATCTCCAACAAGACATGGAAGTTAACCAAGCTCTCGGTGGGAAAGAAATCTCTCCATAACAAATGGGTCTACAGGGTCAAAGAGGAACATGATGGTTCTAAGAGGTACAAGGCGAGACTTGTAGTAAAATACTTTCAGCAGAAAGCGGGAATCAACTACCCGACATATTTGATCCGGTTGTGAAACTGAATATCATTCGTTCAGTTCTTAGCATTGTTGCAGCAGAGGGTTTGCACCTAGAGCAGTTACATGTCAAAATTGTTTTCTTCCATGGTGACCTAAAGGAGGAGATTTATATGTAGCAACCAGAAGGTTTCTCGGTAAAAGGTAAAAAGAAACTTGTGTGTAAGTTGGAAAAGAGCTTGTATGGTTTGAAACAAGCTCCAAGACAGTAGTACAAGAAGTTCGATGGTTTTATACAGAGATATGGTTACAACAAGTGCAATGGTAACCATTGTTGGTACTTCAAGAGGTTTGACACAAGGTACAACATACTCCTACTTTATGTTGATGACATGTTAGTAGCTGGGTCTGATTTTGCGGAAATCAGTAAGTTGAAGAAACAGTTGGCAAATGAGTTCAAGATAAAGGACTTAAGCGTAGCGAAACAAATTCTTGGTATGAGAATCAACAGAGGCAAATAGAATGGTACTTTACAGTTGTCTCAGGCTGACTACGTTGAACGGGTTCTGAAGAGGTTCAACATAAGTGATGCTAAGCCGGTTAGCAATCCTTTGGATAGTCACTTCCGATTATCCAAAGAGACGTCTCCCAAGTCAGAAGCATATAGGAATAATATGACCAGTGTTTCATACGCTTCATCCATTGGTAGCTTGATGTATGCAATGGTTTGTACGAGACCAGAGATTGCATATGCAGTGGGAGCAGTTAGCAGGTTCATGTCCAATCCAGGGAAGACTCACTAGGAAGCAGTGAAGTGGATATTGCAATATCTACAAGGTACCACAGACAAATGCCTTTGTTTTGGTAAAGGCAAAGTTAATTTACATGGCTATGTGGATTCAGATTTTGCTGGTGAAATAGACCACAGAAGAAGCACTACTATGGTTATGTCTTTACAGTAGGTACAACAACGATCAGTTGGATTTCGCAATTACAGAAAATCGTAGCGTTATCTACTACAGAGGCTGAGTATGTAGCCGTGACAGAGGCTAGCAAAGAAATGATTTGGTTACAGGGATTGTTGGCAGAGTTGGGATTTGAGCAAGAGAAAAGTGTTTTGCACAGTGACAGTCAGAGTGTGTTATACATCTGGCGAAGAATTCAGCATTTCATTCGAGGATGAAACATATAGATCATTGTTATCACTTTATCATATCTGTATTAGATGATGAAGTTTTGACTCTTGAGAAGATTCAATGAAGCAAGAATTTGGCCGACATTTTGACCATAGTGGTGACAACAGAGAAACTGAAGTTGTGCGCAACTTCAGTGGGTCTTCAAGCTTGAAGACATAAATGAGGGCATGAGGGCACCGTACTGCACTGATCATCGATGAAGTTGATTGATGGTGGTAAAGTCGTCAAATGAGAGATTGTTATATATAAAGGGTGACTACATTGTTTTGAGAGTTGTCCCACATTGACTAAAAGGCAAAACCACATCTATATTCTTCCCTATAAATATAGGTTATCTCCTATTATATTGTGTGCACAAAAATAGAGAGAGAGAGAATAAAAGAATATATGTTAGTATTATTCTTGGAGAGAGTTATGAATAGTATAAGTTTATATTATTCCGGTAATACAAGCGTGAGTATACATTGTGTGTGTGCGTGAGTTTGATCTGCTGATTAACCCTTTGTAATCCTCTCTTTGATCGATAGTGAAACGGTGCTCTCAGTGAACGTAAGTTTATTTGGCCAAACCATTATAATCATCTCTTTGATCGATAGTGAAACGACCTAACACACATTCCAACTAGGTCCACGAAGCTGAGAATCCAAATATATATATATATATGGGTAAATGGCTCAAAACACCCCTGATGTTTCATCCTTGTGCAAATAACACCCCTCCGTGTTTCTAAACACCCATGAAGTATCAAATCTGTGCGAGTTGACCCCCTCAAGCTGAGTTCCGGTGCCTGAGGTGTTAAATTACTTAAATACCCTTATATTTATATTTTTAAAATTTAAAAAAAATATTGATATATACGAAATACCATAAATGACCCTTGCCTAAAAACGACGTCGTTTTGAGAACTCTTCTCTCTCCTTATGCTCTGCTGCTTGGAGCCTTTCATTCACTACCTCCATATGTTGAATTGTCCCACGATGTTGCTGCTGCAATTCGATCACCTCCTTCATCATCGACAAGAAGAATTTCCATTTCAAAGGAACACACAAAATAAACAGTATGTTAACAAGCTCATTTCCATCTGTTTTTCCACAGTTAACAATAAGAATGTATATACAAGCTCAATAGCACAAAATCCATTGCAATAGAATGAGAGACAATATCGCAAGCCGTTTAAATTTGAGATATTTGATATATAATTACATTCAGTAACTACAAAATTTGGCCCCAGCAGCATCTACAAGGATTGATCATTGTCAAAATTACAAAGATGAACAATTAAATACAAGGAAACAAAAAAAGAAAAAAAAATACAAGAATATACATAAGAAGCAAATTGACAGGGGAAAAAATATACATAGGAAACAAGAAAACTAACTAAAAAGTAAAAAATTACATAGAGACCAGATCAGCCATTGTTGGTTGTGCTCATACAATACCCACATATGTATTCAGTCTTCTCTTAGGAAATTCATCGAACAGATAGGGTTCAGATGAAGAAGACCCAGTGAAACCCATCGATACAGGGATTGGTTGAGAAGGTGAGAGGATGACCGACCTTTGGTCGGTGAGGTTGCATTTCCTGGTGGCTATGCTGCCTGAAGTGGGACTCACTTGAGCTAGATATTTTGTAGAGAGAGAGAGTGAGAAAGATAGGGTTTTCCAGGAAAAAAAAATTAAAAAAAAATCAAATCGAAAGAGGAATGGAGAAGGCTTGATGTCTTACCAATTTTGTAGAGAAAGGGAGAGGGAGAGGGATATATAGCATACCAGATTCGTAAGTGATAGATAGAGGTTGAGAGAGAACAAAAATGGTGCCCTATATGGAAGGAATGAAAGAGGGATTTAGGGTTTGTGGAGAGGAGGATGTAAAAATGGTATTTTCGTAACTGGTCATGGGTATTTTAGGTATTTAAGTAAAATTCAATCACGTTTTTCGCACATGACCTATTTTTGGCCGTAAAAGTGATCGAATGGGGTAAATTCGCACATATTTGATACTTCAGGAATGTTTAGAAACACGAAGGGGTGTTATTTGTACAAAATCAAAATATCAGGCGTGTTTTGAGCCATTTACCCATATATATATATATATATATATATATATATATATATATATATATACATGAGTATTTACAGATTAATACTATATATAAAATTTCTTACCGCAACAACAAAGTCTCGGGCAGCAACAGCTACAATGTCGGCACAAGATACGACACTGGGACACACACTCTCCACTTGAGATTTAATAGTGTCAAATCACATCAAAACCCCTCAGTGAATTGTTGTTTGGACCAGCAGTCTTTTCTCCGATGAAGTTAACGTGTCATCCAACAAAACCGATCCATCACAGCCCTGTTTCAACAAGTTAAAAGAAAATAGTTTGTGTGAACTAAATTGCTAAAAAAAAAATTAAAACTGTATACACCAAATAGTAGATAAGTATAGTTACAGTTGTCATAATTTATTGAAAAAAAATAATGTAAAACAGAGGCAATTCTTGCACATGAATGTAGAAGAAACTCTAAATATTGTGAACTTGTGTATTTAAGAGAGAGAAAGAGAAAAAAACCTTAGAAGTTTAAGAGAACTTGTGGGAATGGGGTGTCCAGTACCCGATTCAACCGAACCGACTCACCGCCTCCTTCACAGACTCAAACGGCACCGATGTATCAATTTCGGCCCTCAAATCATCCTTCTTTTTCTCCTTCCTCTTCATCTCCTCCGAACCCGGGTCGACCTCGCCCGACTTGGGTTCCATTTCCAGATCCGATTCGAATGATTCCACACTTTTATTAGTTTCTTCCATTGGAAAATCTATATGTGGGTCTGATGAATCTGGTGATGTACTGCAATGTAAGATTTGAATGGGCATTGAAAGACAAAGGATAAATAGCTTAAAACCTCCTCAAGTTTAATCTTTTTTCTTACTATACCCCCTCAACTAAATTTAGCCCCCTAAATTTTCATTTTTTTGCACCGTGGGCTTGCCCTCCAAACTTTTTATATTTTCACCTTACATTTAACCCTCTTATAGGGTAAAATGCAAAAAATTAATTTGCCCCAATTCTATTATAAAAGATTATCATACTCTTACTATTATATTTCTTAACTCTTTAAATTACAAAAATATTATTTATTTTAGTTAAATATTAATTCTACCATTTTACCTTTAATGTATTAGACTAAATATACTCTCAAAATCTAAAAAAAAAATAATTATAAGTTATAATTATTTTATTTGTAAATCAATTAACTTGTTATTAAATTTTAGTTTGATTTAAATCATAAAAATCATTATCCTAATTAATTTTTTTATGTCAAATCAAACTTTCTTTTCATAAAAATATAGTCATAAATAAACCATAAATTACTTAATAATAAATATTTGTTAATTTTCTCATGTTATATATATATATATATATATATATAGCTCGGTTTATCATATACTCTACATGTTAAACCGATCATCAATGCATATGAAATTTAGAAATTTCATAGAACCTACTAAATGTATGGACATGCACTCAAATGCCCTAATTGTATATTTAACCAAAGAAACTTGTCAAGTTCTCATCCAACACAAGATAATGAACACCCAAATAATAAGAAGCAAATAAAACTCATTCTCGGAAAGAAGACAAAGACATTAAAAAAATGATAATATCCAAATTTGAAACCCCAGGTACTGAAAATCATATCATGTAAGTGGACCTAAATCTTGTTCCTCTCACACCCCCTGTCTATCATCTTCCAAATTATACAACACTTGATTTTGCTTTTTTTCCCCATAAAATTATAGAAAATCAATTAAAGGGATACTAGTCAAACATTTAAATCTTTAAAGAATACATTTGCAACCACTATTTTATTGTCTATTTATGTGTGTACAAAAGGCACTGAAGTCATTTCCTAGAAAAATGTTTGGTGTTTTAGTGATGGTCTTTCTTTCTCAGTAAGAGCTAAATTTGACAAAAAAGGAAAAAGAAAAACCTAGGTAGACAATTGCTTTAAACATCTATAGAAGCTAAAAACCCAGAAAGTCAAAGTTAGTACCAGAAACAAGAGATAACAAGAGACTTACCGATAAGAGCTTTTGGAGTAGAAATCTTCGGTATACTTTGTCCTGCCACATTTATAACGGTTTTTGGTACCCCGTTTATACTATATGAGTGGGGATGGAGTTGGGGAAAAATCCTCACATAAACGGAACGGGGACGGTTTTAGGTGTCCCCGCCCCTTTTAGACATATTAGAATAAACAATAAGTGTAATCCACTAATCCTAAATTTTATTTTTGTTATTGTCTAGATTGAAGTGAACGTAATATTGGACAAACTTCTTTGTTGTTGTTATTTTTCGTAAAATGTATTATAATTTGGATTATTGAATAATTTGATGTTTATTTAGTTTCTATAACTTGAATTTCGTGTTTTAAGTATATGATTTTGTGGAATTGTTTAATTTTAAAGTAAAATATTAAAAAAATTCAGTTGTTAGCGAGTACCCACGGGCACCCAACGATTTTAAAAAATCCAACGGGGACGGGGTGACCTCCCATCCCGTTTAGCCGGTTTTGGGCAGGGATGGAATGAGGATTTTTTAACGGTTATTGGGGTGGGGCAGTGTACACCCGCCCAGAACCGCACTCGTTGCCATCCCTATATATATGTATAACATGAGAAAATTAACGGGTGTTTATTATTAAGTAATTTGTGATTTATTTAAGAATATATTTTTATGAAAAGAAAGTTTCATTTGGCATAAAAAAAATTAATTAGGATAATGAGTTTTATGATTTAAATCAAACTAAAATTTAATAACAAGTTAATTGATTTACAAATAAAATAATTAGAACTTATAAAAAACAAAATTAGCATTTGAGAGTATATTAGTCTAATACATTAAAGGTAAATGGTATAATTAATATTCTAACTAAAAGAAATAATATTTTTGTAATTTAAAGAATTAAGAAATATAATAGTAAGAGTAGGATAGTCTTTTATTATAGAATTGGAGCAAATTGGTTTTTTGCACTTTATCCTATAAGAGGGTTAAATGGAAGGTGGAAATATAAAAAGTTTGGAGGACAAAAGGGTAAAAAGTTTGGAAGGCAAGCCCGTGCTGCAAAAAAATAAAAGTTTAGAGGGCTAAATTTAGTTGAGGAGGTATAGTAGGGAAATAGAGTAAATTTGAGGGGGGTTTAAGCTATTTACCCAAAGACAAAATAAAACCCTAGATGTGATAATCGTGTTAGAATGTGTGGACGATAGATGATGTTTAGGTTAGGTCATGGTTCGCCGTAACGGTATCGATCACTGTAATGGTAACGATATCGGTGTAACGGACTCGGGTCAATATCGGGGTTACGTAACGGGACTCGGTTATCGCAATCGTGAATTTTTTAAAATCTTGCACATCTCACCCAAAATGTTCTAATTGAATACTTTTGACAACATGAATGAATAAAAATGATTTTTTGGTATATTTAAGTGAATTTTATTTAATTTTTTATAGAATTTTAATATAAAAAAATGATTTATTAATAAATCTAATGGTGTCGTCGTTATTTCAATGTTTATGATATACTTGTTATGATATTATTAAATTAAATTTAAATTTAAATAAATAAAAAATTGAAATCACAAAAAATATAATTTATTTCCAACAATGTAAAATAATTTTAAAAAATATACATGGTTCACCACAAAAATGAATTTCGTGGTAGATCTTGTTGCTCTGGTTAGGGTTCATGAAAATATTGTCATTTTTGAGCTGTATCTTTAGTGGACATTTGATTCATCATTAATAGACCATCTTCTCTTTGTAACTGATAAGGATGATTTTGACCCTGAACATATCCCAATGAATTACTAGACTGATTTGTACTGATGTTATGCCTTTGTCCATAATATCCATAAGACATTTGAGGTTGAGGAGGCACAATGGGGTATTCCTCTGCATGAAAAAATCCATATGGTTGTGGCGGATAATAGCTTTGACTTGTGCCATACAAAAATCCATACTATGAGCTTGGTGACTGCCCCAACGAAAATTCACCAAAGTTACGCATCATTGAAGAAGAACCATCACTTTGATGATCATTGTGTCTTTAGTTCCTCCTACTTGATTCATTGTCTTAACTCTTTTATCCAAGTCGGGTTCAAATAAAAAAACAATTATTTTTCTTTACTTTTCGATAATTTAATAATGGAGTAACATTTATCATATCATATACATAACAAAAAGTTTTTTAATCCAAATTTTTGAAAAACTTCAATTGTGTTAACCGTTACGGTATTTTCGGAACCGGTGAGAATTGGGGTTTCGGCCACCGTAACAGCCCGTAACGGGCATAACGGGTGTGGGAATCAGATAACGGGGCCGTAACGATCCATAACAGTAATGGTAACCCGAAAATCTGTTATGTAACGGCCCGTTACGGCGAACCATGGGTTAGGTTTCAGAGAGGGTACAAAACCAATAAGACAGTGGAACAGTAATGTACTGGAGTAGAGTGAACCAGACATTATAACGTTATGTTTGGTCACTGTCCGACGGTCCCCAACAAATGTGTAACGTCTATTTTCTCATTAGACCAAAATTGTGAAATGAAAAGAAAAAGGATTTTCGTATTCTTTTTTCCGAAAAAGGGGAATGGGATGTTTTCTTTTACTTTTTTGATACATTTTTTATTTTCAAATACTCGGATAAGAAAAACATATTTGGGCCAAATTAGCTGAGTTAGTTGTAAGCATATGAGAAATATAAAACCGACTTTTATATAAGACGACGTTTATAAAAAATAACTAAAAGCGGTATTAAAAATGATATGCAAGAGAAAAAAAAATTAAATAGTCGAACTCCATTATATTTTACAGTTTTTTATAATTTTAAATTTTAAATAAATAAATAAAAATGTCTTTAGGCGCATTAAACTGTACAATTCTTTCAAACTATATTAGTACATCTAACTTGAAAATTCTTGTGCTTAATGTATTTTATAGGTGGAAGGATCTTAGGTAATATAGGAATTAGTGTTACAGGATACTAAAATAAATAAATTAGAATAAAAAAATAATCAGATCCGTTGACATGGGCCAACAAATCAGAAGTGCAATATTGTGTATATAAAGGCTTTCAGAATCGGGATTTCAGGTATAATTGTTTTAAAGTTCGTAAAATCGAAATCGTAAGTAAAATAGTAAAATTCTAATAACTCGTATTAATTTTTTTAAAAATATATTAATAATTAAATATTTAATTTAAAAATCTAATCATATTAGAATGTTCAAAATTTTCTAATACATTGGTTATTTAAATGTTTTCTCATAAATTTAAGCCATATATATTGAGATACTCTATTTGACTAAATCATAATTTTTTTGGATATTTTATATGAAGGACGAAACCGTCAAATAATTATAAAAATAAAGTAGAATTATAGTAAAATCATACAGAATCGTATAGAATCGCAGAATCATATGATTATATTAAATAAAATCGAAATTCTGACAACCTTGATAATGTTAAATTTATAATTTTTTTGGGGGGAAAATTATATGAAGCTTTTATTTTGCTTTGTCTTTTCAATTTCTCTTGGCCCAAGAAGAATCATGAGGTGACCGTTGCCTGTGCCCAATTTGGCCGGTGCAACTACTTCTTTCTTCGTAAAAGTGGTTCAATTTTGATTTTTTAATATTTTATTAATATAGATAGATTAATGTGTAATTTTTAATTTTGTCCTGATGGTAGAGTTCGATATTTGTTAAGTATTTTGAAATAAATAAAATTTCAATAATGGACAACTAATATGGACAGAGGTAGTATTTGAATTCGAAGTTCTGGAGAGGGGATGAAATATATATACAGCATTGAGAATTAAATTATTCATATTTGACATTTTTTAAAGCCAAATTAATATAATTATTTTTACTTTATAATACTGGAAAAGCACAAAATAATCTTAATATGGTTTCTTTCTCTGACAACGGCCACTTGATAATGGACTGTGCTTATTGTTGCTCTTGTATGTTTGGATTGGGCTTAACACCTAATGGTAGGCCCAGTTATGGCCCAAGGCCCACAATGTAAAACCTTGTGTAAAAGAAAGCACAAAACAACCTAATGGAGTAATAAACAATTAATTTTACATATTTTCTCAAAAATCGTGTTACATAATCTTGATTCCTTAAAATTATGTTACAAAAAAATGGTTACTTAAATCTGGGCTCTAGAGTAACCAAAAATTAACTTTACATATTTTCTTAGAAATAAATTTGACTAATCTAAACCTACTAAAACAAGATAGGTGATTAAAGTCAGAATTTGCCTTCAAAATTTTTAATATTGTTGCATCTTTGTCTTTGTCTCACTACAACAAATTAGAAATTTTGTAACAAAATATTTTGCGGCTAAAAAGTCATTTTTTGTGGTAAAAGACTTTTTGTCACAAAAAAAAAATGTGGCTAAGTCGTGGCAATAAGTCCGTGCCCAAATGTATTTTGGCTCAAAAAATGGTATTGTGACAAAATTTTATTGGCCACAAATTATTATTTTTGTGACAAATGATAATAAATTTTGCCACAATTATATTTTGTGGCAAATAATCATTTATTTTGCCACAAATTTATTTTTTTTTATTTTTTTTGTGTTGTATGCAAATGACTAGCCATGGGCTAACCCCTTACTTTGAATGGGCCAGCCTACAAAATCCAACCTCGTCCAACCCTCTTCTGCCAAACCAATCTCTACGGGCAGCGAAAAAGATGCTATTGTTCCATTTATAAAGGAAAAATCAGGCGTATGTGACAATTTAGTTGATTTTTTGTCACGAATTTAATGTTTGTGCCAATTTAATCTACCTTTTGCCACAAAAATTAGTGTTGGTGGCAATTTACGTTGGCTTTTGTCACAAATTTAAATTTTGTGTCAATTTAGCTAACCTTTTGCCACGAAATTTAGTTTTTGTGGCAATTTAACTTTTGTTACAAATTTAATGTTTGTGGCAATTTAGGTTACCTTTTGCCACAAAATTTTGTGTTTGTGCCCATTAGTATTTTTTTGCCACAAAATTTAGTTTTGTACCAAAAAATTTCTTTTAACCACAAATTTGTTTTTGTGGCAAAAAAAATTGTGGCAAAATGCAAGATTTCTTGTAGTGTCTCTTGGCCTAATAAAAATCTAGAGGGGCCTTGTTACAGTGGGCATACTGATTAAGAAAATATATAACAAGCCATTCACCGAAAAATAATATATATAACAATTTCAAAGAATTTCATATAAAATACTTAATTTGAACAATTTATCGCATACATGTTTGGTATAAATTATAATTAACCTTATCTTCCAATCTGCTTCCTATAGTAACAGACAGAAGACTCTTTATTTTACAAACACAGTCAGCTTCTTCAACAATTTCATGACAAAAATAAAATAAAAAATCAATCAGATCATTGCTTACAAACAAAAAAAAAAATTAAAAAAATGTTAGACATCTTTCCAACTGTTTAGTTCACCACCCTGCAATTCACCCTAATCTTACCTCTCTTCCCAGTCAATGGCTTAATATTCCCCATCTTGATCATAGAGTAGGCAAAATCCCACGAAAAAGCCTCTGCATTATTCATATAGCTCCTCACCAGCCCATCAGTTTCACCGCCATTAAACAGTGCCTGATCCGAATGTAGAAGCCCCTTCTTGTTCACCAAGTTGGAGAAGTACTTTGTGTCAAACAGTGCAGCTGTGGGGTCCAGTGTGGCAAGGTTGGAGTCACCTGTTCCGGTGGGCCGGGGACACGTGGACTGGCATTGGCGGGCAAAGGTTGGGTCGATGTTGGTGTCGTTGTAAATGCGGTTCCTGAAGAACCTGCACTGAGAAAACCCTAGGGTGTGACCGCCCGAGAGGGACACGAGGTCTTTGACATTAAGGCCTTGTTTCTTGAAGATGGTGATGAGTGCAGGGAGGTCCATGAATGGTGCTGGGAGGTCATTGTTGGCTGTGGTTCGGCTTGCGTTGGTTGAGTCTCGTCGCCCTAGTTGCACCTTCCATGTTGGCCCTCCTAGCTGTGACACAAATTTAATTATATATATGACACATTTTTAGTAGTATATATATAATATCACAACATTAATGTTTAAGTATATAGGTTATTAATTAGCCTATACTTTTTTAGTTTCATGGTCATTATTATTTATTATTTGAACATGTTTACTATGAAAGCCCAAATATGTTGGCTTTATCGGGAAAGTCTTGATTATGTTGTCATAAGATGTATTAGGTGGTTCGTAAAAAGTAAACACAGATGATCTCTTTTAGCTCTTTGTTCTAGTATTTCATTAACATGGTCACAAAGAAAACAAGGGTACTAATCTATTTAATAGTGCTCTAGGGCTTGAACTTTATTAATTAAATTAGGCATTGATATGGGGGGTTTATTAACAACACTAAATTAATGCTACTAGCTAGTTTGATAAATAAACTTACCGAAACCACAGAGTCACGAGCTGCAACAGCCAAAATGTCAGCACAAGAGACCACTGGACCTCCACAAGCTTTGTCAACTGCGGATTTGATATTGTCAATGACGTCGAATCCTCTAGCAGAATTTAAATTAGGGAGTGCATTCTTTTCGCTATCAATGATCGATGTAGGATCCAGAAGAATCGAAGCATCACAACCCTGCATTACCACAATCAAATCTATTAGTTAGATCATTATATTCAACAATATATGGTACGTAGTTTATATTGATTATATCGTCACAAGTGAGAAAATTTGAGTAACATACATTAACAAAGCAATCATGGAAATGCAGACGCAGTAAAGAAGCGCCCATACGACGCTCTTTCTTCACTGCATCCGCTACAACTTGCTTGATGGTTGGCAAAGCTTTGGGACACAGTTTGTTATAGTAAGTAGGAGAGAGAGTGGCTGAGAAGGCTGTGCTTGCAAGAGCAAAAATGACTAGGGCATAGAGATAGAAGAAGCTTAGTGAGGCCATATCTAGTAACTTGAGTAAAAATGGATAGTAGTAGTCTGTTTTAGTTTTTGATGTCCATTTAGGTAAGGTGGTAAGTGTATTTATAGATGAAATATTAGCTAGGACTTTAGGCCTTGAGACTTAGCAAACAGGACAATTTCTAAGAAGCTTGATATAAATTATCAACTCTGTAATTAAGGGCAAGCAATCCATGTGCAAGAAAATTAGAGGGTGAAAATTTTATATTTGTTTGATCAAGTCTTGCAACTTTTCTTGTTTCTTTCTTGCTGTTCGTTTTCTCTCCTCATACTTTGTATCTTTCTTGTGTTTTATAAATTTATTTATTTACCAAAAAAAAAAAAAAAATCTTGAAAAGTTGCAGGCCTCCAAACTCCATTTGAATATGAGACTATATACTATATAGTAATCGAAAGAAATTAACGACACTTCTTTATCTTTTCTTTATCTTTTGAGTTGTTCTGCCCAATATCTCATATAATTTGTCTTCTAAGTTAATTAAGTGACGGTAAGTGTTAAATTTTACTCACATAAAAAAGATACTTTATTCAGGCTCAAATGGTCATATTTATATCTTTGACTCTCATACAAACTTCCCTATTTTATTGGACCATGCTCCTCAATATAGGGAGTCATGACCCACTTCATTATTAACTTCCCACTACCTCTAGGTAGTGGGTCGTTATTTCTCACTCCCTAAGGGATGATGGGCCCGTCCTATTACTTGGACATTGTATTGTGGGCTAATTATTTACTTATTCATACATGGGCCTGATCAATATTGGGCTTTGAAAACATATTTTGGGTCTGTTGAATTTCACTATTTACACTAGCCCCTTTCAGGTCTGGTATACAGATCCGTGGGCTTGACCTGAATTTCTACGAATTGATTGCTTTACAGTTGTGCCTGATGACGTCATCCTCATCATTGCGAAAAGGCGTGTGGATTTCAAATTTCAAAAAGGCAGCCTGTTCCGCTTTCACCGTGTTTGAGGCCTTGGGAACGGGCGCCCCTCCTCTGTCATTTAATGCCGGCTGTTGGTATGTCCGACTATATATAAACCCCTTTTTGGGCTTCATTTTTTATTCTTCTTGTCTCAATTCTTGTGTGTGATTTACAAGTAGTGCTCAGATCTTCACCGTTGTTCATATTTTGGTCACCGGAACTTCTTCTATATCCACGCCGGTACACTCTGAGTAAGTTGTCATCTCCTTTTCACTATGTCTGATAGTAGTGCTTCGAGATCGACCGAAGGGTCAATTCCTCAGGAATATGGGGGATCTGATGCGCCCATCCCCCCTTCTGCAGACCCATCTTCTTCATCTTCTTCGTCTTCTCTGCCCATACCCGGTCATCCAAACCTACCTGGTTTAGAAGTTTCTGCGTTGGATCATCAGGAGAAAGTTTATGTTTCTGATGCGCATCATCAGGCAGATGTTCCTGATGCTCTGCCCGTAGGGGCTTCTGCGCTAGTTAATCCTATATGAGCAGATGCTACTGAAGGCATTTCCATTGGAGCTTCTACTGAACCAGCCCCATTCGTGGTTGAGCCTCTTGAAGCCTATAAAAGAAAGTCCGTGAACATCAAGAGTCTGAGGAGGGACTGCAAGATCCCTAATGAGGTGATCCTGATGGAATATGATCCATCTTATGACTTCAGGATGGGGGATGGAGTGGGTCCGGATGAGGTGTTATTGTCGGCTCTTCAGATAAAGGTGTTTCGATTCCTTCTTCACCCTCTCTTTCACTTCATTTTCTTCACCTTAGGAATAACCCCTCTGCAAGTCAACCCAAACTTCCTCCGAATAATTTCAATGCTGATCTTGATAAACAGAGATAAGATACTATCCTTGGGTCTGGCAGATCTTCTGCTTTGTTACAAAATTGTGGATTTGAAGGATTGTGAAGGGAGGTACAATTTTTATCCCTACAAGGGTCGGGCGATCTGCCATGGAACTGAAAAAATGGAGAAGTATTGGAAGGAGAATATGGTTCTAGTAAAGGGGGCTTAGTTTTATCCATACTCCAGACAATGGCCGATCGCGAGTGTCTTTAAGCGTCTGGCCCTTCTTCCGTTTTCTTTTATCCATAAGGAGTCGTGCCTCTGCTCTGGGTGTGATCAGCTCAGAGCGGATTTTGTATATAAGTCATTAGGTTACGACGATACGAACATTGTGGCTCAGGATGTAGAGGCCCATTTTTCTTTATTGAAGTCTAAGGTCTGGACGGACCGTAAATCATGCGCTGACCAGCTTACTCCTGCCAATTTGCAGGGTATATCAAGGTTATGAGCCAACTTCAAGATCATGATGGATCCGATCAGACCGATCATCGAGGATGAGGTGGAGGAAATAGCCGCGCCACCAACAGGACAAGAACAAGTGCCTCTGGATTCTGATCCTCAGGCTGTAACCGTTGCTGTGAGGGGCGATGCTTCTGGGTCTGCACTTGTGCAGACCACCATCCCCGAATTGCTCTATCCCTTTTCTGCCCGAACCAGACCGGTGGGGGAGGAAAGACCCAATAAGAAAAGGAAGCATAAGGGTAAGGACAAGGGCTCTGCTTCCCCTGACCAGTCCACTTCCAGCCTCACCTCAATGTCCGCAATGATAGCTCGGGCAAAGGACCTCTGGACACCAGAGGAGCTTGAACTGCATAGAGAGGCTAATCCTGACCTTATTATTGGTCGGACTCCGGGCTTGCTACTGGGGGTATCTGTCTGTTTGATTTCATGTTTATTCCTTCTCTTATAATTAATGTTGATCCACTTTGCCTTAAAATTTTATTTTAGGCTCTCTTCAGCGTCAATGCATTATGTCTTGCTCACGAGGCAGATGTAAAGGAAGTCGAGCGCCTCAGGACCGAATTGGCTGAGAGGGACGACAAGGAGAAGGAGCTGAAGGCTCAGCTGGGGGATCTTCCTTCTAGAGTTGTTGAGCTGGAAGAAGAACTCGCACATGCTAAAGACCTGAATGCCAAGCTGTTGAGTGAGAAGGAGAAGCTTGCATCTGAACATGAGGCTCTTTAACACCAATTTGGCATCTCCCAGTCTGCCCTGGAGATGTGTAAGAAATGAGGGCTTGACATGCACCAGCACTATTCAAGGATGAACAGAATAGTGGCTGGTGAGTTCTGGCGGAAGGGCTTTATTGTTGGAGAGAAGGATCCAGCAAGGAGGAAGATCAAGGATCCTGATGCTATGGATGATAGGTTAGGGGTACAACAACCATATGCCAGCCCTGAGCCTAGTCATGCTCTGAACCTTTTCACTGAACTCCTCAAAGGGTACCTTCATGCTGACCCTCTCAACCCCTCCATAGAGTTCTTCCCCCCGACCACACATGTAGAATCCTTAGGGAAGGACTTTAGCGGTCCAAGCCATACTTAGGCTTTTCTATACTCATTTTGTAATGCTGTACTTTGTACTATGTCCTTCGGGCAATTTTGTAATACAAGACAACGATTTTGCTTATTAATGGAATATGCACTTTTATTTGTTTTTGTTGATGTGAATCAAGCTAACTTGCCTTTACTTTAATACTTTACTTATTTTTGTAAGTGTGAGTTAGGCTTATATGCCTCTGTCATCTCACTACTTGGAAATTATTTTAAATTTCATTCCTCTGAAAGAGTGAGTCAGGCTTATAAGCCTCTGTCATCTCACTACTTGGAAATTATTTTAAATTTCATTCCTCTGAAAGAGTGAGTCAGGCTTATAAGCCTCTGTCATCTCACTACTTAGGAAATTTTTTTATTTTCCATTCCTCTGAAAGAATGAGTCAGGCTTATAAGCCTCCGTCATCTCACTACTTAGGAAAATTTTTTATTTTATTCCCTGGAAGTGTTTAATACTTTACTTATTTTTGTAAGTGTGAGTTAGGCTTATATGCCTCTGTCATCTCACTACTTGGAAATTATTTTAAATTTCATTCCTCTGAAAGAGTGAGTCAGGCTTATAAGCCTCTGTCATCTCACTACTTGGAAATTATTTTAAATTTCATTCCTCTGAAAGAGTGAGTCAGGATTATAAGCCTTTGTCATCTCACTACTTAGGAAATTTTTTTATTTTTCATTCCTCTGAAAGAGTGAGTCAGGCTTATAAGCCTCTGTCATCTCACTACTTAGGAAATTTTTTTATTTTATTCCTCTGGAAGTGAGTCAGGCTTATAAGCCTCTGTCAACTCAATACTTAGGAAATTATTTTAAATTTCATTTCTCTAAAAGAGTGAGTCAGGCTTATAAGCCTCCGTCATCTCACTACTTAGGAATTTTTTTTATTTTTCATTCCTTTGAAAGAGTGAGTCAGACTTATAAGCCTCTGTCATCTCACTACTTAGGAAATTTTTTTATTTTATTCCTCTGGAAGTGAATCAGGATTATAAGCCTCTGTCATCTCACTACTTAGGAAATTATTTTAAATGCCATTCCTCTGAAAGAGTGAGTCAGGCTTATAAGCCTCCGTCATCTCACTACTTAGGAAATGTTTTTATTTTATTCCTCTAGAAGTGAGTCAGGCTTATAAGCCTCTGTCATCTCATTACTTAGGAAAAAATTCCAATGTGCTACAGCGGAAATTTTTTATGAATCAAGCTATTTTGATTGCAAAAAGGATGACCATCTTTTATTATAATCAAAAAATTACAAAGATAACAACATCTGACTGGGTCAGAATAACAAACATGGAAATTTTAAAACATATCAATAAAGCTAGGCTCAGATGCCTCTGCTTCATTATTCTAAAAACAAAATGAATGTCAAGGATAGTACCTCTTCAGTCGTGAGGCATTCTGTGAATTGGGTTCCATATTGCCGTCATTATTCCTGAGGTGATAAGCCCCACGTCCTATGACCTCTGTGACTGTGTATGGTCCTTCCCAATTCTCCCTGAGCTTTCCAAATAACTCGATCTTCTTTCTTAATACCATATTGCCCACCTAGAACTCTCGTCTTCTGACTTTTTTGTTAAAGGCGTTACTGACCCTCTGGTGGTAGGCTACCAGCCTGATGGCGGCTTGATCTCGTTTTTCTTCGAGCAAATCTAGTCCATCAACCAGCTGTTGGTCGTTCAGTTCCTCCTGATACAGTTCTGTTCTGGCTGTTGGCATTATTTGCTCTGTTGGAATGACTTTTTCTGTCCCATATGCCATTGAGAATGGTGTTTCCCATGTAGGGAATCTTGATGTTGTTCTGTAAGACCATAGGATCTCTGGAAGCTTGTCTGGTCGTACTCCCTTATGGTCTTCTAACTTCTTCTTTAGGGTATTCATTATGGTTCTGTTAGATCTTTCGGCCTGGCTATTTCCTTGAGGGTATGCGACCGATGAAGTTCTTAACTGAATTCCATGTTCATTACAGAACTGTCTGGTCCACTGATTATCCAGATTCATTCTGTTGTCGATCACTATCACCCTCGGCACTCTGAATCTGCAGATGATATTGGTTCATATGAACTTGATTACATGTCTGTGAGTGATGGTGGAGTAAGATTATGCCTCAACCCACTTTGTGAACTAATCAGTTGCTATTAGTGCTTGATTTACTGATCTGAGAGCCATGGGAAGTGGTCTAATTGCATCGATCCCCCATTGCGCAAATGGGTGCGGGCTGAAAATGGGGTTTAGCAGTTTTGGTGGCGGATGGATGAAGTCTCCATGGAACTGACACTTTCTGCATCTTCTAACATAAGCTTCAGTATCTTGGGAAAGGTAAGGCCAAAAATATCCTTGGCTTAGGACTTTATGGGCCAACGTTCGTCCCCCTGAGTGATTTCCGCATGTTCCTTCATGGATTTCCTTCATTATGGCTGATGCCTTTGAAGGTGTGAGGCATCGAAGGTATGGACCCCCAAAAGATCTTCTATAAAGTTGTCTGTGTAGCAAGGCATATCTGGTTGACTTCATGCGAATTTTCCGAGCCTCTACTTTATCATCAGGAAGTGTGTCGTTCCTGGGGTATTCTGCTATGGGATCCATCTAACTCGGCTCCCAAGGTATTGCGCACACGACATCTGGCTGGTGGATGCTCGGGACATCAAGATAGTCGATCGGGGCGACTCTAGTCAGATCTTGATCATTGACTGAAACCATGTTGGCCAACCGATCGGCATTTTCATTTTCCTCCCTAGGGATCTGCTGAGGGTATACTACTTCAATCTGTCCAGCTCCATCTGAGCCAGCTTTTTATAGGGCTACAGCTTTTCCCCTGCGTCGTACTCGCCTTGAACTTGCTTCACCACCAGTTGTGAGTCACTGAAAATACGGAGCCTTCTAATACAGAGGCTCTGAGCTAGTCGCAGCCCATCCAGGAGTGCCTCGTATTCAGCTTCGTTATTGGTGGCAGAAAACTCCAGACGGACTGATTATTGGATTCGGGTTCCGTCTGGTGTTATAATTTCAAGCCCAATTCCCGAACCTGCTGAACCAACTGATCCGTCTACATATAGCGTCCACTCGGGCTCATCTGGGTCCTGTAGGATTGACTCTGGCTCTGCTTCTAGGAGAAAATCAGCTAAGGCTTGACCTTTTATGGTTGTTCGTGGCACATATGTGATGTCGAATGTCCTGAGTTCCAACACCCATCTGGTTATTCTTCCCGTTAGATCAGGTTTGGACATGATGGCTCTTATAGGCATGGTGGTCGGCACCACGATTGGATGGGTTTCAAAATAGTGCCTCAGTCGTCTATTTACGTTGATTAGAGAAAGAACAGCTCGCTCCGCCATAGTGTATCTGGTTTCTGCATCAGATAGGGACTTGCTGCTGAAGAAGACTAGCTTCTGGCACTTTTTGCCATCCCTTACAAGCACTGCGCTGGTTGAGCTTGCTGATATGGCAAGGTACAGATGCAGTGGTTCTCCTGGATTTGGTGACGCGAGGATTGGTGGATTCTGGAGATACTGCTTCAATTTTTGAAGGGCCTCGGCCTGTTCCGGTCCTCATATGCTTCATTTTCCACCTCTAATTGCCTGAAAAATGGTCTGCATCGGTTTGTCAATCGGGATACGAACCTACTAAGTGCGGCTACCCTTCCTGTTAGAATTTGGACCTCTTTTTGCATTTTTGGCTCTTCGCAGCTTATCAGAGCCTTGACTTGCGATGGGCTGGCCTCAATTCCTGTTCGGTTGACGATATGCCCGAGGAACTGCCCGGATGAGAATCCGAACGAACACTTTGCTGGATTGAGCTTCATCCCGTACTTTCGGAGTGCATCAAACACTTCTTCCAGGTGCTTGAGATGGTCGTCTTTCCTTCTGTTTTTTACCACCGTGGTATCTATGTAGGCTTCAACCGTTTTCCCCATCTGACTTTTGAATATCCTTCTGACAAGCCTTTGATAGGTGGCACCTGCATTTTTTAAGTCCGAAAGGCATTACTCTATAGCAGTACGTACCTTCCTCGGTAATGAAGGTTGTTTTCTCCTCATCAGCCTGATTCATCGGGATCTGGTTGTAGCCGGAGTATGCATCAAGAAAAGAGAGTCTTTCATATCCCGAAGTGGCATCTACCATCTGATCAATTTTCGGCAGGGGAAAGCAATCCTTCGGGCATGCCTTGTTTAAGTTGGTGAAGTCCACGCAGACCCTCCATTTCCCCTTCTTCTTTCTGACTACCACCACGTTTGACAACCATGATGGGTACTTCACTTCCCTTATGAATCCAGCTTCTAGCAGCTTTCCCACCTCCTCAGATATGATCTGGTTCCTTTCTACCCCGAACATCCTCTGTTTCTGCCTCACCGGTCTGACATCTGGATCAACATTTAGGTTATGCTGAGCGACCGAGGGATCTATGCCTGGCATATCAAGATGAGACCAGGCGAACACGTCTGAGTTTAGCTGGAGGAAGTGAATCAGCTTGTCATTTTCTTCTTTCTGGAGGTATAAGCCGATAAATGTGACTCTAGTGTGGTCCGTCCGACTAACATTCACCTCTTCTAGGGGCTCTGTGGTTGCCTGAGTCTCCTGACCCTCTGAGGAAGGGTTTGACTGTAATTGTTATTTCTCGTTGTACAGGCACTCTTCTGGCGCTTCCAACACTTGTTTGTTTTTTGGATTCAGATCCTTCACGGATACTGAGTAGCACTCCTTCGCTGCTACCTGTTCTCCAGGGATATATGTCACGTCCACTCCATTTGGATCGAGGCACCACATGACCTGATGGAGTGTCGAAGGAACACCTTGCATCCAATGGATCCACCCTCGTCCCATCAGTAGATTGTACGTTGGCTTGACGTCCACCACGACAAAAGCTTCTTTCAGGGTTCGGCGTGCCGCTGATACTAACAAATGGACTACACCTATTGGCTCAACGCGTCGTCCGTCAAAACCGGCCAGAGGCGTCCGAGCCGGGCACAACTGTGATACATCAATTCCGATTTTGTCGAAGGCCCACTTCGTCATGATGTTGGTGTTGCTTCATGGATCAATCATTACACGTTTAATCAGACAATTAGCTACTAGAAGAGTGATTACCAGAGGATCTTCGTGGGGCGTCTGAATATTCTGCATATCGACCTTTGAAAACATAATTCTTGATTCTCCTTGGATGAGGGTCGTTTGACAAACTTCGCCGATTCGCCTGAGTTTGTGTGTTTTTCTTAGCTTTGACCTTATGCTTCCTTCGGCCTCCAACACCTCTTCACCTCCTTGGACCATGTGGATGACCCTCACTGGTTGTCCGGATGTATTGCTATTTTGTTGTGTCCTATGTTGTTTGTCCGGTCTTAGTTGATCCTTCATTATGTAATCTGCAAGCTCCCCTTTGGCGATCATTGCCTCTACCTGCCTTCGGAGGTTTCTGCAGTCATTTGTATGATGACTATACTCACTGTGAAAGGCACCGTTCTTGGTCATGTCCCTCAACTCCATCGGTTGTCTGATCGATGGAGGTGGTCTAAAAATCCCTTTGTTTTTATTTTCTTGGAAGAGTTTTCCAAGGTTGGTTTTGAGCGGAGTGGTTCTTTCTTCCGTCCGTTGACGCTTGTCTAAATTTATGGATGATGAGGTTTGTCGAGGTGGATCGGGTCGTTGAGGCCTCTGGTCCCTCATCCTTTCCTTGGATTTTGCCTCCACCGTTACCAGTGAGGCTCTTCTCTGTCTGACTGCTTCCTCTTCTTCTATTCTGAGATACCCTTGTGCTATGGAGTTGAGCTCACCGATGTTGACAGGGGGCCGTTTTACTAGTGAAGAATGGAATTTTGTGTCAGGGATGACCGCCATACGGAATGCTTCTACTGCTGATATTGGTCGCAGTCATCAATATAAGACATTTCCACGTTGAATCTGGATAAGAAACTCTTGAGGCTCTCTCCTTTTTCCTGGGTCATGGTGAAAAGGTTTGATATCGTTTTTCTCTGCCTCCGGTTGCTGAAGTACTGACCGATGAAGCGTCTGCAGAGGTCATTCCAGCTGCTGATGGATCCGGGAGTCTGCTTCCTGAACCACAGAAGTGGTGCCTCTATCAAACTGGTTGAAAAGACTTTGCACAGGAGTGTCTGGTTTCTCCCATAAACAGTCATTTTGGTCTGCACCTGATAGATATGATCGAGTGGATCCTTCGTACCATCATAGAGTGTAAAAGTTGGTAGTACAAACTTCTTCGGGAATTCTGCTGCCTCTATTTCTTCTGTGAATGGAGATTGGGTCATATCTGTTGTCGCATGGATGGCCAAATCATCAGGGGTCTGTAATTTCAAATCCTTCATCACGTCTCTCTGGATTTTGGCAGCCATTTCGTGCAAGTCGTTCAGGGTCGGGGCATGCATTGTTGGCATTCCCTTTGTTATGGGATGAGAGGATTCTTCCTCTTCCCTCAGCACTTTATCTCTTCGGGCGTCTGATACGTCTTGCTCGTGATGGGAGTTGGAGGGCTCTGGCTCATCTGTGCACTCTGCTGGTTTGGAATTTTGGAGAGGAAAAGGACCCTGAGCCACTCGATGGAGTAACTCAGCGTTCTGCTGCTCGAGGGCTGCATTTCTCTGCTCCACAGCTTCCAACCGCCTCATGACTTCTTCGAACCTGACTTCATTGTTCGTTGATCGTATGGACACCATGTTTTATAAAAAAGAAATGAAACTGTTGCAAGTGGAAAACTATTTCGATTTTCTCACAGACGGCGCCAAATGTAAGTGTCAAATTTTACTCACATCAAAAAGATACTTTATTTAAACTCAAATGGCCATATTTATATCCCTGATTCTCATACAAGCTTCCCTATTTTATTGGATCATGCTCCTCAATATAGGGAGTCATGACCCACTTCGTTGTTAACTTCCCACTACCTCTAGGTAGTGAGTCGTTATTTCTCACTCCCTAAGGGATGATGGGTCCGTCCTATTACTTGGACATTATATTATGGGCTAATTATTTACTTATTTATACATGAGCCTGATCAATATTAAACTTTGAAAATATATTTTGGGCATGTTGAATTTCACTATTTACAGTGACTTAGTTAATTTCTATTTTGTGTGGCACAAACACATTGAGCCAAGAAAAGTTCAGAAATGCTGTCTTGTTTTCCTAGTGAAGTATAAAATGGCTGTTCCAAATACTTTGTTTACTGACCTAAATAACATCATCAGTACGTTTTCGAAGGACGTATAACAATAATTTAGAAATTGACTTTTCTATTTAGAAGATCCAAGGCACGTATAACAATAATTTTTAGCCTGAAGTATTTTTAATATGGCGATTTTAGGTAATAATTTACCATCTGCTGTTAAAAATGATATCGACAGTTTTACCCTTTTCAATGAAGGTTGTGACAGTAAGTAAAGGCCTTATTTGTTGTACTCGTAGTCCTAGGATACATTTGAAGTCATTAACCAAGATCACAAGCACAATTTGTCCAACTAGGTTAAATTTAGAGTTAATTTCAGTAAATTTTCCTGTAATTTAAAAAAGGGTTAATAGTAAAAAAAATTCCTTAACTATACCCTTTCTCTAACTAAATCTTTTGGTGTGCACTAACTCCCCCTGAACTATATTTTTTGTGCTGAAAATCCCCCCAAAGTATAGTTTTCTTGCACAGTTATAACACCGTTAAGTGAAATTTCACTAGAATCCCCTGAAGTTCTTGTTAATTTCGCTCGCCCACTGAGATTTTATTTTCCTTGTAATGACACCCCCTTGAAGGGGTGAAATGACCGGAATGCCCTTGCATTGTCTCCCCTATTTCATGAAATAAATATCTAGGGGTGAAATTACCTCCATGCCCCAAGATTAGAACCTTATAATATTTGGGGATATTTTCAAATATTTTTTTCAAAATAAAAGTTAAAGAAAAGAGGTTGGAAATATTTCAAAACTTTTAAATAATAATAATAACTAATTAATATGCATTACTTGAAGTGTAACTCTAATGAATATTTCAAAAGATATAGAGTAAGGAGTTATAAATATTTTC
This sequence comes from Cornus suecica, assembly GCA_963922005.1. Classification (NCBI taxonomy): domain Eukaryota; kingdom Viridiplantae; phylum Streptophyta; class Magnoliopsida; order Cornales; family Cornaceae; genus Cornus; species Cornus suecica. The sequence goes on along the minus strand of OY998244.1, from coordinate 71,775,176 downwards.
ATATTTGTTTAAAAAAATTAATTAATTAATATATATTAATTAAAATGTAACTCTAATTGATATTTCATCAAAATATGGAGTAAAGATATAAGACAAATATATTTCATCAAGCAACAAGTGTTAACCCTTTAAAATAAGATTGTCAAGAACTTGTAACCCCTATATTCATTTAAAATTGAATGGTCTAGTTTTTTGAATATTTATCAAGATATAAATTACAGGTTGATCATTTATTTCTTAGTTTTCATTCAAAATTTTATTTTTGAATGGGTTTTTTTCTTGTAAGTATTATTATTATTAGTTATATAGCTGTCTTTCATCAAGCAACAAGTCACAATCATTATAGAGAATCTCCTATGGCCAAATTTTGTTCAAAATTTTTTCCTTAAATGAAGTTGGAGCCTTACTAGAAGCAGTGTGTGACATAGAAATTCAAGTGAGTGGCAAAATTGTTACCTTAAAGTTTTAATGTATATATGCGGTCGTAAAAAATTAGTTATTAGAAAGTGAGTATTTATTAGGTTCAAGATTTGGAATAGGAAGTCACAAAATTTGTTCTTAACAATTAACACTTGTTGATTGCCGAAATATACTTGTCTTATATCTTTACTCCATATTTTATGAAATATCCATTACAGTTACATTTTAATTAATGTATATTAATTAATTAATATTTTAAAAAAATATGAAAATATTTATAACCCCTTACTCTATATCTTTTAAAATATTCATTAGAGTTACACTTCAAGTAATGCATATTAATTAGTTATTATTATTATTTAAAAGTTTTGAAATATTTCCAACCTCTTTTCTTTAACTTTTATTTTGAAAAAAATATTTGGAAATATCCCCAAATATTATAAGGTTCTAATCTTGGGGCATGGAGGTAATTTCACCACCTAGATATTTATTTCATGAAATAAGGGAGACAAAACAAGGGCATTCCGGTCATTTCACCCCTTCAAGGGGGTGTCATTGCAAGAAAAATGAAATTTCAGGGCGCGAGCAAAATTAACAGGAACTTCAGGGAATCCCAGTGCAATTTCACTTAACGGTGTTATAACTGTGCAGGAAAAACTATAGTTTGGGGGGGTTTTCAGCACAAAAAATAGTTCAGGGGGGTTTAGTTTGAGATAGGGTAGTTCAGGGTTTTTTTTTTTGCTATTAACCCTTTAAAAAAATATCATTTTGCTCTCCTTCTATACAGAAAACCCCCCTACACTTATCAAATTGTAAAACTTTGCTCCATTTTCTATAATTTTGGACCAAAATACCTCTGAGATTTAAAAATAATAATTAAAATTAAAAAAAAACATATAAAATTCGTAAAATATATATAAAATTCGTAAAAAAAATATTAAAAATTCAAAATATATATATAATTCAAAAAACATAAATAAAATTTGAAAAAATATATAAAATTCGAAGAAAAACATATAAAATTTGAGAAAAAGATATAAAATTCGAAAAAAAAAATATTAAATTCAAAACAAATATATAAAATTCAAAAATATATATTTATAATTCAAAAATATATAAAACAATTCGAAAACAAACATATAAATTTTGGAAAAAAAACATATAAAAAACATATAAATTTCGAATTTTATATATTTGTTTCAAATTTTATATATTTTTTACGAATTATATAAATATTTTTTTAATGAATTTTATATGTATTTTTTCTAATTGTATATGTTTTTTTCAAAATTTATATGTTTGTTTTCGAAATTTATATATTTTTTTTAATTTTATATATTTTTTAGAATTCTATATATATTTTTACGAATTATAGATATATATTTTGAATTTTATATATATATATATTGAATTTTATATGTTTTTTTGAATTTTAAATCATTTTTTATTAAATCCCAGGGGTATTTTAAATCATTAAATCATTTTTAGAATTTTAAATCATTTTAAAAATATATATATATTGTTTCTTATTTTATATGTTTTGTTTTCGAATTTTATATCTTTTTTTCGAATTTTATATTGTGTTTTCAAATTTTATATGTTTTTTCGCATTTTATATATTGTTTTATGAATTTTATATATTTTTACGAATTATATATATACATATATTTTTATGAATTTTATATGTTTTTGTTTCGAATTTATATATATATTTTTGAATTTTATATATATTTTTTGAATTTTATATACATTTTTTGAATTTTATATTTTTTTTCAAATTTTATATATTTTTTTAATTTTAATCATTTTTCATTAAATTTTAAGAATATTTTGATAAAAAATTATAAAAGATAGGGCAAGCTGATACAATTTGATAAGTATAAATTTTCTGAATAGGAAAATGGCAAAGTGATCTATTAAATAAACTCTTAAATTTAACCCTTCCCGTGTGGATGTACTCAATGCATAATCAGTCAAATACTTAATATATATAAGATCTTATATAATAGACCTAATGTCAACACGAATGCATATGGTTATATATAAAGCGACAGCTAATCACAACTAGTTATTAAACTAAAGTTCAGATGATATTTACTTAATTAGTCGTACACGACACGCATTATATACTCATAAATACCAAAAAAAAAAGAAAAAAAAAAAGAGTCTATAACTGCTCTGGATGGGGATTGAGTCATTGACATGGTCGGAAATGAATAAAAAATAAAAAGAAATAAAGCGATAAATGGTTTTTTTGACTTCCAATAATTTCTACGTGAAGAGAAATATTGACAAGGCAAGCAATGAGGAAAAAGCCTACACTTCACACGGTTTCACATACACTATGATACAGGATCCGAGTTAGACGATGTCGAGCTGTCAGATTGCTCATTGATGGTGTTGGATTACCTGGTGCGGGAGGATCAGCGCAAGGATGGCAAGAAATCGTGATCTAACCTAATTTGGGGCAGTTTCCGTGCATGCGTCGATTTTTTGGCCATAACTGGAGTTACAAGTGTCGGATTCGCGCTCGTGACCCCAATTCGGAAAGCTAATCTCGACGCGGACGTCGTGGCCACCTAGCTGCGCTGGTGCACATCATTTCGAGCCCCAAATCCGTTGTTTTCCTTTTCAAATCTTTATTTTTAGTTAATTTTTGCTATTTATGGTAATCTTTTATTTGTCAATTAGGAGATGATTCTGAACCCGATTTGGGCCAGATTTTTGGCAATCTTTTTATTTTTTCCGTATTTTGTTTTGGTAGGACTTTTAGGGTTTTGCTATTTTTGGCAAAAATCTCATTAGAGTTCGATTTTCAGCTATTTAAACCCGGCTTGTGGATTGTTTTTTATTCATTCTTGATTATAAACAACTATATAAAATTCCAGAGTGTTCTCTGAATTTTTTGATCGAAATTCTCCTGTTTTTTCCCTTGCAAAGTACCTATTGTATTAGCCTATAGAATAATCTCTATTCTGTTCGGCGTCACACTAACACACATGCATACATTTGTATATTATATATATTTGCATGTAATACATTTTATTTATCATTTTTATGCCAACCAGGCAGTAATTCAGTTGACCAAGTTGTAACGAACAAAGTTCTCTCTTGGGCATTAACAAGTCTTTGATTTGGTTTTATTTATCAATCTTTTCCCAAAAGATAACCAATAGAAAAATGATATAGTTGACATGCCAGATGGATACAGATTTATTACGTTTCTTTATGATATCAAATTAAGGATGTCAATCGGCGGTGGCGTGTGGTTTCTTCGAGTTGATAATCTATACAATCTTCTCTCACCTACTATTTTTTCTGAATCAGAAGAACCTTCTCTATATTTCTCTCATTGTTGTTATTTATTTACGTAGTCATAGTAGAATGAGGTGAGTGGATCCAAGTTAAAATTATCTAGAAGATAGTGAACTAAGTCTAGAGGTGGATGGATAAATTTTTTATAAATTTAATGAGTAATTAAAATTATTTGTATAATATTTAATTTTAATAAGAATAAATAGGTCATTAAAAAACTTTTCTTATACTAATAATATTTATCAAAGATAAAAAATATATTTAATTAAAAATATATCTTTACTAAAAATAATGAATTATTAATTAAAATATTTATTTTTTATTAAATATATTTTTTATTTTAAATAAAAACAATTAATTTTTATTAAAAATATTTTTCTAGGAAGGAACAAACTATTGATGTCCTAGAATCAATATTCTTATACTAGGTACGATTGTTACCTAAAAATGTTGATTCAAATTATAATTGCAAACTTTAATCAATCGCAGTGTGTGCCACCGATCGATCGCGTATTGTTATGATCTATAGCTAGTGTGCCAATTAGGATTCACTTACGTTTATTTTTCATTTACTCCACCGATTGATCGCAGTAACCACCGATCGATCGTTCGAAACACCACCAAATAATTGAACCACCACCGATCATTCGTTTAGTACGAATTTGCTATCACCGATTGATCTATTAACCCCGATCGTTCAAAAACTCTACACGCAAATTCTGGGAACAGTGTGACAATTGTTTTCGTTAAATATTTCCTAAATTCTTTCTCTACACAAATTATATTAATTGACCACACAATAATATATTTGCAGCCTTGGAAACGTTCCAAGAAAAAAATCACGGATACCCTGTGGTATCGATGCACTATGAATCAAAGAGTTTGTACAGGTTATATGAAGTTAGGAGTTACAATAGCTCTGATTTGTCGTTGTTCACTCGACGTCTGAAAGTCTTGATTCACTCGCGCTCCATGAAGCCTCATGCTCCGATCTCCGTACTCTGATGACTCCGCTTCTCACGGATCAAAGCACACACAGTGCAACAGATGGTGTGTAGATTTTTCAATATCTAGGTCATCTAATTGTGCATAAAAATCACAACTGTAGTAGCTAGCACAATTGGATAACCCCAAAAACTAGAGAGAATTAGAAGATGAATGATCAATCAATATTTTTCTGTCTCTCTTTGTCTGGAGATAGAAATTTTATGTTGAAAAATTGCAAAACTCTCAAAGTTTATCTTCTCTTCTCAATATCCTCTCATATTTAAAGAGAAAGAAGTCTTCAATTATGGAATAGAAATCTTCAATTATAGAATGATATTTCTTTGTTTGCACTCCAAAAAGACTTGATGTTAATATGTTTGTATAAGGAGCCAGAATTCTGCCAGTACAGTTTCACACAAATTCCAAAGTCGGCGTTGCCGAACGATTGAAGATTCCATTGATCGATCGGTGGTTTCTGAATTTTTATTTTTTTATTTTTGAAAAATCATCTTATCATAGAAGAGCAAAAGCCAAAGGCATACAAACTAAGAGGGGCATACCCCAATGGAAAAACCCCGCAACCACCATAAACAAAGGAGCCAAGAAAAATAAGGCCTCTGCTAGAAATAGGCAAAAACCATAGAAACAAGGAACAACAAATTTCATTAGCAAGCAAACCCACACTAACACTGCAAAGCCAAGCCACGTTGTAGAAAAACTATCGGCAAAGAGCCCAACTGCACCAGTAGGACCCAAATAAAACCAAAAACACATTATCTGAAGATGGAGTCAGGCAGTCCCCAAGCATGAGCATAGAAGGCATTAATGGTGGAACGGGACACTCTTTGAATAGAGAAAGCACGAAATTTCACAGTGTCAAGAACTTCAGCTTAAATGAGAGACTCAGCTCTCAAGGCCCCTGTGTAAAATCTTTTACATCCCTCACTCCAAATAACATAAACAACTGCTGCCAAGCTCCATTTGCAAAGAAGAGAGTACAACTCAGAACCATGCATGGAGGAGCTCCAACTAATGAGGTCATCCCAATGGGAGAGAGAGCAATGAAGAAGACCTTTAGAGGAAATGCTAGCCCAAACCTTAGAGGTGGAATGACATTTAAAAAAAAAGGTGATTCCTAGTCTCTTGACCAGAATAGAAAACACACCTATTAGAATGGGTGAGGCCCATCATTTGCAATCTATCTTGCGTGTAAAGTCTATTGTGAATGGAGGTCCGGAAGATAAAGGAATGTTTGGGAATGTTTACTTTGAACCAAACACAAGAGAACCAGTTCACTTCATGCTTCCTTAACCTGAGTTTGTCCCATGCATGGCCAATAGTGAACATAGGAGAAGAGGTATAAACAAACTTGTCCTCAAATGTAGGAACAATGGGAATGAAAGAAGCAGCTTCAAATAGATGAGATAGAGCTAAAGAGACAGGCCAATTCCAAAAGGAATTAGCAATGATGGAGCAGACTTTGGCTCTTTTTCCCAACCCATCAATGGGGATTGTATTATCACCATAGATATCCATAAAGGCTTTATCAAAAAGCCATGGATCATACCATAGAAAGGTTTTCAAGCCATTGCCAATCTTAACTTTAAACAAGCCTTCAAATTTACTCCTTAGACCAATAAGTTTTTTCCAAGCCCATGACCTGTTGTTATTGCTTCTAAGCTGCCAGAAACTGTTGTTCTTCATTATGTAAGCATGAGCCCACTTAGAGCACAAGGAACCTTGAGGATGATTGAGCAATCTCCAAACATGTTTGGACATAGCAGCATTATTCCAAGTAGTCAAGTCTTTAATCCCAAACCTTCCCTCTATCTTGGGACAACAAACATCAACCCAAACAATTTTCTCACCACCACTCTTAAGATCAAGCCCTTTCCATAAAAACTTTCTTAGAATGCTAGAAAGATCTTTCATAATGCTTTTAGGGAAGGCAAATGAGGAAGACCAATAGACTTGAATAGAAAATAGGACAGATTGAATAAGCCGAAGCCTACCAACAAAGGACAGGAACCTACAACTCCATGAATGCACTCTTCTAGTGATCTTTTGGACAAGGTTAAAGCAATCATCAGGCTTGAGCTTGGTGGAGATAAGGGGGAAACCTAGATACTTCATAGGCAAAACTCCAATGCTGAAATGAGTGAGGGCTTGAAAGGTGATTTTGTAAATGTGGGGTATTCCAACTATGAAGATAGAGCTTTTACTAAGGTTAGGAATCAGGCCAGAAAGAGAACTGAAGTAGTTAATCTTTATCATTAAAGCTTCAACAGAATGAATGTCACCATTACAGAAAATGAGAAGGTCATTTGCAAATATAAGATGATTGAGCTTCAACTTGCTGCATCTCTAGTGATACTTAAAGTTCTCATCTTCATCAAGCTAATTCAAAAAACCAGATAAAATCTCTAAATCAATAACAAACAAGTAGGGAGATAGAGGGTCTCCTTGTCTGAGGCCTTTTTCACTACCAAAGTATCATTTCAGGCATCCATTAAGATTGATGAAGAATATAACAGTTTGAAGACATGACAAAATAAGTCTAATAAAGTGATCAGGCACTCCAAAATCAATGAGAGAAGCTAGGTGAAGTCCCAAGAAATAGTATCAAAGGCCTTTCTCAAATCAATTTTCATGGCAATTATACTAGACGTCTTATCCTTGTGATAATGGAGCATGACTTCTTGAGCAAAGAGAATGTTATTAACAACGCTTCTACCTGGAATGAAGGTTGTTTGATTTTAACTAAGACATTCATCAAGCACTAGCTTAAGTGTGTTGGCAATGAGATTGATAATACATTTGTAGAGAATGTTGCATACAGAAATGGTCTATAGTCCTCAATCCTAGAAGGGTTCCCACTTTGGGAATAAGGGCAATGGAGGAAGAATTAACTTCCCTGAGCATGGAGCCTGTTTAAAAAAAAACTCATAATGGCATTAGTAATATCAACCCCAATGATAGGCCAAACAGCTTTATAAAAGACAGAGTTGAGTCCATCTGGCCCAGGACTCTTGTCATCAATCATGTGTAAAATGACCTCTCTAATCTCCTCAGCATTAATAACCCTACACATATCCTGTCTTTGAAAAAGAGACAAAGGTCTCTTAATGAACTATTTAAGATCAATAATTGTGTGTTGGTTTTGATTCTTGGAGAACATAGACTTGTAGTAGCCTATAATCATGTTTTTGATGTTCTCTAACAATGTGGCCCCTATCATCAATGAGGAAATGAATTGCATTAAAAGACCTTCTCTGGTTGGCAATTTTATGGAAAAAGGAAGTGTTCTGATCACCCATCTTAAACCATTTAATTATGTACTGTTGTCTAAAAAACCCTTCTTCGGCATTAGCAAGACTGTAAAAGTTGTATAAACAATCATTCCCAACCTTGATTAACTCTTGATCATCAGGACAAGCATCAATTTGAACTTGAACATTCAAGACTATTCTTCTAGCTTCACCTACTTGTAAGGATAAGTTACCAAAGTGGAGTTTGTTAAGTCTCTTAAGACCATCCCTAACCAGCTTAAATCTTTTCATAATAGAGAACAACTTAGAGCCTCTAATATGACAAATCCATGCCGATTACATAGTAGGAAGAAAGCCTTCATGTAAAGCAAGTAAATTATTGAATCTAAAAGGCTTAATGCATTTTTGAGAAGAAGAAGAAGAAGGCTTAAGAAGAATAAATACATGATTAAAAATAGTTTGAGCCCCAAAATGAACCTGGTAAGAGGGAAAACATTCAATCCACTCATTATTGGCAGTGCATCTGTCAATCTTGCTGAAGATATGAGAGTTATTCCAAGAAAAATTCAGGCTTGTGAACTTGAGCTCATGGAGCCCAGCAGCATCAAGATAATAACCACATTCTCTCATAGAAGGAGACCAAATGTCAAAACCACCATATATTCACCCCTTTTCCTAATGGCATTGAAATATCCAAGAGCACACCAAGGAAGATTGCACCATAACAAGGATTTGGATCTGAGGTTATGCCAAAGCTCTCTTCTAATAGTGGCATCATTACTACCATAGACAAAGCTAACAAGAGAAAAGGTGGAGCCATTAATGTTTTCAATTCTGCAATGAATGGCTTGAGCAGAAACACCCAAAAAGGACACATTCCAATTAAGGGGGTCCCAACAAACCCATATTCTACCTAGCTCAGTACTGCAATAATTATCCAGATAGTTCCAACCAGGGCAAATGGAATTCAAGACCCTACATTTATTATGGGATTGAACCCTTGTTTCTATAAAGGCAATCAAAGAGAAATCCATAGACTTTAACATATATCTACAATTTTTTATTATTAGCAGGCCCATTGAGGCCTCTAACATTCCAAGCAATGATCATTAAATTAGTTGGGTGGGGCTGGCCACAACACTTGGAACTTTAGCCCATTTCTTTCCTCTTTTTGATCTATGGTAAGAAGCTTTAGAAGCATCCATGTCAAGGGACTTAGCAGAGGAATTCAATGAAATAATCACACTAATGTCAAGAGAGTTATGAGATATAAGACTACTACATACCTTGTTAGGCATTGGAATAACAGGGGAAGAAGGAATATCATCAGGTTCATCAAGGGATTCTAAGCACCCAAATTTATTGGGAGAGAGGACTGAGATCTCAAACATATCATCAGGCAAAGAAGAGGCAGCAATGCATGGCTCAGTAAGAGGCTCTATAGAGCTAGGGATCTCCTGAACAATGGAGTTTTCTTCAACTATAAGAGTTTCCTCAACAAGAGATTTCCATTTCCTATTAACAATTTGCCATTGCTGAGTTGTCTTATGTTGCTTTCCATCCCTAACAACAACCCCTCCATCAACCTTAGCTAAGATTGGGCATTTGCTGGAGCTGTGTCCAAAGACTTTGCATTGAGAACATTTTAGAGGCTTCCATTGGTAATCAACGTATATAGGAACAACTTCCCCATTAGAGGTTTCAAGAAGGAATTCTTTAAGCAGCTCAGATTCAACATCAACTTCCACACATATCCTAGCAAAGATCAGTCGTTTCTTCTCCTCTGTTGGAGCATCAACATATAGAGGGTGCCCATTGATACTAGCAATGTAGCTAAGCCCATCTTCATTCTAATATTCCAATGGCACATTTGAGAACTTCACCCAAAGAGGGACTCTTTTAATGGTTTCCTTTGTAAGAGACATACCCCTCTTCCATTTTTGAAGGATCATAAGATGACTTGCAAAGTGCCAAGGTCCCCCTTCCAAAACTGCATCTCTACCCTTTTCATTATCAAACATAAAGTAGAAAAAACCCCATTCAGTTCCAAACACACCATTTAAACCCTCCTTGATCCATAGTTTTTTAGCAATAGTTTCCACTGTGAAGAAGGGTAGATTCCTATCAAGGAAATATCCCACCAAACAGTTATCCCACTCCATTCCTCCTTTATCTACAATTTCCTTTGGAGGAGAAGCCATGCGTGGAGACAGGGGCTTTGGCGTGTGAAATTGTAACTGCATTTTCCTCTTCTTTTTTCTAGTTAAGAGACTAGCCCAATAAGCCTTAGGGGTAGCTTCGGTAGCCTCCTCGGTGCCAGGCATGCTTGTGTTTTGTTCACCTACCTTACAAGTCCTAGTTGTAGGCTCAGTAAGAGTAGTTAAAACATTTCCTTCAAGGCAACCTTGCAATGTCACATCAGTCGCACCTACTACAGACACAGAGACACTTGGCTCCATACTGCTTGTGTCAGGATGAATCTCAACCAAATCACTTGAATCATGTTGCCCAAACTCATCCGCCTTAGCTTGTGGTGTACACGCCACCAAAGTCAAGTCGATTGTGCTTTTAAGCTCACCAATGGAGTCCCTTAGAATCTCAGGAATAGAGGCCATGGCTCTCCCAGTTCCTCGGGCACCATCCCTTCCATAAACATCAGCCCTTTGACCCCCTTTACCACTCCCAGTAAGGTTCCTAAGTCCCATATTAGAAGAAGAAACCATATGACAAAGTAGAAGGAGAGAAGAAGAAAACCAGTGAACAAAAAGAAATAATCAGGAGAGAAGAGAGCATTTCACCCACCTAACCCATATTCAAATACAACTTTATTATTCTGCGTTTATATGCTCCAAAATACCTAAACTACCCAACATGGTTATTGACTAGACATGCCAATATAAAAATGTTCTTACGCAAACTGACCAAAAAAGGACTCATTCATTTCTAACTTAACAGACTCGATCTCAAATGAGGTGAGTCAATCCAAACCGAGGCTAGAGTAGAAACAAACTTTAGTAAAAATCAACAATGTAAAAGATGGGGTTGCTTTCAATTTTTCTTTCTCCCCCCTGGCTCACATGAGGGACATTATGGAACTACACATGTCAAAAGTTCAAGGTATCATAGTAGATCATTGTTAAGAGGGTATTAGAGTCAAATATTTCACATTCATATTTCAATGTCATCCACAGTTAGTAACGGTTACACGTGTTGGACTTAAAAACTGTCAATGTGAAAAAATTTAAATAGAAAGTTGCCCCTTATAGAATAAATGAATTTCATATATGTATACATATATGAAGATGAGCAAAGGAGTTGTTTTTGGTGGATTCGATCATGGCTTTGCATCTCTCTCCATTCATTTTCTGACTTTTTCTTCAATATATATATATATATATATATGTATGTAAACCTAGATCTTGTTGTAGATTAGAGAAATTGATTCTCTAATTTCTTCTCATATAAAAATATATATATATACATATATGTAAAAATATATATATAATAATAAAATAAAAAATAAAAACCCGGGTGACCCGCCCAACCCGGTCAGGTCAGGCTGATTTCAACCCGAAATGTACTCGGGTGGGCTAAAACAAAATCAGGTTGACATTGGGTTCGGGTTGGGCTTGCCCAACTTGCACCCCTATTACATAACATGTAAAATTTTGAGAATTGTAGATTGTGCAAGTCAAAATCATACCATAAACATTATTCATACCAAATATCTTTATTAATATGATGTTACAAAATCCAATTACTTACATAAAAAAACATCCAAATTAAACAATGACTCAATGACAACAACTAAGCTAGTCTTAGTTGGTTTTTCTGCAGTTAGTCCTGATCTGTCCATTGGTGCCGGTGAGTGGGCTAAGGTTCCCCATCTTCACCATAGCATTCGCGAAGTCCGTGAAGAAGGTTGCGGGGTTGGCAGCATAAACGTTCACTTGACCGTCCGTGGATCCATTATTGAAGAGCTGCTGGTCAGAGTGCAAAAGCCCCCTCTGTGTCTGCAAATCTTTGTAGTAAGCAGCATCGAAATTTGTTGGACTCGTGACATCCAGGGGAGAGAGGTTGTTGTCACCTCCACTGCTTGGACAATTCGCTTTCAATGATGTGTCGAATGAAGTGTTTATGTTCGTTTCATTGTAGACCCGGGTTCGGAAGACTGTGCACCTAGCTTGCCCTATTGTGTGTGATCCTGCATTACATTTAAACAAATTGAACACTTATTCAATTAAGTGTGTTTGATATCAAGTTTGAATATAGCTGAAAACCTGTTTGAAGACGGAAAATTTATGAAAATATCCCAAACCATAATACTTTTAAACACCATTTAAGATCTTTAATACTTGAATTTCAGTTAATATTGAATTTAAAAATTTATTAAAACACAATTGAATTACCGGAGAGAGCCACCATTTCATTGGCAGTGAAACCTTTGTTTGAGAAGGCAGAGATGAGGCCACTCAGACTCAAAGCTGGTGAAGGGATGTTGGTGTTTGCAGCACTCAAACTTGCAGTGGTCGAGTCCCTTCTGCCCAACAACACATTCCAACTAGGTCCACTAAGCTGAAAATTCCAAATATATATATATATATATATATATATGAGTATTTACATATTAATGCATGCTATATATAAAATAATATATATATATATATATATATATATATATATATATATGTTCGTGAAATATAGAGGATTTCTAATTTCTTACAGCAACAACAGAGTCTCGGGCAGCAACAGCTACAATGTCGGCACAAGATACGACACCGGGACACACGCTCTCCACTTGAGATTTAATAGTGTCAATCACATCAAATCCCCTAAGTGAATTGTTGTTTGGACCAGCAGTCTTTTCTCCGGTGAAGTTAGCAGTGTCATCCAACAAAACCGATCCATCACAACCCTGTTTCAACCAGATTACACAAACATGTTAATTAGCTGACACGTGGATATATATATATATATTAGTTTAAACTTTTGTTGACCATGTTCTTATACTATTTGGATGGTCATGTTATAAAGGGTGACATGCTGAAAATAAAGAACTACTTAATCCCATGTATATGCTATGCAAGTTCAAACTTTTTTTTTTCGAAGGAGCCTCACTATAACATAAGAAAATAAAAATAAAATAATATTAAATTGAGTGAGCATCTTGGCACCTTCCGTTGATATATGATTGCGTCTGTTTTTTTATTGTTAACTGTATATGATTGCGTATGTTGCGGAAAAAGGTTTAGTAATATATATATATATATATATATATATATATATATATATATATATACATAATAATTATGTAGCCAACTTCAGCAGCGCGCAGAAGGTCCCATGACTTGTTCTAAACGCGTGGCCAAAAAGGGGACTGTTCTAACTATGTAAATAAAATGACATTTATTATATATTGATACACATGCAAGCAGACCAATCAAGGAAATAGTAAATGGAAACAAGCGGGTGTTGGTGTCTTCGCGATCCTTTAAAAAAGTCATAATTTCGGGTGTGTTCGTGATGCATTTGGGATTTTCCTTGATTTTTTTTCCAGTCAATTGAAATTGTACTTAAATTTTTATTTTTATGTTTTTTGAATGGTAAGAAACGCACACACTCACACACATCTACATGGGACTCGAATTATTAACCTCCCCTTCAGAGAGAAAATGTGATACCATCATGCTACAAGACATTTGGTAAAAATATAATAATTCTATAAAAATGCATTCTATGCTTAATTTGTAAGTAGTAAATTACAATTAGTCTTGAGAAAATATTTGATAAAGGAATCTATATAATTAGCAAATTTAGTGTGCTTGCTATAAAACATTGTACTTCCATTAAAAAAAAAATCTCCCCTAATATATGCAAAAAAGTGATAGGTTAACGTAATAATATTTAAATTTAAGAAACAAATAGGAGGAGACTAATTAAAAGATTTAAACAAAATGAGAGAAGTGAGTGAGGATATTTAGGGACTTGCATTAACAAAGCAATCATGGAAATGAAGACGGAGTAAGGAAGCCCCCATGCGAGCCTCGTTCGTCACCGCAGAGGTGACAGCGGATTTAATGGTGGAAAGGGCTTTTGGGCAGGAAGTGGCATAAAAATTTGAGGTTAATTGAGCAGAAGCCATTCCAACAAGTAGGAATAGCAATAAGCACATTGTAAAAGCACTTTTGGGTGTTAATGAAGCCATTAAATGTACTAATATTACTACCAAAGTAGTAGAAAGAAAAAGCTAGAAATATAACTGTGAGACAGAAGAATAATGGAAGCTCAGTGGTTGTTTAAGGCTTGAGGTTCTAGGAGAATTTGCATGTATTTATACACAAACACGATAGGAGATCTTGATTTTCAGCGTTATGCAGTCTCTTTCACAAGTAGCGAAGTCAAACTTTCATATTAATAAGATAAAAGAATCAATATTTTAGGGAAAAAGAGGGTGACTTACTGTGTATACATATATATATATATATATATATATATATGTATATATATATGTATATGTTTTAACTTTATTTGCTTATGCAGGTAAAATTTGTGAAGTGAAATGTCATTTGTCAAATTCCTACTAGCCTTGACCCGAGGGTTAGTGGTGGGGGCATCAACGATGATGATGTTCTTCCAAAATAGATTGAAATATAAAAAAATGGGTAATTTGCAGCCACACCCCCTGAACTTTGGGTCAATGACAGTCAGTGGCTGGTCAACGATTTTTCGGTCCCATAGCCCCCTGAACTTTCAATTTCGTTGCAATGACACCCCCTGGGCTGGTGAAATGACTATAATGTCCCTTTAATTGTTTCACTTATTACAATAGGGTAATATATAAAATATAAAATTACACATATGCCCAAACACTTCACCCCTCTAAAATTACTAATTACACTTCCACCCCTTATTACAATATATATATATATATATATATATTACGAAAATTACAATTTAATTTTTTTATTTATAATATAATTTGTATATATAATTACGAATATATATATAATTTGTAAAAAATATATAAATTTGAAAAAACATATAAAATTCAAAAAAAAATATAAAATTTGAAACAATATATAAAATTTAAAAACTATATATATAAAATTCGAAACAAATATATAAAATTCATAAACAATATATAAAATTCGAAAAACATATAAAATTCTAAAAAATATATAAAATTCAAATATATATATATATATATATATATACAAAAAGTGTGACTGAAGTTTAAGTAAACAAGCCTCGGAGTCATTAACCAAGATAACGGATCCTCTCCAGCTCTCTGCAGAGCTATTTCAATGGCCATGATGGCAACACATGCCCCACGATGGTGACCGAAATCGGAATCGAACCGATACTTTCTTAAAATATTTTAATCAAAATTAAATATATTAATATTTGGATCAAAATTAACGATTCGGTTTCAATTCTCATTTTTAAAGAACCGAAAGTATAGGTTCGATTCCGGTTCGGTTGGAATCAAAAGCGAACCGCATCGTGAATATATTAATATTTAAATCAAAATTAACGATTCGGTTCCAGTTCTCATTTTTAAATAACCGAAAGTATCGGAACCGAACCGTGAATTTTTTATCCAAATAAAAATTTACTTTCGGTTCTTTAAAAATGAGAACCGGAACCGAACCGTTAATTTTGATCCAAATATTAATATATTTAATTTTGATTAAAATATTTTAATAAAGTATCGATTCGATTCCGATTTCGATCACCATCGTGGGGTATGTGTCGCTATCGTGGCCATTGAAATAACTCTGCAAAGAGTTGGAGAAGATCCGTTACCTTGGCTAATGACTCGGAGGCTTGTTCACTTAAACTTCAGTCACACTTTATATATATATATATTTGAATTTTTATGAATTATATATATATATTTTTTGAATTTTATATATTGTTTCAAATTATATATATATTTTTGAATTTTATATGTTTTTTCAAATTTTATATATATTTTACAAATTATATATATATTTTCGTAATTATATATATAAATAATATTATAAAGAAAAAAAATTAAATTTTAATTTTCGTAATATATATATATATTTTGTAATAAGGGGTGGAGTGTAATTAGTAATTTTAGAGGGGCGAAGTGTTTGGGCATATGGATAATTTCACACTTTATATATTACCCTAATGTAATAAGTGAAACAATTAAAGGGGCATTATAGTCATTTTATCAGCCTATGGGGTGTCATTGCAACGAAATTGAAAGTTTAGGGGGCTATGGGACCGAAAAATCGTTGACCAGCCACTGACTGCCATTGACCCAAAGTTCAGGGGGTCTGACTGCAAATTACCCTAAAAAAATTGCATTAATATTCAAATATTATATTACTATCATACCTAATCATTAACAGTATTGATGACTACCAAGTAAAAAGTTTAACATTCAAAAGGAGGCTGTTAACTATTAAACAAATTGGGCCTCCTTAGATATATTTGTGAAGTATAATGGATTGAATGTTTCGTAATCTAACTTAAAAAAATTGAATTAAACTCGGCGTAAACTTCGGCACCCCAATCGAAGGGTAAACATTTGTCCAGTATGGAATGACCCTGGACATGCAGGTCGACCTGTCAAAGCCGTGAAGTATCACTATTTCAACCCTAGTCTAAGGGTAGGTAAAATCGTTATATGGGAGGTAAAGATCTCCGTAGAATTGATTGAAAAATATTAGTGACGTTGGAGAGCATTGTTCTTATTGTTCTTGTTTTGATAAATATTTGTGTTGAGTGAAGACTAGGAGTACTTGTCAATTATTTGCTTGGTCAAGTTTTTAATCCTAATCCATCATATAACATGGCACCATATTAAGAATGACCGTGTTATGAACCGTAACAATTAACGAGTGAGTGATTCATGAAATTCTTTAAAAATTTAAGTAATCATGTAAAGTTAATATCCAACACATATGGATAAAATTATTTTTTCATTCAAATTGAAAAAAATACAATCCCCTCTAAGGCAAATTCTACCATAATGATAAATCTCCCATGCATATGCATTTGCACACGCATATATTAGTTAAGTACCGTCCCACAAACCCATGTTCAACTTAAATAAATTAATGGAGAAGGTTGTCAATTTTTACTTGTCAACACTAGCTTACCGGTTTAATAGGCCAAATATTTGGATAGACCAACATGGGAGGTGTAGCGCCTAACACTCAGTTTTATTTATTTGGAATATGTCTTGTGTTCTCACTTCTAACCTATTGACCAAGCACTCCATGCATATGTCTAGGGCTGAAAATGAGTCGAGCCAAGTTTTGAAATGTTCAAACTCGGTTCATTTACTTAATGAGCCTAGAAAACGTGTTCAAGCTCGGCTCATTTTAACAAATGAGCCCGAGTTGAACGTTAGATTTAACGAGTCGAGTCCATTCTTGCTCACGAACGACTCGTTTCAGTTGCAACATATATTACTTTTATCAGTAGTTGTCTGGATTGAATTGTTACATTTTTGTTTTTAACATATTTTCACTAGTATAATTTTTTATGAATAGTTTTTATATTGTGGCTGCATAATTTCTATAATCTTTTCACAACAACTCTTCATAATTTGTTCAATTTGAACACTTTCTTTTATCAAATATGAAATAATTTTACTATTTAACTAAGACGAGCATGTTCACGAGCTCAACGAGCCGAGCTTAGTAATATTCAAGCTCGGTTCGTTTATTAAACGAGTCTAAAAATTATGCTCAAACTCGGTTCGTTTACTAAATGAACGACCATGAGCTAAGCTCTTAACGAGTCAAGCCTGAGTCTGCTCATGAACGGCTTGAATCATTTGTAGCCCTACATATATGACCCGACGGTGGGTTGTCTGTGACGACGTGCGAGCTTTGTCCCTAATTTATACAGAGTGATTTTCTTATAAACTCCTATAAGATAATTAATGTTGCATGTAAATTTGTTTCATTATATATATATATATATATATATATATATATATATATATACTCCCTCTATCCCAAATTAGTTGTCCAAGTATGACTTTTTAATATTTTTTTGATTATTTTGTGTTTCTAATTTTGTCATTTGAAATATACTATAGTTATAATTTTTAGTGGGACCCATTGTCTTGTGAAGTTAATGATGGGGATAATTTGGGAAAATATAAAATCATATTATATTGAGATTTGAAACTTGACAAGTATTTTAGAACAAGTAAATTGAGAAAGTGGACAACTAATGTGGAACAGAGTCATAATCTCAATTCTAATTAGTAAAATCTTATGATTCTGTTACAATTCTATACGATTATGTACGATTTTACTACGATTCTATTACGTTAAAATAATGGTTAGACGATTAAGCCCTCCATATGAAATACCCAAAAACTTAATGATTTAGTCCAATATCCTAATATATGGCCTAAATTTATGAAAAAATATTTAAACGTCCAATGTATTAGAAATTTTTGAAATTTCTAATATAATTTAGATTTTTAAATTAAATATTTAATGTTTAATATATTTTTTAAAAAAATATAATACGTTTAGATAATTCTACTTACGGTGTACAATTCCAATTTTACAAATTCCAAAACGAATATACCTATACTCGCTGACAAGGTAGAATTGGCGAATCTTGTTTGGTTAATATGAATAAGAGTTGCCTCTATGTATGAAATGTGCGACTGTGTATTTATATCTAAATTCCAAATTAAGCCTAATATGCCTTCACCGAAAAAAAATCACCAAACCCCAGTAGATTCCAAAAGACTTTGAAGTCCAATGGTGGTCCGTTGACTTGCTCTCTCCAATAGGTATGGCCCGTATATAGTACTTGAACCGCGTTGAGCCGTTTTTAGTTTGAAATTAAGACCTCACTTGTTGATACTCTTTGGATGGGAGACTGGGAAGGGACAACAAAATTTATCCTAGGAAAATGAAATTTATCTAACAATTAAAAATAGGGTAAATAGCATTAAACCCCCTCAACTATACCCTCTCTCCCAACTAACCTCCATCAACTATGTTTTTGACTATAAATCCCCCAAAATTTCATGATTGTTACCATTCAGTCCCTCCCGTCATAACGCCGTTAGTTAAATTTAGGATAATTTGCACTCAGATCCCCTGAAATTTTAGTCAATTGCACTCATCCCCTGAGATTTCATTTTCTTTGCAATGACACCTCTGAATGGGTTAAGACCCCATGAAATGACTCTTATGCCCTTACTTTAGTGTAAAAGGCATATTGGCTAAATTAATGGACCAAACAACCCTTGTATATTAAGCTCAATTTGAAAAACTTTTCAAGTACTTTGGATACAAGAATTTTTGAAATAGGGATATCTACATATAGGTAGACATAAGGATCACTAATTACAAATAGGTAAATTTTTACCTTTCAATTACTAATACATCCACTTAACTAAACTAATTACAAATGGGTCAACTTTTTTGTTTAAAGACTCAAATACCCCCAAAAAAACTCCAATCTTCTTTTTATTCTTCTCTCCCATTCCAAATTCCCTAAACACTCAAAAATAAAAATAAAATATTTCATAAAAATTATAAATATTTCGAAAAAATTAAAATATTTCTGGAAAAATAAAATATTTCGAAAACAAAATGAGGAAAAAAAATATATCGGGAAAAATAAAATATTTTGAAAAAATAATTATTTCGGGAAAAATAACTATTTCGGGAAAAATAAATATTTTGGGTAAAATAAAATATTTCAAAAAAAATTAGGAAATAAAATATTTCAAAAATATAAAATATTTCGGGAAAAATAAAATATTTTTTCCGAAATATTTTATGACATGCATTCAAAGAATTTCATATTAAACAAGTAAGATTCGGATTATGTCCTCTGTCATATTGAAATAAATTATCTAAATATAACTCACCTAAGATTTATTACGTTTTAAGACACCATATTTTAAAACAAATTCAACTCAATCAACTCATTCTTGATACTTCTTGACACACTTGACTCCAAAATATTGCATTGTAATCACCAAGAGGTCTAAGGCGTGAACACATTTCGTTGAAAAGAAGAAAAAATAGTGAAAAAGAAATAAACAAAAATATTTCAAAATATTTTATTTTTCCAAAAATATTTTATTTTTTCGAAATAGTTTATTTTTCCAAAAATATTTTATTTTTTCAAAATATTTTTTTTCCTCATTTTGTTTTCGAAATTTTTTATTTTTCCATAAATATTTTAATTTTTTCGAAATATTTATATTTTTTCCGAAATATTTTATTTTTATTTTTGAGTGTTTGGGGATTTTGGAATGGGAGAGAAGAAGAAAAAGAATATTGGAGTTTTTTGGGGGTATTTGAGTCTTTAAACAAAAAAGTTGACCCATTGTAATTAATTTAGTTAAGTTGATGTATTAGTAATTGAAAGATAAAAATTTACCTATTTGTAATTAGTGATCCTTATGTATACCTATATGTAGATATCCCTATTTCAAAAATATTTGTATTCAAAGTACTTGAAAAGTTTTCCAAATTGAGTTTAATATACAAGGGTTGTTTGGTCCATTAATTTAGCCAACATGCCTTTTATACTAAAGTGAGGGCACAATAGTCATTTTATGGGGTCTTAATTCATTCAGGGGGTGTTATTGCAAAGAAAATGAAATATCAAGGGGTGAGTACAATTGACTGAAACTTTAGGGGATCTGTGTGCAAATTACCCTAACTTTAACTACCGGCGTTATGATGGGAGTGACTAAATTGTAACAATTTCATAGTTGAGGGACCATCACTTAATTGAGGAGGATTTAATGTTATTTACCTTTTAAAATAATTACTGTATATATATTTGGGATATTATCATTTATATCTTCTCAAAGAAAGGTGAAATAACATTTACATTCTTTATGGTTTTAACAATGTCACTAATATTATTGACTTCGAGCAAAAATTGTTGAATGACCATTTCACTCATTGTCAAATTATTATTTCATATATATTATTTTAGTGGAACAGTTTTTATAAGAAGTCTATACTACCTTTGAGAGCACTAAAGAGACAGAGAAGGAGAAAGAAGGGAACAAAGCGACACACCACCGCACGAACTCCATTGAATCCAATCGTTCTCTCGTTATAATATACTAGAGAAAGAAGAAAAAAAGTATAAATGGGTGATATAAAAGAAAGGACAATGCTGGGTGAGGACCAATTTGGTCATCACCTCTTATTTGGACCAATATAATTAAAGCACGTGGCATATATTAATTAAAAAATATAAATGGGTATTACCCATTATTTATGAAATTCAACCCGGATTTGAATTATTCTTTTTTCTCTTATTCACTTAAAAAAAAAAATCTCATGGGCAGTTTAACGTCTACATATGCGCGTACACTTATTTGTATATATAGATTGATATATGCGTGTACACTTTTATTTATATATAGGTTGATACATATATATATATGTTATGTATATTGCAATTGAATCCAAAGGATGATAAAATCTTTTGTGTTATTTCTGTAATATCATCAATTTGGTGCGGTAAACGGCACTTTACACACGAGATTTCTGACTTTTTTCTCCAAATTTCTATACTTCAATCACTTTATTTTTATATTTTTCTTATTTGTGTTCATAATATTTTGTATCCAATTCATTTATATATCTTTGGATTTTACAAAATATGGAGAAATACCCATCACAATATCGAATAATATTCGTGCATTGTGACTTTTTTCTTATTTGTGTTTAAGGAAAATGTACATGCATATATATATGACGTTAAACTGCCCATTAGATTTTTATTTTTTAAGTGAATAAGAGAAAAAAAAAAATTCAAATCCGGATTGAATCCCATAAATAATGGGTAATACCCATTTCTATTTTTTAATTAATATATGCCAAGTGTCTTAATTCTATTAGTCTAAATAATGGGTGATGACCAAATTGATCACTAATAAGGACCCAAGCATTGTCCTAAAAAAAATATTATACTAATATATAACCAGGGATCGATATAATCATTCACTTTTATTTTAATTATAAGAAAGTCATTTAGAGATTTATTATAACAATATGAGGACAAGATTACCTTTTTGAAGACTTATAAGGTTATTTTGGGGTTTTAATAAATATTGTGCATGATAACAATAATGTTAGAAGCTAAGTGGAGGTTAAGCAAACACTTCATGGTTATGAAATGATTCTTTGCATGCAATTTAGAGAAACATGTATACTAAATTTTATAAAGTGATTGGTGAGATTTAAACACAAAGACTTTCTGTTTTAACTACTTCATTTAAGATATATAGATTGCGGAGAACACAAATATACTAGTATTATTCATAGGTATTTGAGTTTCATATTCGAAGGAGACTACAAGATCAAATTACGTGGACAAAACATTCAAAACACAAGGTCGATTTAGTTGGTTTTCCTGCAGTTGGTCCTGATCTGGCCTTTGGTGCCGGTGAGTGGGCTAAGGTTCCCCATCTTCACCATGGCATTCGCGAAGTCCGTGAAGAAAGCTGAAGGATTGGAAGCATAAGCATTGACCTGAGCGTCAGTGGATCCATTACTGAAGAGCTGTTGGTCGGAGTGCAAAAGCCCCCTTTGAATCTGCAAATTCTTGAAGTAAGCATTGTCAAAAGCCGTAGAACTCGTGACGTCGAGGGGAGCAAGGTTGTTGTCACCTCCGGTGCTCGGACACTTTGCTTTCAGTGATGTTGCATATGAAGTATTTATGTTGGTTTCGTTGTATGCCCGGGTTCGGAAGAGTAAGCATCTGGCTTGGCCTATTGTGTGAGCTCCTGCAGTTTAAGAAGATGAAGCAAAATAAACAACATTAATTAATTTAGTTTGTATCTTGTATAATGTCACATTTATCTCAAATGTAATGAATTTAATCAGTACTAGTTACCTAGAATTAAACAAATAGAAGGAGACACTACAAAAAGAAGAAAAAAATCTATGTATGAGATATAAGGTATAACAAACAGTTTTCATTGGCATTGTATCCTAAAAAAATTTAAATTTCAGAACTTTATGTGGCAATTTACAATCCGTCGCTAGGGGCAATTTTTACCTGTTTTAGTGGTGGTCGCAACCGCCACTAAATCCGTATTTCTTGCAATGAGATACAAGAATTTGAAAAAAAGAAGATGTAAATTAATAATAATACTCGGAGGGAATAGTGAGAGTAATTAAACTTAAAATTACCTGAGAGGGCAACCATTTCCTTTGCAGTGAAACCTTTTTTTGAGAAGGCAGATATGAGACCACTCAGATTTAAAAATGGTGAAGGGATGTCATTGTTTGAAGAAGTCGCACTTGCCGTGGTTGAATCCCTTCTCCCCAACAACACATTCCAACTAGGTCCACCAAGCTGAAAATTCCAAATATACGTAATGTATATAATATTACTGCCTCATATTAGTTATCCACTATTAAAATTTACTTATTCCAAAATACTTATTCAATTCGAATTTTAATACAATTTAACCTTTCACTTTCTCAACTATTCTTCTTCCACTAACTTTAAACAAATACCGGACTCCACCATAATATTATATCATTAAGGACAAAATTGAAAATTGCACACTAGTCAACCAAATAAAAAAAATATTAAAAAGTCCAAATTAGACCACTATTGTGGGACGGAAGGACTAGTATTTACATGATATTCTGAAAAAAAAATGAATGATGTTACTTGGAGCAAGTCAATGCAATGCCTTTTTTTTTTTTTTTTTGAAAGTGAAACAAAATGGCTACAAAGAAAATGACTTGGAAATCTATAGAAATAGTAGGAAATCAATTTATGAAAATGACTTACAGCAACAACACCGTCTCGAGCAGCAACAGCTAAGATGTCTTCGCAAGAGACCACGCCGGGACACAAACTCTCCACTTGAGACTTTGCACTGTCAATCACATTGAATCCGATGAGTGAATTGGCGTTTGGACCAGCAGTCTTCTCTCCGGTGAAGGTAGCAGTGTCGTCCAGCAACACCGAGGCATCACAACCCTGTTTCAACCATGTTACATACACAAAATATATCAATGTCTATTATGGATTTGTGGGTCATGAACTGTAACCATTATTGCAACTTTAAATTATTATTATATATCTAATTAAATTTCAATGTTGGAGTGTGTAGACAAAATCTTTAGTGCGTACTATTATTATGATTATGTAGCCAAGTTTAGCAGCATAAGGTCCCATATATAACCTATATTTCTAAGCGCATGGCTAAGATATGGGACTGTTCTAAATGAAAGAACCTCATGAACATGTGATAAACATGCAGAAACTAATCAAGAATATAGCAATTTGAAACACATACATGTGTGTGTACGTACCAAGAAAAAGAGAAAACCAAAAAATGCTATAGCTGGTGTGTGAGTGCATGTGTAATGCTGTCAAAAATGTTGGGCGTATATATCAAGCAATAGTGTCGTTCTTTGAGATTAAAGTTGTTTTATAAGACTCGCTTATCTAATCAACCAAAGTAAATTTAGATTATGGGATGATGATTAATGGCTGCATTAATGCGATTCATACAAGTATATATAACAATAGAAATGTTGTATAAGAAAATTCAACTTCTAGCTAGCTGTTTAGCAAAAAAATCTTTCATTCTTGCCCACATAGCTTTTAATCAATGAGAAACTAAACGATATTAGTGTGCATGTTATGGTACCAAAAGAGGTTAATTAGTGATGAAAAATTGTGCATTAGTTTGTACTACGTAGTGCTTCCACTAAAATTTCAATCAATCGACCAATTAATATGTGATGCAAATAATATATACAAATTAACATGCATGCATCGAACTTCAAAGTTCTATTGCCGTAATATGATTAAAATTGAAGAAGAAGAAAAAATAATTAAAATAAAAGTAGAGAATTAAGTGAAAATAGACTTGCATTAACAAAGCAATCATGGAAATGAAGACGGAGCAAGGAAGCCGCCATGCGAACTTGTTTCTGCCGGCGGATTTGATGGTGGAAAGGGCGTTTGGGCAGGAAGTGGCATAAAAATTTGAGGTTAACTGAGCAGACGTCATTCCAACAAGTAAGAATAGGCACAAACAGAGTGTAAAAGTACCACTGGATTTTAATGTTGAAGCCATTAATTACTATATAATATGGCTTGTAGAAGAAGGAACGGAAGGATAATTATAAGACTAGAGGAATAAGAAGGATATGATAATATAAATCAGGAATTGTTTAAGGCTTAAGGTTGAAGGTTCTACGAGAATTTGCATGTATTTATAAACAAATACAAGAGAAGACTTTCATTATCCGTATCTCTCTCTTGGTCCGAAGTCAAGTTAATGTATCCAAGAGACAAAATATATATATATATATATATATATATATATATGAATATTATTCTAAAACGGTGGGTGAGTGAGTGAGTCAGCGAAAAAAATTATACACACACCTTTGCATGTAATTATTATATATATATTTTTTATGACAGTCAATTTATTTACGTAAATAATTACATACCCCCATTAATATACTTAAATTTGTTTTAATGCGACAAAATTAATTATCGCAAAGATAGGCCCATAAGAAATTGCATGTGCCCTCTTTCAAAATAATTTAAAATATTTGCTCAAAATAGAGAAGGGTAAATAACAGTTTCATCCTCTGTTGATAGTATAAATTACACCCGCACCCTCTAAATTTTCGCTAATTACAGTTTCACCCCTTTAAATCCCATATTCGGCGACCGGATATGTGCAATTACTCTTATACCCCCTTTTTTATATTTATTTTAAATAATCAAATATTCTTTTATGTTAAATTACCTATTTACCCTTCCATCATCTTCTTCATCTCACCCCTACTGTCTCCTAAACCCCTCAAATCAAACTCTAACCTTAAAATGAACTACCAATTATCAAACCTCAATTCCTACCCATACTCAATTAATTGTTCATTTTCAATTACAGAAAAATCAAAACAAAATGACATATATATCTATATATATCTCTATCTTTATATATATCTATCTATATATATACGCACATATATATCTATATATATATAAATATCTATATATATACACGCACATATATATACATATATAACTATATAGATAGATATACACCAATCTATATATATACACGCACATATATATACATATATAACTATATATATCTATGTATATATATATACGCACATATATATTTACATACATATGAAATGGGTGTGTTGATTTTTTGATATTTTTGGTCTAAATCATGCATTTTATAGGACGTATTTGTTGATCTTGGACCCAATTTATGTTTATATGATATAGATTGAATTTGCCCAATACCCAATTCATACATATACATATATGTATATAGGTATATACATATATTTATGCACACATATATATATATGTATATATAAGTGATGAGGGTAGTTTAGGCATTTCACATTATTTTAGATAGGCAAACAAGTCTTTACACACATATAAGGGTAATTTGATCATTTCGCATATCAGATTTTGGTTGACCTGGTTTGACCTCACCGGAGAATGAGTTGAGGGGGTGAAAGTAAAACAAATGCCTAAACTAGAGGGGGTGAAATTGTAATTAGCAAAAATTAAAGGGGTGCGGGTGTAATTTACACTATCAACGGGATGAAACTATTATTTACCCGATAGAGAATTCAAAAATATTTTTTTGTCATGCCACTTGAATCTCATATAATAACAATACATTTTATTCATCTTTTATAAATCCAAATATTTTATTTTTAGAATTTAAGTTCATTATTTAAAATTGAAAGCAACCTTTTGTTATTATTAAATTTAGTTATAATATATTGTGTTTAGTAACATTATGCTCTATGTTTATAACGTATAACAAAAAAAAATTAATTTTAGTTTTTGACATTTTTTAAGATTATTTTTACTCATAAATATTAAAACAATATTATTATTTTCGTCAACGAACTTTTAAAGTATGAAAATGAAAGACATAAATATAATAATAAATAATAATATAAATAATAAATTAATATAAATAATTTTAGAGACAAATAAAAATAAATGAATAAATAGTAATAAATAATAAACAAAATGAATTAAATAATATATAAAAATAAGAATAAATAAATAAATAATAAGAAAAAAGAATTAAATAATACATAATAATAATAAATAATAAATAAATAATAAGCAAAATAAATTAAATAATACATAAAAATAATAATAAATAAATAAATAATAATATAAATAATAAATTAAATGAATTATATTTATAAAAAATGAATAATAAACAAAATTAATTAAATAATAATTAATAATAATTAATAAATAAAATGAATTAAATAATAAACAAACTAAATGAAATAAAATGAATTAAATAATACATAAAAATAATAATTAATAAATTAATAAATACAATAATAATTAATAAATTAATAAAATATATTTACAAACAAATAAAAATAAATGAATAAATAATAATAAATAATACACAAAATGAATTAAATAATATATAATAATAATAATAATAAATAGTAAATAGTAAATGATAAATAATAATTATTTTTAAAAGCCAAAATATCAGAGTGCATTATTTAAATGTTATCGACAGTTGAAGTTGTTATGTAATATTAGTGTGTGACTTGTGAAATTTGTCTTATCGTAATTTTTGTATAATAAAAAATGTGGTTTGTATAAACCTATTTGTTGTTATATTTAATAATTGGAGTGCAATAATCATACTCTAAGAAATTTTTACAAAACCAATATAATATTATTATGTAAGAAATACATAATAAAAATCAATCAAAAAGATTTTAACAAATGTTTACTAATTAAATGTGTAGGTTTTAAGGTTATTATATCATATAAAGTATATTCAATATTTCCACAGTTTACTAGAAATTTAAGACTAGATCAGTTTGCCAAACAGGGTCTAGTTCAAAGAAGTTTGGAACTAGACAGTTTGTCAAACATGGTCTGGTTCCAGTTTCCTCAGACCAAGACCATCAAACCGGACGCTTACCAAACAGAATTTCAGAACATCACCCAGACCAGACCAGACCGGATAAAACCAGACCAGACCAGACCAGAGATAACCGGACCAGACCGGTTACCAAACGGGGCCTAATGAGAGTGTGATGTGATGACAAGACTACTGAGAACCATAATTATGGAATATCTGTTAATATTTTTTAATTGTAAACGTGAAATTATATTATCACGCAAATATTATATAAACCACTAAGGTACTTCATTAGTGTGATCATGATAATTTTGTTATAAAAAAATTTTGTTTGATTTGTTTATATAATCTTTTTATTTAAATTTTTTATCAAATTAATAATGATATAACTTTGCCAATGTGGGATCAGATTATTTAGAAAAAGTACAAGAAAAAATTAATTTTGTAATATAAAAGTGAAACAATTCTCAAAGAAAATTTAATTTCTTTCTTATATTAATTTTTCATCTAGACATTCTTATTGCAATTTTCTCATTTACTATATTATTATTATTCCATTTATCTCAAAATAAGTGTCTACATTTTGGGTCCGTTTGGAAAGGGGTTTGTCTAGTCTTGTCTTGTCTGGTTTTGTCTGGTTTGATTTTGTCTGGTTTTGTCTTGAATCTAAAACTCTATTTAGTAAGCGATCTGGTCTTTCTGGTCTGGTTTGAGAAAATAAAAACTTTATATATATATTAGTTTATATATTATTTTATGTATATAACCTTATATATTATTAAATATATATAATATATTATATATATTTAATAATATTATATATATATTTAATAAAATTATTTTATATATATTATTATAAAATAATAATATATATTATTCTATATATTATTAATATATATTATTTTTTAATTTTATATATATTTATATATATTATTTTTGAATTTATATATTATTATATATATATTTAATATTATTTTATATATATATTATTATAAAATAATAATATATATTATTCGATATATTATTTATATATACATTATTTTTTAATTTATATATCTTTAATAATATTATTATATATATATTTAATAATATTATTTTATATATATTATTACAAAATAAAAAATATATATTATTCTATATATATTAATATATATTATTTTTTAATTTTATATATTATTTTATTTATATTTAAATATATATTATTTATATATATATTTAATAATATTATTTTATATATATTATTATAAAATAAAATATATATATTATTCTATATATATTAATATATATTATTTTTTAATTTTATTTTATATATATTTAATAATATATATTATTTATATATATATTTAATAATATTATTTTATATATATTATTATAAAATAAAATATATATATATATTATTCTATATATATTAATATATATTATTTTTATATATATATTTAATAATATTATTTTATATATATTATTATAAAATAAAAAATAAAGTTTATTCTATATATATTAATATATATTATTTTTTAATTTTAGTACATGAATTATATATATATATATATAGGAGAGAGAGAGAGAGAAAAAAAAAAGTCAAAAATTGTAGGCTAAGACCAAGAAAGACCAACTTTTTTTTGGTCTTGTTTTTACTTTATTTTGAACCAAATCCAAGACCAAAATTTTAAGTGATTTTGGTTTTGAATTTAAAAATAAAACCCACCAAACAAGTTTGGTCTTTGAAAACAAAAATAAATCAAGACAAAACCAGCAAAAACTAGTTACCAAACTGGTTACTTTTCAAAAGTTTTTGGGTTATTATATGTTTTCAATTTTGCCCTTTGAAAATATAGTTTAGTTTTAGTTTTTAGTGAAATCCATTATTTTTTTAAGTTAATGAAGAAAGAAAAGTTAGGAAAGTATAAGATTATATTATACTGAGATTCGAAATTAGACACTTATTTTGAGATGGATAAAGTTATTAAAGTGAACATTTATTTTAGAAAGGAGGGAGTAATATTTTACAATTATACATTTTTTTAAATTAAATTGAATAATGACCCTCCAATATAAATATATGTATAGAAGGTTTGTCGGGATGTTTAGGCCCTGTTTGGTAGGCTGTCTTATTTGGTCTGATTTGGTCTAATCTTTGTTTTCAAGGACCAGACCATGTTTGTTTAGACTTGGTCTCAAAATTTGGAACTAGACCAAATTAAACCAAATGGGGTGTTTTTGGAACCAGATTTTTTTATGGTTCAACCTAGTCCGGTCTGATCTTATTAATAAAATATATTTATAAATAATTAAAAATAAATAAATAATAATAATAATAAAATAAATAAAATATATTTTAAAAATAAAATATAAATAATAAATAATAAACAAAATGAATTAAATAATACCTAATAATAAATAAATAAATATATATAATAATAATAAATAAATGAATAAATAATAAAATATATTTATAAATAAATAAAAATGAATAAATAATAATAATAATAATAAATTAAATATAACATATTTAAAAATAAATAATAAATAATAAACAAATAGAATTAAATAATACATAATAATAATAAAAAATGAATACAATAATAATAAATAAACATAATAATAAAAAATGGACTAAATAATAAATTAATAAAATATAATCGTAAATAATTAAAAATAAATAAATAATAATAATAAATTACATAAAACATATTTAAAAATATAATATAAATAATAAATAATAAGCAAAATGAGATAAATAATAATAAATAAATAAATAATTCATAATAATAACAAAAAATGAGTATAATAATCATTAAATTAATATTAAATTAATAAAATAATAAAATATATTTTTAAATAATTAAAAATGAATAAATAATTTATAAATTAAATGAATTCAATAATGAAATAATAATAAATAAATAAAATATATTTAGAAATTAATATACAAATGAATAAATAATAATTTAATATTATAAATAATAAATTAATAAAATATATTATAAAGTGAAGAAATAATAAATAATACATAAATAAATATTATAATAAATAAAAAATAAATAGTAAGACCAGACCGCTTACCAAACAGATTTTTAAATTCAGAATCTAAAAAAGTCAGACCAGACCGGACCATACCAGACCGGACCAAATCACACCAGACCAGAACAGATCAAATAAAATCATCTACCAAACATGACCTTAGTGGCTAATAGTAGTGTTCGTATTCCAACCACATTTGTTCCTAAACGTATTGATGATTGGACGGTGGGTTGTCCCTTTCTGGGATGTTGGTGGTGGCTTTGACGGCAGGCATGCACTCTTGCTAATATATGGTGACATTTTAAAGCTAGCTAGGGTTGCATATTATATATATATATATATATATATATATATTTGGTTAAGGAAAATAAATTTTATTTTTGAAAGATAAGAAATTATCATACACTTAACATCCCATTTGGGAGCAATGAGAGGTACTACTTTACCATTAGATCTTTAGTAAGAAAATGATTCTTGTACTAAATTATTGGATAAGATTAGGATAATGAATATTCACTATTAGATGAATAATTATAAATATATTTGAATACCATAATATTTTATTTAATAATGAATATGTATTCACTTTGCAATTTTGACCTTACAATCGGGTGCAAATATCATTGCTGGTTAATTAGATGTAAGTCATTATTCGAGCTCATTATAATTATACTTGTGTGAACGGAGTAGGATTTGAGAATCTTGTTTGGTGAATCAGAGAAAAATGATGGCCCCTATATGAAATTTAAGCTAATAGGCCACCACTATTGAATTCACCAACTCCGTAGATTCCAAAAGACTTTGAAGTTCAATGGTGTGGTTGGTTGACTTGCTGTTTCTGACAGGGCTTGTTTGGCTCTTTAGTGTGTTTGGCAAAAGGGTTTGATGCCAAATTTTTGATTTTATGGTGAAAAAGTTAGCCCAATACATGTTTGATAGCTTCGGTTCTGGTGCAATAGTGTCAACCTATTGGCACCAAATGAAACAAATTATGAATCATATGAAAACATGACTTTGGATGGTGCGATTATTATTCACAACTCATAACCATCAAATTAAAACCAACTCACAATCTCAAATTCATCATTGGTGTACCATTTCATTCTCAACAAAAGTCAACATTGTGATGTTTGTCATTTTATTAAATAAATAAAATAGAATTAAGTAAAATCAAAAAAATAATAATAATTAATAAATTTTTAGTAATTAATAATAAATAAATAAAAATTGAGTAAAATATTAAATAAATAATATAGAAATAATTAACAATTAATAATTAATAATAAATAAATAAATATTGAGTAATAAATATTTAAAAATAATAAATAAATAAATAAATATGATAAATAGAATAGAATTAATAATTAATTAATAATAAATAAATATTGAGTAATAAATATTTTCAAATAATAAATAAAGTAAAACCAAATAAATAATAAACAAAAATAAAATGAATAAATAATTAATAATAAATAGTTAAATCTTAAATAAATTTGTACAAAAAAATAAATAGTTAAATATACATATATATTTATTTAATTAATAGAATAATAAATATTGTAAAACCAAATAAATAATAAACAAAAAAATAATATGAATAAATAATTATTAATAAATATTTAAAAATAATAACTTGGTAAAAGAACATTGAAATTTCAAATGAAAAAATATTATAAATTTTCAAACTACATATACGAATCAATTGAACAATTCTTGCAATATGATGAAATATTATTATCCAATATTAATATTTTTTGTAAAAAAAATTCATCCTTAATGTATTTTTATTTTTTAAAACATATATATTTAGAAAATGTTATTATAAATAAATAAAATGTCAAACTATTCCAAGTTATCAAACATTGTTTGATTTCAGAATTTCAGCCCATACCAACTCTACCAAACATAATTTGGTTTTTCAGCTTCACTTTTTCTCACACCAAAACCATCTACAATAAACATGGTTTCAGTTTAGAATAAAATCACACCAAACCCAACCAAACCCAAACCAAATCAAACCTAAATCAAAAACCAACACCGCACCGGTTACCAAACAAACACTTATATAATTGCACGGCGTAGAGCCGTTTTCAAAATGAGTCGTTTTGCACTTGAAATTAAGATTTAAGACCTTAATTGAGGGAGAGAGACAGAAAACAAAACAAAAATACTATGCGAGAATGACATGTATATATCAAACAAGTTATGAAAACCAATAGAGAAACTTCTATAAGAAAATTATTCTGACTAGAATAAAATTATAAACCAAATAACAAAAGGTTCCGGTAAAATACACCAATTTTTTTCCTGTCAGTCAGTAACTTTTTTTTTTGTCCCGAAACTCTTCTGTTTTTGTAAATTTTCTGTTTTTCAAGTTCTAAAATAGTACAATTTCACTGTAAATTATTCATCTTAACTTATATTGAAGAATAAAATACTTCTACTTACCGAAAATAAAAATGATATGCATTTCCTTTAATAAATTTCTTTTTGACAAATGGCAGTTGCATTTCCCTCCATTAAAAAAAATATATTTTCCTTTTATTCAGCTCATATATTTTGCTTTCAATTTATAAAATACGTTTTAACTGAATAGGATAAAATCTCCTCAAGTATAGATAATTTACATATTGCCGTATACTGAGATTTTAGATAACTTCCTTGAGCTAATCAAAATTTTGCAAGGCATCTTCTTCCGTCAAGTAGATCGTTAAAGATAGAAGAGATTTTGTTGTTTAAAAATAAAGACTTTTTAGAAATAACGAATATCAATTAATTATTTTTTATTGCATTATATTCGTTGAACTATAAGACATTTTCTTGTTACCCCAATTCAAATTTTTTATTTAGTTCGACCAGGTGTTGAGCTATTAACCTTAGAACATATTTAATTATTCTGACGATGTTTTGCACAATCTCCTTATGAAAATTAGATTGTTTGATATTTTTTTGAAATTTTAATAATTTGGCAACAAATATCATTGCATGAGGACACATAAATTTGTAGTTAAAAAAATCTTATGATAAAAAATTTAAATTTTGTTTTTATGAAAATACAATGCCTCAGAAATTTGTGCTCACGATCTTACGTTTTTCACAACAAATTTTGTATTTTGTGTAAAATATTAACTAACTGTGAAGAATCTATTCTGTATTCTGTTTTGCGTGGCTTATATATATATATATATTCCTTCCTGTAGGTCTAGTACTGTAGTGTCGCCAGTATACATTCAGATGGAACTATAAGGGCCTGTTTGGTAGAGCTGTGTTTATGTTTGTGTTTGTGTTGAAATAAACAAAAAATACGTTTTTTGTTTATTCATCCAAAAACAGAAGTATATTTGGTAGGGATGTTTTTTGGGTTGAAATTGAAAAATTAAAAATTAATAATTAAAAATTAATAATATAAATAATAAATATAATATAATATAATAATAATAATAAATGAATACAATAATAATAAATAAATATAATAATAAAAAATGGACTAAATAATAAATTAATAAATTACATAAAACATATTTAAAAATATAATAAAAATAACAAATAATAAACAAAATGAAATAAATAATAATAATAAATAATAAATAAATATAATAATAAATAATAAGTAAATATAATAACAAATAAATGCTTCATAATAATAATAAAAAATGAGTATAATAATAATAAATTAATATTAAATTAATAAAATATATTTTTAAATAATTAAAAATGAATAAATAATTTATAAATAAAATGAATTAAATAATGAAATAATAATAAATAAATAAATAAAATATATTTATAAATTAATAAATACTAATTTAATAATATAAATAATAAATATAATATAATATAATAATAATAATAAATGAATACAATAATAAAAAATAAATATAATAATAAAAAATGGACTAAATAATAAATAATAATAATAAATTACATAAAACATATTTAAACATATAATAAAAATAATAAATAATAAACAAAATGAAATAAATAATAATAAAAAATAAATATAATAATAAATAATAAATAAATATAATAATAAATAATAAGTAAATATAATAACAAATAAATACTTCATAATAATAATAAAAAATGAGTATAATAATAATAAATTAATATTAAATTAATAAAATATATTTTTAAATAATTAAAAATGAATAAATAATTTATAAATAAAATGAATAAAATAATGAAATAATAATAAATAAATAAATAGAATATATTTATAAATTAATATATAAATTAATAAACAATAATTTAATAATATAAATAATAAAATAATAAAATATATTATAAAGTGAAGAAAGTGTAAGTGATAAACACCCCCAATAAACACCAAATTCATGTTTATTCTCATATGCCTAAAGTGAAAAAATGTTTTTAAACACACATATCCCAAAAACACTAACCAAACAAGTTTATAAACACAAAACACATAAACAAACACAAAAACACCCCAACCAAACATGCCCTAAGTGCTTGTTTGGTAGACGG
The DNA here is from genome assembly GCA_963922005.1 of Cornus suecica. Lineage (NCBI taxonomy): Eukaryota > Viridiplantae > Streptophyta > Magnoliopsida > Cornales > Cornaceae > Cornus > Cornus suecica. The sequence goes on along the minus strand of OY998244.1, from coordinate 71,739,752 downwards.
TGTGGTGTTGGTTTTTGGTTTTGGTTTGGTTGGAGTTGGTGTGGTTTTATTTTGGTTTCAAACCATGTTTGGTGCAGATGGTTTTGGTGTGAGAAAAAGTGATATTGAAAAACCAAACCATGTTTGGTAGAGTTAGTATGGGTTGAAATTCTGAATATTAATATTAATATATTAATATATGGGTTTCACATTTTATTTATTAATATATTAATATGTGGGTTTCACATTTTATTTATTAATATATATTAATATTAATATATTAAAAATGATATATATATAATATATATATTTCGGATTGCTACAGTGTTCCTACAGTAGCCGCACCAAACAAAAACCATCAAAAATGATGGTTCCAAATTCCTTCACAAAGTTGGCACCATGGAGTTGTTACATTGTTAGTAGCAAATTTCCACACCATTTACCAAACATGGTTTGGTGCCAATTTTTCAAACAAAACCCAAAATTTTGGCTTCATTTCTTCTACCAAACATGCACTAAGTTTTCAAAGTGGGAATAAAATTTTTAATGATGACTGTAAGAAATTTTTTTTTTATGTAATGATATTATTCAGATAAAAAATTATGTTGATAGTTTTGTGTTTTAGATTGGGTTATTAAGTGTTAAATGTGTGTACAAAGTGGTGAAGATACAAAAAATATTCAATGGAACAACGGTTGGAAGTGATAGTGTAAAGAAGCAAAGATTTCAGATAAATATTGAAAATGATTGTTATTGTTCCACCGAGTACTCGATGAGAGTGTTAGCAAATGTGTATTTTCCACCATAACATTTTGTGAACTTGCGTTCACTTGCACACGCATACATATTCATCGAGTACTTGGTATAACAGCCACCGAGTATTCGGTAAGTGGGTATGCAAAATTATTTTTGAGAATGTTTATTTTGCTATGTAATTAATTTCTAACCATTTTGGAACGTAATTAGAAGCTATTATCAATATATTAGACTATCATTGACATATTTATTTATATTTGGAAGATTTAAATGGTGGAAATACGAATCCTGATTGAAAAAATATTCTTACCATTAATTGAAGACTTTTTTCTATATATATGAGTTAAACCTAAGAGAATTGTGTGACTTTTGAGAAATATCTGCAATTCTTATACAAATTCATATTATTCTACAAATATATATATATAAAGAGAAAATTATTGAGTGATTATATATTTTCTAGTTCTCTCTTGGTTTAAGTTTTTCCAATTGTACTTTTACACCGAAGATCATTATGCACAATTGGATGATCTAGTTGCTGAAAAATCATCACACCACCTTGATCGAAGCAGGAGGCTTCGTGGTTCTTTGATTCGTTGAGAAGCGAAACCGTCAAAGTACGGAGATCGGAGCGAGAGCTTCGTGGAGCGTGAGTGATTCAAGATTGTCAGATGTCGAGTGGAGAAAGGCAGATCATGAGTGATTTGTAAGTCTAAAACTTCATAGAGTCTTGTACTTCTTGATTCATAATGCATCGATACCCAAGCGTATCCGTGATTTTTTACTTGAAGTATTTCCAAGGTTTTTTCATGTAAAAATATTAATGTCGTTTCTGATTTATTTTCTGCACTTATATTTATTATTGCGTGAATTATATTGTGATAGAATTGAATTTAAATTGATTATTTCATAATTAATATTTTAATTTGTTAATTAATTCATAAAAAATCTATTAATTCATCATTTTCTAGGTTAATTCATCATCTTCTATGTAATTTCAATGATTATAGGTATATGTATAGATGATATACTTTTGTCCAATCATGTGGAATTTAGAGAGATACTTTTGTCTAATCATCTGAAAAATAACCTACACTTTATTTGAATTTGAGACAGCACAATCTCTACATTTATGTGTCCAGCTAGTATTGTAAGCAGTTCCAGACAGTGACATACATATTGTTATATATCTATAGGCATTGGAACTTGGAAGCCAAACAAACAAACTATCGTCAAATTTATTTTGTTAATTATTTATTAATGTCAAAAAACATACTAATTAGTTTGCTTGATTAAGAGATAGCTTTCAACCGGTATTCTGAATATTTTTTTCATTTTTGTAATACTCCCTCCGTCTCAAAATAAGTGTTCACTTTTTCTCTTTTCTTTGTCCCAAAATAATTATCCACTTTTGAAAAGTCAAAGCACTTTATTTAATCAATTTACCAATTTAACATTCAATCATTAAAGTTATAAAACATATACACTATAAATCATCACATTACTATGGTGAGATCATGGGTAAAGTTAATATTTCATTCACTAACACTACAATAAAAATCATCCTCTTAAAAAGTTGTATTTCTCAAAATAGACCTATAATTTGGGATGGAAGGGATATAAAAAAAAATGACTTAAAAAAACTAGGGATTGCAATGGTAATGTAAGAATATTTATTGTAATTATATATGTTTGATATGTTCTAGACAATAATCATGTTGAATGAATTATTATATTGAGTGAATTATGAAGTCGGGTACGTTTAATAGGCATTGACATGCTTCATCAAATTCAAATCAAGCCTAAAGAAATAAAGAATTCAAGAGAATTGAAGAAGAAGCAGGTTTGAGTAAATAGTGCCTCCCGGATGGCAGAAACGTCATTTTTTCAAACCACAACTTCAAGAATCATTACAAGAGAGTCAAGGGGGTTCAAGTGACACAATTATCAAGAAAAGTTGGTTCTGAGTATTTTGCTACACCTGACATACACCTACAATAACAAAAAATGGCTAGAAAGTGAGTTTTCTACTCCCGAAGCACACGCATGCATTTTTTACCTACGCCCTAGGCGTAGGGGTCTGGCGAATTTAAGTTCTGAAAATTCCCGTTTTGCCCCCGACTTGTTCTCCTTTAAGGCGGCTAGGACTTTACACATCGATATACGTGTTATACAGAGAATATACATCAACATTTAGGGTTTTATTTGATTTGAGGTGAAATTACAGAAAAAAGTAACATTAGGGTTTCCCTCTACTTTTTCTATAAATAGGAGGAGTCTCTACAGATTTGAGAGGAACTTTTAGTGAGATCTCTACAGTTTTTCTACATATTCATATTATTTTACAAAGATAGATATAGAGAGAAAATCATTGAATGATTCTATATCTTCTAGTTCTCTCTTGTTTAGGATTTTTTCAATTATGCTTCTACATCGATGATATTATGCACAATTGAATGACCTAGATTCTGAAAAATCTACACACCACCTTGTGCAATGTGGTTATTTAGATCCGTTTGAGAAACGGAGCAGTCTGAGTGCGGAGATCGAAGTAGGAGGCTTCGTGGTTAATTGATCCGTTGAGAAGCGGGGCCGTCAGAGTACGGAGCAGAGCGAGAGCTTCGTGGAGAACAAGTGATTCAAGGTCGTCAGACGTCGAGTGGAGAAAGACAAATCATGAGTGATTTGTAAGTCTAAAGCTTTATAGAGTATGTGTATTACTTGATTCATAGTGCATCGATACCCGAATATATCGGTAATTTTTACTTGAAGTCTTTTCAAGATTTTCCACGTAAAAATATCGTGTCTCTATTGCTTTATTTTCCGCACTTAAATTAATCTTTACATAATTTATCTTGTTAGAAAATTTTATTAAAATTAACTTTTCCAAAATTAATTTTAATTTGTTAATAAATTCACAAAAACCTATTCACCTCTGGACTATTTTCAATCATGGTCAAGGTAATTTAAGGTAATTATGCACATTAAACAATCATCACCCATTTTGAATAAATCTAAGTTTCATGTTCCTATCAAACTCGTGAATACATAATAATCTGATGAGATAATTAAAAAGGAAGAGTTTCATTTTCATGATTGAAGCTACTACTAACCCAAGGTTGTTGCCTGTTGGGAAAGTAAAATATAGGGTAATTTGCATTGACATCCCTGAGGTTAGGGACAATGGCAATTAAATTATGATCAACGTTTGTTTAGTATTCACATCCCCTGAAGTTTTAATTTCATTGCAATGACACCCCCTAAGCCGGTGAAATGACTAGATTTAATTATTTCATTTATTACATTATGATAATATATAAAGTGTAAAATTACCCATATGCCCAAATACTTCACCCATCTGAAATTACTAATTACACTTTCACCCCTTATTTATATATATTACGAAAATAATAATTTTTTTTTCTTTATAATATAATTTGTATATATAATTACGAAAATTAAAATTACGAAAAAATATATATATAATTTGTAAAAAATATATAAAATTTGAAAAAACATATAAAATTCAAAAAAAAATATAAAATTTGAAACAATATATAAAATTAAAATAAAACATATAAAATTTGAAACAAATATATAAAATTCGTAAACAATATATAAAATTCGAAAAATATATAAAATTCTAAAAAATATATAAAATTCAAATATATATAAAGTGTGATTGAAGTTTAAGTGGACAAGTCTCAGAGTCATTAGCCAATGTAACAGATCTTCTCCAGCTCTCTGCAGAACTATATTAATAGCCACGATGGCGACACATGCCCCACGATGGTGATCAAAATCGGATTCGAACCGATACTTTATTAAAATATTTTAATCAAAATTAAATATATTAATATTTGGATCAAAATTAACGGTTCGGTTCCGGTTCTCATTTTTAAAGAATAGAAAATATCGGTTCGATTCCGGTTTCGGTCGGAATCAAAAGCGAACCGCATCGTGAATATATTAATATTTGAATCAAAATTAACGGTTCGGTTCCGGTTCTCATTTTTAAAGAATCAAAAGTATCGGAACCGAACCGTTAATTTTGATCCAAATAAAAAATTACTTTTGGTTCTTTAAAAATGAGAACCGGAACCGAACCATTAATTTTGATCCAAATATTAATATATTTAATTTTGATTAAAATATTTTAATAAAATATCGGTTCAATTTCGATTTCGGTCACCATCGTGGGGCATGTATCTCCATCGTGACTATTAAAATAGCTCTGCAGAGAGCTGGAGAGGATCCGTTACCTTGGCTAATGACTCTGAAACTTGTCCATTTAAACTTCAATCACACATTATATATATATATATTTGAATTTTATATATATTTTAGAATTTTATATGTTTTTCGAATTTTATATATTGTTTTGAATTTTATATGTTTTTTTTTTATTTTATATATTGTTTCAAATTTTATATATTTTTTCGAATTTTCTATCTTTTTTCAAATTTTATATATTTTTTACAAATTATATATATATATATATATATATATTTTTTTTTCGTAATTTTAATTTTTGTAATTATATATACAAATTATATTATAAAGAAAAAAATTAAATTGTAATTTTCGTAATATATATATATATATATATATATTGTAATAAGGGGTGAAAATGTAATTAACAATTTTAGAGGGGTGAAGTGTTTGGGCATATTACCCTAATTTCACATTTTATATATTACCCTAATTTAATAAGTAAAACAATTAAAGAGGCATTCTAGTCATTTTACCAGCCCAGGGGGTGTCATTGCAACGAAATTGAAATCTCAAGGGGTGTGAATGCCAAAAAAACGTTGATCACAATCTGGTTGCCATTGATGCTAACCTCAGGGGGTGTCAATGCAAATTACCCTAAAATATATATATATTTCTTTATGAAATGCACAAAGTACTTCTCATCAATTTACATCTCGTGCTTTTACCCGGTTAGAGTTATATTATTGCCTTCTTTGTATATCTAATTTCATTGATGGGGAAATTAATTTAAATATAGTGTCATAGTCTTAGTTGGTTCCTAGATAATAATTAAAATTACTTTCAGAGTGTAATTAGTTGACATTTTCTGCATAGACAAAGTAAAAGTGTTTTGATGAACACGTTTGTGTGCATTGGCAGGTAAGAAAACAATTTCAGACCCCACACGCTTCCTTCCAGTAGTTATCAAAAAATTCCTCATGTCACTAGTAATGTCTAATCATATAACCCAAAGCACTATACTACTTTTTAAGTCTTACCACTCATTTTTTGCCTCAATTTTCAAAGTTTTTGATACCTTTGCTAGCCCTGCTAATTACGAGTTCTGTGACAGTAAATTAATTGCATTTCACTCTCATGCACTTCAATCAAATTAAGGCCGTTTGGAACTTGGCTTTTGTCTTGATTTTGATCTTGGTCATCTGATTTTTGTTTTGGTGGTCTTGGATGGTTTTAGGTAAATTTAAAACTTATATATAATGTTTGGTAAGGAGTTGGTCTTGATCTTGGTATAATTATATATATATACTAATATGTATTAAAAATATATAAATATGAAAAATATATATATATAATTGGAAAAAAAATACTAAAATAAAAAAATATATATAATTAAAAAATATTTAAAATTCCAGAAAACATTTGACATTTTTATTTTTTTTATTCCAAAAAATATATATATAATCGAAAAAAATATTTTAAAATGTGAAAATTATATATAAAATTCAAATAATATATCTTAAATTCGAAAAAATATATATAATTCAAAAAAAATATAAAATTCTGAATAATTTTATTATATACTGAAGAAATTTAAAAATTTAGAAAAAAAGGATATAAAATGGGGAAAAATAAAATTTTTCCGAAAAATTATTTTTCCCAAAAAATTATTTTTTTCCAAATATTATATATTATTTTTTTCAAAATAATTCATATTTTTGGCCATATATATATATATAGAGAGAGAAAAAAAAGTCAAATTGGTAGGCCAAAATCATGATTTTAGTGATTGGTTTTAAAAAGTCCAAAACTAAGTTCAAAACCTACCAACCAAATATGATTTGGTCTTGAAATCACAGATCAAAATCAAAACCAGACCCAAAACCACCTATCCAATTAGGACAAAAATCATAATCATAATGATACGCTTTTGACTAAATGATGGTTAATGTTTTGCACAGGGATCGATATGTATATAATTTGTGGATAAACCTATGCGCTATTATAATGAGACAGGAAAAAAAAATCTCAAGAAGTTTCCATGCAGCTTACAAATGGTCCTTGAAATTACCCAGGCCACTAAGGTCACTAAGGGCCGTTTGGGAACTTGATCTTGGTCTTGGTTTTGGTTTTGGTGTTGATTTTGATCTTGGGTGGTTTTAGGTAAATCTAAAACCAATATATAATGTTTGGTAAGGAGTTGGTTTTGGTTTTGGTCTTGGTCTTGGTATAATTATATATATATATATATTAATATGTATTAAAAATATATAAATATGAAAAAATATATATATATAAAATTGGAAAAAAAGTAATTTTCGGGGAAAATATATTTTTCCGAAAAATATAAAAAATAATTTTTTGGAAAATAATTAATTTTCGGAAAAAAAAAATTTAATTTTTTCCGAAAAATTAATTTTTTCAAAAAAATAATTTTTGTCAAAAAAATATTTTTTTCCAAAAATTAATTTTTTTCCGAAAATATGATTTTTTTCCAAAAAATAATTTTTTCGAAAAAATATGATTTTTTTCCAAAAATTTATTTTTTGACGAAAAATTAAATTTTTCCGAAAAAATAAATATTTTCCGGAAAATAATTATTTTCGAAAAAATAATTTTTGTCGAAAAAATATTTTTTTCCCGAAAATTTATTTTTTGACGAAAAAATAAATATTTTCCGGAAAATATTTATTTTCGAAAAAATAATTTTTTTCCATAAATTTTTTTTTTGACGAAAAAATAAATATTTTCCGGAAAATAATTATTTTCGAAAAAATATTTTTTTTCCGAAAAATATGATTTTTTCCCAAAAATTTATTTTTTGACGAAAAAATAATTATTTTCGAAAAATTAATTTTTTTCCGAAAATTAATTTTTTTTCCAAAAATTAATTTTTTCCCGAAAAATATAAAAAAAATTCAAAATAATTCATATTTTCGGCCATATATATATATATATATATAGAGAGAGAAAAGTCAAAAATGGTGGCCCAAAACCAGGTTTTAGTGGTTGGTTTTAGGGTGTCCAAAACCGGCCAACCAAACATGGTATTGGTCTTGAAATCAAAGACCAAGACCAAAACCAAGACCAAAACCGGGTTGCCAAACGGACCCTAAGGAAATTAGGGGTGAATAATTTTTTTATGAATTTATTAACAAATTAAAAATAATTATGGAAAAATTAATTTTAATCTAATTTTCTAACAAGATAAAATCATACAAAGATTAATTTAAATGCATAAAATAAAATAATGGAGACACAATATTTTTACGTGGAAAATTCTGAAAAATGCTCCAAATAAAAATCACAGATACGTTCGGGTATCGATACACTATGAATTAAGAAGCACACAAACTTTATGAAGTTTTAGACTTACAAATCATTTCTGATCTATCTTTCTCCATTTGACGTCTGAAAGTTTAGATCCACTCGCTCTTGCTCCACTCCGTACTCTGACGGCTCCGCTTCTGAACGGATCAATGAACCATGAAGCCTCCTGCTTCGATCTCCGCACTCAGATGACTCCGTTCTCAACGGATTGATGCAATCACGTTGCAATAGGTCGTGTGATGATTTTTCAGCAATGGATCATCCAATTATGCATAAAAAATATTCGATATAAAACCATACGATCTCTTTTTCTCTCTCTTTGTAGAGAGAATCTGATCTATGAAAGTATCTTAGAGATCTCACAAAAGAGATCACAAATTATGTAGAAACAACTCTTATTTATAGATAGATAAATCCTATATTAAGTAAACTTGTATCCTTTTTAGACTAGAATTCCTCCCTTATTTAATTCTCTTATAATTTGGAGTGAATATGATCAATATTGATATATATATCCTTTATACACGTGTTAAGATATGTTGGATTATAACCAAGTTGATAGAAGTTGAAACGAATCAGAATTTGAATTTACCAAAAATCCGTAGCAACCTACGCTTGGAGCGTAGGGAATCTAAGCTTGGAAGCGTAAGTCAAATTTCACCAAGTGTAGTTTTAGCATTTTCTAGCCATTTTTAGCTACTGTAAGCGTATGTCAAATGTAACAAAATAATTGGAAACCACTTTTTCTAATTATTGCTCCGTTAGAACCCCTTGACTCTGTTGGTATGTTTCCCAAAGTTTTGGCTCAGAAAAATGTCGTTTATGCCATCCGGAATACATTTTTCGCTCAAACTTGATTCCTCTTTACTACTTTAAGCATGATTTGAATTTAACAAAGCTTGTCCATGCATTTGCTCGACGACTTTAATTTTCCTAAACCTACCTAACCTTACAAGTCACTTAACATGGTTATTGTCGAGAACATCTCAATAATAAACAATCCTACAAATGTTCTTACAATCCTAAATTCTTATTTCAATTTATTTGCATAACCAAAATTAAAAAAATCATAATCTTTATTTGTTTAATGATTCTGAAAATAATCGTATGCCGTCATTGTAGCGGTGAAAGTTTAGAAACAAAGTAACAATGTATCATATCTCATTAATGCAATGTATATATTTTAAGGCATAATTTTCAAGTTGATGTTTGGTAATGTTCTTAAAAACAATAGTGGTTAACCTTTTATTCTGTATAGTCTAACGCTTAGCAAGAAATTTTTTGACTTAAACTTTGTTTATGATACCAAGCCAGAAATTTTTGTTGAACAAGTCCCCATTATTTATAACATAATAAGTAATCAAATATAATAGGGTAATTTACATTGACACCCCTGAGGTATTGGTCAATTACACCCAGATGATGGTCAACGCCTAATTTAACAGAGACATCCCCTGAGGTTTGTAAAATATTGCAATGACACCCCTTGGAGCCATAAAATGACTTTAGTGTCCTTGATTAATTTAATTTTTATATAAAATTTCAAAGTTATCCCCATGCCTAAACTCTTCACTCTACACATTACACCAACCACCCTTATCATATTAAAAAACCAACAATAAATAAATAATATATACAATATATATAATTTTATTTTAACTATAAAAATTTTAAAACATCAAAAATATTTTGAAAAATATATTTAAATGTAAATTCTACCACTAATTTTTTTTTATCAATAATAATACTAAGATAATCCCATTATTTAATTACTGCTCTTAATTTTTAATATATTACTATATAAATATTTCTCAAAAAACATTAAAGGGTTATATCTAATAATCATTATAGGTATTACATATCTAATAAAAAATATATAAATTTATATGTACTAATAGAAAATAAATTATATATTTTTATACTATTGCCAATCAATAATTTTAATAAAATTTGATAATATAATGGTAGTAAATATTATTATTAATAACGAAATGTATCGTAGTAAATAAAATATATTAGCTACAAAATAAATTTTGTAGTAAGCATTATTATCAATTACGAAATGTGGCTTAGTAAATAAAAAAAAATTAATTACAAAATGGAATATCTTATTTAGATATGTAATACCAAAGAAAATCCCATTCCATTATTAAATTTGATAATATAATGGTAAAATTTCTTAGATATGTAATACCTACAATGAGTTAAGTGTAAGATATTCCATTATATTATTAAAATTTATTACAATTATTGATTGGCAATAATATAAAAAAATATATATATAAATTTATATATATATTATTAGATATGTAATACCTATAATGGTTATTAAATATAATCTTTTAATGTTTTTTGAGAAATATTTATATAGTAATATATTAAAAATTAAGAGCAACAATTAAATAATGGGATTTTCTTAGTATTATTATTGATGAATGTTTTTTAGTGGTAGAATTTACCTTTAAATATATATTTCAAAATATTTTTGATATTTTTGAATTTTTATAGTTAAAATAAAATTATATATATTATATATCTTATTTATTTATTGTAGTTTTTTTTAATAATTAAAGTGTGATGATAAGGATGGTTGGTGTAATGGGTAAAATGTAGGGTTTAAGAATGAGGGTAAATTATAAATTTCACATGAAAAATAAATTAACCAATGATACTAAAGTCATTTTATGGCTCAAATGGATGTCATTGCAATATTTTACAAATTTCAGGAATATCTCTGTTAAATTAGGCGTTGAACATCATCCGAATATAATTGACCAATACTTCAGCAAATGCCAATGTAAATTACCCAATATAATAAAGTAGTATGTCTCCCAACCGGTGTGGATTCATTTCTTTCAAAGTTGAATGTAATCTATTATTTCGAGACAGACTGATTACATATATGTATAACGTGAAATGTAGTAGTACAATCTGGTTAATTTTGTGAATTAATATTGTTTCTGATATGTATTTTCATGTGTGGACACCAACTTTTTTTTTTCCCGGTAAGTAACTGTGGAGACCAACTTTATACGTATATATATCTATATATACATAAATAATGGATATGCGTAGTGGAAGACTTTACATATAAAGGGACCACCATTTTATTGTTTTTTTCTTTTTTTGTAAAGCACTATTTTATTATTTCTTTTCATATTTTGGGTGCATGTTAGAACTTTCGAAATCGGATTTTGAGAACCAAAATAGTAATACACGTCTCTTTCTGTCTCTCACTTTCTCTCGATTTATTTAATTTATCACCATTTTTTTTTAATGTTTTTCAGGTGTGAACTGGAATAGACGTCAATGGCCTACATGTGATTCGTTTATGGTGAGGCGTTGATTCAACACGGTAATACCAAACGTGTCGCAGAGCTTGCATGCTTTCTAATGGTGGATGACTCACTAAAAGTCTAAAACTATCCAATTTTTTGTTCTATAATTAGTATAGTCAAATATATATATGTATATATATGTATATATATATGCATGCCACTGTGCCAGAATGATGAAATGTGAAAATTGATATAAACGCACATTTTGAGTCTCTGCATTGCATGTTTTACACCTAAAATATTTACTCAAACAACTAATTAAAGGAGTGGTCTATGGGAATCTACGTAAGCTATCACACTGTAATGACATTAGAGATGATGATGAAGAAGAATTTTGAGAAGTATGTAAGCTAGAAAAGCAAAACCCTTCATGTATAATTGAATTTGGGTAATTTGTTTATGGGTAAATTACACTTTCATCCCCTGTTATTAGTGTTAATTACGCCCGCACCACTGTAGTTTTGCTAATTACAGTTTTTTCCCTTATTTGTTTCATTTCCCCCTCCATTCAATCTCCGGCGAGGTCAAACGCAGTCAACAATGATGTCACTCAATTTCGTCACGTGAAATGACTAAATTATCCCTAAATATTTACTCACCCATAATGATGAAAAAAGACAAATATACCCTCACAAAAAGAAACTCCATGAACCTAAATACCCCTCTTTTATTCTCTCATATCCATATATATATGCATATGGATAAATATAAAAACACACACACACACACACACACACACATATATATATATATATATATAGAGAGAGAGAGAGAGAGAGAGAGAGAGAGAGAGAGAGAGAGAGAGAGAGAGAGAGAGAGAGAGAGAGAGAGAGAGAGAATGGGGTTTTGAGAGAAAGAGATTATATATATATATATATAAAGATATATAGAAATGAGATTTTAGAGAGAGAGAAATGGGGGGTTTAGAGATAAAGAGTTTTATTTTCAATTTACAAGAGGAGAATCGAAAAGTTGTCCAAAATGAACAAACCCATTGAACCCTAGTGTGCAATCGAACAATATTTTGAAGGTAATTGTGAATACTTTGTATTCACTAGAATTTCTAGGGTTAGGGTTTGGTTTTTAGGAATTTTCGGGGAGAGAGAGGATGAGGAAGAATATGATGATTGAGAAGAATAAATAGATAATTTATATAAAAGGCTATTTTATAATTTTAAAAAAATAAAAAAATATGAGTATAAAGATAATTTCACATATGTATGGGTATAAAGGTCATTACTATACTCTGGTGACCTTACTTGAATACCGGTAAAATTTAGGGGGTGAAAATATAATTAGCAAAATTATAGAATGTGCGGGTGTAATTTATATTAATAATAAGAGATGAAAGTGTAATTTATCCTTTATCTATAGGCTAAATTTTTTAAAAAATATTTTGATATAAGTTGGATTAAATATATAATAGTAAACAAAAATCAGATTTTTATGACTCCTCTAAGTTAGAGGCCTAGAAACCGTCTGGGAGGCCTAGACCTAAGACCGGCCCTAAATAAAGAATAACGACCATCCTTCAAAATTATGATAATTGTGGTCCCTTCATTTCATTCATGGTTGTCAAAATCACCATTTTTAGTTCGATCGATTCTACGATCCTAGATACTTAAAACGAGTTGAATCATATAAAAATTGTATGTATAGGTAGAATCGGGTAGAATATTATGTTATTTTAGAAATTTTTTGGGCTAAAATAAGTATAATTCTAGTAAATACGTGATAGAATCGCAGTAGAATCACACATTCACATGTGTTTTAGGTATTTTTTTGGCTAAAATAATGGTTTTAGGGTTGAGTCATCCATATAAGGCCCAAAACCTTATTGATTTAGTCCAATGTCTCAACATGTGGTCAAACTTATGAAAAAAATAATTAAACTAAAGGTTCAATATATTGAAAAAAAATAAGAACTTTAATATGATTTAGACTTTCAAAATAAATATTTGACTATTATGTTAAAAAATATATATAAATACATTTTTCCGATTTAAAAAAAAAATATCAATTCTTTTAAAAATAAAAATAAAAAGTGAAGGAACTAATGACCATAATTTGTTTTTCTTATTGGGAATTATCTACATTTGCACATCCATATCGATTTTCATAAACTTGAACTCTGAAATTTTATAATTCTTGAAAAAAAATAAAAAATGAACCACATTAAATATATTGTATGTTCCAATTTTAAATTTTAATTTCAAACTTCTTTATTTAAATTTGTAATTTTATAATATGAATTATAATAATTTTCTTTGTTTATTTGTATGTTTAATTGAAGGAAATTCATGAAATAGATGATGATGAAGAATTTGGTGGGATGGACATCCATGGTGTTGATAATGAGGAGGATAGTAGAAGTGATGTTGGTGATGATGATTTCGACGGTGATTATTGACCATAACAATGATCTTATTTCGCAAATTTTTTATTATATCTATATTATTTTTAGAAATGAAGATGTTGGAAATTTTAAGTTATAAACTTATGTTGTGTATCAGTTAATTTTTCTTTCTAAGTTGGTGGTTGTTTATTATTTTGGGTTAACATGATACATTGATGGAACTTGCCATTAAGTTTATTAAATGATATTTGTTTATACCTCTGAAAATCGTATTTTAATTTTATCTTTATTTTGTTAATTAGTTTTCAAGTTTTTAAGAATTTGAGATGATTCAAGTATTTGCACCTTGATACGACTTTAGAGTGATGTTTTTATTTATATTTGATGTTTTGAGGTTTTTTTTGTTTTTTTTTTGTTTTTTTTTTTTGTGTATTATTGAGAGATTATTGTTTAAGGAGTAAATTGAACTATTTTTATGACAATTTCATAAAATTGTCTACTTACGATTCCGAATCTATGGGCACTCTAACAATTCTACCTAAACTTTCGATTCTGACAGCCTTGATTTCATCGACTTGGGTGTTAGGGATGGGTTGGGTTGGGATTTTGCTTGGGCTGCCAATTCTTGTGTGGCAAGTTGATATATGTATGATAGGATGAAGGATGGTTTAAAAGACTTGGGCTGCCAAATTCTAAGAGCCCAAGCCCTAACCATGACAAAACATAACTCTTTAAACCGAATCACATCAGTGTACAGCCCAGGCCCAAACATAATTGATTGTCCAAGAGAACCAAGACGGTTTCTTCCATTTAAGAGCTTACCAAATCCGTTCCATTCGGGTTGTAACCTGTCCAAATTGCTTATAGTAGGATCAAGACGTTTTTTTTATTGAAGGAAAGGAAGTTTCTCTGTTTTCCGAGCAAACAAACGGGGTTTTTCTGTGTTTGGGGGTTTAATCTCCTCCTCTATCCTTTTTTCTTTCCCTTATAATTATTAGCGTTATAGATTCATGAGAGGCATCTAAAATCAGTAAAGCAGACACTGTGGGATTTGATTACACTGTCGCCCTCTGCAAAAGGTAAATTTCGTGATGATCATAAACCCCACTATGTTACACCGAGATGTATATGTGACTTATTCCAGTTATGAGAATAATTTATTTGTATCATTGTTTTTTTTCCCCAATAATTATAAGGAACAAAAAGTGAAAATAAAAAAGAGTAATAGAACATCTTTTTGGCTATAAAGCAGAAGAATTCCATTGTTTGTTGATTTCAATTTTCAATTCCCAATTTATGGCAAGTGTTGGCTCATCATTTTTGTTTTCGCTTACAAATTTTCCAGATGAAACTTGTCACCAGCGCATCATGTATGGCATTACATATTAGATTTTCTTGTGAATCAGATGCAAGTATTAATTAATGAAGTACTCATAAAAGATGTATATATATATATATATATATATATATTACTTTGCCTTCTGCTTATACCAGTTTCGTTCGTTGCCCAACTAATGTTCTTATCCTCGTCTGTAAAACTAGCAATTGAGTTCCATTGGCTCTATAAATCAGAAAATTTGTTGTATGCTCCTGAAATTTCAGTTAAAACATTGAATCTTATAATGTCAATTGTTGTTAGTATCCGCAGAGTTCTTTCTTCTCTTCCGGATTACATAGTACCCGATCCCTCCCAAAACAAGAAAAAGAATCACTCCATCGACCACAACTACCACAATCAACACCCATTTTTTAATACCAGAACTCTTCCCACGACCCCCACCGGTACCCTTTGGAACTTTAACCATATAACTTGAACCGGTTCCCTTGTCAACTTGCTCAACTCCTCTAACCGTATCATATAGAAAGCATTTTTCCGAGTCCGTCTCATCTTTACGAGCTGAGTATAATGCAGCAATACATTTGCAGTCGTCCATACACAAATTCGCACATTCTTCTTTGCTAACATTAACCTTACTAGGACTGCTCCTCAATACACTGCTGACGCCTTGTAACTCGAGCAAATCCACTCCATTTTTGCCACACAACCCTCCCGTAATTCCCTCGCTGCAATCAGAACTAAGTTCGTCTCTTGTTACAAATCGGATGCATGAACACACATTGGATAAGGTACATATACCATAGGGTTTACATGCGAGAGGAAGATCACATGTGCGGTTGAGTGCTTGAAAGGAGCACTCAAATTTTCCCTTGCTTAGCGAGTAATAGTAGAGCCCCATATTTCCTGTTTTATTACTCAGTGCTAAAAATTGCAGGGGCTCAAGGCTTTGAGATAGGATCTGCGCGATTTTTTTGCCTTTATCATTGAATAATACCAGACCTCTAGATGCCAATGCGACAAATGTAATATTTCGGTCCTTGGAAGGCTTAAATTCCCAGTAAGAATATTTTGACTTACCTGAATTTAAGTACAATGCAATTTTGTCGTGTTGAATTTCGAAGGAATAGAATGAAGTCGAGTTGATGGGGAAAGATGTCAAGCGAGTTGCCACATCCAGTCTCTGCCCCCAGAGCATAACGTCGGTTGGGAAGTTGAAAGTTTGCCATTTTATGAGGTTCAGGGCATCAACTAAAACTAGATTACCCGTACTCAGTAAGTTGAGTCTCTGCAGCAATGAAATATCACATCTCAGAATATTTGAGGCCTAATGTTGAGAAATTATACAAAATGGTTCAATTAGTACTAGCTACACTTCGAATTACCTCCACACCTTGTCCAGAAGTACCTGCTCGCCATCCAAGCCGTTCTTTCTGACCCATCAATTGTAAATCTCCATCCTGAGTTAGCTCCAGCACACACGTCTCTGACGTGTAGAATGGCGATAAATGGCCAGAGCTCCACACTTTTACATCACCAAGAAAAACATCTAGGGAACACGAGTATTTCTGGTTAAATGCTTCGACACTCAAAGCGACTTTAAAGCTGGGTACCATTTGGTTAGTCTCCATTAGAAAAGCCCTCCCTACGAAATTCGTGCTATACTCCCCCGGGACTGCAAGAGTGACCCGGTAAGGGATATGAATATCAGAGTCACAATGGCCATGAATGAACAAACGAATGAGAAAAACAAAGAAATAGAGTTTCATCAGTATATCGGAATCTATATTTTTCACATTTGTTACTTATTTCTGGTTAGTTTTTTGGCAGGTGGGTATGCCTGAGTCGAAATTTCAGGTGGGAATCACTGGAAGGGACCAAAGGAAAAGGTTGCTATGAGTGTCACTAACACTGTAAAGTATCACCCCACTCCCAAAAGTGCCTGAGCTTTCATATAATTTTATGTTATAAAATTCTTAAATGTAGTGGGTTGAATGTTGACATTATGGCCAAGAGAGGTTATGTTATTTTTTATAGTACCTGTTGAGTATAATGATTTGAGGTCCCAATGTACTATTATAGGCAGCCGTTAATATGAGTTGTTCTAACTTACATTTAGATTTCAGCATCACAGATAATAAGTGTGTTTGCCAATTTGGAACCTGAGAGTACACAATGCAGGTGGTAATGGAATCTGATGGGGACTTTTCCTCTAATTTGGTTGGTTTCAAATAGAGTGCCTCTTTTTAGGTGGGGGGGGAAGCGCGCGAGCTTCTGAGTGGGATATTTGAACCCTTAAAATTAGGGTGGGTGCATTCCACGTGGCTTACCTTAATTAATGCAGATACTACCACTGCCTTTGATGACACTTGTCTCGCGTTTTGATGACGTGTCTTGTCCTGTTTTGGCAAATATGTGCGCGCGCAACAATTTGAGGATTCTTCTTGGGTAGTTAGGTTGTTATTATCGAGTTTCAGATTTGGGTGGTCAAAACGTAGCTCACTAGCTTTGATCAAGGAGAATACGAGGCAGGATTGATTTATAAAACACCATGTCAAAATGGAGGTTTCTAGTTTTGAACGAATAACATGATGGATACTCGAGGAAAATGTTTGTAATAGTCATGCTTGTGCTGGGCTTAATGATGAAGAGATGATGGTCTGTCGCCTCTTGACAGTGGGTATAAGTCCGATCAAGTAAATTTTATTCCTCATTAGGAGCCAAGATTTACATTTGCTAGGTGTATGATAGTGTTACTTCATGAAAGAACCGGCACTGCATGTTTCAAGGTATCAAAGGTATAGGAATGCGATCGAGGGTTGGCAAGTTTCACTGTATTATATGATTGTATCTGTTAGGATTGGGATTTCACTTTTGCTACTCACACACCACATATACACACAAATCACACATACAAAGGATACGAGAGAATTATACGTGGTTCGGTCCAATAATCGACCTACGTCCACGGAGCACACATTATTTCACTAATATAGAAGGAATTACAAAAGAGGAGAGGTGGATCAACCGATACCACCCTCTCTACACAACTCTCTCTAACCCTCTACATTTTGCCTTACTGTCTTGGTGCTATTGTTATGATATGGAATATATGAATCAAGCCCCTATTTATAGTAGAGGATGATAGGATGAAACTAAAATTAGGTTGCCCAATTTCGTCCCGTATGTGCCAAGCTGCCAAACTTTACGGCCGTCAAAGTTTGGCCTGGTGTTGTAGTTGGGCGGTGCCAAACATGGGCGCCGACTTTGACTCCACAAACCTAACAATCTTCCACTTGGAGACAAAGACGCTTCATCCGTGATTAGTGAACAATGGTGTGCTCGAAGACAATCTCTGTCATGGTCAACAGGCCAGCTGGATTGCAAATTCCCTTGTTTGAATCCCGACTTTGTCAACAAACTCTGTAACTGTACTTAGTTACATATCTTCATTTGTAGTAGACAACGATACCCCGTAGATTTCTCAATATCTACTTCACTGCCTCCCAATTATGCTTCATGGGATCAACCTGCTCAAAGCTCCCACTGAATTATCAATATCTGGTACCATCTGCTGCTTACTACACTTGGCCTATACCTTGCAACCTCTGTTGCTCCTGGCCCCTGTCTTGCGACCTCTGTCACGTCTGACTGTGCCTTGCGATCTCTGTGGCGACTGGCTCTGCCGCAACCACTGTCACTCTTGGCTTCTCTGCCTTGCGATCACTATCATTCCTGCAACCTTTGTTGCACCAGGCATATTTGTGACCTCAGTCACGTGCAACAGTGCACCTGATTTCTGCCTGAAAGACTTCTGTTCTCGATTAGTTTTGCCCAGGAATGATTGACTCTCTTCTTCATAGTCAAGTCAATGATTAGTGACAAGCACCTCGAACTGAACCTTTAAAAAGATACCATCTTCTCCCCTACGCGTCATTTCCCTGAAGCATTACCGAGACATTTTGTCAGACATCATGTTTCACTTCCCTATTCACTTTTTGGTTACTGACACTCCAACAACTATCTGCCCCTTCTATATCTGCGACTCCCCCGTCGCAGGCTCGAAGCAAATCTTATTTCCAAAGCCTATCTTCTGTCTACACTAGCAGCACCTCTGCTACGGTTTGGGTCTTTGGAAGTGTTTGTCTTCTGCTTTCAAACACTTGATTTCATTGATATATTTACCACCAAAGTTTACGCCTCCGTGTGGCGACATTTTGTTGCGGTATACCATCATTTCCCTGGGCAGCTTATTGCCCTTGCTCGATGGTTACAACCAGCTAACACTTTGATTTTGTGCGGCCTCTTCTGGCATTCTGGCACCGACCCCATTCATTATCTGGTATCGGCCTATCATGGCTTCTCTGGCACCGACTTGTGATGGCTCTCTAGTATTGGCTTGTCCAAGCTATCTGAAACCGATCTATCCTGGCTCCCTGGCATTGGCCTATTCTGGCTCCCTAGGACCAACCTGTCCTGGCTCCCTGGCACTGGCCTGTTCAGGCTCCCTGGCACCGGCCTGTTTTAGCTTCCTAGCATCGGCCTGTCCTAGCTCCCTGGTACCGGCATATCCTGGTTTTTTGGAGCCGGCCTATTCTGGCTCCCTGACACCTGCCTGTTCTGGCTCCCTAATACCACCATATCCTGGCTTTCTGACACCGGCTTATCCTGGCTTTCTGTGCGTTTTACTTCGAGGACATACTTCTCTGGGGGTTGGTGGAGGTTTCTCCTCCATTTTCTTCTGTTGCTGGCTCAACTGGTCACTGCTTAGAATCTTCGCACTATTAATGTCATGCTTATGAGTTACCAAGTCGTTGTTCCTCATAGCATAAGGACTTGGTCGACTTCCTTCCACACAAGGGCATCATGCCTCACTTACAGCTTTGCGAGTGCTTGTATCTTCTAGCAACACATATAATGACTTGTTTTTCCATAATCCGATCTTGTCAGTGAAATAACGCCAGCTCCCATTCGAAAAGTAATTCTATGAATAGTACTGTATGAATAGTGTCGATGAACAATACCCGTATCTGTACTTTGCAACAGTGATGTATTTTGCAACCTTACCGTATCCAAGAATAGTGCCATACCTGTATTCTGCAACCACACTGTATTCTCGAACAGTGTCTTTGAATAGTATCCGAAATATATATATATTTCTCTTCTTCTTTTTTTCTCTCTCCAACACCTTACCCACTCACTAATTTCAAATATATATATATATTCTCCATCTTCCATTACACGAATCTCCCTTTTTAATCCAAGACACCACCTTTTAATTTATTATTTCTCCACTCCATCAAAACCCACTCACTAATGTTTATTCAAACACTTCCAAGCCAGTTCCGTAAAGTAGGACACTTCGGTGGGTGATGATTGATGATGGGTATTGGCTAGGCTTCACAGAACAAACTGTGCGGGAACTTTACGGTGGTGGTGACAATTGTGATGGTGTATTTTTCACAGTAAGTAACAAACTACCATCACATGTGCTCTGATACCAATTGTTAGGATCGGGGTTTCACTTTTGTTACTCACACACCACATATACACACAAATCACACACATGATATGTGCTCAATATTGGTCATTTTTCGATCCTATCTTGTGTTTGTTATGTCTTTATATTCCGTTACTTGGTATTTTTATCATGTTTGTGTGTGTAAGCATGTTTCAGGAGCTTAATAAAGAAATAGATCTAATCTCAGTGAATTAAATGAGTTTGTGTTTCTTTTTATCTCGAGAAAGGAATCAAAAGGTGTGTCAGAGCAAATAAAAGCTATTAGAGGGCAAAATAGTCATTTCTCGATATCGTTATCTCACCGAAGGGCAAAAATGTTATTTTTAGACATTATTACCCCATCCAAAAGTATCGGGAGTCAAAGGCAACCAGTCTAGCTCAAATATGAAAAGATAGGTTTTTACAGCAAAAGATGCATAATACCCTACGTCGTCAGAGAGAAAAAGAGGCAAATTGGACATGAGCTACGCTTTGGTTTGGACCCTATGCCCAAGCGTAGGTCCCACCTTGTGGCCACGTGATCCTTTTATGTGCTGAAGTTGTTTCAGAATTTTCCAGTTTAGTCCTTACTTCAATATTTTAAATGATCGGTGATTCCAGACCTCTACATACAGGCTTATACACATATTTACATGAGATTTTATAGAGATTATTCATGTAATATGAAATTACAGAAAATGGCAACCATTAAGGTTTCCCTCATTTATCTATAAATATGAGAGGTTGGTTTTTAGGTTCTGGTTCTGATTTACAAGTTCATTCATAGAGTTCTCACGTTCAAAGTTCAAACTTGTTTCCATTGAAGAGAACCACCATTAAAGGCCTAGAGATCCAGAGAAGAAGGCCATGGAGAGCGTTTCAACACCGACAATGCAGACTCTCTCAGCCATGATCAACTAACTCGGTATCTAGGGTTTTTCGCAAAACCCTAGCCAAGTAATGTAGTTCTAGTTTTATTTTCAATTGTAGAGAGGGAAAACTGTGACTATACTATGATGATTGTGTTAGATGAGAGATCGTTTTTATTCGTGATACAAGTTTATATATTTGAATTGATTCTTGTCTTAGACTTTTCGAATATATTTATCTTACACAATCACAATTATTCACTATGGATTGTAACTCAGATGCTTAATCTGTGATTTTTTACACAATGGTAGTCATAAAACCCGAAACCCTAGGTTGACACAGGCCATGCCCTGACAAACTGATATAGACATAATTTAGTTTATTTTTATGCTTTAATTTACTTTTCTGTATTTACTTTTTGTTAGTAGTTGACATGCACTAATCAGGTTAGTCTTGATATGGGTTATCGCGATCCGATTGAGAGTAATCCTTTTTGGGGTCAAATTGTTGGTACGGTGCGACCAGATTCATAGTCAATGGATTATCCTCATGCAATTGAAATAAAATTTGGATTATATTATGCGGTTAGTGGTGGAGTGAGGAAACCCTAGTTTTCTCTCTCTTTGAATCACAACCATTATTTATTATTGCTTTCTGTTTTATTTTCATTAGTATTAGATAATTCACAAAATCAAACTATTTTCGGAAAAATATAATTTAGTGTTTTTAGACTATTGAAGTGAACAATCCTTGTCTTTGTGGAATTGATATTCCCATACTCAAGTAAAACTATATACAATTGATTTATGCGCTTGGAGAAGGGTAAAAACTAAAGTGTCGTTAAGGTGTCATTTTTAATCACATATTTTGTACACACCTGACGCCCATCAAGTTTTTGATGTCGTTGCCAGGGACTTGGCATTTTTCAATAGCTTTAGTAGTTTATTTGCATTGTGTTATTATAGATTAAAGCTAAAGTTGAATTTTGTGTGTGATTTTTAGGTACAATTGAAGAGCGTGAAAGGAAAAGACAAAGTTGTTGAAGTTGCGTTTGGACAATTTGTGAGTTTCAATTTTGCTTGATTTTTGCATTTAATTTTTAGTTTTTCCTTTTGTTCATATTTTAGACAAGTTTAGAAGTAGTTTAGTTAATTTACTTTATTTCAAAAATAAATAAATTTTTTTTTAGTGTATGTCCGATAGATCGACGTGTTCATATTCAAATTTAAATTCTGCGTTAGTTGTATACGACCTGGAGATCGAAAGAACTCTAAGACGTTTACGAAAATCTATTGAAGAACGTTGTCAGATAGAAAAAGTCGAGATGGGTGACCAAAGAGTGAATCAATAGAGGGGACCAAATACCTCATTAAAGGGATTCTACGCACCGAACGCGTATGAATCGTATGTTGAATTTCCAGAAGAGGAAGGTGCAAAACATTTCGAGATCAAGACGAGTGTGATCAATGTGCTCCCAAAGTTCTCTGGCCTTAGGATAGATGACCCATACTAGTATGTCAATGAGTTATTAGAGGTTGCATCAACTATTAAGTATGATGGTTTGACTAAAAATGATTTAAGAGTGCGTTTATTCCCATGGTCCTTAAAAGACAAAACAAAAATATGGTATATTAAGTTGACCCAAACAACTAAACTTGACTGGGAAACACTTAAGCAAGAATTCTTAGAAAAACATTTTCCCATAGGAAAGACTTCAGAAGCACAAGATGCAATTAAGCGATTCAGATAGTTGTCAGGAGAGTAATTTCGATGCGTGGAAGAGGTACAATGAGATTTTGTATAAATGTCCCCACCATAGGTTTTCTGATCTAGATGTGGCTAGGAATTTTTACATGGGTCTAGGTGAAAAGCATAAAAATCTGATAAATGCCTCTACATATGGTCAGTTTACCTTGAAACCTGCAAGAGAGCTTTTAAAGGTGTTTGATAATATCAGTAAAAATGACCTCCAATATGAATCTGATCTGAGGTCTAAAGATGGTCAGGATAGATGATTTAAAAAAGCATTTAAGGTTAATCATGATATGAAAAATCCAGTGCCATTGATAGAGGAGAGGTTATAGCGATTTGAAAAACTTCTTACCCAAAGAAGTCATTCTCCTAAAAGAGAATTTTTTGAGGTTGAACTAGATTATTTTCCAAATGAGTGTGAGAACGTAATAGCCGCTGATGTCAATGCAACATGAAATTACTCAAACAATGCCCCGTTCTCCAACTCATACTCTCCAAATAATAGAAATCATCCATTCATGTCATATAAGTCCACAAATGTGGAGAATCCTCCAGAAAAAGTTCAACAAGGACAATGGTCCAATTCTCAATCCAATTTTCAACCAAGACAACAATTTACCTTGTAGCCAAGGTTCCAACAGAGCCAACAATCATTCCAATCTCAACCAACTATACTGGCTCAAAATTCCCAATCAAATTTCTAACCCAGACATCCACCTAATAATTCTCTGGCTCTTCATCCAGTCAATAACAACCAGGCTATCCAACCATTCCAATATCAGCTCCAGCCTCAAAGAAGCCAAACTCCCCCACCTAGTTTTCAAAATAATAGGATAGAGTAGACCTTAGTGGACCTCTAAAATCAGATGAGTGTTCATACTCAGGCACTAGCCCAAATCACCATGTAGTTAGGATAAATGGAAAATCAGAGAAATACTAGAGAGACTGGTCAGTTTCCTAGGCAGCCTATCGCTAACCCAAAAATTTAGCAAGTGCAAGAGCTTGGATCATTTACCAATGATAATCACGAATCTCTTCAAACAATTATGACTCTGAGAAGTGGAAGGGTAGTGGAGAGCAAAGTGAAGGAAAATCATGAGGAGAGGCTGCGTATGAGAAAATAAGTTATGCAAGCTCAAAGGAAGGAAGTGGAAAAAACACAACAGAAAGAGGTTGAGAGCAGAGAGGCTGAAGTTCAGATAGATAAACTACCAGTAGATAAGAATGTCGACGAGACATTGCTTGGTGAGCTAGATAGGGTGAACTATGAGGAGGTACTGCCATTTCCTCAATGTCTTAGAGAACCGACTAAGTATGGAAATATGAAAGAATCTGATATGTTATATGCATTTCGATAAGTCAAGATTAATCTACCGCTCTTAGACGTGATTGCCCAAATCCCACCTTATGCTAATTTTTTCAAGGATCTTTGTACTCAGAAGAGAAAAAACAGAGTGAAGAATCCAAAGAAAATACTCTTGATTGATCAAGTGAGTTCACTTCTGTTAAGCAATACTCCACTAAAGAGGAAAGATCCCGGTGCTCCTACTATTTTTTGTGTTATTAGTGACCAGGAAATTGGTAGAGCTCTTTTTGATCTAGGTGCAAGTATTAACTTGCTTCCTTATTTAGTCTATAAATATCTAGGGTTGGGAGAGCTCAGCCCCACAGAGGTTGTACTATAGTTTGCCGATCAATCTGTCAAACAAGCGAAATGAATTTTGGAAGACGTCATAGCTAAAGTGGGCAAGTTTTACTTTCCAATTGATTTTGTAATCCTGGAGATGGAACCTGTCCCAGACTCAAAAAACATATCCCAGTGATCTTAGGCAGACCATTTTTGGCTATGGAAAATGCATGCATTACTTGCAGAACTTGAGCTATGGGATCTAACCTTTGGGAACATGAAAGTCAGGATGAATGTGTTTGATGGGAGCCATCAATTACCTAAGTATATGGACTATTTCCAGATAAATGAGTACGACGAGCTAGATGAAATTATATATGATTATGCGACTCAAATTCTGGAGAGAGACGAGCTTGAAGAATTTCTGGCAAATGAAGTGCCGAATGAAGAAATCAAAGATTGGGATGCGTATATGGAATGGCAGAACAAGGAGTTGGATAGAATTAATATTGCGTTATACACGCAACCTTGGAACCAAGATCCAGTGGAACCACTCCCGATAGTCTCAAGTACTCCCCCAGTTCCATCACTTACAACTCTACTTGTTTTAGAACTTAAGGAGTTGCCAGAAAAACTGAAATATATTTTCTTGGGACCCGACGAAACTCTTCCTATAATTATTTCATCAAAGTTGACAACAGAACATGAATCGAGTCTGATTGAGGTCTTGACCAAGAATAAAGAAGCGATTGGGTGGAGTGTGGATGATTTGAAAGGTATTGATCCATTAATTTGCATGCATCGGATTTATTTGGAATATGAGGCGAAACTGTCAAGGGAGATACAGTGAAGATTGAATCCGAATATGATGGAGGTGGTAAGAAAAGAAGTAGTGAAGTTGCTGGATGCGGGAATCATTTACCCGATCTCTAATAGTAAATGGGTAAGCCCAACTTAAGTGGTCCCGAAGAAGTCGGGAATCATAGTGGTACCCAATGAAAAGGGTGAGCTAATTCCTCAACGCACGACTACGGGGTGGCGTATGTGTATCGACTATAGAAAGCTCAACTCAAACACCAAGAATGATCATTTTCTATTACCATTCATCGATCAAATCCTGAAAAGATTAGCCGGATAGAGCTACTACTGCTTTTTGGATGGTTATTCTGGCTATAATCAAGTGGCAATTAATCCTGCAGATCAGGCGAAAACCACTTTCACTTGTCCATATGGCACATTCGTATATATATGGATGCCTTTTGATTTATGTAATGCTCCAGCTACATTCCAGAGATGTATGATGTCTATCTTCTCTAATATGGTAGAAAATTTTCTGGAAGTGTTCATGGATGACTTATCAGTCTTTGGGGCAACCTTTGAAGACTGTTTGAGGCATTTAACACTAGTACTTAAAAGGTGTAAAGAGACCAATTTAATTCTAGTTGGGAGAAGAACCATTTTATGGTTCAAGGGAATAATACTTAGCCACATTATATCAAAGCAGGGGATTGAGGTTGATAAAGCAAAAGTCAAGTTGATTTCAAAATTACCTCATCCCACATCTGTGAAGTATATACGTTCTTTTCTGGGCCATGCCAGGTTTTACAGAAGTTTATCAAAGATTTTAGCAAAATTGCCCAGCCATTATGCAATTTACTGGCTAAAGATGAAGTCTTTGACTTTGACAAAGAATGTCTTTATGCCTTTGAGGAATTGCGTGCTAAACTCTCATCTGCCCTAATTATCTGTTCACCGGACTGGTCTCTACCGTTCGAGCTGATGTGTGACGCTTCAGATTATGCGATTGGAGCTATGCTAGGGCAGAGAAAAAACAAGTTGCCATATGTGATTTACTATGCCAGTAAAACTCTGAACGAAGCTCAAACAAACTAAACAACTACCGAGAAGGAGTTGCTGGCAGTGGTGTTCGCCTTGGACAAATTCAAGTCGTATTTATTAGGAACCAAAGTGATTGTGTACTCAGATCATGTCGCACTAAGGAATTTGCTAACCAAGAAAGACTGCAAGCCTAGACTGATTCGATGGATTCTGTTGCTACAAGAATTTGATTTGGAGATCAAAGATAAGAAGGGTACGGAGAATGTTGTAGCTGATCATTTGTCAAGAATTGTCGTTGAGTTCACAAAGGACGATTTTCCTCTTAAGGATGAGTTCTCGGATGAACATCTGTTTAGTATGGCTATTATGGAACAAATACCGTGGTATGCAGATATTATCAACTACAAAGCCACATGTAGAATTCCTAATGTATGGTCTAAACATGAGAAGGATCATTTCCTCAGCCAAGTAAAATTATATATCTAGGACAATCCGTGACTGTATAAATATTGCACGTATCAGATAATTCATAAATGTGTTCCAGAAAGTGAAGTTCAAGGCATACTGACATTCTGTCATACGCTAGAATGTGAAGGGCATTTTGGTGCTCAGAAGACAGCTCACAAAGTCCTACAGAGCGGTTTTTATTGGCCCACCATATTCAAGGATGCGTTCGAGTTTTGCAAATCTTATCTGAGATGTCAGAAGTTGGGATCCATATCTCAACGAGACATGATGCCACTGAATCCTATTTTGGTGGTTGAGTTGTTTGACGTCTGGGGCATTGACTTTATGAGACCATTTCCAAAAGCAGGCGATAAGCAATACATATTAGTAGGAGTTGATTACGTTTCTAAATGGGTAGAGGTTGTTGCCACGTCGCATGCGAATCACGTTGTGGTTGAGGAGTTTGTTAAATCCAATATCTTTTCTAGATTTGGTATGCCACGAGTGTTGATCAGTGATGGCGGCAACCACTTTGATAACCAGTTTATTTCGGCCTTGTGCAAAAAGTATGGTGTCACTCGTAGAATTAAAACGCCATATCAACCATAGATGAGTGGTCAAGTGGAGGTTTTGAACAAGGAGATCAAGAACATTATTGAAAAGATGGTGGATCCTGATTTAAAGAATTGGCCGAAAAGGTTAAATGATGCATTGTGGGTATACATGATCGCTTATAAGACACCGATTGGTATGTCACCATATAGATTGGTCTATGGTAAGGCGTGTCATCTCCCTGTGGAACTCAAGCACAGAGCATATTAGGCGATCAGAAGATTTAATTTTGATATCAAAGATCGGGTGCTTAGAGGAAACTCCAACTCGTAGAGCATGGAGAGTTGAGGAACAATGCATATGAAAATTCTAGAATATATAAAGCCTGAACCAAAGCATTCCATGATAGACATATTAAACAGAAAAGCTTTGAGGTTGGCCAGAAAGTGTGGTTGTTCAATTCAAGACTCAAATTGTTTCCCAGTAAGCTCCAATCAAAATGGAATGGGCTGTACAGAATTACTAAGGTTTACCCCCATGGAGCGGTGAAACTTGACAAACCTTATAAAGGAAAACGATTTGTTGTGAATGGTCAGCGTTTAAAGCTTTATATCAAAGTTGAGCCGACAAATAGTGTTTTTGAAATAGTTGATTTAACGGAACCAGCACCAGAGCCGGATGATTTTGATCCTGAGTACTAAAAGGCGGCAACGTCGGGCCAGCGACATTAAACATTGGTACTAAATGATAAAAAGTAATTTTTGATCTTAGTTTATAGTTGTAAAATAGTAGTTTAATTTGATATTTGTAAAATTTTAAGATCGAGTCTGAAATAGTCGTCATCATTCGAAGGGGTATTTTCGTCCACAAAATGCCAAATTTCGACGAATCGAAGTCAATCAAGTCAATAGATGTGTATAGGGGAGGTTCGAGTGTTCGAGAATCAAGAACAAGCAAAAAATGGCCGAGCCAAAAAATTCAGATTTGGGACCTACGCCCAAGCATAAGTCACGGGACTGTATAAATACAGTCCCACGGCTTTTCATTTCAAAATTATTTTTTCTCCCTCTCCTCTCCACCAAATCGACTCCCGTTCGTTCCTAAAGCCAAATATCAATATTTCTTATCATTCCCAAGCGGAGGATCATCAGATTAGTGAGCGGTGTGTTCAGATTCACGTGAAGAACTCGAAAAGTCTCTAAAATCCAATTTTGGGGAATTTGTCATTTATCGCGATTCGGTAAGTTTTGATCCATTCTTTTGGTTTCGATTAATTAATATAACTATTATAAACTAGTATTGACAAACGAGACCGATCAAAATCGTGTTTTAATCCGTTCTCAAAAAGTTGGGTTTCAGGCTTCAGATACGGGTTGAATATCAAAATTTTGAGATGAGGTCTTGTTTAATCATCGTATTAGAATAATTTAGATATAGTTTTGAGTTTGATTTGGTGTCCAGATAGTTTTCACTAATTTTTGTAGTAATACGAATTCTGTAGGAATAACTCGAGTAAAAGGAGCAAGTAAGGCTGTTGCGGGAGCATCTACGTCGAGGATGGCAGTACAGAGAGACATATCACGATCACCGCCCCTGGAGAGTACACATCTTGTATGCTATAGTACTCGGGTGCCGAGACCGATGTGTGTTGCGCCGAATTCGTCAAATGAAGAGGCTGAGAGGCCGAGTGCATCGACAGAGGGCATCGAGCTTGATTTGAGATATGGTCGGATAACAGTTCCACCTTCTGCAACATGGGTATCATCACGACCCCGGGCACAGTCTCCAGTCCCCGAACCATCACCACCACCACCACCACATAAGTCAAAGACATCCGATGAGCACACTACCAAAAGTGGTGATAGTGAGGATGGATAGGCAGAGCAGGAGAATGAGTTGGAGGATGCTGAGCATGGCGAGGTTCCGTATCTTGAGCTGGCAGTTGACGGTGATGAGGGTGACCTCGTTCTTTACAGATAGAAGCATTCCATGGTCTCCAATGAGACACTGATGACCCGGGCTTTGAAGAAGGGGTTCCGACACGAACACACTTTTGCTATTGTGCCACTCGAGTGGATAGAGACAGTTCCATAATGGACCATATGCATACTTAGAGAGCACAGATTATTGTCGATCCTAGCCCTAGCTACACCACACATTTACACTGACATGATTAGTGAGTTTTGGTTTCATATGAGGCATTACAGTAGAGGGACTCGGCTAGTGACAGTGGTGCAGGGGCGGGAGATTGAGATTACTCCCGAGAGTATTGTTGTTGCGTGAAGTATTCCACACGAGTGCCCAGAAGAGCTAGAGGAGCGGTTTACACCTATGCCAGACCCACTCTCACCACTTTATGATATGGTGAGACTCCAGACCAAGGGGCAGTGGGCCAATAATGGGCGTAAGGGGACCAAGAAGTCCAACAATCATCCGATATTTTGGCTCTGGGATGTGATAGTCCGATCCAATATGTTACCACATAGCCATCAGACCATGTGCTACCCGTCATTTCTGGTGCTGCACTATGCTTTCGAGTTTGGTCACCGGTATTCTATTCGACACGCCCTTTGGCAGACTTTGTTCCGGTATTATATTCACTTACGCCGAGAGAACAAGGTCGGGACTGCCAAATTTTAAATGGTTCTTCCCTACCTCGTGATAAATTTGATGTTCAATTAGGGACTATAAATGGATGCTGAGGATAAGTATGCACCACTGATTGCGTATGGCAAGGGAGCGTGGAACAAAGGGTGGATCAAGAAGGGTTCAGCGACATATGCTCGTCGACGCAGATTCGGAGGAGTTTTACTGCCAGGTGCACAAGAGGATGATGCAGAACAAGCTATGCTGGATGAAATGCCTGAGGTGGAGGTGCCACAGGATGATGAGGCTGCTTTAGGAGGTGATGACCCACAGGCCTCGACTGGGGGTGCTGTTATGATGACTCGGGCTTAGTATAACCAGTTGATTAGATATATTGAGGAATTGGAGCGCTCATTTGCAGAGGAAAGGCAGGCCCGACAGTGTGAGCACCATGAGATGATGGACAGGTGGGTTATTATGATGCGACACATGGGTGTGACAGTTCCACCACCACAGCCACCTCCGGATGATGTTATGTAGTTGTAGTTTAGTTTAGTTTATTTTATTTTGTTTTTAGGATTTTTCTTGTTTTAGTTGTTCATAGTAGAGATTAATCATAGAGCGAAGAGTCAGTGTTCAATCTTTTGTGACAGCTTTAACGATCATTTCTAACTGTTTTTGATATTTTTGTTACTGTATAAAATGATAGTTTTTGACTTCTTTTACTGATATGCGTGCCTTACTATGTTTATTACATTGAATACGTGCGATTTTATTTTCACACTATGAGGACATGTGTGCATTAAAGTTTGGGGGTGCGTATATCATGAAAATGTATTGGAAAACGTGTCATGAAAAAAAAATTAGCCTTATCCTACGCCCAAGCGTAGGGTACCCTACGCCCAAACATAGGGTAGTACGTGGGTGGGCTAGAAATTTTGAAAAATTTGTTCGTTTTTTGGATGTTTTGGCCTGGTTCGTACTTATACTTGTATTAGGATTTGTTTAAGGTCTTTTTAGGAATTTGTGTAGAATTTTTAGAGTAATCCTAATATGACAAGGAGACTGCAAATAGAAGTTGGATTAGTTATTATTTTCCCTTTCCTAGTCAATTAAGGGTTTTAAATCTTTTTTATCTTCTAATTATACTACATCCATCTATAAATACATCCATAGGGTAGACACAATTTACAATTCACAATTATCAAGGAGTGAGCATTAGATTGGGTATTATTCTTTTATTCTTTCTATTTCGAGAAGGGTTAGTATGGATAATGCTAATGGAGATTATTCTGATCCAGAGGAATTCATAGAAGAGTTGGAACCATATGTGGTCATGGAGAGCACGAATAAAGGAGCTACAAGTCAGAAGGGAAGCCGGACCACACCAAAATCATTTGTGTAGTGTCGGTTGCAATTTGAAGAGGTATTTCGTCCAGAGAAGATGAATAGAGTATTAATTGCGCCCAGAAGGAAAATCCTTAGAAAACACGTATTGAAGAGTTTAAAAAAATCGGCAGATGAAAAGGTGTATCCTTGCTTGGTCCGAAAATTCTATGAAACTATGATAATTTCGAGACCGTCAGGATTTGAAATGATGAAGGCTAAAATGACTCAATGGAGTGCTCCTGTTGTGATTGGAAGAAGAAGTATTGCCGATGCATGGAATATACCAATCTGTCCTCCGACAAACTTACAAGGAATATTAAAGGAGCATCATGTACTATGGCCATATAAGGATGAAGAGATGGTTCAGGAATTATGTGTAGTATCAGATCCAAAAGATAAGACGTGTGATAATTGGTGGTTGAAGTCAAATCTGTTTTATTTGGATTGTGTCGTTGCGGCTCAACTTCGGCCTAATAATCAAACTAATGCAAAAGATCACACTATGCTTAGAACTTTGTATGAAGTGTGTGTTCCAACATTGATTATGACTGAGATGTCATATGCTAGAGCAATTGTGAGTAGAGAATGGGTGGGTGCCGATAAATGTGAATATTATCTTCCATACCCGTTTTTACTATCAAAGATCATTGGTGAGCAGTTGGATGATAGAATGAAGGAATTGGATGAGATGCGGTGGACGTTTATGAAAATATATCCGGAGAAAGATTTAGAAAAGTTGAAAGAAACTGCAGATTGCCGGATATGGTTGAAGAGTGTCATGTCGAGTGATGAAGAAGAAGAGACGGACTAGGATTTAGGTTTAAGATTTTTAGGGACGGTAGACCCTTAAGGCCATGTCTTTGTTTCTTTTATTTTTATTTTAGGATTGTAGGCCCTTAAGGCCAAATCAGTTTTTTTATTATTAATATTTTTATCATAAAAAAAATTCAATTAAAAAAAGAAGAGAATCTTTGATTCCTTGAAAACATGTGTCGATTTCTGGATATTATGATGAAATTTATTTTTCATTGCTATGATTGGGTATGTGTGCTTTGTTGATGATATCTCCAGGTGATCCAATTCAAGTTTGGGAGAAAGGATTTGTGTTTTGCTTTGGAATCCAGAATTGAGTTTCAAAGATAACTGTATCTGTTCTCCTATTTTATTTTTTACCATGAGGACATGGTCTGATTTAAGTTTGGGGGTGAGTAAAGATTTTTGATAAAAAAAAATAAAAAATTGGAACAATTCTGTGTTTTCACGCATGAATGTTTGGCATTTACAGTTGATTGAGTTTATGTTTATAATGAGTAGTATGTGATCTGATGTTTCCGCTCATGAGAATAATGATTAGATCAAGTTAGTGAGGTGATGTGGTTTACATGGGTGAGTGATTAGTGAAATTGAAATTAAGAAGGACGACTTTGACCTATAAGCACAAGCACATATTCACTATGAGAAAAAGATTGATTTTTGACTATGTAGTTAAAAAATAATTTTGTCACAATAAAAATGGAAAAGGGGAGTTGTTTTAGTTGAAATGGTTGAAATTTGAAAAAATAAAATGCAAAACGCAATTCTTTGATCTGAGTAACCGGGTGTTGGTATCACAAATATCACTGTTCACATTTAAAGGAGAGAAGACTGATGATCATAAATCACATGGAAGAAGCTCGGGCCCAGTTGGTTGGAACTAAAAATCCTCGCTGGAAAGTCCGGAGACTTAGAAAGATAAAAATGGATGAAAAGTGGAAAGATGGAAAGAGTACGTTTTTACTATAAATGACAAAGTTTAATCAATGAAGTATAAAAAAGGAAACTGAAATATTGTAGGTTAATGTTCACAAAATCACGGAATGTTGTCTGGATTTTAAGTAGAAGGTAGCAAAATCATTCACTTAAGTGGGGACCATTCATAACATGAAACTTGATATAATTGTTGTTTGGTATTGAGTAGGAATATTTGCATTCATATTATCTTGTGTGTTGTATCATAGCTTATTTGACTTGTGTGTGTGAACTCATGAATGCGTAATTACAAAAGAATTGAAATATTTGTAGGTACCATCACTAGAAACCTTCACGAGACTTCGCTCGTTCACTAGGGGTAACCTAGGGATTTAAAAGACTTGTTACACGTGCTAAGTGTAATCGTTGACCCTCACGAAAGCAAGGAATTAGGTTAGAGTAGATAGGTTAGATAGAATAAAAATCATCACAGTCAGTTCTCTTTAAGTTTATTGCTAAGGGACTAGCAATATGTAAGTTTGGGGGTGTGATTGGTGCTTAATATTGGTAATTTTTTGCCCCTATCTTGTGTTTGTTATGTCTTTATATTCCGTTACTTGGTATTTTTATCCTGTTTGTGTGTGTTTGCATGTTTTAGGAGTTTAATGAAGAAACAGAACTAATCTCGGTGAATTAACTGAGTTCATGTTCGTTTCTATCTCGAGAAAGGAATCAAAAGGTGTGTCAGAGCAAACAAGAGTTATCAGAGGGCAAAATAGTCATTTTCCGACATCGTTATCTTAGCGAAGGGCAAAAATTTCATTTTCAGACATTATTACTTCATCCAAAAGCATCGTGAGTCAAAAGCAGTTAGTCTAGCTCAAATATGAAAATATGGCTTTTTATAGCAAAAGATGCATAATGCCCTACATCGTCAGAGAGAAAAATAGGCAAATTGGACCTGAGCTACGCTCTTAAACTATGTTTTGGTTTAGACCCTACGCCTTAGACCTACGCCCAAACGTAGGTCAGGAGCGTAGCCTACGCCCTAAAGCTACGGCTAAGCATAGGTCAGGAGCATAGGTCCCACCTTGTGGCCACATGATCTCTTTATGTGTTGAAGTTATTTCGGAGTTGTTTCAGAATTTTCCAGTTTTGTCCCTACTTCGATATTTTAAGTGATCGGTAATTCCAAACCTCTACATACAGGCTTATACACATATTTACATGAGATTTTATAGAGATTATTCATGTAATATGAAATTACAGAAAATGGCAACTATTAGGGTTTCCCTCACTTGTCTATAAATATGAGAGGTTAGTTTTTGGGTTCTGGTTCTGATTTACAAGTTCATTCATAGAGTTCTCACGTTCAAAGTTCAAACTTGTTTCCATTGAAGAGAACCACCATTAAAGACCGAGAGATCTGAAGAAGAAGGCCATGGAGAGCGTTTCTACACCAACAATGCAGACTCTCTCAGCCATGATCAACTAACTCGGTATCTAGGGTTTTCTCGCAAAACCCTAGCCAAGTAATGTAGTTCTAGTTTTATTTTCAATTGTAAAGAGGGGAAACTGTGACTATATTGTGATGATTGTGTTAGATGAGAGGTCGTTTTTATTCATGATACAAGTTTATATATTTGAATTGATTATTGTCTTATACTTTTCGAATATATTTATCTTACACAATCACAATTATTCACTATGGATTGGAACTCAGATGCTTAATCTATGATTTTTTACACAATGGTAGTCATAAAACTCGAAACCCTAGGTTGACACAGGTCATGCCCTGACAAACTGATATAGACATACTTTAGTTTATTTCCATGCTTTAATTTACAATTCTACATTTACTTTTTGTTAGTAGTTGGCATGCACTAATCATTTAGTCTTGAGATAGGTTGTCGCGATCCGGTTGAGAGTAATCCTTTTTGGGGTCAAACTGTTGGCGCGGTGCGACCTGATTCACATTCAATGGATCGCCCTCATGCAATTGAAATATAATTTGGACTATATTATGCGGTTAGTGGTGGAGTGAGGAAACCCTAGTTTTATCTCTCTGAATCACAACCATTATTTATTATTATTTTCTGTTTTATTTTTATTAGTATTAGATAATTCACAAAATCAAACTATTTTTGGAAAAATATAATTCAGTGTTTTTAGACTATTGAAGTGAATAATTCTCGTCTCTGTAGGATCGATATTCCCCTACTCAAGAAAAACTATATACAATTGATATGTGCGCTTGCAGAAGGGTAAAACCTAAAGTGTCGTTAAGGTGTCGTTTTTAACCACATATTTTGTACACACCTGACAACCATCAACACACAAAGGACATGAGAGAATTATACGTGGTTCGGTCCAAGAATCAACTTACGTCCACGGAGCACACACCACTTCACTAATATAGAAGGAATTACAAAGAGGAGAGGTGGATCAACCGATACCACCCTCTCTGCACCACTCTCTTTAACCCTCTACATCTTGCCTCACTGTTTTGGTGTTATTTGTGTGCTATGGAATGCATGAATCAAGCATCTATTTATAGTAGAGGATGATAGGATGAAGCCAAAATTAGGTTGCCCAATTTCTTCCCGTATGTGTCAAGTTGTCAAACTTTACGGCCGTCAAAGTTTGGCCTTGGTTGGAGTTGTAGTTGGGCGGTGCCAAACTAAGGCCCCGGCTTTTACTCCACAAACCTAACAATATCTACTGTGTATATTTACTCAATTTAAGCTCGAAACTCTCTTCCTATAGTAACTCTCAGAAGGGCTTGTGAAACTCCTTTCATTAGGTAATATAATCCTTAGACATGATGGGATCTTATAGATTTAATAAATAAATGGCTATATTGAGTATTCGAGTTGTAAGAATTATGTAACTTCGAAACATCAATATAATAAGCGAATAGAAGGTACTGTTAGAGTCAAC
This sequence comes from Cornus suecica, assembly GCA_963922005.1. Taxonomy (NCBI): domain Eukaryota; kingdom Viridiplantae; phylum Streptophyta; class Magnoliopsida; order Cornales; family Cornaceae; genus Cornus; species Cornus suecica. The sequence goes on along the minus strand of OY998244.1, from coordinate 71,703,215 downwards.
TGACCTGCTTAAACTGCAGTTATGAAATTAAGACCAGGAAGTTGTATTGTGTAATTTGTGTGTTTGGTTAGTGATAAAAATGTGTTTATGTGTTTCAGTTACCTTAATTTTCTCTTGAAGATGACAGCCATTGTTGAGTTATTTCTTTTGTTTCCTTGAAGATAAGTTTTACAGTGTTCATTTGTTCCACATCGGATATAGATGGGAAAGTGAATGGGGTTTATAATAGATGGACCCATTGACTTAACATTTTGGGTTAATCTGCAAAGCATTCACTTGTTACAATAAATAGGCAGTGGGTAACCTTTGATTGTTGTTCTAGTATGACATATTCAGATCTGGTGTTTTGCTTCAAACCTATCTGTGATGGTGAAATACTTCTTTTACTGGAATCATCTTCTTTCATAAAATTTTGGCATGGACTTCTTTTATGATGTTTAATTTTACTTCTTTTCAATTTCCAGGAAGTTCTGGGAAAACCATATTTACGGAGCAGATGGAATGAATGGCATTTCAAAACAACCCTTCTTGTCTACTCTAGGTCCTTCATACAAAGAGAAATGTCCTTCATGTTTTCTAGTATTGGAGGTAGTTTGTGTGGGTAAAATTGATGTAAGATTGATTTCAGAACTCAGATCGAGCAGAAAAAATAGAGAGTTAGGGAACATTTATTACAATGCAACTTGAGACCTCACATATAGCAAATGGACAAGGATTCTCTCACGCATTATCTCTCGCCCGTCTTCGCCAGATCAAGATTTGATGATTAAGAAGTATTTTCTTTATTTTTCTATTTCATCATCGTCATCGTCATTGTCATCGTCGCTTAACTAAATTAAAAATTGGGAAAATTATAGATTTAACGATAAAATGATATATAATTACAAATTTAACGATAGACAAATTTCATTTACAACTAATAATGAATATGGAAATTTATTTACAAATTACACAATTTGACCATAATTAATTACAAAATTAACAAATGTACTTTTTTTAATGACTGAAATACCCTTAACCAAATTTAAATACCTACAAAAATATATTGGATTTTGTTCTCAAATTAGCCTTCACATTAATTGAATAAATAATACTAAATAAATATAATTACCATAATACTAAACGCAACTCTTGAATAGTTGTTTTGTGAGTTCTTTTCAACCGATGTTGATATGATGTTGTGAATTTCAAATGATTTCGAATTCGTGCTGCTTCTCGACTTTGGGAGCTTGTCGCAGAGGAGTTTTAGGGTTTTTGTGTTGTGTCTTGATTGTATTGTAATGTTACTCTTCGAACCCTATTTCCTCTTTTTTCTTTTCTTGTTGGGGATTTACAACCCAACTTTCTGTTTTCTTTGTACCCGCAAGGTTTTCTCTCCTTTTAATTCAATTTATTTAATCAAACAAAAAAAAACTCTTGTAACCCTAATTTGAGCAAGACAAAAAGCTTTTGGATCAATTTATTTAATCAAACAAAAAAAAAACTCTTGAATAACCCTAATTTGAGCAAGACAAAAAGCTTTTGGAATATAGTGCTTCAGCTATTGAGAAAGAGGAGGTGGAGGTGGAGGTGGAGATGGAGGAGGAGGAGAGTGCCTCTTACAACCCTTAGAGCAAGCAAGTAGTATACCTCAAGTCGGTCTCTGATTGTAGCCCCGCTTTCATACCTCTGAAGGGGATATAGCCATTAAGGTTCCGGGGTTTTGGTGAAAGTTTCTTTGTGTGTTTAATAAAAAATTGAAGTTTTTTGTGTTTTAAGGAAACAAAAAAAAAAATGCACTAAAGTGTTGTTGCGCAAAAGCGCAGACCCTACGCGTGAGAGGGCACAAGGCAAGCAGATTTGCATGCAAAGTTTAGCGCAGTTTTTTTTTGTTGTTATTCATTTAAATCTTTAAATTAAGCTTTTTTTATTTTCTTATAATTTTGTACAAAGTTATTTCTTTTTAGTTGAATTTTTTTTTTTGCGTTAAATCATTCATTTTAAAAAGTAATTTTGACACGAAATGGAATTCGGACAACTTGAAATTTTATTTTGACAGGATGAATAAACTTCAGACAACTTGAAAATTTATATCGACATGCTGAGCTAAAATTTGGACAACTTGAAAAGTAATTTTGACGCAGTGAAATTAAATTTGGACACATTGAAAACTAATTTTGATATGGTGAAATTAAATTTGGACACCTTGAAAATTAATTGTGACATGGTAAAATGAAATTCGAACAGCTTGAAATTTTATTTAGACGTGGTGAAATAAAATTCGAACGTCTTAAAAACTAATTTTGACATCGGGAAATAAAATTCAGATACCTTGAAACTTTATTTTGATATGATGAGATAAAATTTAGACACCTTGAAAAGTAATTTTGATATGATAGATTTAAATTTGGACTCCTTAAAAACTAATTTTGACATGGTAAAATGAGATTCGGACACCTTGAAAATTAATTTTGACATGGTGAAATGAAATTCGAACAACTTGAAATTTTATTTAGGTGAAATAAAATTTGGACATCTTGAAAATTAATTTTGACATCGTGAAATCAATTTCGAACACCTTGAAAATTTATTTTGACATGATGAAATAAAATGAGGTCATCTTGAAAAGTTTTTTTGACATCATGAAATAAACTTCGGATACCTTGAAAATTTATTTCGACATGATTAGATAAAACTTAGACACCTTGAAAAGTAATTTTCACATGGTAAAATTAAATTCGGACACGTTGAAAAATAATTTTGACAAGGTGAAATGAAATTCTAACACCTTGAAAATTAAATTTTGAGATGGGGATATAAATTTCGGACACCGTGAAAACTAATTTTTACATCATGAAATAACATTCTGACAGCTTGAAAATTTATTTTGATATAGTAAAATGAAATTTTGAGACCTTGAAATGTAATTTTAACACCACCTTGAAAAATAATTTTGACATCGTGAAATAACTTTTAGACAACTTTAAAATAACTTTGACATAGTGAATCATAATTTCACACATAGAATTAAAATTTTGAAAAGCAATTACCTTAGATAAAAAAAAATACAATGGAAAAACATTATAGTTCATGAAAGTTAAAGTTTAAGTTAGGGTTATCATAGGTGATGGAGAATAAATTTGGGCTAGGATTAGGGTTAGGATTAGGATTAGGGCTAGGGTTGGGGCTAGGGTTTGGGGTGATGAGAAGAGAGAAATATGAATTAAGAAGAAAATTCAAAACTAACATGGATGAGAGAGAATCGGCTAGCTGGTGGAGATGGAGAGGAAGTAAGCAAAAAATATCTTGGATATTTTAGTAATTCTCTATTAATTAATTAAGGGTATGTTGGTGTCAAAATATATTATACTTAATTAGGTAAATTGATAATATTATGGTAATTTAGTAAATTAAGATGATTTTAAAGGATATTATGGTCAAACTGTGTAATTTGTAAATAAGTTTCTACTTTCGTTATTAGTTGTAAATGAAATTTGTCTGTTGTTAAATTTGTAATTATATCACATTTTATCGTTAAATTTGTAATTTTCCCTTAAAAATATAATTGTCGCTTAACTAAATTAAAAATATAATCATTTTCTGTTACACTTACCAAATAAAGGTAATTAAATAACGTGGCCTATTTTTAACCTTCTCAAGAGAAAGCTAGGGAGAGTGAATCTTAGGAGAGTATTCGAATTCATAACGGATTCGATAAGCCAGTGAGATTTTTTTTTTTCAAAGCAAGAAATAGATATTATTGATTTTCAAAATGTAATACATTCGCTCTTATAATCAGCTTCAACCAAAACAACAATTTCATCAAGAAAACCAGAATCATAAACAACATTAATTTTCAGTCGAAGAGTCAGGGTTGCGACCTCGTGAGCTATTGAATTAGTTTCTCTATAGATGAATTGTACCTTAAACCCTTCATGGGAGGTCAACAAGGTATTAATATCCATAACTTCGGTAGCTAACAGTAGTGGAGTTGAAACAATCCCTTTCACCTATTTGACTAATGCTTCTGCATTGGATTCAAGTATCACTCTCTCAAAACCCCTTTCTTTAGCCAAAAAAATAATTCTTCTAAGCATCAATGCTTCCGCCATATTAGCTCCCGAGACATTCAAAAAATAACAATGAGTCATCTTAACAATCTCTTCGAAAGGATTCCAAGCCACAATTCCACCACCCACCTCTTTACTTATATTTAAGTAAGCGGCATCTAAATTAATTTTTATCCATCCCATACGTGGAGGAGACCGTTTACAATGCTTCCTCTGTATGCAGCTAGCACTTTCAAATCCCTACTACTTTCAGCTGTATCCCATACCTCTAATTGATTTGCCCACCATTTATGTCAATTAATGTGTTCAACTTTTGAACAATCAACTCAAAGAAAAGATAATTTTCACTCTCGACCAGCGCTAGGACAACTACATAATATATGAGTGAGTATTTCCGGCTCCAAACCAGTGAGATTAATCTTCTTTGCTTGAAAGAAATTTTTTCGTACTTGAATTTGGAGGCCATATGGACACGGAACAATAGATCATGCTAGGAGCCAAAATGCTTTCTTTCATTCTTTGGTATGTGCTAAAAGTCATAATGGCCTCCGATTATTCCAGATCACTCTCGATATTTTGATTATTTAATATTTCTATTTTGATTTTGCCCCTCCCCATTTTTTATTTATTGTCGATAATCGATTCCATGTTGCATTCATTTGTGGATGATTTCAATGGAAGCTCTAACCGGTGTTCATGATTCATGTGGCATTGGTACCAGGCTAAAGCCATTGTCTGATAAAGTTATACACTAAAAGCATATTGGTGACATATCAAATAATTTTTTTAATTTTAGACATGTTCGGATAAGGCATGGAAAGATATCAATACAAAATTGGCATCATTGATGTTTTGTCAGATAGCATTCATTTAATTAATTAGAATATACATGAGCAATGATAAGTGGTAGGTCATTGGACCGACCCAGATCAATCCAAATTTCATGTAATTAAATAATTAAAAGAACAATACTATTTATTTCATTCTCTCTTCCGTTTAAAAATTTGAGGCTATCTGCTCTCCACAGCCCAAATAATGCGATTGTTGGCGTCCCATGTATCTGCAATTATAAATGTGATATATTGTTTTCTGCGTTGTGAGTCTTGTGACATCTCGCATATTAGATGAGTGGACATCCTTTCTTGCTACTAAGGCCTTCAAAACAGTTTTTGGTTTTTTAAAAATTGAAAAAAAAATGTAAAAAAAATTTCTGCTTGAGATTTTTGAAATTTGATTTTAAAAAAATCAGTTATAAAAATATGGGTTAATTTCAATAAACCCCCCTATAGTATCCAATTTAATCAACTAACTCTTACTGTGTCCATTTTGCCCCCTATACTATTCAATTTCATCAATATGTCCCATCACCTCTCAAAATGCCTAAATTACCCTCAATAGTATAAGGGGGTTTAGTGAATTATTTCGGAAAAAATAATATATACTTTTTGAAAAAAAAAATATATATTCGAAAAAAAATCATATTTTGTTCCAAAATATGAAAAAAAAATTCAAAAAATATTTTTTTTGCGAAAATGTATATATTATGTTCCAAAATATGAATTTTTTTTTCGAAAAATAATTTTTTTGCAAAAAATATATATTATTTTCCAAAATATGATTTTTTTTCTGAAAAATATTTTTTTGCGAAAAATATATATTATGTTCCAAAATATGATTTTTTTTCCGAAAAAATATTTTTTTTGCTGAATAGTAAAAAATCTCTTATCTTATCTTCAGAAAATGATGTTCAGTTTCGAAATTTTTGAAAATAAATTTTCAGATATGAATATTAAGTGCCCATTTGGGAGGGTTTGGTGATAGGTGAAGCCCGTTTTAAAAATAAAGTGTTAAAAGTAATTCAAATAAAAGGATTTTAAAACAAAAAAAAAAAAAAAAAATAGCAAGTTAAGAATTCAAATATTTTTTAATTTAAAATTTCAAAAAGTGGTTAAACATAATTGGAGAGAGAAAGAGTCCTAAACAAATGTGATTAGTGAGGAAAATAAGGGTAAATAAAAAGACATTTGAGGTTAATATTGAAAATATAAAATGTTTAATGAGATTAAATTAGTAAATTGAATATAATTGTAGATTATATTTTTTAATCCATATGGCTTCCCTAAAGTTACTCCAAATACTTGTTTATATTAAACCAACTTTTAAATTGTTTGCTTCCATTAAAAGTCAATTTTATTAAATTTACCAAACACTTATATTTTGTTGAAAAGTAATTCTCGAATTTAAAAACCCATTTTGACGTATTTGAAAGCCCTCTAAAACGTGCATTAAACCTAAGCTACTCCTTTGGTTTTTGCTCTGAGTTGTGATTAATTTAATGGGTAAATCTCAATTACACCCTCTTTAATTTGACCATATCCCACTTACACCTCCTCTACTATAGTATATTTCAGTTACACCCTCTCAGTTTTGGTTCCGTGTATCGAACACCCCCCTCCGTTAGTCAATCGTTAGTTGTTGACCATTATGTGATGATGTCATCAGTAAAAAAGTAATAAATGGTCTATTTTGCCCCTTGTAGTCAAAAAATATATAAAATTCGAAAATATATATAAATTTTGAAAAATATTTAAATTCGAGTATATATTTCAAAAAATATATATATAATTCAAAATATATATTTTCAAAAACAAAATTCAAAAAATTATATAATTTCGAAAAACATATATAAAATTCAAAAAATATATATATAATTTGAAAAATATATAAATTTTGAAATATATATATATATATATAATTCGAATATATATATATATTTCAAAAAAAATAAATTCAAAATATATATATTTTGAAATTTATATATATTTCATCGACTACTATTGGTGGAGGAGCATCGAACTGGTAAAGGATTGCAAAATGGGGAGAGGCATTATTACTTATTAGTGAGGGTGGTCTGGTAATGAACATAAGCAAGTGCGGTGGATGTCTTTTGAGTGAGAGTGTCTGGAGAATTTTGTCGAACAGTTCGTGGGCTAGATTGTCCATGAAGGAAACGTCAATGATGATGAGCCAATCTTCAATCTTTTATCACCATCTCCAACCCTAGACGGCATCTCTAAATCTCACCAAAAGCTTTGGAATCGATTCAATTGAAACTGAGGGTATACACATACATATATATACACGCACATATAGGTGTTGTTCTTGGGGCGGTCAAAGTGCATCTTGAAGACGAAGCGAGTCGATCTGCGGCCAGATAAATCGGCGGAAAGCTCCGATTTTGAGGCGAGAGAGGGAAAATTGGGATTGGGGTGATTGTGACTTGGTGGTGGTCAGAGCGTAGTTGGATGGAGGAGAGAAGAGGCCATTAGGGTTTGGAATGTCTTTTTGTCATTTTATTATTATTTTAAAAATAAATAAAAATCTTAATTTAAGGGTAAATTAAAAAATTCAAAATATATATTTTTGAATTTTTTATTTATTTTTAAATATATATATATTTCGAAAATGTCAAATTACAAAATGTCAAATTTTTTAATTTTAAATTTGAACTGAATAATAAATTTATACATCCTTGACACTTTAAAATTAAAAAATTTTATAATTTGTTTTGAATTTTTATTTCAACTAAATAATATTATCTATATATTCTCTTAACTTAGATTTAAAATTAAATAACTTTTTTTTTATAATTTTTAAAGATGAACTATATAATTAATGTTTATATTATTAACATTTTAAAATTAGAGAACTTTATATTTTTCTAATTTTTAATTTAAATTAAATATTATATCTATAAAAAGTGAATATAGGTAAACCAGAGAGGGTGTAAGTGGGATATAGGCAAATCAGAGGGGGTGTAAGTGGGATATAGGCAAATCAGAGGGGGTGTAACTGGGATATAGGCAAACCAGAGGGGGTGTAATTGGGATTTACTCTTTTAAAAATATCAAAGTAATCAAATATTGAAGGACAAAATAGACATTTCACACAAATACGTTAGTTGGTCTGATGGTCGTCACTGACAGGGGGTGTACCTGGGATATTCTATAATATAGGGGGTGTTGTTGGGATATGATCAAATCAAAAGGGGTGTAAGTGGGATTTACCCTAATTTAATTTGTATCTTTTTAAGGCTATTATAGTTATTTGTAGAGTTTGTACCTGTACCAAGAAACATTGTTTTATAGACTCATATATCACTTTCAAATGGAATGTGGCACTTTCAATAATTGTGCCTTCTAATGAAATGCACGTCTTTTAAATGGGACGGCAGGGGTGAGAAGGGAAGAAGCTGATAAAAACAGACTGCCCTTCTTCTGTGCCAGATATGTTTAATATGTTTGATTAGAGTCATCTATAATAACATGTTATCTTAAGTTATTTTTATAGGTTACTTTTATATACGGGAATACAAGGTATGATTAGCTTGTTGAACAATAATTGTACTTATTATTATTATTTCAGGTATACGTTGATTAAGTTATGGTAAAGATATTCGGTGGTTATCAGATTTTGCGATTATTATCCAGAATTTTTTTTTGTACTTTATTTGAGAGAACTGTAATAAGCTCACATGTTATTGACTTTTAGAGAATAGTTTGATAAAATAATGATATTACTTAGAAATAATTTTAGTTGTAATACAGACATTTTGATTTAATGTCATTAGTATCATGTGTTGGAGGTATGTTATGTAGACCATGCCGATATTTTTTCGTAATGAAAAATATTTATTTTGTTGTGATTTTTGGGGCGTGACACAATATTACTGTATTAAACTAATATCTAAAAATCAATTGAAAATTTATGTGGCATTTTTTATTTAGTACATAGAACTAATCGTAGAAATTACTATTTTGGTTTTTGGAGGAGTGAAAATCATAAATTGAAATTTTATAGTTCTTTAAAATAGTTTTTATACGTTCGGACTGTTTTATAATTTTTAAACAATATATATATATATATATATACCCAAACAAACAAAAAAATTAAAACAACATATATATATATATACCCAAACAAACAAAAAAATTAAAACAACACTTCTATATTTATCAATCTGCTAACTTAACCGAATTGAATAAGATTAAACTATCTCTTCCCCAAACATGTCCTAATACACACAATAGACTGAGTATGGGGGTGTGTGAGAGAAAGGGAAATCTACAATGCTGGAAATCTACTAGGCAAACAACAAAGCTGATAGTGCGTCATCTAATTAAAATGCACTAATAATGGAATGTCGATAGCCATCTTGTCCTATGAACAAACTTCACTAAATTATTACTCCAAAGTCAGTACAATGTCGTCATTATAATGTAGAACAATATACGTTCATCTGCTTTTAGCTACTTTTAATTTACATGCTTTTACTCACAGTATATAATAATTTAGTGTGACATCAACTAGAAGAGATTAGGTTCACTATTTGCTTTGTATGTCTATTGGTCATCTATATACAAATGTAGCTCAAATCTCCAATCATAGAGGTGGTTCAAAAAAATGGCCACATACATTTGAAGGTGATAACTACCCTCAAAAGATGGCCACATACATTTGAAAGCCATAACATTCCTTAATTTAGTTGAGCTTTTAATTGGTATATCAAGATTAAGTGAGCCCAATTGCCAAACTGATCCGCTTTAAACCTTTACATTAGATACATAAATGGATATAATATATAAATATGAAACACGGACACTTCATCACGATACCCGTGTCGGGCGGTGGATCACTTGATTTTATAAAATTTAGAGGACTTATGGAACCGGTAATTTGGTGGATCACTCATGGAACTTTAACACTCCTAATCCAATATTTGGCTTTGAACATACTTGGACATCATTGTTCCTCCTCATCTTGTGAGAGAAATTGGAATACCTATTCATTTATCCACTCTTTGAAGAAGAAGAAAATATTGGGGGAGATGCATTTGATTCTTGGGATGATATTGGAATGAAGAATGGAGAATTTTGAACATGTTAGTCATTTCCTATAATCTATTTGTTTCTTCTTTTTTTTTTGTAATTTTATTTGATTCTCATTATTTAAGTGATAAATGAAGTATTTGTGCAATATCATATGTATATATAAAAATAAAAATAGAAAAATTTATAGACATCTCTGAAGCGTGTCGTGTCCTAATTGTTGGGCCGAGAATTTTTCTAAGGTTAATAATGTTCGTTTTTATGTTAACAACCCATTTTACGTGTTTAGTACTAACAACAAAATTGAGTTTAGTGTTTCAGTTAAACAAGAAACAAACTCGGGATTGAAAAGGAAGAGATTGACAAAGAAGGGCAAAATCGTTTTTTCACTCCGGAAAGCTTGAAAAACGAATAATCAAGACTTAGAATAGATAAAACGGTGTGTGAAATGTATTAAAAGGTACTTTATACTTGTTCACACAGTCTAAGCTCAAGTGTCTAAAAACCAAACCAAAACATGCCTTAAAACATTTAAAAGAAATTTTGTTTGGAAAGGCTTGTAGCCAAGTGATAGTCTAGTTGCAGCGGACTGAAAACAAACCAGAGTTTAAACTGATTTTGGTCGAAGCATTGGCAGTCAACTGATGTATCCTTGACAGACGACTGAAATCAAGCGAAAGTTCTGAGGTTTTTGAAAACCCATTGGGCAGCCGACTAATATCTATGTTGCAGTCGACTGAAATCAAGCGAGAGTTTTGAGGTTCTGAAAAACTAGTTTGCAGTCGATTGATGGTTGTGATGCACCCGATAAATATCGTGTCATGTTTCTCTTTCTATATTTATTATATCATAATATTCGTATAGTATACTATTTACATCTAATGTCCATATTCGTGTTTCATAGTACTTTATACTACAAGAGAATATAATAGTAAGAACGATCTTACTATCGCTTCTTTTATCTCTTCTTCTCAAATTAATAGAGTAAATTATTTAATATTTAAAATTTTAAGATAAGGAATAAATAGAGGTAATGACATAGTAAGTTCTCTTGATATTTTTTTCTTCCTGATTTTTTTTCAGGTAATACTTGCCTCAGGGCATATAAGGAATAACTTCCTACTTACATGTAGCGTGGTCCAGTGAAAAATATACATGTGTTCTAAAATTTAAAATATTTTCATAAATAAATTATTTTTAAATTTTAAAAATGAATCAAACAAATGATTATGAAAAGATTTTATAATTTATTAAAATATTTCAAATTTTATGAAAATATTTAAAAATTTTAGTATATGCGTAATTTTTTTATTGAATCATACCACATGTAAGTAAGAAGTTTCACATTAAATGGCAAGTAATGCTTCTTTTTTTTTTCCTTAACGAAGCACTATTGAAAGTCGTTTAAATATCTATTTTTGGCTTCTCTGTCTTTATTAGTTACGAAAAATTACAGTTTTACCCTTTTATGTTTGGACATATTTTACTTTCTCTCTCCTTATTTGGATAATTACAGTTTCTTTTCTTTAAGTTATTTCCGATGACCGATAATTAAAAATTATTTAATTGCCCATCAATTTTTATTATAATTTTAAAAAATAAAATATTAATTTACCTATTTGCCCTTCATTAAAACATAACCTAACCTAAGTTAAATTAAAGTAACCAAATTAGGTTAGTCACTAGTCTTCTTATTCATCCCCTTATTGAAAACCCCTAACCCTAAATTCTCCCTCTATATATTTATTGTGTAGTGGAATTAAATGTGGACTGAATCGGATTTTTTAGTGGTTGTGATTGTTCTTGTTTTTGTTTCGCCGTCGTCGTCGTCGTCCTCCTCCTCCTCCTTGTCGCCGCCGCCGCTCCGGCGTCTTCTACCTACACAAACGCACCGAATATTCCAAGCCATCAATAACCCTGAGGCCAAAATGGGTTTTGAAATTGATGAAAATAAGAAGAAAATGGTGGGTCATTTGATCATGTTGGTGGGATAGGAAGAGACTCTGGTGTATGGTGCCGATCTTAAAATGGTTTGAGCATTTGAAAAAAAAAAAAACCTAACTTGTTAGATTGCTCTTGAATAACAAAGATTGGAAAAAGTTTCATCTTTATCCTTTTCATTTTCTTTTTCAGAATTTCAATAAAATTTATATTTTTCACCTGTTATATATGCATAATGTGTGTGTATATATATATATATATATATGTTGATCCCTCTAGTTTGTTACAACTTTAGTGTTTTTTTGGAATGTTTAATATATTTTTTTAAATCTTATATATTTTTTATGAATTATATGTATATTTTTACAAATTTTATATATATATTTTTTATTTTTATATATTTTTTACAAATTAGATATATATTTTTTGAATTTTATATGTTTTTATTTTATTTTATATAATTTTTATGAATTTTATATATGTTTTTGAATTTTATATGTTTTTTTTAATTTTTATATATTTTTTATGAATTATATATATATATATTTTGAATTTTATATATTTTTTTAATTTAATTAAATTTCAGATATATTTTAATCCAAAATTACAAAGAGGAGGACAAATTAATACATTTTAATAGAGGAGTTAATTGATCAAAAATAAAATTATTGGATGGTTTACTCATAATATCCCTAATTATTACGCAATAGAAATGTGCCACACGTGATAATGGGGAGATAATGAAATGTGCTGGACCAAAATTGTTTGGGTGACCACAAATCCATGACATTATTGTTTACGGCCCACCACATTGGATGAAGAAACGAATATTTTCTACCCTCCTTCTCATTATTAGTTGTACACTTTTTAATTCTAAAATATATATTTTTAAATTATTTATTTTTATTAATTTAAAAAAGTAATGGACTCTAATAAAAATTACAACTATATTATATTATCAAAGAACAAAATAAGAGACATAAAATAATCAAAAAAATATTAAAAAGTCATATTTGGACAATTAATTTGGGACAGATGTATTATAAATTAATAAATTTTAATAAAGTGTATAAGAACAAATATTAATGAAGTTGTTGGTAAGTTATTTTTCTCTTGTTTAATGATCCTAATACTCCGTGTCACAAATTAGTTGTCAAAATTTAATTTTTCAATATTTTCTTAATTCTTTGTGTTTTTAATTTTGTTTATTGATAATATAATATAATTGTAATTCTTAGTGGAACTCATTACTTTTTGTTTAGAAAAATATAAGATTATATAGTAATGGAATTCAAAACTAAAGAAGTGTTCTGGGAGAAAAAAATTTGAGAAAGTGAAAACTACGATGACAACAATAAACAAACAAATAAAAAAAAAATCATAATGAAATCTTGAACAAATTTTTCTCCAACGTTAACGACCCGTCCATTATAGGTGATTTGGTAAATGACCTTTTCTTTTAAATTCATTCCCAGATGCACATTTTGAATTCTCTCACATTGTAAAAAAAAAATGGTGTATTTATGACATATGCTTAAATTACTTCAATCCCCAAATAATATGAGATTAATAAATCTCTTCGCTTCCGACACTTTTGATTAGTGGAATCGTAAATGTCTATTTTTACTTTCTTTCTTCTTCTTCTTTTTTGCAAAATTATTTAGATAGTTAGCATCCTTTTCTATTAAAAAGAACATCGAAAGAAAAAAAAATTATTCACTTAGGCATTTAATTTTAGAAAATATTTGTCTTAGGACATATAAGAAGAAACTCTCTCATTACATGTAATGTGGTCCAATAAAAAATTTACATATGCCTGAAATTTGAAAACATCTTCATAAGTTTCAAAAAAAAATATGATCATAAATTTGATTGATTTTCAAAAAATATTAAAAACACAATTACGGTAATATTTTTAAAATTTTAAGACATATAGAAGTTTTTTATTGGACCACATCATATGTAAAGAGGAATTCCTTCTCATATGGGGTGAGGTAAGCATTGCCATTTAATTTTACCAACATTAAATGGATTTTTACCCAATAAATTTAAGACATGTAGCTACCATTAATTAATATAACCATTATTTCATAAATTTTTACCAACATTTCCACTTTTGTTTCTTTTTTTCCACTGGTCTTTCACTTTTCCAAATTGATTTATATATATTATATATTATATAGTAAACATTCATTAAGGGTATGTTTGTTTACTTCCCAAATCATACTTCATGAATCACTATTCAAATGGGTGTTTGGCACAATACTTTGTTTCCCACAAATATAAAGTACTCCATATTTTGAGAATCACCTATTCTTCATACTTTGCTTCCCAATTTCAAAATTCATGCTTCACAATTTCATACTTTGCTTCCCAATTTCAAAAATCATGCTTCACAATTCTACTTCAAATGGATATGTCAATCAATATGTGTAATAAATATTTTATTTTTATCCAATGCTACATACTTTAAAAATATATATATTTAATACATATATATATTCGAAAAAATATAGATATTTTATAAATATATATATATATATATATATTTTTGGGGAAAATATATATTTTTGATATATATATATACATTGAAACATTTATACAATAGTTTGTCACAAAATTATGGAATATTTCATTATATTTTGGGGTTATATTTCGAAAAAAAATATTTATTTTCTCTTACTAACAGGAAATATTTTCTGTTTTCGTTTCTTGAAAAAGTAGAATCATGATTTTGATTCTCGTTGGAGAAACAGAAAGTAAAAACATGTTTACTAATTATTGATTATTTTCAAAAATAAAAATAGAAAACAAATAGTATGTTTATTAAAATATGTTTAACATAATAATCAACAAAAAAAATACAAATTTGTTTTTGAAAAATGTTAAAACTATCTTACATAAAATTTAATTCAATATTTTCAAATTTTGTATTTTATTATTTATTTAATATCTAATAGATATTTATTATTTATTCATTTTATTTAATTATTATTTTTAATTATTTATCACTCAATTTTATTTATTTATTCATTTTATTATTTTTAATTAATTATTATATATATTTCATAAAATATATATATCTTTCGAAAAGATATATATGATTTACCAAAACATGTCACCAAACATGATTTGCTATCAAAATTTGTGGAAGCACCAACTCCACCAAATATGATTTATTTTTATCACCTTTACTTTTTCTCATACCAAAATCATCATCACCAAACATGATTTGCTTCCAAAATAAACCATAGCATAGTACTTTGTTACGTTGCGCTTTCTTTTTTTCCAGAACGTAACAAAGTACTTCGCTACCAAACATGACCTAAGAACATAAATTTACACTTTTATAAACATTCATGCATTGACTCAAACTGTTGTTGTCAATGAAATTAGTTTTCTATACTTCAATATATTTTATTTAAAGTTGTTGGGAATTTATTATTTCTATTAGCAACTGTTAAATTTTTATTTATCCTTGACTAAATGAGATTTTATTTTTATTTATTTATTTTTGTTTGTATAGTTTGGCCAGTTTTGAAATTGGTAACGTATGATTTTTTCGCTACAACTCACATATCATGTTTGGAGGCATTGGAATTATAGTGATCAACGATTTTGACACATCGATTACTATACAATATGTGATGATATAAATTAATTTAGAATGATGAAAAAAATAGTGGAAAAATATTTAAAAAGAAAATTTTCAGATTTGGTAAAAAATTATATAATAATGGGTGATACAGGTCTATATTCTTTAATTAATTCTAGACATATGTCATAAATCAATGAGAAAATTATAGAAAAGGGATTATTCCTAAAAGTAATTGCTAATTTGACCAAACTTTATTGAAAATGTGAGAAGGGACCAATCCTAAAGATAATTGCTAATGAGAGACCATTTTAGGTAATGTGACTAAATTGCCCCTCTTTACTCTTATGTGCATCAAAAGCTAATAAAAAAAAATTGCGAAAAAAGAAAATTTTGCTCCAAAATACCAATACTTCAACTGAAAAAAAAACTATTTAAATAAAATATGAAAAACAAATTTGGTCCAAAAAAGAAACTTATATTAGTCAAAATTTTTAATACTATCTATCAATAAAGTAAAGCTTCATACATATATATACATACATATATATATATATATATATGTATGTATATAAGTGATATATAATATTATTGAAATTGTATTCCGAAAAAGAAAAGAAAAAATTGCCGAAATATACATATAAATAAAAAAAATTATAAACGTAATTGCTAATAAGGGACCAAATTTTTATTGAAAATGTGAGAAGGGACCAATTCTAAAGATAATTGCTAATAAGGGACCATTTTAGATAATGTGACTAAATTGCCCTTCTTATCTCTTATGTGCATAAAAAATTGCGAGAAAAGAAACTTTTGATCCGAAATATCCATACTTCAACTGGAAAAAAAAACTATATAAATAAAATATGAAAAACAAATTTGGTCCGAAATGTTTTGTCCAATTTTTTTAGCTACTATGGAAAAAAAAAAGTAGTAATAACCGAAATATCCATACCCAAAATCAAAATTTATATTAGTTTAATTTTTTAATACTATCTATCAATAAAGTAAAGTTTGATATATTTATATATTTATTTTATTTTTATTTTTTGTATATAAGTGATATATAATTTTTTTTGACAATTTTGACAAAAAAAAATTACCAAAAACTTTTTCCCCTGAAATTTTGATAAAAAATAATTCGCCACATTTTTTTGGCAATTTTGACATAAACAAAAATAATTAGCCAATTTTATTTTTTGCCGGATTTTTTTAATTTATTTATATGTATATTTCGGCAAATTGTTTTTCTTTTTCGGAATACAATTTAAATAATATTATATATCACTTATATACAAATATATATATATATATATATATATATATATATGAAGCTTTACTTTATTGATAGATAGTATTAAAAAATTTGACTAATATAAGTTTCTTTTTTGGACCAAATTTGTTTTTCATATTTTATTTAAATATTTTTTTTTCAGTTGAAGTATTGGTATTTTGGAGCAAAATTTTCTTTTTTCGTAATTTTTTATTAGCTTTTGATGCACATAAGAGAGAAGAGGGGCAATTTAGTCACATTACCTAAAATGATCCCTTATTAACAATTATCTTTAGGATTGGTCCCTTCTCACATTTTCAATAAAATTTAGTCCCTTATTAGCAATTAAGAATAATCCCTTTTCTATAATTTTCCCATAAAGGGAGGACCAACTTATCCAAGTATTGTCCTTAATTTTTACACACTAATTAATGTACGTAACTTATAAATGCTATTTTCCATATCTTAATAAATGCAATTTATAACTTTTAAATGTTCTGATAATAATAGTAAACTTATATATTCTAGAAAAGTGCCTCGTAGTAACGTATAGTATAGTAATTGCAAAAAAGTTGAATCAAAACATCCCCTATCAGATACCATGTTATATATATCATACATATATATATATATGGATAATTTACACAAAATTCATTGTGGTTTCATGATTTAATCACCAAATTCATTGTCGTTCGTTAAATCCTGACATTTCATATTTTAATCAAATACCCCCAATTTTCATGTCAAAATGAATTAAATGTCTCTCACATAAATTATAATTTCACCCATTTTGTTGGACATATTACACTTTCCCCTCTCCTCTTTAGACATATTACACTTTCCCCCTCCTCTTTAGACATATTACACTTTCCCATCTATAAAAATATATATATATAAAATTTGAAATATATATTTAAATTCAAATATATATATATATATATATATATATAATTCCAAACAAATATATAAATTTTGAAATATATATATAAATTTGAAAATTTTTGTATAAATTCAAAATTATATATATATATATAATTCTAAAAATATATATATAATCCATAAATAATATATTAAAATTTGAAAATATATATTAAATTTCAAAAAAATATATAAATTTCAAAAAATATATAAAATTCAAAACAAATATATAAAATTTGAAAAATATATATATTTAAAAAAATGAATTTTATTTTTTTATTTCACCACGTGAGTGACACGTGACAGGGTGTATGGTTTGGACCAAACACGTGAGATTGAATGAGAACCCATGTCATGTTATCTGCTTAAATCTTTATTTTTGATTGTATTATTTTAAATGGACAAGAAATTAAAGAAAAAAGAGACAAATGTGCGAAAGTTAGACAAGAAGGAGTGGGATAAGATAAGATGGTGGGTTGATTGCTTGTCTCTTTTTGAACACATCATCATTTTTTTTCTTTCCTTTCTACTTTTTATGGGGGTAAATTTATATATGTTTTTCGAAATTTATATATATTTCAAATTTTATATATTTTTTTGAAATTTAATATATTATTTATGAATTTTATATATATATTTTGAATTTTATATATTTGTTTCGAATTATATATAATTTTTTTTGAATTTATATATATATTCCAAATTTTATATTGTTTTTGTAATTATATATATATATTTTCGAATTTTATATATTTTTTCAAAATTTAATACATAGTTTACGAAATATATATATATATTTCAAATTTTATATATTCGTTTTGAATTATATATATATATTTTCAAATTTTATATATTTGTTCAAATTTTAAATTATTTTTTTGAATTTATATATATATATTTTTATAGAGGGGGAAAATGTAATTATTCAAACAGGAGGGGGAAAGTATATATATCCAAAAAAAGGGTGAAACTATAATTTATGTGAGGGATATTTAAGTCTTTGACATGAATATCGCTAGGGGTATTTGATTAAAATCGGCTAAATTACACTTTCATCCCCTGTTGATAGTATAAATTATACCCGTACCTTCTCTATTTTCACTAATTACAGCTTCACCCCCTAAAATCCATATCCACAACCGGATATGTGAAATTACTCTTATACCCCTTTTTATATTTATTTTAAATAATCAAATATTCTTTTATGCTAAATTACCTATTTACCCTTCCATCATCTTCTTCATCTCACCTCTACTCTCTCCTAAAACCCCTCAAATCAAACCTTAACCTTAAAATGAACTACCAATTATCAAACCTCAATTCCTACCCATACTCAATTAATTGCCCATTTTCAATGATAGAAAAATCAAAACAAAATGACATATATATCTATATATATCTCTATCTCTATATATATCTACCTATATATATACGCACATATATATCTATATATATAACTATCTATATATATACACGCACGTATATAACTATATATATATATATATCTATCTCTATATCTATGTATATCTCTATCTCTATATATATCTATCTATATATATATACGTACATATATATCTAAATGGGTGTGTTGATTTTTTAATATTTTTTTGTCTAAATCATGCTTTTTATAGGAAGTGTTTGTTGATTTGGACTCAATTTATGCTTCTATGAATATAGATTGAATTTACCCAATACCCAATACTCAATTTTTTCATACATATACATCTCTATATTTATGCGCGCGCGCGCGCACACACACACACACATATATATATATATATAAGTGATGAGGGAAGTTTAGGCATTTCACATCATTTTGGATGGACAAACAAGTCTTTACACACATATAAGGGTAATTTGGTCATTTCGCATCTCAGATTTTGGTTGACCCGGTTTGACCTCGCCGGAGAATGAGTTGAGGGGATGAAAGTGAAACAAATAAAGGGTGAAACTGTAATTAGCGAAAATAGAGGGGGTTCGGATGTAATTTACACTACAATAGGGGTGAAACTGTAATTTACCCAAACGACAGAGTTTCATGATTAAAAATTACCATATATATATATATATATATATATATATAATAACAGATGAAGAGGTGACACGTCACCTGATCTTCCACTCTCTCAGTGTCTCTCTCCCCCTATATATATACACGTATCGATTGCATATACAGTCTGTCTCACCCTCTCTCTCTCTCAATCTCTGCATTTTTAGAACAGTCCTTCGTTTTCTGAATCAACCACAGAGAACAGAGAGAGACAGAGAATCATATCAAATCAATTGAATATGCAGAGATTCGCAATGAAAACCCCATTTCACAAAAGATATATACAAAATCTATATCTATATCGTCCCTTCTCTCAATTAGCCCAGAAACAGACCCCTCTCCCTGAAAATGACTCATTTGTCCCCAAAATGCCCCCCTTCGACTACTCTCCTCCGCCCTATACCGGTCCCTCCGCCGCCGAGATCCTCCAGAAGCGAAAAGACTTTCTTAGCCCTTCCATGTTCACTTTCTACAATCAACCCGTTAGTCCCAACAATCCCTAAATTTATATATATATGCATATATGTATATATCTGTGTGTATATCATTTCTATTGTTGTTTTGTGCAGTTGAATGTGGTGGACGGAAAGATGCAGTACCTGTTCGACGAGAACGGTCGGCGATATCTGGATGCGTTCGGAGGGATTGCTACGGTGTGTTGCGGTCACTGTCATCCCGATGTGGTGGCGGCAATTGTCAACCAAACCAACCGTTTGCAACATTCCACTATTCTGTATCTCAATCACGCCATTGCCGAGTTTGCTGAGGCACTGGCCTCCAAGTTGCCCGGTGATCTCAAGGTAATCGACATTTTTCTGATCATTTGAGGGTTGAGACTGCTTTAATTGGATGTTTGATGAACTCTCTCAATTGGGTTGTTGATGTTTTTTTCTAAAAATTTTTATTTTTTGTTGTTGTTATGGAATTGAAGGTGGTGTTTTTCACGAATTCGGGGACGGAGGCGAATGAACTGGCAATGATGATGGCTAGATTGTATACTGGGTCTCATGATATCATATCTTTGAGAAATGCCTACCACGGCAACGCAGCTGGGACTATGGGGGCTACTGCACAATGCAACTGGAAGTTTAATGTCATACAGGTATGCCTAATTTTATATATTGTTTACATATTATATCGCATTATATAAGAAAATGAATAAATTTTATAATTTAAATATTGATGTGGGTAGTTCCAAGGTTCGTCGTCTGATGTATCCCCCGATGATGCTAGTTTATTAAACATCTGAATCGGTTACATGGACCTGATCGATACCGCGACTGAACCATGGGTAGTTCAGATTTCCTTTTCTTTTCGGTAACCAGAGTGATCGGGTCAATTTATGCTTAGGACCCTGAAATTAATGACCGATAAAACTAAGTGGTCCAGACGAAAACGTGGTTGGAAAGATTTAAACAGATTCTTTCGATAAACCCAAGTGGTCCCGACGAAAACGTGGTTGGGAGGATTTGAACAGATTTTTTCGCTAATCTCTTTTCGGGAAAGTTTTGATATGTATTGGGATTACCTCATTTCATTTGCATTACTCTAAAAGATTTTACTAACTGAGTGGTGTAGTGAGAATTCAGGTTATTAATTGGCTACCGAAGCAGGGGCGTAGCCACCATGGCCCCTGCCCAAATTTTGTATTTTGTATTTATTATTATTTTTTTTTGTAAATTGAAAAGTTTATATATATTATAAATATATTTATAAAAATTGCTTATGGCCCCTGCCAGTTATTTTAAAAATTCATTTGATAGTTTAAAAAAGTATATATTTTACTAATAAATTTATAAAAAATTACATTTTCACCCCCTTTTTAAAAAAAAATCTTTAACCTAAAAAATATATAAATTTCACTAATAAATTTATAAAAATTTGCATTGGCTCCTAGACAAGTTTCTGGCTCGGTCCCGGTAATTGAAGTATAAAGTACTTTGATTAGCAATAGCGACATGAATTGGTTCTTGCCTAACTTATTTAATCTCACCTAACTTAATGACTTAGCTTGTTACAAAGGTGAGAGTGTTTGTGTTGATGATAATGATTCCGCATTTTACATTTAAAGAATAAACTAGGTATATCTAGTGTTTGATATAAACAAAATAAAAAAATTATGCTCATGAAGTTGTGGCCGCCCACAGTTTGCCCATGATGTGACTGCATAATTATATGGTGTTTTGCTTTTTAGTATGTTCAAGAATAGATGCATGTCCACCGAGACTATGTGAAAGGACAAATTTGGTTGCTGTATGTATTTTAATTATGTTCAATTATTGGTGTTGATTGATGCCAACAATTGTTACAGCTCTTTTTGTTTTTGAGATGTGTTTAATTAAGTTCAATTATTGTTGTGGATTGATGGCAACAAATGTTTTATTTCTTTTTGATTCTGGGATGTAATTTATTTAAGTTCCAAGTATGTTGTTGATTGATGGCAACAATTGTTACATTTATTTTTGGTTTTGGGAGATCGAATCTAAGTTAGGCCTAGTCAAGTACTGGCTAGTAAGCCTACAGGTGTCTTTTTTTTTTTTTTCTTTTTTTCCGGCACATCCTCATAGGGGATGAGAAGCCTCATAAGTGGAATCAATCATATAATCGATAGCTGTGGCCTAATTAATTTGAAATGGAGTTTTATGATCCATAATGCCTAGTAAATATTGTAAAAGGTCAGTTTACCAATGGAGAGAGGGAAATTAAGAGGGAACAGAGAGAAAGAAAGAAAAAAAAATGAGGAAAGAAACAATGAAACCGCTATAGATGAAAAGGACCCCGTTATAATGTTCAAATTATGTACCAAAATGTTTAGTTAGATGAATTTATGGTGATGATAGAAACAATGAAACCGCTATAGATGAAAAGGACCCCGTTATAATGTTCAAATTATGTACCAAAATGTTTAGTTAGATGAATTTATGGTGATGATATGAATACAGAGTCTTTGATGGTTTTGGAGTGAGTAGTTCCCATGAAATCTTTATGGAATGCTGGCATCTCGAGTTATAGCCTCTTTGAATAGGCAGAAGTAGTTTTATGGGCTTTTTCCCCAGAAAGTCGAGACAGAAAACGCGAATAGGAACTGGATAGTTCAGCATCAGCCACCGAGGCCAACCTTTCCATATGCCCTCATAACTTCCATCTGAGCCGGCTGATGTAGCTAATTTGTTACAACTCATTGTTTGTCTTCATGCTGGTGTTTTTGTTTTGTTTTTTTTTTCTCTTTTTTGTTTTGTTCTTTTCCCTTTTTCTCCCTTGAGCTATATGTCAATTATCAAAGTTAAGTATTGAAAAGTTTACCAGATATCCATGTATCATCTAATAATTTCTATAATATATATATATATTCATTTATAAGTAAATAATAGCATCCATGATACACTATTCACTTATTTATTCATTAATACAGACTCCTAAATTCTTGTTCATTTTGTTCTGGTCTCCAGAGTGGAGTTCATCATGCTCTGAACCCAGATCCATACAGAGGCATCTTTGGTTCGGATGGAGAGAAGTACGCAAAAGATGTCGAAGATCTTATCAACTTCGGAACTTCCGGTCACATTGCTGGTTTTATATCCGAGGCTATACAGGTAACTCTTATTTGGCCTGATTTATTACCCTGCTTAATGTTTACATTTTCAACAAAGATAACATCGCGGAAATATGTTTTAAACAATTTGAACTATTTTCGTACATGGCAGGGAGTAGGTGGTATCATAGAGTTGGCCCCGGGCTACTTGTCTGCTGTGTATAGCAGCATAAAGAAAGCTGGAGGACTTTTCATTGCAGATGAGGTTCAGTCTGGATTTGCTCGCACCGGAAGCCATTTCTGGGGTTTTGAGACCCAAGGCGTTGTTCCTGATATAGTGACGATGGCAAAGGTTGATTTTAGTATCCTTCTGTTATTTGAGAACACATTAAAACTGTATATTGCCAACTTGATTACTTCGCAAGATGAAACTTACCTCCTAATATAAATCTATATTAGGAGTTTTATACCTCTTACTGACCTTAATGGTCTTGAGATACTGCTAATGGACATTTATGGTTCACAATCATTCATTATTAACTGAGTCAACTTCACTTTTCTTAACCTTATGTCAACACGGATACACCTAATGACAAAATTATGGCTTTCAGATAGCCTTTTTGTTTACCCAAGTTTTACTGCAGAGTCATGCTTTTGTTGGAATATCTAAGAATCCTCTCACTTCTAGGAATGGATGAACTAGCATGGATACCTCGAGACACCTTATTTTTCGTGGTCCCAAATACTGCAAGACGCCTTATTTTTCGTGGTCCCAAATACTGTAACCATTACCTTAGTTTTTGTTTCAAAATGTCTATTTTTTTTCCTGGAGAGATATGGCAGAATAGCAAGTCAAACTAGGATGAGATTAGTCATTCCTTATTGTTCTTCACCATTCAAGGTGATGAGATTGAGAGCAACATAAACTAGGATCTTAATTCATACTTATTCTCTGATTTTTTACCCCCTAGGATGCAGGTTTACCAGGCTTCAAAAGTCGGCCTTATGTGCTTACTGGTTTCTACTTTCTTATCTTCAGGGCATCGGAAACGGCTTCCCCCTTGGTGCTGTGGTAACCACTCCTGAGATTGCAGAGGTCTTGACTCGTCGCAATTACTTCAACACCTTCGGAGGAAACCCTGTAGCTACAGCCGCAGGACATGCTGTTCTCCAAGTAATTGAGAGAGAAAAGCTTCAAGAGAATGCACACATCGTAGGGTCCTACCTGAAAGAGCGCCTCTTTGCCCTCAAGGATAAATACGAAAGTAAAGTTCCTCTCCATCTATTTTGTTAATCTTCTTGACATATACTGGACAATTAGTGATGCTAAAATGTTGGTATCTACAGTTATTGGGGATGTGAGGGGAAGAGGACTGATGCTTGGAGTTGAACTTGTCACTGATCGCCAACTGAAAACTCCTGCAAAGGCCGAAATTATGCATGTGATGGATCAAATGAAAGGTACCAGTTTCTACCCTCATCATATTTAATATAAAAAGTTATGCTGATTTTTCGTACTTTAAGCAGTACATAATTTTCTGTCATCGTAGATATGGGTGTATTGGTTGGCAAAGGTGGATTCTACGGAAATGTATTCAGAGTTACACCTCCGCTTTGCTTCAACAAGGACGATGCAGGTTTGATTGTCACTTCTCTCGTCTAGATTATATTAGTAACTTGTCATTCGAAATATTTTCGTACATATCAGAATCAACGCTTCTGTAATCCATGGTTGCCTTCGTTGTGATTTCTTTGATTGCAGATTTCTTCGTAGACGTTATGGATCACGCAATGTCCAAGATATGATGATGCCGACAAGCGACGCTAGCGAATTCTCTTGGATCAGTCTTCCCACAGATTTGGGGGGTTCAAGAGAAGCCAGCCTCTAGTAGTGCCAATTGAGATGTTTATATCTCATGGTTAATATATCAATCTGTCTACAGCTTCAGCTTGATTATCTGTTCAGAATAAAAACTACCTATAAATAGGCTCTTCTTCAGAAAAAGGGTGTGAATATTCCTACTGACGAGTCAACAACTCGTTGTCTCCTCAGGCTTTCCTCTCTTGTATCCCTTGCCATCCTGTGTTATAAGCTGTGTTCTTTTACAAAACAATTCTTGCAAGAGTGCTACTTTTAAGTCCATGAGGCCTTATTTCAAATCCACCAAGGTTTGCAACTATATAATCACGGGTGGATTAGGTATATATATATATATATATATATATATATATATATATAATCATGATTTATAAACACCCATATACTTTGCAAAGAGTACAAATAACCCCCTCCAAGCCCTTTTTCGGTGACTGAGAGGTGGATTTTTTGCATATTTTTTAAACCATAGGGGCGTTTTGTCCTCGTTACGTGACTGGATTCCGGCAAAAAAAGTTAACGGAACAGTGTTAAGGGGTCAAAATGCAAACTTTTGAAATAATAGTGGATTTATATGCACAAAATGAACTAAGGAGAGTTTTTCGCACTTTTTTGAAATTATAGAGGTATTTAGCGTCATTTGCCTATATATATATATGCCAATATATATATATAGAAATAAGATTGCTTGGAATGAAAGTTCCAAAAGCATGAAGATTGAGTTGGATATCACATTTAGTAGAAAGAGAAGACCAATGTTTAAATGTGTATGGAAAAGTATATATATATATATATATATATATATATATATAAATATATTTTGATAGATAAATAGTGAGAGCCCCACACACCCACACTTACATGAATCTCATATAACTCCCCTAATCTCCCACACAACACTTTTGAATATCATTTAGGTTACAAGCCGTTTCAATATATTTTCCTTGGATGTTCCTACTATTTTATTCTATAAATAAATTATGGTGGCATTTCCTTGGTTTATTTTGATACGACTTACAAACAACTAACAAAATAATAAAATTTTAGTAGAAACATTCTCAGAAACATCCACAGGTTATTTTTCTCCCACTGAGAACAAAAATGAGGATTTCTCTAGTAGAACAAAAATAAGGTTAAATCGGATGACACCTAACTTCTATTCAATATTGGAAAAACGAATTTAAACTGATTAATATATATCAAGCTTTTAGTTTAGCACCACAAAAAGTGGGAACAAATGCAAACCTAATTAGTAGTCTTGAAGCACTTTTAAGACCGTTCTGGTAAGGAGAATATCATGGGAAACAGAGTTGCAATAAGAAGTGATTTGCATGGACATACAAATATTATGTCTAAAGAAATCTGAAGCAAGAAATTCAAAACACAACTTGCATTTACACACATATTTAAGGCCTATGAAGCTTTAGTGAATGAAATATTTATCATATGAATATTGTGAACTCGTAATTAGATTTCAACAAGCTTTTTGAATCGATCACCAAGCACAAGTATAAACCAACCATTAACATAAATCATTAATATTGCTATATATATATATTGGAATATGAGATAATCCGAAACTCAAAGCATTGGACTAATTTATTTGATAACTCTAAGTGGATTCGACTTCATTTCTCCATAATCAGTAAATATAAACGTGGAATGGTGATCAACACAGAGTACCATTTCCATGTTTTAATCATAAATGGATTGAGCAATTATAAACATGAATGATGTATTTTTGTTTTCTCAAAGTCAATCATACATGTTATTGACAATCTGCTTTCATTGAGGGCGTGTTTGTGTATACAGAGATATATACTATAAGAACACAAACAGATATACAATAAGAAATTGGCATCGCATTCAAAATTTGATATGGAGAAAGGATAGAACAAGCGTCTTTATATCTAAATTAAGAAAGAGGGAATGTGAAGAGTAGAAAATGGCATTTATATATATACATGTAGCCATTGATCCCTAGTTGACCTTCTACAAACTCTTAAAATTTAATTGATCGCTCTTAACCTATTGTTACCGTTATTTGTTATATTATTATTAAAAATACTAGTTGGCTTTTGTAGCTGGAAAAACTAGTATGGTATGTTGTTGGTTTTTCTTCAACCTTTCAGATTACAAATTAATATGGTGTAATAAAAATGCGATGTGTACCAATAAATATTTAAATCATATTTACAGTATAAAAAAATAAATAAATCAATCACATCCAACCATATAACATTACAAATTCGCTAAC
Organism: Cornus suecica; assembly: GCA_963922005.1. Classification (NCBI taxonomy): domain Eukaryota; kingdom Viridiplantae; phylum Streptophyta; class Magnoliopsida; order Cornales; family Cornaceae; genus Cornus; species Cornus suecica. The sequence continues at coordinate 71,675,836 of OY998244.1, read as the reverse complement.
ATTCATATACTAGTTTGTTTTGGTATATTCGTGTAGTAGTCCTATACTAGCGCTATTATAGGATATAAGTTGTTTTCATTTTCATATTTCAGAACGTAAAGAATAACTAAATTACTAAATAAATTTACAAATTTATCAAATTTATCTCCAACACCTCATATTACTTATTAAACCCTAATGTAATCATCTGATAACTAAATTTTCTGAATAGTAATCGTACTTGATGAAGTTTCTGCAGTGACATTAACTGATTTTCTTAGAAAGTCTTTGAAATCCTCCAAATTTATACTTGTGTTTCCAATATCTCATATTAAACTTATTTGATTAAGCAGGTTAGTTAATTATTAAATTGGTAAAACTAGAATGAATAAATGCAAAAGGTTAACACGATAGCTTTAATGCAACAATAGCATGACAAAAATTCATGTACATGTTGTACTTGTACCAACACAAAGCACACACACACACAACAAATATAGAGACACGAGATATATACGTGATTCGGTCCAATTGAGACCTACGTCCACTGGAGAAAGCTTCACTATCTTTGATGAAAATGGGGGAGGAGGAAGATACAAATTATTCTCTCCAATCAACTCAACCTCACTATCAATCTCTCTACCTCACAAGAACTCTCTTGGTTCTTTACTTCTTGTTGTGATGATGATACAACACCAAGCTCCCCTATTTATAGGGTGGAGAAGAGGAAAAATCAAAGGTTGTCAAGGTTAGGCAAGTTAGGCCAAGTTTGGCACAATCCCAAAAATCAAAGTGGGTTAGGCACCTCCCATGGAATTCCTTGTCCAAGTTTGCCATCTCTTCATTTATTGACTCCTTGTTGGTGCATGCATGGTATGGAACACTACAATTCTCCCTCCATACCATCGGAAGAGAACGTCTTATGTTGTGTTTCAGTTGATGTCCATCCTGGCTATGTCTCTGCATAGCTCTAACTTTTCACGAGTAACTACCTTTGGCAACATGTCTGTTGGGTTCTCGTCTGTGTGGTCTTCACAAGTTTCAACAGTTGTAGCTCCATTACTTCGCGTAACCAGTGATAGCGAATGTCGATATGCTTCGTGCGGGAATGGTACATTGAATTCTTGCTCAAGTCCAGAGCACTCTGACTATCACAATGTACTTTGTATTCTTTCTGCATGACTCCCAATTCTTGGAGAAACCACTTTACCCACAACATTTCCTTCCCAGCTTTCGTTACGGCAATGTATTCTGCCTCTGTTGTAGATAAAGCGATACACTTCTGCAACTTGGATTGCCATGAGATTGTTCCCCCTGCAAAAGTAAATAGGAATCCTGATGTAGATTTTCTGTTATCCACATCACCGGCCATATCTGAATCTGTATAGCCCTCCAAGACTGGTTATGTTCCCCCATAGCACAAACATAGTTTCGATGTACTCTTCAGGTACCTAAGAATCCACTTGACTGCTTCCCAATGGTCTTTGCCTGGATTTGAAAGAAATCTGCTCACAACGCCTACAACGTGGGCAATATCTGGTCTTGTACAAACCATTGCATATATCAAAATATCAATTGCTAAAGAGTAGGGTATTGCTTCCATTTCATCCTTCTTTTTTGTCGAAAAAAGACACGATCGCTTGCTTAAATTTGAAGTGGTTAGCCAGTGGAGTACTGACTGGCTTGGCGTTTCTCATGTTGAACTTTTCAAGCATCCGTTCAATGTACTTCTCTTGTGACAACCATAATTTCTTGGCTTTCCTGTCACGAACAATCTTCATGCCCAATATCTGTTGAGTTGGGCCTAGGTCCTTCATGTTAAAGGACTTGGACAATTCTTGCTTCAATCTGTTAATCATACTGGCATCCTGTCCCACTATTAACATGTCGTTAACATACAACAATAGAATAACAAAGTTACCATCCGGGAATTTATGAATGTAAACGTATTAATCTGCAGCAGTTCTCTTGTAACCATTACCCACCATGAATGAGTCGAACTTTATGTATCATTACCTCGGTGTTTGCTTAAGGTCGTAGAGACTCTTCTTCAGTTTGCAGGCCATATGCTATTTCCTTGTAACTTTAAAACCTTTTGGTTAGTCCATGTAAATTTCCTCCTGTAGATTTCCATGAAGGAATGTTGTCTTGTTGTCCATCTGTTCAAGTTCTAGGTTCAAACTAGTTGTCAATCCGAGTATCACTCGGATTGAGGTCATTTTCACCACTGGTGAGAATATCTCGTCAAAGTCAATTCCTTTCTTCTGTTAGAATCCTTTTACGATCAATCGTGCCTTGTGTTTCATCGGTTTTCCGTTGGCGTCTTTCTTCAGCTTGAACACCCATTTGTTTTTCAATACTTTCTTGCCTTTGGGAAGTCTCACCAACTCATAAGTCTGGTTCTTCTGCATGGAACTCATCTCTTCTTGCATAGCTTGCACCCATTTACCTTTGTCTGTATGGAGTTTTACTTCCTGAAAGTATTTTGGCTCCCTTTCATCAGTAAGCAGAATATAGTCTGACTCTGGATATCTCCTCGACGAAATCAGCGGTCGGCCTCTTTCAGATCTTCTTGGCTGAGGCTCTTCAACTAGATGAGCTACTTCTGGTTCTGTAGCTTCTAATGGAGGGGTTTGTGGCTCCCCTTACTCAACACCTTTAGGTTCTTCCTCCTCATCTGCTTCTGAAATTTCATCCTGCATTTATTCATTATCTGGGATCAACTGTACTGGTGCAGGATCTGGGATGATGTCTGTAACACTAGGACTAGAATCACTGGGCTCTGTGATTTTTGTAGTGTCTTTGTACGTCTGGCTCTCTTGGAACACAACATCCCTGTTTCTAATAACCTTCTTCGATTCTGGATCCCATAATCTGTATCCGAATTCTTCGTCTCCATAACCGATGAAGATGCATGGAGTTGATTTCAGATCGAGCTTCTGTCTTTGCTCCTTGGATACGTGTGCAAATGCCTTGCACCCAAATACTCTCAGGTGAGAGTATGAGGGATCTCTTCCAGTCCATACATTTTCTGGTACTTTGAACTGCAGTTGTACTAATGGTGATCTGTTGATCAGGTAGACGGTGGCTCTAACTGTTTCACCCCATAATGGTTTTGACAACTTAGCCATACTGAACATACTTCTGACTCTATCCATAATGGTCCGATTCATCCTCCCGGCTACACCATTATGTTGTGGGGTACGTAGGACCGTCTTCTCATGTCAGATATCGCGTTCAAAGCAGTATGCTCAGAAATCGTTGGAAGTGTACTCGTCTCCATTGTCTGATCGGAGGCACTTTAGTTTCTTTCCGGTTTCCCGCTCTACCATGGCGTGGAATGCCTTGAAGTAATCGAGCACCTGGTCCTTTGTTTTCAAAAAATATACCCACACCTTTCGTGAAGCATCATTAATGAATGTGAGAAAATATTTGTTACCGCCTAAAGACTCCACTTCAATAAGATCACAAACATCAGTGTGTATTAAACTCAACAACTCTGATCTTCTTCTAGTAGTTGAGTTGAAAGAGATTCTATGGTGCTTTTCAAATAAACAGTGATCACAAGGGTTTAATGGAATACATTTTGATACTGCAATTAGTTTCTTCCTTGCTAGTGTAAGTAACCATTTTTCCCCCATGTGTCCGAGTCTTTTGTGCCACAAATTTGGTGAAGTCTCATCTTCAACTGCATTGAGACTGTCAGAAATTACTTTCACATGGGTTTTGTATAGTGTGTCGTGTACCTGTCCTTGGGCGATAACCATAGTTCCTTTTATCAACTTTCAGGTGCCATTGCTGAAGTAGTTGCCATAGCCTTCTCGATCTAAGGTTGTCCCAAAAATAAGATTGAGACGAAGGTCGGGCACATGTCTGACATCTTTTAACACCATATTGCAACCAATACTGGTCTTGATCTAGACATTACTGATTCCCACGATCTTCGAGAAACTTGTATTGCCCATTCTCACTGTACCAAAGTCTCCAGCTTTGTATGAGGTGAATAAATCACTGTGGGGAGTGGCGTGGTAAGATGTTGTCGTGTCAACCATCCACCCGGCCTTGTTGTTTCCTACGTGGAGGCACACCTCTTCATCTACTGAGCATATAGCGATATCTCCATTAATAGTGACCATGGAGTCGCCATCTTCCTACTGTGGCTGGTTGCTGTTTTGACCTTGCTCCATTTGTAATTTGTGGCAATTCTTCTTTAAATGTCTTGCGATGCCATAATGAAAACAAACATATTTACCCTTTTGTTGATTTCTGTCATCGCTGGGCCTGCCGCGAGTTCGAGACATTCATCTACTTCTGCCTCTACTAGTTCTTCTGTTTTCTGTAACGAGGGCATGTATCTGGTTCATGTCAGCCTCCTTTCTTCGGGCTTCCTCGCTGAATATAGCATCATTTACTATCGCCATAGTGAGTTTTCCGTTCGGTGTTGAGTTACCAAGGGAAACCACCAGTGTCTCCCAATTGGGTGGTAAAGAGCTGAGCAGAAGTAGGGCTTGAGTTTCATCGCCAAGATTCAAATCTACAGCTGCAAGTTGGTTCACCGGGTTCTGAAACTCGCTAGTGTGCTCGGCTATAGAGGTTCCGCTCTTCAACTTCAAATTTACTAGTCGCATCATTAGAAGAGCTTTATTTCGAGCGGTTTTGGCCTGGTACATATCCTCGAGCTTCTTCCAAAACTCGTAGGCGTTTGTCTCTTACGCAACATGGTGGAATACACTATGGTCTATCCACTGTCTGATTTGACCAATGGTCTTCTTGTGCATCTTGGTTCAATCTTTCTCTGCAATGGCCGTGGGTTTTATGCCTTCGTTTTCTAACGGATCCGTCAAATCCTTGTAATTAAGGAGATCCTCCATCCTGGGTCTCCATATGGTATAATTCGAGGCCGTTAATTTAATCATGGCTCCTGACCCCGATTCCTCCATGAATAGGATCGGTCTTTAAGCCCAACTTGGCTTGTTTGATAAGTTAGGAGTCGAATCATGCAAAACGGAGTGTACCATTGCGTCTAGAACAATCGAAAACCTTAAAAACGCCTCTGACTAGGCTCAAATCGAACTTAAAATGAGTCTGAAATTGCAAAATTAGTGGCGGAGGTCAAAACTGTAATTTCCAGAAAATTGATGACGTGGCAATGTCTAACAAGGACAATTGGCAATTACTGAGTGCTCTCACGCACAACAACTTCAGGGGGTGCATCCGTCGTCAGAATTGACTGAATTTTATACCGACGTGTTCGTCTTCGAACGAGTTTTCCAACGATATATTATATGTTGTAGTGTGGATGAGTTTACAAGTTCGAAATATGCTCAAAAGTGCGGAGGGTATAAGTCAACATGGCCTCTTTGAGGCTTTCTCACTATAAATCTTTTTCTTTCTCTTTGGAATAGTAGCCCAAGCCAATGTATGAGACTTGTCTTTCTGCAACCGGGACAGTTGTCAATGCTTCTCCACGCCCAACTGAGTGGGGGGGCTTTTTCTCTATCTTAAGGATAGTCATGGGGCCTTTATAGGAGTAGGGGGGGACTTCTTAAGACGCCAATCTTATGATTGTGAACTCGAGCTCTAATATCACTTGTTGTACTTGTACCAACTCAAAGCACACACACACACAACAAATATAGAGACGCGAGATATATACGTGATTCGGTCCAATTGAGACATACGTCCACGGGAGAGAGTTTCACTATCTTTGATGAAAATGGGGGAGGAGGAAGATACAAATTATTCTCTCCACTTAACTCAACCTCACTATCAATCTCTCTACCTCACAAAAACTCTCTTGGTTCTTTACTTCTTGTTGTGATGATGGCAAGCTCCCCTATTTATAGGGTGGAGAAGAGGAAAAATCAAAGGTTGTCAAAGTTAGGCAAGTTAGGCCAAGTTTGGCACAATCCCAAAAACCAAAGTGGGTTAGGCACCTCCCATGGAATTCCTTGTCCAAGTTTGTCATCTCTTCCTTTATTGACTCCTTGTTGGTGCATGCATGGTATGGAACACTACAGTACAAAGCATGTCGTTAAATTTGAATCATCTCTTGTTACTCAGTCACTTCCATCCTGCATTATTTCATGTCTTAGATGAAATATTAGAACCCTAGCAGCCGTCAGATCCATGCCATTATCTCATTAGATTATATCTGATTTGGAATCTAAATTTTTCTTTCCGTGAGTAAATTAAAAATACCTATATTTTGATTATCAGTACTGCTACATGTATACAAACACATCTACATTAACTTAAAAGGGAAAAAATAGTTAGATTTTAATCATCAATTGAACATGTCAACTCAAAAAAAGACAACCTTCAACTTTAAACATGAAGGTACAAAAAAAATTACCATGAACAAAACGGATCATATAACTATTTTCAACTCATAATTAAGTCTTAGTTTTAAACACACGACACACTATTGAAAATAAATTATTGCAAGCTTCATATAATATGTAATATAATAAATCCGATATAAAACATGGCGACACATGGCCAAAGTACCTGCCGGAAACTGCACTAGATCTCTGGATGAACAAGCCCGAAAATCTGATCATGGAATTTAGAATGGAAGCCAAGTCCATTAACAAGTATGCGAGTTCACCAAACATGCTCATGCTCTTTCTTACTATTACTCTCATCAATACTGATATTGGATCCTCAAATCTAGTCATTCTTTTTAAACCAACAATTAATAAAAGACATTATTGCAATATCTATCTATATACCTAATATAAGTATATATGACTATATAAGTTGGAAAATGGGATAATCCGTACTTCGAGAATGCAACTACTTGTTATTCGACAGATTCGGTCCTTAAATTAAGTAATAGAGACTTCATATCTCCCTAAAATATCAAAAGACTAAAGATCTTTAAATATCAGAGTTAGCAGTAAAATTAAGCCCTTAATTAAGTTCATCATTGCTGAATTTCAAGTATAAAGTACATCTATAAGTGTGCTGCTAAAGCAAACAAAAAACAATTCTAAGTTTGCAAGTTCTTCAACAATGATTATGCTCTTTCTTCATTTGGTTACGCTCATCAACATTGCACACACAGCTATATCACTAAGCTCTAACTAGAACAGAAAAAGAGTTACAATATATATTCACGAATAACACTTAGAATTTATCACTTAAGTTTACCATTAATAAATTTCAAATATTACCAAATGCACTTAAAAGTACATTTCTAAGTGTGCGTGCAATTTCGTCAACAACAGGTTTCACAGCTATATAACATTAAATCTAGTACTCATTGTGGTGGTCTGGGCATGACAAATCCTTATGATATTCACCTCATTAGACGTATATAGAGTCGTGTAATGATCAACACAAAGTACCCTTTCCATCCTTTTAATCTTAAATTGATTGAGCAATTATAAGCATGAATGATGAGGGTGTCTTCTTAAAGTCCATCATATATATATGGGTAAATAGCTTAAACCCCCCCTAAATTTTACTCTCTTTCCCTACTATCCCCCCTCAACTATGAAATGAGCTTAAAACCCCCTAAAGTTTTATAAAATGTTGCACCATGGGCTTGCCTTCAATTTTTTTTACCCTTTTACCCTCCAAACTTTTTGTATTTCCACCTTACCTTTAATTCTATCCTTACTATTATATTTCTTAATTCTTTATATTACAAAAATATTATTTCTTTAAGTTAGAATATTATTTATGTCATTTACCTTTAATGTATTAGACTAAATATACTTTCAAATGTTAATTTTTTTTTTTGTAAGTTTTAATTATTTTATTTGTAAATCAATTAACTTGTTATTAAATTTTAGTTTGATTTAAATCATAAAACTCAATCCTAATTAATATATTCATAAATAAATAACAATTTATGAATATATTTTTATGAAAAGAAAGTTTCATTTGGGCAAAAAAAAAATTTAATTAGGACAATGAGTTTTATGATTTAAATGAAATTAAGTTTTATTGGAAAATGATATATATTTTGGAATATATATATATAATTCGTCAAAAAAATATATTTTTCGAATTGTTTTAAAAAATTATGATTTTTTTCCAAAAAATAAAAATTTTGGGAAAAATATATATTATGTTCCAAAATATGATTTTTTCCGAAAAATAATTTTTTTGAGAAAAATATATATTATTTTCCAAAATATGATTTTTTTTCCGAAATATATATTTTTTATATTTTAGAAAATAATGTATATTTTTCATAAAAAATTCATATTTTTTAAAACAATTCAAAAAATATATACTTTTGACGAATCATATATATATATATATATATATATTCCAAAATATACATATTTTTTCAAAAAATAATTTTTTTGAAGGTTTGATTTCACTAAACCCTCTTATACTATTGATGGTAGTTTAGGTATTATGACTCAAAATCATATTTTGGAACATAATATATATTTTTCGGAAAAAATTCATATTTTTGAAAATAATATATATTTTTCTCAATAAAATTTATTTTTCAGAAAAAATTATATTTTGGAACATAATATATATTTTTCTCAATAAAATTTATTTTTCAGAAAAAATTATAGTTTGGAACATAATATATATTTTTCCCAAAAAAATTATTTTTCGGAAAAAATTCATATTTTTTAAAAGAATTCGGAAAAGATATATTTTTAACGAATTATATATATATTCCGAAATATATATATTTTGTTCAAAATATATATATTGTTTTCATAAATTGGATTTATTTATGAATATATTAATTAGGATTGATTTTTATGATTTAAATCAAACTAAAATTTAATATCAAGTTAATTGATTTACAAATACAATAATTAGAACTTATTAAAAAAAAATTACATTTGAGAGTATATTTAGTCTAATATATTAAAGGTAAATGGCATAATTAATATTGTAACTAAAAGAAATAATATTTTTGTAATTTAAAGAATTAAGAAATATAATAGTAAGGATATGATTAAAGGTAAGGTGGAAATAAAAAAAATTTGGAGGGTAAAAGGGTAAAAAAATTTGAGGGCAAACCCATGGTGCAAGAAAATGAAAGTTGAGGGGGGTATAATTAATTGAGGGGGTATAGTAGAGAAAGAGAAGAAAATTGAGGGGTATTTTTAGCTATTTACCCTATATATATATATATATATATGTTAGCAATCTGCTTTCATTGAGGGTGTGTTTGTGTAGACAAAGATACGATAAGGACACGAACAGATATACCACAATAAATTGATATATATAGCATTCAAAATCTGATATGCAGAAAGTAAATAACAAGTGTCTTCATAACAAAATTGTCCTTAAAAAAGAGGGAAAGAGAAGAGGAGAAAAAGGCATATACGAAAAGAAAATAAAAGATACAACAACTCTTAAATTTTTATTTTAAAGCTCTCATATCTGGAAGATGTGAAAAAACTACATTGGTTGTCTACTTATCTGGAAGATGTGAAGGGCATTATTAAAGAAATCGAGTATTACTCAGCTACATAATTGCATCCTTTCAAATTACAAAATTAATACTCATCTATGGTAATAAAATTTTGTGTACCAATAAACCTTTTAATTAATTATATTATTCCTAATAGAATAAATTAATTATATTATTTTTAACATAATGAATAAAAAGACTGAGTAAAAATGAATTACATTCAACCTCACATCATTAACTCAACGGCTATGGATTGATATTTGTTTTATAATTTTCATAATACAAAATGGATGGTTATACCAAAGAAACAATTCTAGAAACTCTCTATTGTTCCCTCTCTACGTATTTCAAATGATTGTTTAAAACTTTTATGGAACTTATATTAATTGTCATAGTTTACTCCAATATCTCATTTAACAGGTTGGTTAATTATTTAATCAAATGTTTTTGTGAGACTATTCATGAATATTATAGAATGAATACATGCAAAGGGTAACAGTTTAATGCACCAATAGCACGACATAATTTCATCGACAAAGCATGCCCTTAGCTTGAAGGTCACTTCCATCATGCATTATTTCATACCTTAGATGATATGTTAGAAACCCTAGTAGCAGTCAGATCCATCCCGAAATCTCATTAGATATTATATATATATACATATATATCTGATTTAAAGTTGTAAACTTTTATTTTCGTTGGAAATTAAAGATTATTCATGTATACAATAAAATCTACATTTAACTTTAGAAAAGAGAAAAAAAAAAAAAAAAAAAAATTAACTTGAATCATCTATTGAACATATCAAACTCAAAAGACAAACTTCAACTTCGAACATGAAGCTCCAAGAATTCATCATGAGTAAAATAGATCAGTTTATTATCAAGTCTTGAGACATCAACAAGTTTATAGAATAAACACCACACAGTATTCTACACCAACAATATCGAAAAATCATTATTGCATACTTCATATAATATAATCGATCCATTACATATTTTATAGATATATATATATATCAGAGAGAACTACCGATCATGGCGAGCTACCATCGACGACATTGGCGAGTACCTGCCGGAAACTGCACTAGATCTCCTGATAAACACGCCGGAAAATCTGATCACGGAGTTTAGAATTGAAGCCAAGTCCATTAACGAGTATGCGAGCTCACCAAACATGCTCATGCTCTTTCTTAGGATTACACTCATCAACACCGATATTGCATCCTCAAATCTAGTCATGTTTTTTTTTTCTTCTTTTCACTTTCTCTTTTCTTGTTCTTCACATCACAAAACCTCAGATATGACATGTGGTTTATTTTTTACATTATTCTTATTACTGTACTAACATATTATTAATATATACTCTAGTGAATTACCAAAATACCCCGCTCAACTCATGCATGAATTATGTTGTTTACCTTGACAAGTCATTGGCACATTTATAATAAAGCAACTCCAAATTAATGGTTTATACACTAATATACACACAAGCCTTATAGAAGTGTTTTCTGCCTATAAAACGAGAGAGATGAAAAAAAAGGCATGTACTTCTAATGAATTAGAAGATAAAATTTGTATATATATATATAATTTTATACAGGATTGGTGGCCTGGTTAGCTGGTGGGTGCAAGCTTTGTACCATTAATTTTCCCTATTAATCTTGTGATTTTCATATTCTCTGCTGAATTTTCTGGTTTATGATTTTTGGTAGAATAGGGGTTAAATTTGGAATTAAATAAAAACTGGTCAGAGGAGTTAGTACAGAAATAAATAAAATAAAATAATGAGGACATTGTGTACACATTCTTAGGTGGAACTTCGTGTTGAGCCGTCCGTATTAATTTTTGGTTTGGCTTTAGTGTGAAATATGTCGACATGCCAATTCACATCTTGGGTCAGGTCTATTGTCAACTGTGAACAATGTTTTTTTGAACAATAATAGCAGACAATGTCAACATAATTATATGGAAGGGTTGGTGTTACACATACATGAAAATATTGTCATATTATATATTATATATATATATAGGGTAAATAGCTTAAACCACCCCTCAATTTTACTTTTTTTTCCCTACTATACTCCCTCAACTATGAAATGAGCTTAGAACCCCCTAAAGTTTCATAAAATGTTGCACCATGGGTTTGCCTTCAATTTGTTTTACCTTTTTACCCTCCAAACTTTTTGTATTTTCACCTTACCTTTAATTGCATCCTTACTATTATATTTCTTAATTCTTTATATTACAAAAATATTATTTCTTTAAGTTAGAATATTAATTATGTCATTTACCTTTAATGTATTAGACTAAGTATACTCTCAAATGTTAATTTTTTTTTTTTTGTAAATCAATTAACTTGTTATTAAATTTTATTTTGATTTAAATCATAAAACTCAATCCTAATTAATATATTCATAAATAAATAACAATTTATGAATATGTTTTTATGAAAAGAAAGTTTCATTTGGGCAAAAAAAAAATTTAATTAAGATAATGAGTTTTATGATTTAAATGAAATTAAGTTTTATTGGAAAATGATATATATTTTGGAATATATATATATATAATTCGTCAAAAATATATATTTTTCGAATTATTTTAAAAAATTATGAATTTTTTCCAAAAAATAAAATTTTTGGGAAAAATATATATTATGTTCCAAAATATGATTTTTTCCAAAAAATAATTTTTTTGAGAAAAATATATATTATTTTCCAAAATATGATTTTTTTTCCGAAATATTTTTTTTATATATTTTAGAAAATAATGTATATTTTTCATAAAAAATTCATATTTTTTAAAACAATTCAAAAAATATATACTTTTGACGAATCACATATATATATTCCGAAACATATATCATTTTCCAATATATATATTCCAAAATATACATATTTTTTCAAAAAATAATTTTTTTGAAGGTTTGATTTCACTAAATCCTCTTATACTATTGATGGTAGTTTATGTATTATGACTCAAAATCATATTTTGGAACATAATATATATTTTTCTCAAAAAAATTATTTTTCGGAAAAAATTCATATTTTTGAAAATAATATATATTTTTCTCAATAAAAATTATTTTTCAGAAAAAATTCATATTTTTTAAAAGAATTCAGAAAAGATATATTTTTAACGAATTATATATATATTCTGAAATATATATCATTTTCCAATATATATATATATATATTTTCCGAAATATATATATTTTGAACAAAATATATATATTGTTTTCATAAATTGGATTTATTTATGAATATATTAATTATGATTGAGTTTTATGATTTAAATCAAACTTAAATTTAATACAAAGTTAGATTTACAAATAAAATAATTAGAACTTATTAAAAAAAAATTACATTTGAGAGTATATTTAGTCTAATACATTAAAGGTAAATGGCATAATTAATATTGTAACTAAAATAAATAATATTTTTGTAATTTAAAGAATTAAGAAATATAATAGTAAGGATAGGATTAAAGGTAAGGTAGAAATACAAAAAAAATTGGAGGGTAAAAGGGTAAAAAAAATTGAGGGCAAACCCATGGTGCAAGAAAATGAAAGTTGAAGGGGGTATAATTAATTAAGGGGGTATAGTAAAGAAAGAGAAGAAAGTTAAGGGGTATTTTTAGTTATTTACCCATATATATATTACATAATTACACAAAATATGACATGAAATCAATCGTCAGGAATTTATTGAAATAACAAATTGGTTGACCCAAATATAAGGTGTATAACTTACTTTAAAATTTAATTTTAAAAAAAAAAAGTTATCAATTAATTATATGACACGATTTCACTTAAAACTCAGTCCATTTTTATTTTTTTTATTAATTTCTAATAATATCAAAGAGTGCTCTGTGAACTTTTATCTCGTGCCAGGGCTCCGAAGATTGTCATATGGGCTTGCTGGTGGCCCATGAACTTTGTTAAAACTGGATAACCGGGCCTAAGGCTGCATTAAATGTCAAAGATGGGCCTTTTCAGAATTCTACATCCTCACTAGTCAATCCTACAACGACCCCAGTCATCCTAAACATATGGGCCTAAGTAATCAAAATCCCAGATCAGCAACAGATCATTCACCACCTTACCTTAGGTACTGTTTGATAAAACTGAACATTAAGTCTTAATGTTTTAGGTAGTGCTTAAAAAAATTGTACTTTTTTATATTTGTGTAAATTTTCAGTATTCAGACTTCAGTGTTAAGTGGTGATTCAATTATTTAAAATTTTATCTCATTTTAAATGGCAGTTAATATTTTAAATGATATTCAAATTTCTTATAATTTATGTTACTTTTGTTCAGATTTAAATGATAAATAAGTGTTATCAAACATACGATTGCTATAAGGGATCAAATAGATTGCAATTGACATTTGAAGGTTTAGTAAGGATGAAGATTGCTTAAAGAAGGCAACCTCAGAAGTATCCTCAATTCTCATCCTCAATGTGCGAGGCATGAGGAAGAAAAATCCTCTTGTGCCGGATAGCGGAACCACATCGTTAACAATATCGGTTCTGAAGACATGTGATACGTTAACATCTACTATTTTTCAAATGTAATTTTCATCATTCTGTAAAATTTAACATCTACTATAATTCATACAGCTGAATATTCATCATGTTGTTAATCTCTTTCAATTTTAACATTCATAAATCTGATGGAAACATTCATCATCAGTTGATAGTACTGTTCACCTCTTGTTATTATAAATTTTATAATGGTCATTTTTTAATACTATTTAAAAAAAAAAAAACCATAAAAATAAAATAATAAAAAGAGGCTTGCACCAAATGGGGCAAGTTGGAGGATGCTTGTCCGAGGTAGTAGTGTAATTGATGAGCGGCCATGATTGGTCCTAAAAACACAGAGTGAGAGAGAGAGAGAGACATGTTTGGTTGGGTGTAAAGCACAAAGTCATTTTGTGGGATGAGACATGTTTTTAGACACATTGATATGCTCTGTGTATTTCACTAAAGCCTTGCTGTGGCATTTGGCAACACCAGGTTGGCAATTAACCCACCAATGCCAGACATTTTTATCATGTGATGTAGGGTCCATATTTGCATTTGGAGCCCTACATTTGGCTCAATCTCACTGGTAAGTGTGTATGGCTCAAGCTTGGAAGCTTGTGACTTGTGAGTCATTACATTATTTTTATTTTTTTATTATTATTTTTTCTTTCACGAAAAATAAAATCAGACATAATTAAACTCCGGTCAAGTAACATTTCCCAATTATAACACAATACAGTTAATAAATTTCATTTTTTTCTTCAATTTTAAAGTTTTCCTAGTTAACTTGTCGGCAACTTCATTACATTCTCATTTGAAAATTCATAATCATTTTCTATGTCTGCTACTACACCCCCTCCTACCCACTCCACCGCTTCTCACCGAGAACCGCCACAGCCACCTCCCCTCCGTCATCCTCCGCGTACCATTCCTTCCAGCTCTAGCAAGGTCTTCGCACAGACTATTGCTGCTCCATTTTCATCAGGTGTATTGGGTGTATCACCTTCTGTTACTCTAACCCCTTCATCCAATGCTATTCCATCTCAATCTCAACCACAGCAGGCCTTATCACAGTTCAATCATTTGACGTCTGATACCCCCTCCTTAATGGGTCCTCTGTCTTCTAATACTCATTCGGAAGAAAAGGCGGAGGAGGATGTGACATCTTTATCCTTCAAGTATAATAATAGACTAAATGAACTTACTAGAGAAATTAGTGCTATTGCAAATGTTGTTGACATTCTCCAAAAGGACAATGCAATGCTCCACACAAGACTTGCCCAGGTCCAACCTGATGTTGACCACTATGCTGAGTTGAAGAGGAACACCAATCAGGGTGAGGAAGTCATGCAGCTTAGAGATCAAGTCAAGTTCTTGAGGGATCAGATCCAGTCTTTAAAGGTAACAAAACATCAAGTGGAAAGCACAAGCCTTGTGGACAACAATAGTAAGGTAAGATCTCAACTTCAATGTGGCCTTACTTCTGGCCCTTGTGCTCCTCCTATGTCCTTAACTATACCTCGGCCTCCTTTGAAACCATTTACTAAGGACCCTGGTACAATGAGTTCCCTCCCTATAGCCCAAGCCTGCTCAGCCAGTCAACCTAGGCCTTCATCATCTGCACCGAACATCTCTTCCACCCCATCTCTGCTTGGTGATCTTCACGCGCCTCCTAAGCATGTGCCCATCTTCCCCCAGACATCTCTGACACAGACTTATCCCATGCGTGGAAAGGCCCTTGTTGACCAGCCTTTACCCATATCCTATGCCACTAACTTTCCACCACTACACCACTTACCCAAGCCCATGCCATGCTCATGCCATCATCCACCCTCTGACACTTTATTTAATTCCCCAATGCCTTTACCTAGGTCCATTGAACCTGGTTTAGATTCAATTGAGCATAAACAACCGATCCCTTCCCCTTTATCATGGGCAAATGTTGCGTCTCATGCCAAGTTTGACCTGGAGTTTATAAATCCTTCCATTGATGGTGATGAAATCATTGTGGAGCCCCCTCCTTGTGCTAAAGAGGAAGGATTCCAGGAGTGGAAAAACAGTATTATCGGCTTTTTTATAGCAAAGAAACTTCCATACAGTGTGGTTAGTGTATTAGCCAGGAAATTATGGTCACAGAGAGGATTGCTTGACACAATTAGCACTGACTCGGGGTTCTATATCTTCAAATTTAAAAGCGAGAGTGAGAGTAAAACAATCTTAGATGAGGGCCCGTGGATGTTTGCTAACCAAACTATCATTTTGAAACCATGGATACCAAACATGTTATTTACTAAAGATTCATGTTCTACCATTCCTATTTGGGTGAAATTCACCAATATTCCAGTTGATTATTGGAATAGCAAGGGCCTAAGTTCTATAGCGAGTGCAGTGGGTGTCCCTCTTTTTGCTGATGAGGTAACTAAATCAAAGAAAAGGATTTCATTTGCACGTATTTGTGTTGAGGTTAAAGCAGCTTAGAGATTTGTTGATAGCTTCAAACTTAAGGTGGGAATGAATGAATTCGTCAGAATTGGGGTCAGCTATCAGTGGTTACCCCAATCTTGTTCCAGGTGCAACTGTTTTGGACACTCTGACTTAAAGTGCCCTAAGTTGTGCACGAAATGGGTACCAAAAAGGACAGAGGTCACATGTAAGGAGGGGAATCAATGGACTTATGTTGGCAAGAAGTCTCAAGAGCCTCGAGTACAACCATGTCTGACCCCTGCACCTAATGATTTGTTACATATTACTACTGTTGAGTCCAACCATAATGCTAGCAACATCCAACCCACTGTACCACCAGTGCCTTTCACCTCACCACCCCCAACCATTCAACTTCCAAATTGTGCCCATACAGTTTCTGTAACATCCATTCATGCTACTACATTACCAGGGTCATCCTCTAAACCAAAGCAAGTACCCATGCCCATGTCTACCTCCCCATGTTCTGCTTCATCCCAATCCTCCAATAGATTCCATTTGTTGTCTTGTCCTGACTTGTTGGAGGAAATTGCCACATCAGTTGAGGAATGTAAGGTGAATGAGGTCAATGTGACTACCAATGTCAACCAGGATGGCTTTCCTACTACAGTAAATTGCACATCCTCTGAACCAGTGTCTATTGGTATTGCTAATTTAATGAAATCCAATCCAAGACTGTCACCAAGGGAAAGAAAAAGGATTAGAAAGAATGCAAAGAGAGCTGCAAAAATCAATAATGCTACAAGCAAAGAGGAGTACAAAAGGTTCTTCGAGGACCTCCAAACACCACCCAAGTTATGATGAAATTTGGAGCTTGGAATGTAAGGGGTTTGAATAACCCATCAAGACAAAGAGAGGTAAAAAAATTCATGAATGAGAACAAATTGGATTTTGTTGGATTGCTAGAGACAAAGATAAGGGCACATAATATAATATGTACTCATCAAAATCTTTCTTCTTGGCCCCTGATCACTAATAGTTTGCATGCTCCTTTGGGTAGAGTATGGGTCCTATGGAATCCCCAAAGTGTTAACATCAGTTGCTTACACATGACAGATCAGTTGATACATGTCAAAGTCTCCTACCTTAATTCAAACATGCAGTTCTTCACTACCTTTGTGTATGCACAAAATTCTGTTGATGAAAGGAGGAAGCTGTGGGAGAAAATGAGAGAGCTAGGTGATCAGTTAGGGGAATCTCCTTGGATTATTCTAAGGGACCTCAATGATATAAGAAGACCTACAGAGAAGTTTAGGGGCAATGAAATATGGAATCCAAGCATGAACTTCCTCAATGAAAGTATTCTGGACCTTGGTGTTGATGATCTTAGATACATTGGCAATTTTTTCACATGGACTAACAAAACTCAGGGGATGGGCATCATTGCTAAAAAGCTTGACAGAGTTCTCATTAATGACCAGTGGCTCTCTTCTTTTCCAAATTCCAGTGCCAATTTTTTGCCACCCTTGTGCTCTGACCATAGTCCAATGATTGTGACACTTGGTATTCAAAATGCTAGAAGAAAATCCCCTTTTAGATTCTTTAATTTTTGGTGTGAGCACCATGAATTCCTACCAACAGTTGCTAGCATATGGAGTACTAATGTAGTAGGAATTCCAATGTACAGAGTAACTACCAAGCTCAGACTCTTGAAGGAGGCTTTAAAGAAACTAAATCACAATGCATTCTGTGATGATTCTGCCAGGGTATCACAGGCTAAAACAAACTTATCTGCTTGCCAGATCAAACTTGACAGTGAGCCTGGCAATGTGGAGTTGAGAAGGATGGAAAAGGATTTATCCATAACATACTCTAGCTTATCCAGAATTGAGGAACAGTTTCTCCAACAAAAATCAAGAATTAGGTGGTTGGCACTAGGTGATCAAAATTCCAGCTACTTCCACAAAAGCATTCAGAATAGGCTCAACAAAAGAAAAATCACTAGTGTTGGTTTACCGAATGGAGATAGATCAAGCAACAGCGAGGAAATCAAATCATGTTTCACTTCATACTTCCAAAGTCTCTTAGGTAACAATCATCATTGCTACCCAGGTTTGTCTCAACTTGAAAATTTTGTGACAAAAACTTTGAATGAGGATGATATTGATAGTTTAAGCACCATTCCTACTGATTTGGAGATTAAGGATTGTATGTTCTCAATCAAGTCTAATAAGTCCCCTGGACCTGATGGCTTCAATTCTTACTTTTTTAAAAAAACATGGCACATAGTAGGTCCCGAGATCACATGTGCCATTAAACAATTTTTTGAAAATGGAATGTTGCTTAAACAGATCAATACTACTTACTTGGCCCTAATTCCAAAAACTCCCAACCCTGATACACCTGCTGACTATAGGCCAATTTCATGTTGCAATGTAGTGTATAAATGTATTTCAAAATTGTTGGCCAATAAGCTTAAGCCCATCCTACCAAATCTCATTGATAAGGCTCAAAATGCCTTTATCAAAGGGAGAAAGATAGGGGACAATATCATTTTGGCACATGAGCTTTTGAGAGGGTATCATAAGGATTTAAATCCTCCAAGATGCACTCTAAAAGTGGATTTGCAAAAAGCTTATGACTGTCTTAATTGGCAGTTTCTTATTGATGTCATGCAACTTATGAAATTTCCACCCATTTTCATTTCATGGGTGAAGATTTGCATCTCTACTGCATTTTTTTCTGTGTCAGTCAATGGGGAGTTGTGTGGTTTCTTTAGTAGTGCCAAAGGTCTCAGACAAGGTGATCCGTTATCACCCTACTTGTTTGTCTTAGCTATGGACATATTCTCATCAATTACTAACTCACTCATTACTCAGGATAACAATTTTGGCTATCATTGGAGGTGTCATGCAACCAAATTGTCCCACCTATCATTTGCAGATAATGTACTTATGTTCTTTCATGGAGATACCTTATCTGCCCAAATTATTAAAAATGCAATTGATACCTTCTCCAATTTTTCTGGTCTCTGTCCTAACCCTATGAAGAGTAACCTTTTTTTCTCTGGTGTTCAGGATCCCATTAAAGATACCATTTGTAATATTTTTAACTTCCCTTCTGGCACTCTCCCCATTAAATACCTAGGGCTCCCACTCTTCTCATCTAGAATGTCATCTAGTAATTGCCAGAATCTAATTGATAGTATGCTTTCTAAAATCACTAACTGGACATCTAGGGCCCTCTCTTTTGCAGGACGACTCCAATTAATCCAATCCACTCTTTTCAATATTCATATTTACTGGACCAGCTTATTTGTACTTCCTACCAGGGTATGTAATTCTATCAAGGAGCTCCTTCAAAAATTTATGTGGTCTGGTTGTGCAATGACAAAAGGAAAAGCTAAAGTCGCGTGGGATCAAGTTTGCACTCCAAAAGATGTTGGGGGTTTAGGTATCCATGATATCCAAGTGTGGAACAAAGCCTCTATACTAAGGCACTTGTGGATTATTTGCTCTACAGGACAAGATACAGTTTGGAAAGAATGGGTGATGAAGAATCTACTCAAAGGCAGAAGCATCTGGGAAATCAATATTCCTCAAGATAGCTCATGGTTCTGGAGGAAAATTTTGCAGCATAGACAGTTAGCACAACCTTTGCTCAAGCATAAAATAGGTAATGGAGAGGCAACAATGGTATTCTATGATAATTGGTTCCCCTGTGGTCCCATCTTCAAGGTACTAGCTAATCTTGATCACAGGTCTAGATGGCACTACAACACACACACAAAGGTATCTTCTCTACTTGTTAATGGGCAGTGGTCTTGGCCTAGGCAAATGGCCAGATTTCTCCATCAGCACTGTGATCTACAAGCTTTACCAATCCCTACCACCAACTGCCAAGACATTATACAGTGGACCCCCTCACCCAACAAGACATATACCACCAAACACACCATTCAGGCTATTACACAATACCCACCACCAGTTTACTGGCATAAACTTGTCTGGTTCCAAAACAAAATCCCCAAGCATTCTTTTTGTCTATGGCTTGCCATCCAGGAGAAATTACAAACCAAAGACAAACCTAGCCTTAATTTCCTAATGCAGCCAAATGTTTGTATTCTATGTCTTAATGCAGCTGAATCACATGAACACTTGTTCATTCAATGTGCCTATTCCAGGAAAATATGGGAGGGACTTCAGGATAAGTGTGGTTTTTATACTAGACCTAGTTCATGGACTCAACTTCTCATATGGGCAGCAACTAATTGGAAAAAAAGATTGAAACATAGCAGAGTATTAACATGGAAACTAGCATTCTCAGGATTTGTCTATCACATTTGGAGAGAACGAAATAACAGAATTTTCAAAGATAGAAGTGTACCTCCCAATATTACCCTTGATGCAGTCATAGAAACTATTCGATTCAGATTGTTTTCAGTGAAGAATTGCCAGTGTCCTCTTGCTGAATCCGTTGCTATGGAATGGAATCTACCAAACACCTTCTATGAACCATCCCCCAATAACCCTTTTTACTCATTCCCTAATCCCCAAGCCCTCCTTCCAATTCCTCCACCTTTAAATCCTCCTCCACCGCCGCTCCCTCCACCACCTCCCCCATGAATGGTTGAGTTGAGATTCAATGTGTTGTGTGATGTGGTCCTTCTATTTTGACCAGAAATTGAATGGATTCAGTGACCTAGGGCTTCAAAAGGAAAAAAGAGCTATACCAGTTGAAGAATGACAATTCTGCTCCTATTGATTTTGTTTCAATTTCGAGTTTGATTTTGCATACCGTTTGTTTCTTTAGGTTCAATCAGGTTGGGCTTGAATAGTCCCATGTAATGACCTGTTTGGTCTCATTTTTTATTTGGGTTTGGCTCACTTTTGTACAGACTTTTGCTTTCTCTTATTAAAATTTATTTACCCAAAAAAAAAAAAAAACTTCATTACATTCTCTTGGAACAAAAATAATATAAGAGATTATAAAATGTCTGAGAAGACAGCGAGTCATTAGCTTATTTGCTACAGTGATTTAGAAAAAGTGTAATGGTACAAAAATTTATTCATTCTTCATGCGATTTTAGTGAATGGAGTCGCAAATATCTTTATCGTTTTTTTGTTCTTTAATAAAACTTCTATTTTTTTTCAAATTAAGCAAATAAAGTCAACCCTTCAATTTCAAGGCTAAAATAGTTAAATACCCTTACAAAAATTAACCAAAAAAAAAAAAAAAACTCTACTTAAGAGATATTCGAGTTTTTTTTTTATAATAAAAATAAGAAAAGCTCTTTTGCCTTTTTATTTCCTAAAATGTCTTTTGCTCAATATTGACTAGGAGGTTACAAAATTTTAAGTATGCACAGACTAAATAGATGGCACTTTTTGAAAAACAAATAACTAAATTTTGTAAAAAATGGTCATTTTAATTTTTTGTAAAAATTGGTCATTTCTTAAGAAACCGCATCCTTTCAGAAAAATATTTTTCTTTAGATAGAAAAGAAAGATAGTGCAAGATTCATAATATATAGCTCAAAAGGTGCAACTGGCAAAGCGCTTATCACACTTCACACACACCTAACGTAATCTACAAAAGGACTAAATGAGTGAACTCTCACAGCTCAATAGATGTACCAAATTGATAAAAAAAAAAAAAAAAAAAAGACAAGCAAGTACCTTAATCATCTGAAACCATATGTGGTTTGCCACGTGCCAACACTCCAATGGGCCAGCCCAATGTTGAGAACAGGACCCAAATTTAGAAATCTATTCAAGTAGTATAGCTGGCAACTCAACATTCAACACTTCTTAACTAAAATAAGCAAAAATGAATACTAGCGGATTGGGATTGGGACAATATTAATTTTTAAAATAAATATTGAACATGTTTCGGTTTTAAGTAATAATTGATATTTTTCAAAAGCATTATGAATTTAACAATACGGAAAAATCATGAATGAACAATCATTCATTCGTGTTGCATTCAGGGTGACAATCAAATTGTCTATATTTCCTACATAGACTTCTTCACTCCACTTTTTTTCAGATTTGAACTAGTGACTAAAAACCAGACACATTATCCAATTTTTTTAATTTTTTTTCGATGAATGTAACAGGAAAAATTATATTTTTTTCATTTTACTGGAGAGAGAGAGAGAGTGCATGAGATGATCCTCGCCCATTTAGAAAGCTCTAAATTTTTACAAATTCTATTTTTTTTTATAATTATAAATTCAAACAAAAAATTAAATCATAGGATATATATTTGACTCAAGTAGATGTCCAAATCTTTATAAGAAAAACTTAAAACTAACCA
Source organism: Cornus suecica (assembly GCA_963922005.1). Classification (NCBI taxonomy): domain Eukaryota; kingdom Viridiplantae; phylum Streptophyta; class Magnoliopsida; order Cornales; family Cornaceae; genus Cornus; species Cornus suecica. The sequence goes on along the minus strand of OY998244.1, from coordinate 71,653,186 downwards.
ACAACTACCTCAAATTACTCACATTTTAGCCTACTTCATTAAAAAAATTACATGTAGTGAGGCAGGGAGAGTAGGAAAAATGTTACCTGCACGAAAATGGAATTTTGCCTGAATTGTTGTTTTTGGGCCAAATTGGATATAAAAACTGACAAAAACAATGTGGGGTGGGACTCATCATAACATGTCTTGTTTCAGGCTTCTGACAAAAATTTTAGGATTCATTTTGTTTGTATTTTTGCTTTTTACAAAATAAGTATATATTTTTGTTGTAGAGTGTTGTGAGTTAAAATTGAAAGTATATTTGGTATTGATCCTTTTATTTTTTATTTTGGTCACTTATTTCCTCCACTACAATGGTATTTTCTTGTCAATACCAAAAACACAAAAAATTAATATATATATATATATTTTTTTTTTGGTATTTCCTAAAAATGATATTATTTGTTTTATGTTTTTTTACTATAAAAAATAAAATATTGAGTGTCAAACATGTTTTATTTTGAAAAATGATATAAAAAAAAGACACAAAACAAAACAAAAAACCTTGAATGAAACAACCCCTTACTGTGCGGATTTTTATTTATTTATGTCTAATTTATTAGCAGCCTAGTAAAATGGTGATCTTTCTGCGATGAGGTCACGACTGACCTAAGGCAATGCATCACATGGAAAGTGATTGAATAATTCTATATTTTATGGTATACCATCTCAAATCCTTAATTTTGAAATTTATAATCTTAATGCTTTTTAAAAATGATTTAAAAGTGTTAAAATGATATTATATTAATTCCTATTTCTTTTAAGATTTTTTTTTGCCAGATTCCCGTTTATCTGTGTTGTTTTTAAAGTTTTAATAATTATATATTTATATGTTTTGAAATGGTTGTAGGACTGAGTAATTATTTACTACTCCCTTTATCCCAATTTAAGTGTCCACGTTCACTATTCAATCAATTCCAAAATAAGAAAAGTCAATACCACTTTATTTGATCAATTTATTAATTTACTCTTCAATCATTCAAATTATAAAATATTTAAACTATAATCATCACATCATTTGGTGGGACCAAGGGTAAAATTGGTTTTTCATTTACTATCACATCAATAAAAGTCATCATCTCAAAAAATTAGATTACCCAAAATGGACATATGATATGAGACGGAGGGAGTATTTTGTTTTGACTTTTGCAACTCTTTAATTAACACGAAAAATGATTCATAATATGAGGCATGGGAGGACTCATGCACCGACCCTTGTCTTGTACTATTATATTTTTACCTAAAATTAGGGTATTTGACTCCTTATTATACTTTCTAACAGTGACGAGCTTAGAGAGTTTAAAATTTAAATTACTTGTACATATATAATTATATATAATGAATTACATAACTATGTAAATTACAAAATTCAAAACAAGAGAGGTAGCATAGTGGCCCATGAGTGAAGGCATCTTTTCAGATGTTCCAAAAGCTCTAATGATCTTGTATGCTTGAACTCTACGTGGAAGCAGGGGCGGAGTTAGATTCAAAGATAGGGCCGAACTTTGAATTTTTTTATAATATAATAAATTATTTTTTTAAATAAAAAATATTTAATTATTAATTAAATTCATATAAAATATAATTATCTAACCTTTGACCTATTTATTTATAACAAAAAAAAAATTAACGTGTATTCTAATCATTACAAAAAACTAAAATACAAATTTACTCACTCGTGCAGTGTCATGAACGTGAAAATATTAATAAAGTATGTAATATTTATTTCAATAATATCGCGCGCTTGTCTGTGTCATAAAATTTTAATTTTTGATATGAATAGAATCCAATATATTCACTTACATAATTAAGTTACCCGCATAGAAAATTAATGTAGTGACCAACGATATTTTTCTAATTATCTATTATTCTTCATTTTGGATTTCAAATACTTTTTTTTAATGTTATTTTTCAAGGACAATACTTGTTTTGGGCTATGTAAGAATGAACATTTTTTAATATGTAATATGGTCCAATAAATAATTCACATGTGTCTTAAATCTAGAAATATTATCATATTTATGCCTTTTAAATTTAAAAACTAAGCAAAACCAATATTATTAAAAGATTATGAAACTTATGAAAATATTTTTAAATATTATGATACTTGTAATTTTTTATTTTTTTTTGGACCATACATATCATGTCCCTAAGTTACACATTATTATGGTTTAGAGTTATTTTTTTAGTTGGTATTTTTAATTTGGGCTTCAAAGGAAAATTTATTATTTGTAAAGGGTGGATAACAAAAGGTTTGGGCCTTAAAAAAAATATTTTTTGAGAGGGGCCAAATTGTAACTATAGGATTATTTATATATAAACCTATATATGTAGTAATAAGAAAATGACAATACTTGGGTCTTCCTCAGGGAGGATAAAGTTGGTCATCCCCTCTTACTTGGTCCAGTAATTAGGGATGGCAATGGGGCGGGGCGGGGCGGGTATCACCCGCCCCGTACCCGTACCCGATTATTTTTCCCCGCCCCATACCTGCCCTATTCCCGTTTAATTTTTTATTTTTCCGACCCGCCCCGGTTAGCTCCCCGACCCGATTATGTATTATTTTTATTAAAAATATATTTTTTAATAATAAAAAATAATATTATTTTATTTCTAATTAATATTATTATTCTAGAATTTTTTTCTAGAATAAATCTATATGAAATAAAAATCAAACAATAAATCTATAATTAAGGAGAATATTATATGTATATAAATTTATATATATATATATACAAATTTATAATTAAGGAGAATATATATATATATAAATTTATAATTAAGGAGAATTTATATATGTATAAATTTATATATATATATAAATTTATAATTAAGGAGAATATATATATAAATTTATATATATATATACCTAATCGGGGCGGGGCGGGTTCGGGGCCCCATACCCGCCCCGATTATAATCGGGGAATTGATACCCGCCCCGATTAGCTAAACGGGGTGGGGCGGGGTGGATAAACGGGGCAGGTTCAGGGCGGGGCGGGTTTTTTTGCCATCCCTACCAGTAATGCAAGACATATGACTCAAATTAATTAAAATATCTTTTTCTATTATAATCTCTTTACTATCACTAATCTTTATTTCAAACCCTAATTGTCAGATCAAATTGGAGCTTTGATAGAAATATTATTTTATCAATTATATCTAATTTTTGGAGCTTTGATGGAAATATTATTTTATCATTTATATCTAATTTCTATTTTTTTTTCAAACAAATGAATTTTCTCCAAAGAAACATAGTACAATTAATATTTGTTTCGTTTTCAATTCTTATATATGATATATATTCAAATCATGGATGTGGAAGAAGAGACCAATCGCTTGTAGACTTCGGTCTAGTTTGTTAGGGTGAGAAAATTAAACCACTGTTTTACAATAAAATCCAGTTTATAACATGTATGTGTGTATATATATATATGTATATATTAGTTGAAGATTAAGTATGAAATTCAGTTTATAACATGTATGTATATCTATATATGTATATATTAGTTGAAGATTAAGTGTGAAATGCAGATAGAGAGACAAATATAAATTATTAAAATTAGTTAAATATGGTAAAAGGAAGTAACAAAGAAAGAGAATAAAAGTAAAAACTTGAAATGGGAAAGAAAATAAAAGAAGAAAGCTGACATTTGATGATGATTAGGGTTTAAAATAAAGATTAGTGATAATAACGATATTAGAATAAAAAAAGAAAATTTCCTAGATATGGGTTAAAAATTCATTAAAAAATGGGTAATACACATCTATACTTTTTAATTAATTTGAACTACGTGTTACGTGTTTTGTATTTATTAGACCAAGTAAAAGGATATGACCAACTTCATTCTCTGAAAAAAGAACACAAATATGTTCAAAAAAAAAACTAAAATTCTTGCGGGACCATCCCTCCCTCCCTCCGCCCCTGGGTGTGGGAGGGACACAATTTAACCTATACTTGAAATCTGTTCTCACTTCTCACTTCTCACCCACTCTCATTGGATCCTTGGCATATACATATGTATACGTATATATATCTATGTATATATATAACGTATATGATGCTACCCTTTTCTTTTTACTCTATGATGCACAAAAAGCAATGAGAAAAGTTGGACGTGTTAAGGGTGCTAAAGTGACGTACTTTTATAATTTTATATAAAATTGAAGACTTCTAGGTCAACCTTTCCTCCACTCAAAGAAATTGATACTCTCATATATGGTGAAGGGTTAGCCCTGTTTGGTAATCAGTCTGATCCGGTTATTTTTGGTCTGATTCAATCTAATTTGGTATGATATGGTCTGGATAATGTTCTGAAATTCTGTTTGGTAAGTGGTCTGATTTGATGATCTTGGTCTGAGGAAACTGGAATCAGACTCTGTTTGGCAAATTGGTCTGGTCTTAAATTTCTAGTAAATTGTGAAAATATTGAGTATACTTTATATGATGTAATAACATTTAAACCCACACATTTAATTTGTAAATATTTGTTAAATTTTTTGATTGATTTTAATTATATATTTCTTACATAATATTGTTATATTGGTTTTGTAAAAATCTTTTAGAGTATGATTATTGCACTCCAATTATTGAATATAACAACAAATAAATTTATACAGCCACATTTTTTATTATACAAAAATTACGATAACACAAATTTCACAAATCACACACTAATATTACATAACAACTTCAACTGTTGTTACCATCTAAATAATGTACTCTGATATTTTTTGTTTTTTTAAAAAATTATTATTTATCATTTACTATTTATTTATTATTTATTATTATTTTTATATATTATTTAATTCATTTTGTTTATTATTTATTATTATTTATTCATTTATTTTTATTTGTTTATAAATATACTTTATTAATTTATTATTTATTATTTATTATTGTGTTTATTTATTTATTATTATTATTTTATGTATTAATTAATTCATTTTATTTCATTTAGTTTGTTATTATTTAATTCACTTAATTTATTAATTATTATCATGTATTATTTAATTAATTTGGTTTATTATTCATTTTTTTATAAATATAATTCATTTAATTTATTATTTATTAGTTTATTTTAATTAATTTATAAATATATTTTATTCATTTATTTACTTTTTATTATTATATTTATTATTATTTTTATGTATTTAATTCATTTTGCTTATTATTTATTATTATTTTTATGTATTATTTAATTCATTTTTATATATTATTTAATTCATTTTGTTTATTATTTATTACTATTTATTCATTTATTTTTATTTGTCTTTAAAATTATATTTATTAATTTATTGTTTATTATTATTTTTATGTATTATTTAATTCATTTTTATTATTATTTATTTATTGTTATTTTTATATATTATTTAATTCATTTTGTTTATTATTTATTACTATTTATTCATTTATTTTTATTTGTATTTAAAATTATATTTATTAATTTACTAATTATTTTTATATTTATTTATTTTTATTATTTTTATGTATTATTTAATTCATTTTATTTTATTTATTTTGTTCATTATTTAATTCATTTTATTTATTATGTATTATTTATTTCATTTTGTTTATTATTCATTTTTTTATAAATTTAATTCATTTATATTATTATTTATTCGTTTATTTTAATTAATTTATAAATATATTTTATTCATTTATTATTTATATTATTTTTTATTATTATATTTAATCATTTTGTTTTATTATTATTATTTTTAATTATTTAATTCATTTTGCTTATTACTTTTTATGTATTATTTAATTCATTTTTTTTATTATTAATTATTTTAATTTTATTTATAAATATGCTTTATTTAATTTATTATTTATATTATTAATTTATAAATATATTTTATTAATTTATTATTATTTATTATAAATATATTTTATTATTCATTATTTTGTTTATTTTTTATTCATTTATTTATATTAATTTTTAAATATATTATATTTAATTTATCATTTATATTATTCATAAATATATTTTATTTTGATTTATTCATTTATTTTTATTAATTTATAAATATATTTTATTAATTTATTATTTATTCATTTATTTATTATTTTATTTATTTATTTTTATGTATTATTTAATTCATTTTATTTATTATTCATTATTTTATTATTTTATTTTTTGTGTTTTGGTTATATATTGGTTAGATGTGATTCAATTATTAGAGGACATTTTGGTTAGATTTTTGATAGATTTTGTAACCAGACCAAATAGAACCACCAAAATTTGTGTTCCTAAAAAAGATCATTTTGGTCCAACTTGGTCTGATTATATTTTTTGAGACCAATGCAAAACAAACATGATCTGGTTTAAAAAAACCATGACCAGACTAGAAAATGGGACCATAACCAGTAAACAAACAGGGCCTTAATTATTGAAAAATAATTGTTACACCAAATTTTTAAAGAGGATTAATACAGTGAATACATATCCATTGTTAGATGGATATATATAAGGATATTTGAGTCCCGCAATCATTTATCTAATAATGGATGTCTTCCCTTTATCAATTTGGCTTATTATTTCGGTGTAAGTATCATTATTTTTAATAATTTTGTAGAGTGAAAGAGAGAGGTTTCTCATAGAAGTTAGGAGCTTAGAGCATGTTTGGTTAGTGGTTTTGTCTTGGATTTTTTGATCTTGTCTTGTATTTTTTAGACCATGTCATGTTTGGTAAGATTGGTCTAAAAATTACAAGACAAGACTACCAAGACCAAAATTCCCAAAAACTCTATTTTCCAAAACCAACAAAATATTGATTTTTGTTGGTTTTATCTTTGCTTACACCACCACCACCTCCACCTCCACCAGGCACCACCACCACAACAACAATAACCCGCAAAATCCTTCATTTATTTTTTTAAAACAACAAATATAAATCTGATATTTTTAGATCTGTGGATATTTCTATATTCGCTCTCTTTCTATAAAAAAGAGACAGAAAAAGTAATCGTATTTGGTCTCAACTTGTGCCCTAGCAAAGAAAGTGATGGCGGATCTATTCCATAAAGAGGCAAAACAATATTCAGAAACTCATCCCACATATTCCCCGCAACTATTCCAATTCATTCTATCAAAGACACCCAAATGGACAACTCGCTTGGGATGTCGGCACAGGCACCGGCCAAGCCGCTACTTCCATAACTTCCTAATATGTATATCCTTTCTTTTATGTGTTTGGTTGCTTTCAATTTTACAATTCAATACTAGTTTTAATTTGTGCATACAATTGCTATTCATTTTAACTTCAAATACACTCATTTTCATTTTTAATAATTGTGTGTGTATATATATGTATGTATATATATGTGTATATATATATATTCAATAAAATTTCAGATCGACGATAATACAAGACCAGACCAGACCGATTTCTAAAAAGGCTCTTAGGGTCATGGAAAAGATGTTGGAACACAAAGATACACTAGAATTTATGAAAAATAAAATATAAATGAGGGAAAGAGATAACTAAGGAAAAAATTCCTTGTAAGATTGTTTGATATGAAACTAATGGTTACATATGCCTTTTATAGGCTTACAAATCATAAACACACAATAAACTAATACACACACATTATATGAGTTTCATTTTTGTCAAAAATGGCAACTCACCTACTAAAACTTGCCAAACCTTATTTGACTAGAAAGAAGCATCCATGACAACCACATGAATAACACATGGGTTGCTTGAGTTTTATTTGACCAATTTACCTAACTTTCAACAGCCTCCCTTAAATTGGTCTTTAATAACCCCCAACATATTCTTCAATTTTTCAAACACTTCAGATTTTAACGGTTTAGTTAAAATATTTGCCGCTTGATCTTTTGACCTGCAAAAATCTAGTTCGATTTCTCCATCTTTGACCAAATCTCGAATGTAATGATATTTGATCCCAATATGCTTGCTTCGACCATGAAACACTAAATTTTTAGCAAGTGTGATTGCTGACTTATTATCGCACATGATTTTGGTTGGACCTCCATATTCGTACTGTAACTCATCCAGCATGCGACGTAACCATACAGCTTGACATGCTGCCGATGTAGCTGCCATGTATTCCGTTTCCGCTGTTGACAATGCAACAACTTGTTGCTTTTTCGAGGATCAAGAGAACACTCCTTATCCCGATAGAAAACATAATCGGAAGTGATTTTCCGAGTCTCCACATCACCTGCCCAATCACTGTCTGTATAGCCTACTAGACTGAAATCGTCAGAATAGGTATAAAAAATTCCATGATCCCGAGTACCACTCACGTACCGTAAGATCCGTTTTGCTGCTTGTAGATGTGATTGTCGAGGTATTTCCATGAACCGATTGATAAGCCCTACACCATAAACAATATCTGGTCTAGTGGAAGTCAAATAACGTAGACTACCGACTATACTTTTGAAATATGTTGGGTTTACCAGTTCACCACTTCCTTCTTTCCTTATCTCCAGACATTCTGCCACTGGAGTCCTAATTGGCGTCCCTGAATCCATATGAAACTTCTTGAGAATATCATTTGCATATTTATTTTGTGAAATAAATATGTCATCTTCAGTTTGATGCACTTCGATGCCTAAGAAATATGACATCAATCACATATCCGTCATTTCGAACTGGCGAGTCATCGCCTCCCTAAATTCAGTAAACATCGTCTCGCAATTTCCTGTAAATATCAAATTATCAACATAAAGGCATACAATCATTATATCACCATTAGTCTTTGATTTGATATAAAAGGTGTGCTCATGAGGACATTTTTGGAATCCATCTTCCAGCATGTATGTGTCGATCTGCGTGTACCAGGCACGTGGTGCCTGCTTCAGTCCATACAACGCCTTCTTCAACTTGTACACTAGTTTTTCATGACCTCTTTTAAGAAAACCAGGTGGTTGGTCAACATATACCTCCTCCTCAAGAACGCCATTGAGAAAGGCGGACTTGACATCCATCTGATGAATCTTCCACCTGTTTTGAGCTGCAAGTGCTATAGTCATTCGGATCGTATCCATCCTTGCCACTGGTGTAAATACTTTGTAGTAGTCAATTCCTGGCTTCTGCTTATAGCCTTTGACTACCAACCTCGCATTTAATCGGTCCACTTGACCATTTGGTTTATATTTTGTCTTGTACACCCACTTGACACCAATTGACTTCTTTCCGACATGTAAAGAAGTTAGCTCCCGAGTATCATTTTTCTCAATTGCATGAATCTCCTCGTTCATTGCATGGATCCACCGCTCATCATTCTCTGCTTCCATATATGAAACTGGATCACAATCTGCAAATAAGCAAAAATTTACTAGAGTTTCATCACCAAAAATCATCATCATTATCATTTGTGACCACATAATCCTGGAGACGTGCAGGCATCACATGCGTTCGCTTTGGACGACCTACAGGTGTTGGTGAAGATGTTGGTGAAGGTGATGAACTATCCGGTGAAAAGCAATCACTTGTTTCTTCTGTTTCATTTTCAATGATGACACGTTGCTCCGTATGTGGTGTTTGATTACGTGCCCAAGTATCATCCTCGATGAATTGGACATCTAGTTTTATAATAACATCTTTTGTGAGAGGATTATAAAACTTATAACCTTTAGTTACCTCACTGTAGCCGATGAAGATACACTTTTGGCTTTTGTCATCAAGTTTCTTTCTCCGTTGTTCTGGTACATGAGTGTATGCGACGCACCCAAATACTCGTAGGAGTGAAGCATCCGGTTTGCTACCGCTCCATGCTTCATGTGGAGTTTTCCCCAAAACACTATTCGTTGTACACATGTTCAATAGATATATAGCACATGCAACAGCTTCTGCCCAAAAAGACTTTGGCAAACTTTTGGCTTTCAACATGCTTCTAACCATTTCAAAAATGGTTCTGTTTTTTTGTTTCAGCTATACCATTCTGCTGAGGTGTATAACTGGCGGTTAATTGACATTTTATCCCTTGAGATTTGCAATAATTGTTGAATTCGTTAGAGGTGAATTATCCTCCCCTGTCCGATCTCAATGTCTTGAGATTAAAGCCACTTTATTTTTCAACAAAAGCTTTAAACTCTTTAAATTTTCCAAACGCCTCTGATTTTTATTCTAAAAAATACACCCAACTTTTTCTAGAAAAATCATCTACAAAAAATAGAACATACCTCTTGTGCCCGAGAGATTCTACCTCAACTGGTCCACATATGTCAGTATGAACCAACTCCAACGATTGTTTGGCTCTCCGTGTTTTTCCAACTGGAAAAGATTCTCGGTGGTGTTTTCCGAGAAGGCATCCTTCGCACAGGTGATCAGGAGCATCGATTAGTGGTAACCCCGTTACCATGTTTTTCTACACCAGGAGTCTCAAGCCTCGAAAGTTTAGATGACCGAACCGAATGTGCCATAGCCAATTGATATATTTCGACATCGCCATTAGATTCACCTCGGTTTTTATATAAAGATCCAATGGGAACATTCTATTATTTGTCATTTGTACCTTTGCCACTTGTTTCCCACTTTTGCTATGAACGGTACACACACCATCCAAAATATGAATGTCATGCCCTTTTTCTGAAAGTTGTCTCATACTCAACAAATTCCAGAACATTGCCGGCACAAAAAAAACATCAGCAATAGTGACATCGGTACCATCTTTCGATATAATTTTTATGTCACCTTTGCCCATTACAGGAACTTTGGATCGATTTCCAAAATTCACTTCACCGCGAAACGATTCGTCCAAGTGTGAGAATAGCTCATTCTTCCCACACATGTGGTTGCCACATCCGGTATCCAAATACCATATATTTGTGCATGCGCCATATAGCCCAACATCATTGCATGCTAGAGTTATGTTTTCTTCTATGTCAGCAAGATTTGCATACTCACTTTTTTCGTCCGGCATATGGGTTCGACATTCATTTTTGTAATGTCCAAACCGTTGACATTGGTTTTGTCACGTGTTTCAGTATTACCACTGCGACCTCCAAAGTCATTTCTTCCTCTGCCACGACTACGTCCGCGACCTCGACCTCGCCGTCCTTGACTGCCCCCTCGATTTGTTGAAACAAATTTGCTCTGCAACGCCTGCTCCGTGCTAGAGTTATTGGCCTTCTGGTTCATCCTTTGCTCGTGGGAGCCTAATGAACCCATCAACCGTTCGATGGACATGGTTGATATGTCTTACCCTTCTTCGATCGCCGCTACTACATAATCAAATTTTGTGGTCAAAGATCTTAAAACCTTTTCCACGATCTTTTGATCATCAATCATTTCTCCATTAACCTTCAATTGATTAACGATGGATTGCACCCGATCGATGTACGCCGAGGTTGATTCTGAATCACTTATGGTTAGAGATTCGAAATCACCTATCAACGTTTGTAGTCGCACTCGTCTGACCCGATCATCGCCTCTGTAGGATTTTTGCAAAATATCCCACGCCGTGTGTGCCGTTTCTGCCGCCGCTATTTTTTCAAATACCAACTCGTCTACGGCTTGAAAAATGACATATAATGCCTTTTGATCCTTTTTCCGGATCTCGATCAATGCGTCTTTCTCCTCTTTCTTCAACGCCTCAAATACTTTTGAGTCCGCTACTTCGATGTAGCCAGTCTCCACTAAATTCCATAAATCTTGGGACCGAAAAAATAATTTCAATTGGATGGACCAACTGTTGTAATTTTTTCCGGTGAGCTTTGGAAGTTGTAAATGAATCGAATTGTTTGCAAACATGATTCAATTTAAAACTTCGGGATCGTTGGCTCTGATACCACTTGTTGGAACACAAAGATACACTAGAATTTATGAAGAATAAAATATAAATGAGGGAAAGAAAGAACTAAGGAAAAAATTCCTTGTAAGATTGTTTGATATGAAACTAATGGTTACATATGCCTTTTATAGGCTTACAAATCCTAAACACGCAATAAACTAATACACACATTATATGAATTTCATTTTTGTCAAAAATGGCAACTTACCACTAAAACTTGCCAAATTTTATTTGACTAGAAATAAGCATCCATGACAACCACATGAATAACACATTGGTTATTTGGGTTTTATTTGACCAATTTACTTAACTTTCAACAAAGGAGTGGGTACTCCACTTACTCAATATATATTCCATAGACAACTATGTCTACTTCCACCTTGATTCTTGTTGACCCACATGCCTCATTGCAATGCTTGGGTTGGCTCTTAATCTGAGCTGTTGCAAAATGACCTCACTCAAATCCAATACCCACACACACAACATCACTACCATTACGTATATGTGACTACATCATATGAACATTAGCCATTATTCTTATAGACATGTACAACATATGAATAGTCATTCCTTATTATTCTACACTACAAAAATATATATATTTAGTGGCGGTCACCATCACTATTAAAAAGATAAAAATACAAATTCTATTTTTAGTTGGGGCGGTAAATTGTTACCTAAAATTTTGATATCAAATATTTTTGGTTATACTAAAAATAAAATTTTATTTTTAGTTGGGGCGGAGTAATTCGGGTCAGCTTACGCGTACCTCGATTAATTTTTGGGGCTTGAAATTAATGACCAGGTAAACCTCCAGTGGTCCAGACGAAAACGTAGTAGAGAGGATTTGAATCTAAGAGCTCATAGTGAAGGACCGAAGAACTCTTCCATCTCACTCACCCGTCCGAATTAAGACATGACAACTTTTGCTAATATTGATATATATATATATATATTTATATATATATTAATGTTAATTAGTTTTTATAATTCACATGTTCATCGTATCTAGCTCAAGTTTTCATTAATTAGTTTTTATAATTCACATGTTCATCGTATCTAGCTCAAGTTTTCACACTAGTAGTGATATGTTAAATAATAAAGATCTCTTATAGTGACTTTCACTCATACAAAGTCTATATATAATATAACTGGCACACATAAATAAATCAAAGCTAGTTAAATATGCATATCACAACGGGCTTCGTGTATATAAAAGCTTCGAATTTAATTGAGATCATATTGAATCTGTTGAGGATAAGATTTAAAAGGTTACATATGATGGGTATATATATACATATAGGTACAGTAATGCACAAACATGTACAAGTCTATTGCCCAGAAAAGGCTACCTTTTCATAACTATCGTATTATAATAAATGGACCGATACATTCTTTTTCAAAGCATTGGACTAAAATATTCCCTTAAGGGAATATGTTCCCTAATTTTATGATGCTATAACTTAATTTTATGGTATTATATGTGTATTGAGGCTATAACTTTTTAATTTACAGACAGATTGGAGCAAGGCCTAAATATTTTTATAATTATAATATTATATATATCATAAAATTACATTATAAATTGAAAATTTTGTTCAATGGTATTATATGTGACATGTCTCCTCAGAACTTATTCAAAGGGAAAACTGAGAATTCAGACTGCAATTTTTCGTACCTTGTGAATATATGTATTTATTGAGATAAAGAAGAAATAAAATAATAATAACAATACACAAAAAAAAAAAAAAAAAAAGAAATGAATAAATTTAGACCGTCTTCTTAAGTTCTGTTGTCTCCATCATTCTATGTGGCACGCCTTGGTGTGAACTTGATAATAGTTATGTCCCTCCCACACAAAAACAAGTCTCTTTAGAATTATAAATACACAAGTATTGGGCAGTGACATATATATTAGCTAGGGACCACTTGAACGTTTGTACAAGGCTTAAAAGTTCTTTGCTTGGAAGTTCAATTTCATTGATCTATATATATATATATATATAGACGTCCTAATCAAAATTTTAGATATACATATAGATGTCCTACTCACAAAATATATTATATACCACATCTTATATACATGTACGTATCAATCGTATAAGATCTGAAAAATTCAGAATATCGTTTTGGCAGCAATGGGGTGGCCAACCACAGTAGCATATATAGGAGGCCACTAGATAAGACAGTGACAAACACGTAGAAGGCTTTGATGCTTAATTTTAAATCAAGCGCTTAATCATTAAGCTTAACTTTGTGTGCACAAAGTGAATAGGACCTAATCGGGTCACGACAGATGAGTCACAGCACACGTTTTTGATAAGTCTTTAAAGCATATATATATATACTAAGTCATTTTTTCGAGTACGTTCTTGGTGATGGCTTATATATGTGACCTTGGTTTGAATACTTGGAGCCACTTCTTGTTTCTACGAACTCAATTCTATATAGAATTGTCGGGTTAGATTTATATGCATGTCGCAAATATTTGTGTGTGCATATATATACATACAGGTAATTTACATGAAATTTTAAGATTTCAGGATTTAATTAACAAATTTTTTATCGTTAGTCAAACCTTGATATTTTTTATTTTAATCAAATATTACTCTCTAGTCAATTTTCATGTCAAAATTATTTAAATATCCCTCACATAAATTATAATTTTACCCCTCTTGTTTGGATAATTACACTTTCCTCCATCTATAAAAATATATTATATACAAAATTCGAAAAAAAATATTAATTTTGAAATATTTATATATAATTCAAAACAAATATATAAAATTTGAAATAAATATATAAAATTATAAAAACTATATAAAATTTGGAAAAATATATAAATTCAAAAATATATAAAATTCTAAATATATATATATATAATTCATAAATAATATATTAAATTTCAAAAATATATATATAATTCAAAAAATATATATTAAAATTTGAAAATATATATAAAATTTGAAAAAAATATATAAAATTCAAAATATATATATAATATTTGACTATATATATATATTTCAAAAAATGAATTTTATTTTTTTATGTCACCATGTGACAGGGTGTATGGTTTGGATTAGGCATGTGAAGTTGAATGAGAACCCATGTTATGTTGTATACTTAAATCTTTATTTTTTATTTTATTGTTTTAAATGGACAAAAAAATAAAGGAAAAAAAGGTAAATGTGTGAAAGTTAGACAAGAAGAAGTGGGATAGGGTAAGATGGTGAGTTGATTGTTTGTCTCTTCTTGGATACTAGTTCATCATTTTTTTTTTCTTTCCTTTATATTTTTTTGGGGATAAATTTATATATGTTTTTCAAAATTTATATATATATTTTTGAAATTTAATATATTATTTATGAATTATATATATATATTTTGAATTATATATATATTGAATTTATATATATATATATTCCGAATTTTATATAGTTTTTCTAATTATATATATATATATTTTTGAATTTTATATATTTGTTTTGAATTATATATTTCAATATATATATATATATTCAAAATTTAATATATAGTTTACGAATTTTATATATATATTTCAAAATTTATATATTTGTTTCGAATTATATATATTTTTTTAAATTTATATATTTGTTCAAATTTTAAATATTTTTTTTAAATTTTATATATATAGAGAGAGTTTATGTGAGGGACATTAAGTCATTTTGACATGAAAATTAGTTGGAGAGAGTATTTGATTAAAATCTAAAATGTCAGAAGGTTTGGGGAACGGTAGGGAGTTTGGTGATTAAATTTGAAACCTCATGGGATTATGTGAAATTATCCTATATATATTTTGAGATATTGTCTTTTGTGATTTTTTGAATTAAATAGTGTGTGTATTTTATGTATGGTTGGGCATTTCATGGAATTGTTGGTGAGATACTAAGAATATACTCCCACCCTCCATATAGATGGAAACTTGTGAATCTAGAAAACAATTATGGAGAGATATTTCAGAGTAATTATATGCAATGGGATAATAATTCCATAGTTAGTTAAGAAAACCAGGTTCTTAATTTTGGGCAAAAGTTGAATGTGGGCCACCACCAAGATACACCACCCGAAACTTTTACAAGAAGATATTGGATACAGGTGATAAATAAGCTAATAAAAAAAATATGACGTTTAATACACGTAAATATTCTATCAATTGTACGTTTAAATCATCACTTATTTAAATTAAATTGAAATACCACGTCACATGTATCCTATGGTATCCAATAATTTTACCTTTCACACAAAGTGTTAAGTGTCTTGTAGTGTGTCAAAAACAGAATTTTAATTTTGAAAAATAAAGTTCATGAAAAGTTTAAATAATAAAACTGAAGAGTTAAACACCTAACTTGAGAAAGTAAATATCCATATAGTTCTTTAAAAAGTAAGTAGGATACAAATCCATAAAATAATATAGGAAAAATATCACTTACTATGAGGTTTCACCATATTGTATGTGGTATTCCTTTATTTTACAATATATCAGTTACCTTGGATAAGCTCATGTTAGGGTGTAAAATTGCAAAATGACTCTCAATAAACTCCCTAAATTATTGAATTTTCATATTGCCTCCCACCTTAATGGGTAAATTACAGTTTCACCCCCTACAATTCTAAAAAATATTTAAAATTTAAAAATATATATATAAAATTTGAAATATATATATATATAATTCGAATATATATATATATAAAATTGTGAAAAATATATATAAAAAATTGAAAAAAATATAAAATTCTAAAAACATATATAAAATTCGAAAATATATATATAATTCGGAAAAAAATGTATAAATTGAAAATATATATATAAATTTTGAAAAAATATAAAATTTTGAAATATATATATAATTCATAAAAATATATATATAATTAGAAAAAATATGCAAATTTGGAAAAAATATATAAATATCAAAAAACATATATAAATTTCGAAATATATATATAAACTTTGAAACAAATATATAAATTCAAAAAATATATATAAAATTAGAAAAAATATATAAAATTAGGATAAAATATATAAATTCGAAATGGGTTTCTTCTGATTTTGCAAATTCAAACATGCATATATTTGTAGAGGCTACATTACAAGAAGGTGATTTATACTTTATTCAAAATCCAATGTTTGTTGTGCAGATGGTGAGAAGTCTATCAAATCCTAAGCACTTATTTTTCTAATAGATCTGATGGGTTCTGCTAGTTATTATGCAATTTTTTGTTTGGAAGATTGAACCATCAAAATTTTCTAATTTATACTTTACATTTGCTATTTCAAATTTTATATATATTTTTTAATTTTATATGTTTTGCGAAATTTATATATTTTTTTCGAATTTATAAGTTTTTCCCGAATTTTATATATACATTTCGAATTTTATATATTTGTTTCAAATTTTATATATATATTTTGAAATTTATATATCTTTTTTGAAATTTATACATTTTTTTCGGAATTTTATATATTTATTTCGAATTCTATATTTATTTCTAATTTTATATATTTATTTATAATTTTATATATTTATTTCAAATTTTATATATATATTTCAAAATTTATATATCTTTTTCGAAATTTATATTTTTTTTTCCAATTTTTATATTTTTTTCAAAATTTATATATTTTTTCAAAATTTATATATATTTTCAAATTTTATATATATTTTTAAATTTTAAATATTTTTTTGAATTTTAGTAGGTGAAACTGTAATTTACCCATTAGGGTGGGTGACAATGTGAAATTCAATAGTTTAGGGGGGTTTATTGAAATTAACCATAAAATTATAATTTAATGGGAAGGGAAATTAGGTAAAATCACATATGAAATCAGAGTTGACCGGCATTGACTTTGGACAGAGGAGGTGTAAGTAATAGCCGAAGCTCATTTGAAAACTAAGGGGTACCATGTGCAATATTATCAAATTTCAGGAGAAGTAAGTAATATTTTCCCAAATAATATATATACATGTGTATATCGATATAAATATGAAATGATCCCTTGATGACGGAAGAACCAAAAAAAACTCACAAACACATTGGCCTGTTTGGGATCCTTGTTTTTATTTTTGTTTTGAAAACCAAAAAACAAGAATAATTATTATTATTGTTCTTATTTTCTCACCCAAAAGAATAAGAACAAAAAATATGTTTGAGGCCAAAAAATACACATTTTTACACAATTTTTCCTCTCTACCACAATTCCTTTTTTTTTTGAAAAATCCCAAAAAGAACAAAAAAATAAATTTTTGTTGTTCCTTTGTTTTTTCTACTATTCACGAAAACAGTTTCTAAATTGAGAACAAAACAAACAATAAAAAAGGTTGTCAAGCATGTTCTGTTCTTCTGAACAGTGCCAAAAAACAAAAAATAGAACAAAAACAGAGTATCCAAACCCACCATTACCATAATCATTAGATATGATTTGTAAAAAGTTTCACCCCTGATGTTTTTCTATTTCAATATTTAAAAATGTAAAATGATGGCATTTGTTATTGTCTTTATATGTAAAGTAGGGATAATTTAGTCCCTTTTTAAAAGTTTGTTAAAATGAGTAGAGTCATTGAACACATTCACTAAATTTCAATGGAGGTGAAAATAATAAAGGTGAATACTTATCAAAAAAATAATAATAAAGGTGAAACACTCTCAAACCTCAAGAGAGGTCAGTCTTACTCTTGAATATATATATTTGTAAAAAAATAATATCTATCCATATATATTTATATTTTAACATTGATAATTTAAAAGAATAGACTATAGACCAAGCGTCAAGGGGATTTAATAGTGAATGCCGACTGGTTGTTCCCGATTGTGAAAGGGTCTTTGTATCAAATTGGATCCGGATGAAAAAATGATTGTGTGTATAAAGTAATGAATGATAGTCTTATTTACCAGCTTAAACGTTTGTATCAAATCGCGAAACGTATGAACCATCAGATATTGTATTAGAATTAGACACACTTCTTGATTCGGTGCCACGTCAAACACCTATTATGTTAGAGGGTTTTATCCTACATTAAATCTGGATAAAAAAATAATTAGATATATAAATTGATGAATGTTAGTCTTGTATATCAGCTCGTGAAACATTCCACCTCTTATCATGATTGTCTATAACACAAAGAATATCATATAGTATTTTGTTCCTTCTTAAAGACCCTTACATTTCACCCCTATTAAGTTATCAAATTGAATGTCATGATTTCAATAAATTATTTGTTTTTAGTAAGAATACTATACTTCTTCTCACATTTGATTTTTAAAAAATATAATAATTTGAGAAGCCATTCATACCTTTTCTTTAACAAAATACGAGGTTGTTTTAAATTTTCATATAAAACTTACAGGCCTAACTTTCTAAAAAAATATTTTAAATAAGGTACGTATAAGTGATATTTGGTACATGTAACATGAGAAATCTAAATTGATAATTTACATTGAATAATTACTAATAAATATATGATAATAAAAATTTTGAAGAAAGAAAAAAGATAACTGCAACAAATTTACTTTTATACATTTTTTAATTTTAAAAAATTGTTTCTTACGTAAATAAATTGCAAATTTGGTATTGATCGAATTTTAGTAAAATATTATTTTTTTATCTTATCATTTTCTTTTATTTATAGAAAAATCCAAATTTTAATGTATACCTTAAAGTACTTCCATTTCCTTTCTTTCTTTTCCTCCAAAATTTTAGCTCAAATGTTTTAAAATTGAGATCCCTTATTTTTTTCTCATTTCCTTTCTGCTATGTTTGGTATGAAATAATGAAATGAAATGCTCTTTTATTTCATTCTTATTTTTGATATGCTCTTTAGAATGAGAATAAACATTTTCAAGGAATGAAAATCCATTCCATTAGTAAACCTATGGAATGATCATTTAAAGCCTTAAGTAATATTTTTAAAACATAAAATTACTAAATAATCATCTCACGCCACCACCTCCATTACCTGCCAGTATTGTTCCCGTTACCTTCTAACATTTTTATTTTTTTTTGTAAAAAACAATATATAAAAATATTATTGTATTAAAATTAAATATTTATTACTAAGAGAGTTACTTTTGGAAAATTTCCTTCTAAACTCATTTCATTCCTATTGTACTTCATATTACAACCAAATAATAAAATGAGAATGATTATTTTATTTCATTCTCAATTGCATTTCATTCCATTCATGTAATTGATTTGGTGATTGTTTACAAATTTCCCACAATGCATGCATAGAGGTTAATTTTATTTTGAGATTTCACCCAAATTATTTACTTATATAAACAAATACACTCGGAGTATATAAACATGTGTGTATGTATATATATGTGAACAAATGGCACTAAACCCCCATATGGTTTGAAAAGTGTGTAAGGAACCCTCCTTCACTTCATTTTATGCAGATAACCTCCAATAGTTTGCCAAAAGTGTGCACTGTGACCCCTATGACACTGTTCAAGACATTTTTCGGACCAGATATGTGTCATGTATGTTTCTCATGATTTATATTTCTCTAAATCCCAATTTGGGCTTGTTTGGGAAGTTGGTTTTGGGCTTTGTTTTGGTTTTGGTTTTGGTTTTGGATTTGAAGACCAAATCATGTTTGGGAAGTTGGTTTTGGATTTGGTTTTGGGCTTTTTAAAACCAACCATTAAAACCTTGGTTTTGGCTTACCAATTTTGACTTTTTTTTTTTCTCTCTATATATATATATATGGCCGAAAATATGAATTATTTTGAAAAAAATAATATATAATATTTGGAAAGAAATTATTTTTCGGAAAAAAAATCATATTTTGAAACATAATATATATTTTTCGCAAAACATCATATTTTGGAACATAATATATATTTTTCGCAAAAAAAATATTTTTCGGAAATTTTTTTATATTTTGGGACATAATAAATTTTCAGAAAAGTAATTTTCAAATTTTATATTTAGAAAAAAATCATATTTTAATATATTTTTCAAAATTTTATATATTTTTTGAATTATATATATTTTTTTGAATTTTAAATATTTTGCACTTTTAAAAAAATATAAAAAAAAGTGCGAAAATTTTATAATAAAATATAAATATTTCGCACTTTTCAAAAAAAAAAAAAGTGCAAAAATTTTATAATTTTCTTGAAATATTTTTTTCAAAATATAATTTTCTTAAAATATATATTTTTTCAAAAATATATTATGAAAAACAATATTTTCGGAAAATTAGGTTGGAGAAAAAAAATTTGGAAAAAATTATAAATATTTCGCACTTTTTTATATTTTCTGGAAAGTGAGAAAATTTTATAATTTTCTGGAAATATTTTTTTAGAAAATATAATTTTCTGGAAAGTGCGAAATATTTTTATCAATTATATATATATTAATATATATTATTTGAATTTTATATATAATTTTCACATTTTAAAATATTTTTATCAATTATATATATAATTTTTTGAATTTAAAAAAAATAGAATTTTAAATATTGTTTTATATGATTTTTGAATTTTATATATTTCTTTCGAATCTGTATATTTTTCCCCATTTTATATCTTTTTTTAAAAAATTTTTAAAAAATTTCTGTATATAATATAATTTTTCAGAATTTTATATTTTTTTTGAATTATATAATTTTTTCCGAATTTAATATATATTATTTGAATTTTATATATAATTTTAACATTTTAAAATATTTTTTTTGATTATATATATATTTTTTGTAATACAAAAATAGAAATGTCAATTATTTTTCGGGAATTTTAAATTTTTTTTAATTATATATATATATTCATTATAATATTTTTTTTCAATTTTATATATATATTTTCATATTTATATATTTTTAATACATATTAGTATATATATATATAATTATACCAAGATCAATATCAAGACCAACTTCTTACCAAACATGGTTTTAGATTTACCTAAAACTACTCAAAACCACGAGACAAAAACCAAGTTCCCAAACGGACCCAAAATGCCCTTGCCCACTTACCAAACTACCCTTCTTTTAAAATATGATATATATGACTATATGTATATCTATTATCTTCTCCGAGAAACCCAATTGAGAATCAACGACTCTCCGCTTACGCCGCCGCCCTCATCTTCCATTAGAACCGCAGATAATAACCTTTTCTCCATCATATATCTCTAAATACTTCAAAAAATCACACCAAGTCCTATATAAACTCTCAAATCTCAATTCCTATTATGCTGTACATTATTGATTAAAGAAGTCTGTTTATCTTCTTGCTACAACTTTATAATATAAGCATATATATATATATATATGTGTGTGTATAATATTCCTGAATTAAAAGAGAGAATCGATCTTATCAAGTCATGAAGAGCATTGGATGAAACTGTAATCTTTCTTTCAATCTAGCAATTTATTGGTCCTTTCGGGTGATTTTTTCCGCCGACTCTTGTCGTATCACATTCACAATCCCTTTGACTACAGAGTCACTAACCATTCTGGAAACTGTCAACCTATCATCGATATCTCCCAAATACAAATCCAAATCCTGAAGAAGGTCATGACCCAAGTTCTCATTTTCCTTAACACTAGTACTACTCTCAAATTGTGACCCATCATCACCACTTGTACTCACTACTATCCAAACCTTCTCACCCATCAGAACCTCTTGATATACCATATACGGGGAGGGGAGGGTGGGATAAAAATATTGCAGATTAACTCAAACTATAAGCTGAATTTAACATCTCCACCGTTAAAGTTTTGGGTTTTCTCTCCCAAGCTTGTTAATTAGGGTTTTTAGGGCACAATGTTTGTTGAACCGCTCTGTCTCTCTATCTGCTAAAGGAACAAAGTGAATGGATGTGAGACAAAGTCAAGGGTTTAAAATGTCTTTGGCATTTCATTATTATTTTTTTAAAAAATATAAAACCCTAATTTAAGGGTAAGCTAGCAAATACCTACCTCAGCCATAGAAAAAGGGTTTGGATGGGGGTATAGAAACCATGAAGGAGGTATGCGTAGACATGTAAACGGGTTGGATTTGGATTGGATCTGTCCTGATCTGATCCGAACCCGATAAGCTTATATCCGATCCGATTCGACCAGATGGATTTTTACTTTATTGATCCAAATCCGAATTTGTTAATTTTCGGATATCCGATCAAATAACCCGATCCGATTAAGTAAAAAAAAAATATAAAAAATTATTAATTTTTTTTATGTTATTTTTTAAGAATATTAAATACTAAATTATATATTTTAAAATCAATGCTTATAATACATGACTATAAAAACATAAAAAGCAAAAAGCAAAAAAAAAAAATTGAAATATAATTAAGTATATTATTTAATATTTACATATTAATAACATAATATATATGTGTATATATAAAATTAATCGGATCGGATTAGGCAAATCCAAATCCAATTTGTTAAGGAATCGGATTATCGGATTCGGATCGTATTCGGGTTATCGGATTTTTTTTTCAATCCAAATCCGACTAATCGGATCAGATTCGAATTGGATTTGGGTCAAAATCCAATCCATTGACAGGTCTGCGCGATTTGCATATATATATATATACATATAAATTTATTACACAACTAATACTCTCTCTCGGGTAAAGGGTATAAAATACTCCTATAGTTTGACAAATGGGGGCTAAACACCGCTAACTTTTATTTTGGACAAAAAAGTTCTCAAAAGATTTAAAAGTGGGCCAAATACCTCTTGTTATCGGTTAAAAATGAACGTTAGTTAGTCACGTGCATCTCACATGACATCTGAAATATTATTATTACTCCTTTTAAAAACAGTAGAAAGACCATTTTGACCCCTTAATTTATTTTCATGAAAAAAAATATAAAATTCGAAAATAATATATCAATTTCAAAATATATAAATTTCGAAAACAATATATAAAATTCGAAAACAATAAATTTCAAAAAAATATAAATTTCAAAAAATTTATAAGTTTTGAAATATATATATAAATTTATATATTTTTTCGGAATTTATATATAATTTTCGAATTTTATATATATTTCAAAATTTTATATGTTTTTTGAAAATTATATATTTTTTCCGAATTTTAAATATATTTTTTTGAATTTTATATTTATTTGTTTCGAATTATATATATATTATTTCTAATTTTATATATTTTTTTCAAATTATATATTTCAAATTTTATATATATTTTTTGAATTTTAGGGGGTGAAATTGTAATTTATATATTTTGGTGGGGGTAATGTGAAAATTCAATAATTTAGAGAGGCTTATTGAAATTAATCATAAAATTATAATCTAATATGAAGGGCAATTAGATAAAATCACACCTGAAATGGGACTATAGGGGGCAAAGTGTTCCATTGTCCAAATAAAAGAGAGTGAAATTGTAATTGTTCAAACAAAAAAGGAAAAAGTGTAATATGTCCAAATAAGAAGGGGTGAAATTATAATTTATTCTTTATTATTTTATTTTAATATTAAATATAGAGGGGTAACAAAGTCAATTTAATTGACGGTTGAGGTTTTTTTGATCACAATTGAAATTATAGAGACTTATTTGAAATATAGGGGGTTTAATATTCATTTGACAAACTATAGGGTGTTTTATGGCTTTACCTTTTCTCTCACACTATATTTCACAAAAATCCTCAATATTTTCACTCCCTTTTTCGGTTTAGCCGCACTGCTCTATATGCGCCTCCATCGTCCTCTTCTTCAACACATAGGGTTTCTAGGGTTTTCGGAGCCTTTACGCGCGAATCATCCAACACTTTTAGGGTTTTGTGGAGCTGGATTCGCTGTCGTACCTCAGAAGAATTTCTATGCGTCGCTGGTTCAGTGGCTTCGTTGATTAGATAAGCTCTCTCTCTATCTCTGTCTCTATCTCTCTCTTTGCTTTGGGCCACAACAAGCTCTGATTTTTCATCACCAAGAGAAAAAAGTAAGGGTTAGGGTTTCGTTCCTGGATTTCTGGTATGAGATTTCGGTGTATATCGTATCCCAATAAGCCTCGATTAGGGCAAGGTTGATTGGTATCGAGACTCCATTTCTGGGTTTTTGATTGGGAGGGTTGGGGTTGGATTTGAATGGCATTGGGAGATTTGATGGCGTCTCGATTCTCTCAATCGTCAGTTGCGGTTTCGAACCACTTGGACGAGTGTTCCAACCACGAAGATGGGGATTTTATTGGCCACAGACTCGATAGGGACTCCGAGACGGCCAGTAGTAGTTACGGCAATGTCACCGCGACGACAACTGCGACGAGCATGCAGTATTTACCGCAGACTATCGTATTGTGTGAGCTTCGGCACGACTCCTTCGAGGCTTGTGTACCTTCTGGTCCGTCGGATAGTGGGTTGGTCTCGAAATGGCGGCCTAAGGACCGAGTAAGCTCAGTTTTTGATTTTGTTTTTTCTCCATTGAAGATTTATCCTCATTGTTGTTTTTCATTTTGTTGAGAACTTACGGTATTTGTTGAGATTTATTATTAGTACAGAACACGGCGTGCTACTGTTTTATATGTGATTGATTCACTGGCTTGAGAAAATATACAGATTAGGTTAAACCCAAATCACTAGATTATTGAAAATTTTATGAAGTATGAGAAACATGTTTTTCAGACCCATCTGTGATCGCCATTAGTTTTTATCGATTGTGGGAGTGCTAGAGTTGATGGAAGACCAACATGGGTTTTACCCTGTCAAGGAGGGGTTTGTGATAGCCCTAAGAAAATTGTGTTGAGGATCGTTGTTGTTAACATGGTGTTTAGCAAATTATAATTTACTTGCTAGGATCATGATTATCAAAGTATCTGTTAATCTTGGTGTTTTTTATTTTGATATAATTGATGGCTTTGTTGTTACTTCAACTATGATACACATCTAATGAAATGGTAGATTGGAGTGTTTGTAGTAGTTGAAGTATGGAGTTTGCTGTTAACGAGTCCAATTGGCTACGGCTTTGTTTATTATGGGGACACATTGCAATTCGTTTATTGTTCAGGCTTTGTTTATTGTTCAATTTTGTCATCTAATTTTATGCTGCTCGTGGCTTGTAGAAATAGTAAAAAGTATGAAAATTTTACATTATGGAATGGAATGAAAATGATAGAGGATAATAGGACCGTATTTGGCACTCTCTTTTGACTCATGGTGGTAAATAAGGATAATGCAGGAATGAAATATTTACTCATATAAAGGAAGGCCAAAGACATGTATGAACTTCTCATTCTTGTTTCAGTTTTTGGTTAGAGAAAATTATTGTTGGTAGGACTGCAAATGAACTAGGCATCTATGAACGGCCTTGGTATGACTTATCAAGTGTTCAGTTCGTGTTCTTTCTCAGTAAACCCGTAGGGTTCAAACAAACTTATAAAAATTATTAGGAGAAGTAATCTGGCTGGTTTTCAATAATCTTTTGCTCAACTTGCTAGATATGCATACATAATCATGAATAGGTGTTGATGAATAGAAGGGTTACAATATTGAGTGCAACTCATTATTTCGGACTGCTTGTGTATAGAACTAATTGTTGCAATGTTGCTTATCAATCTTGATTTCAAGCTTGAGTTTGAGCTCATCAACTCTCGTGATTTGACAAACCAGTTAGCTCTAGTTGGCTAATAGTGGTTTAGCCAAGCACTCAAACATGAATATCCGGCTTGACTTATGGTTGAGCTGGATCTGAATAGCTGTTTGATCAGAGTCGAGATGGTATGGACTTCAATTTAGATTCAAATTGAAAGGTATGTTTGTTATGATTACTTTAGTAGATCTGTCTCAAGGCATATAATGGGGATGAGTAGGGCACGAAATAGATCAATTTATAATTATGACCTAATCAAATTTGAGTGACATTTCACTAAGTTGGGATTTCTTTCGAATATGTAGAACTAAATGTGGTGAGGATGGATCACATTCATAATATCCCACTTGGATACACTTATAGATTATGGTGGAAAGATTATGGATGGCAATTTGGATGTACATATTTCCTCTCCATTCCGCTCAATTTCATATTTCAGTTTGAAAAACCTGGTATTTTTAAATATATTTCTCCAAGTTATTCAACATATCAAAATTTTAGTGGAAGGAGTTGGGGATGTGTTTTGAGGGGGAAATCATGGGGAAATGTATTGGTGAAGAAGATTTAAACAGATCAAAGAAAGGGACTTGTTTCGATTTGTCAACCATCTAAAGCTGTCCACCAATTCTAAAGGACTATTTTGAGGTTTTGACCTATTTAGATAAATCAACGAGTACAGATGGCCATTCTTCAACCTATTCAGAAGCAACTTATGAGGCCCATGATTATGTTTGATTTAGTTTGACTCAGTTAAATCAAAGGATTGGATTGAAGTTGATCCTTCTAGGCCCAACATGTCACTCTGCTATATCTTCTGCAAAAAATATATATATGTTTTTAACATGTTTTAACCGCGTACCGCTAAATTTATCACTTTTTTAATTGTTTATTTGTTAATTTAGTTAATTGTGGTTTTAGTAATAGAATCATATTTTGAATATGAAACTAAAAGATAAAGATAACGGAGTGAAGGAATAAACATGTTAGGTTGGAGAATGAGTAAGATTTGGTTGGAACATACACCTATTATTTTAGGCTTGGAACCCAATTCGACCTTATGCATCATCTAGATTGAAGTGAAACCATTCTGATGACTTGATGAAATTAAGAAACATGATAAATATTTTCAATTTGCGCGGTAGTTCTGTAACATCTGTTGAGTTTTGTTGTGATTCTGTGATGGATCGGAATGTTAATTTCTTCTTGACGGACAGTAATCCTACTTTTGTTAGAGTTAAAGTCTCTGAATTGTTTGTTTGTTTGATGGTCTAATAATCCTCACGACAGATCCTATTAAACATTGGTAGAAATTGCTAAGAGGCATTTGTCATGCTGGAAGTTTGATTTTCTTTCATGCCATAGGTCTTGTAAATATTTTATTCTCTTTTCGATACATTTTTATCCTTGCCGGTTTCATTTTCTTGTTCATTCTTAATGTTTAAGTAGTTGATATAATATACTTTCTGTTCTAATGACCTGCTGATATTGCAGATGAAGACAGGATGTGTCGCTCTTGTTTTATGCTTAAACATTAGCGTTGACCCTCCTGATGTGATCAAGATATCTCCTTGTGCAAGAATGGAGTGCTGGATAGGTACATTATCACCCTTCCTGTTCTTTCTTTTCACTTTTTTTGTTTGTTTGTCTGTCTGTCATGGGACATGTATTGCTGTAATTGCTTTTATTGTTTATCTGCTGATACTGGAAGTTTCCGGTTTTATTGTATATGTCTATCGTGTTGTATTGAGTAGTTGCTTCTATAGCTTTCCTATGTACTTTTTTAACTTCTTACAAGCCAATGAAACAGCATGCTAGGAGCATATATTCAGTTCGTTGATCTAGCTTCATTTCTTTCTCTAACATTCCTCCAAATTTTTCCCGCGCACAAATATTCCTCTAAAACCCAGATTTTTTTTCTAGCTTCAGTTCTCAACTACATATGCAGATGTGTGTCCTTGACTCCAGTTTTCAGTTTCCAATATTTAACCGTTCATTTGTCTTCTTTTGTAATGAAGTGAAGCATTAGGGAAAGTGATTTGCTTCTTCTTCTTAAGATGATAGAAAAGCTCCATTTTCTTCTGTTATTTTTTTTTTTTATTTTCTCTTTTTTCGCAGATCCATTCTCTATGGCACCTCCAAAAGCTCTTGAAACAATTGGGAAAAACTTGACTCTTCAGTATGAGAGGTGGCAACCAAAGGTAGGAATTTTTTAATTCTTTATCGTTTTTTTAAGGCTTTTTGTGCAGTGGTCCGGGGCTGTGTCCCCTCTCTTGAGCGTTTTATTGAACTTTACTTATAAGAAAAAAATCATTTTATCAGGTTCAGATTTGATCTAATATTTTGAAGTTTTGAGCAGGCTCGGTACAAGGTCCAGTTAGATCCTACCGTGGACGAAGTGAAGAAACTTTGCACTACATGTCGCAAATATGCCAAGTCTGAGAGAGTTCTGTTTCACTACAATGGACATGGTGTGCCAAAGCCAACGTCCAACGGTGAAATTTGGATGTATAATAAGGTTCCATCACTGGACTGGCTTTTTCCATGACATTTATGCTCATCATCTGCTAGTTATGTACTTGTTTCTGACTGAAAGTATTTGGTGTAGAGTTACACACAATATATCCCTTTGCCGGTCAGTGAACTTGATTCCTGGTTGAAAACACCCTCAATATATGTTTTTGACTGCTCTGCTGCTGGGATGATTGTCAATGCCTTCATAGAGGTACTGAAGATTGTTAGCACTGAACTTATTTTATGATTTTGGATCCTTATTACATATATTGAACATTGCTGCCCCCCCCCCCCCCCCCCCTACTTTCGCATAAATGCTGACTTGATTTTCCACATTTGTATAGCTCCAGGAATCAAGTACGTCGAGCTCCTCTGGACCCTCCTCAAGGGATTGCATCCTGCTTGCAGCTTGTGAAGCACATGAAACTCTTCCACAGAGTGATGAATTTCCTGCCGATGTGTTTACGTCCTGCCTTAGTACACCCATCAAGATGGCATTGAGATGGTAATGCATTCTTTGTACGCTATTTATTTTTGTTTTTTGTTTTGATGATCCATCTTATTTGTTGTTCATTTCTTTGAGTATCTGTCTACTTCTGGTGAGAGTGCTAATTGTGCTCTATCTGCGGTAAATGATCTTCTGGGTCCAGCATGATCATATCTATCACAACTTGTTTTCATGATCACCTTCATAATTATTTACGCTACCTGGTTATTTACAGAATCATATTCTTCTGAAAAAAATATTATTATTTGGGATTTGTCAGGAATCTCGGGATGTATAATTACGGAAAGGCTTATAGCATTGATATAAAATTGGGAGTTTGGTCTCATATCTATCACAACTTTTTTTCATCATCACCGTCAAATTATTTATGCTATCTTGATTCTTTATTTACAGAATCATATTCTTCTGATTTTTTTATTTATTTGGGCAGGGTTAAAATTGGTTGGGATTTATAATTACGGAAAGGCTTATAACATTGTTATAAAATTGGGAGTTTAGTTATTATGATCTGATTTTTCATGCTTGATGATTGAAATATTTTCATAATTGTGAATCCATGGTCATTGGCAACCATGTGTATATGTGTGTTTATATGTATTGGGTAATGGTCTCCTTTTCCACTTGGTGTCATATTTCAGTTAACTGCTAAAACCCATTGACAACAAAAAAAATTGATGGTCGGTAGATGGACAGCATATAAGTGATAGACTTACAGTCGCATATGTTATGTACATGGAATTGTAGAGTCAAAGGTAGCTGCATTCTTTTGTCTTGTAGGCCAATTAATTATGTTACCAGCACCTTACCAATCCCGTTGTACAATACAACTTGAGATAACAAAATTCTTTTGAATTTGATGTGATCTTGTAAGACTTTCTGTATTTAATATACCTTGGGCTCATGTGTTGTAAGTGGTTTAGGATGTGTTGATAAATCAACTTGATTGTACCTTTTTTGGATGGATTTCCCCATGAAGGATCTTTTAAGTTTTAGTTTTAGGTGTGTTTACTGCTATGATGTCAATGTTAATAATCTACACACAAGATTGAGTATTTGTCTCATCCATGCGATACCAGACCTAGTTGTTGCTGATTCATTTTGTCTGTGCTACACTTGCAGGTAATGGTTGTATCGGTCATTAACTATGTCTTTGCATGCCAACCTAATTGTCTGTTCTGTTTCCTAGGTTCTGGACTCGTTCATTACTGCGGGGAACTTTTGATTATTCCCTCATAGATAGAATTCCTGGCCGCCAAAATGATCGGAAAACACTTTTAGGGGAACTTAACTGGATTTTTACTGCTGTTACTGACACAATTGCCTGGAATGTTCTGCCACACGGTAATGGAAGAACTTATCGATTTTACGTAGCATGATACAGTTATTCGTATTTCGCATTTTCGTGTATTCTTTTTTTGTTAATTTGTGTAGCCTTGATTCAATTTTGCATCCCACAGATCTTTTTCAGAGATTGTTCAGACAAGATCTATTAGTTGCAAGTCTTTTCCGCAATTTTTTACTTGCTGAGAGGATTATGCGATCTGCAAATTGTTCCCCATTATCATATCCTCTGTTGCCGCCTACCCATCAACATCATATGTGGTAGCTACTTGATATCCTTTTGAAACTTATTCGATTTTGTGTATATTGTCTTTTTTTTTGGGTTAATCATTTTATTGTATATCTTGACTTGTTTTTCATTCTGTATCTCTAAATGCAATATAGGGATGCATGGGACATGGCTGCTGAAATCTGCCTTTCTCAGCTTCGAACACTGGTTGAGGATCCTAATGCAGAGTTCCAGGTATATTTCCTTCAGTTCTTATATTTTAATGTGAAATTTTTCTTATTTGGTGTTTTTTTAATTTTCTATGTTTCTTATTGTATTATTGCTTCGAATCGGTAATGTGTTTGCTCTGTTTCAGCCAAGTCCTTTTTTCACAGAACAATTGACGGCTTTTGAGGTGTGGCTTGATCATGGTTCTGAAAAGAAGAAACCACCAGAGCAGTTGCCAATTGTTCTTCAGGTGTGGCTCTTTTGATGGTCCTTATTGAGTAGCTTCTGTTAGTTTTTGCTTTCCTTTGAAAGTATTATGACGAAGAATCAAATCACTCCATGTTATAGGTTTTACTCAGTCAATGCCATCGATTTCGTGCTTTGGTGCTTCTTGGAAGATTCCTTGACATGGGCCCTTGGGCTGTAGATCTGGTAATCATTTGCGGCTTTACAATCTTTGGTCCTCTTCTGGATGTATAGTATTAGTTTATGGTTGTCTCAATTGAAAATGGACTTTGGAACGGGTTTATATTCTTGCAGGCATTGTCTGTTGGAATATTTCCATATGTTCTAAAGCTGTTGCAAACAACTACCCCAGAACTACGCCAAATTCTTGTATTTATATGGACAAAGATCCTTGCACTCGATAAGGTATACTTTGCATAGAATTTTGCATAGAATTTTGGATTTACATGTCTTAACAAACTTGGATATTATTGCGAGAAGACAATACATCCTATTATTGTATTACTGTGATACTATTAGGTTCTTTCACCAATCTCTGTCAGTCTTGCAGTAACTTGTGTTCTGGATATTTTCGTTCTTACCTTGTATTTTCCATCATTCTCTATGTACTGCTGTATTTATTTGAGTTTTGTCTTGCTGGATGGTAGTCATGCCAGGTTGATCTGGTAAAGGATGGTGGACACACGTATTTTATCAGGTTTCTTGATAGCGTGGAAGCATATCCAGAACAGCGTGCAATGGCTGCATTTGTCTTGGCAGTGATCGTAGATGGACATAGACGGGGTCAAGAAGCCTGTATTGAAGCTGGGTTGATTCATGTGTGCTTGAGGCAGCTTCAGGGTTCAACATCAAATGATGCTCAAACTGAACCACTATTTCTTCAGTGGCTTTGCCTGTGTCTTGGAAAGTTGTGGGAGGATTTCACAGAGGCACAAAATATTGGTTTGCAGGCAGATGCCCCTGACATATATGCACCTCTTCTTTCTGAGAATCAACCTGAGGTTTGCGTTGTTTCTTTGGAATTATGTTTACCTTCTAATAAGTTCTGGAAGATGTTCATTTTATCTTCAGCTCGATGATGTAGAAGGCACTTTGTTTCAGGTTAGAGCATCTGCAGTTTTTGCACTGGGCACCCTGCTTGACGTTGGGTTCGACTCATCTAGAGATAGTGTTGGAGGAGATTTAGAATGTGATGATGATGAAAAAGTTAGGGCTGAAATTAGTATTGTCAAGAGCCTTTTAAATGTTGTTTCGGATGGAAGTCCTCTGGTTCGTGCAGAAGTTGCTGTAGGTATATAACAATTCGTGTTCCCTTGCCGTTTCCTTTATACTCGGTTTGTTTTCTTGTGTTTATTGAAAACAATTAACAATTTTAGTTAAGTTTGTGTTTGATCTAGAAATGTGAACTGGATAGTTTTAGTTCTGAAGTCTTGGCATACGAACTTAATTTCAGTCTTTTTTTATCATTCACTTTCATCATCTTTCCATTGCGTAATGGGATAATCCTTCAAATTATTGTTTGCCCCTGGGTGCAATATTTCTATGGAATGAGCAAAAGAGGGATGTAAAGCACTGTATAGGTATTATAGTAGTGTTTCCATGAAGTGAAAATATGAATTCGGAATAATAGGTATATGCACCAGCACGTTCCGTTATATTAACAGAAGAACAATCGCTTGCTCCACATAATGCTACGTTTATTATAGATGTCCTTATGTTTAATGCATGATTTATGGTTCTCCGGTGATTGTCTTAACATTAAAGAACTTAACTAAATGCCGAAATTAGCAAAGGGATGAGTATCTTGGGTGCTTCACTTTGCTGTTTTTTTCATTTTGATTTTTTTTTGTCTGGAAAGGTTGGATCAAGACGAGCATTGGAAACAATTCTGACTGTTGTAATTTCTCTAATAATATTCAATGCCATATGCCTTAACATAAACAAAAAGTTACCAGTACGGTATTTCAGTTTGCACAGAACTAATAACTATAAGAACAATGACAGTTCTCTTTTCTTTTCTTTTCTTGTTGTAAATTAATCTTGTAAAGAGCATAGGGACACAATGTCCAGATTAGCTCTATATTAGAGGCTATGGAATAGGGAGATTGTAGGTCTGCGGAAGCGCTTGATCGGGAGTTTCCTAAGCAGGAGCGAAGTCCCGTCCGAAGTGTAAAATAAATCTAGTAGAATGCTAATTAGGATCTTTTGGATGGGAAAATCAATTGGTTTTAAATATATTTGTGGAGTTCTAAATGAATGAGATGTTGCTGCCTGAAAGACCGAAAAATAAATGAACAGGAACCAATGTAGAACCATAAAGATTTCAAGCTAGTCAAAATGAGGATTTACATGGCCTAAATTAGTCAGCAGGGCAGTTTATTGTAATGAAGAATGGAAGAGTTGTTGCGGAGTCAAATGAGGAACATGATTGTCTTCTTGGACCCTTGCCCTAAACTTGAAAGGCACATGCGAATGACATTATTTGGCTGAATAATAGGACTAAAATATTTATGGAGCCAATTTGGTGTTTGATGAGTTCAAGGATTCTACCGGATTCTACGGAAGTCAAGTGACCTAAACTATAGCAATCAAAATGAGGAGCCAAGTGGCTTACTGTAACGGGTCGGGTGATTCGCGGTTCGACCCAAAAGCTTAAGTTGATAAGTGAGACTAACATAAACCCATTTATACACCCAATCACTTTCCCGGGGCTAACCTTCTAACATTCTCGCTCATCCGAACTCGCGCGATGCCCTCGTTGCTATCAGACCACCATGCCTGCCCCACTTGGACCCGGCCTCGACTGGGTTTAGCATTAATACCAACTGTAATGGGTCGGATATTTTACGGTTTGACCCAAAAGCTTAAGCCGATAGTTGAGGCTAATATCTACCCATTTATACACCCAATCACTTTCCCATCCGGATCCGATGTGGGACAGGACCATCCATCACATACCTAGAGCAATGGCTAGTATAGTGCATAATAGAATAGTTGTTGGAGTCAACTTGATGGAGAGTTGTGTTTATTAACTGAAGAAGGCAATGCTAGAACAACATTAACTGGCTGTAGAGTAAGATCACTGAAATCGAAAGGCAATCTGGGATTCCATGATTGTAATGATTCTACAAGATTTCTTATTGGGATAAAACTCTTGTGCAATAAAGGGGCATTCCAGATTGATTTATTATCTTTGAATTGCAAAATCGTGGTATTCTGTCTTATCGTGATTTGAACTTTGGTTAAACGCATAATAATTTTCAGAATCTGAACATACTTGAAAATGGACATGCATATGTGGCGAAGCTAATGGCTGACAGAAAGCTGATGGTTGTATATTCTGTTTGAAGTGAAACTTCTTAACGTGACAGTTAAATAATATGGAAACTATAGCACTTGAATTTATAACCGGAACCTAGATCTGTTAAGCTGATGGCTAATACGAAAGGTCTATATGGTTATTTGCTTTCTGTAGTTAACTCTGCATAGTACATGAAGGCTATCCCTGGTTGTTGTAGTTTATGGGAAAATATACAGGTATCAATTAAACTTTTAGATATAAATATATATTTTTATATCTGCTGTAATAATATATTTGAGGTATCCGTTACACTTCTGAGTTTACTTCAAACTGTGAACTGTTAATTGTTTTAGTTCTATAATGTACTTTGTTATTATTATTATTAGTATTACTATGATACTATTTAGATTCTATTTTATTTTTCTTTCCAGCTCTTGCTCGCTTTGCCTTTGGCCACAATAAACACCTGAAATCAATTGCTGCTGCATATTGGAAACCACAGTCCAACTCTGTGCTGGGTTCGTTGCCTTCTCTGGCTATCAAGGGTACAGGTAGTGGTTATTCTACTCCAATCCATTACACGCCTCATGGAAGTATTATTCCTCCCCAAATTCGCGATGGAAAGGCCTCCACCAGCAGCCCCCTTGCTACTTCTGGAGTAATGCATGGATCTCCATTGTCTGATGATTCTTCTCAACATTCGGACTCTGGCATATTGAATGACTCTGTGAGTAATGGGGATGTTAACCATATAAGGCCAAGACCCCTAGACAATGCTTTATATTCACAATGTGTATTGGCTATGTGTACACTAGCCAAGGATCCATCACCACGTATTGCAAGCCTGGGGCGGCGTGTACTCTCCATTATTGGGATTGAACAAGTCGTGACGAAGTCTGTGAAGTCTATTGGTGGCAGTGTTCGGACAGGTGAACCTACAGCAGCTGCAACCCCTAGCTTTGCTGGACTAGCTCGTTCATCTTCATGGTTTGACATGAATGCAGGTTATTCTCCTTGGCGGTTCTCTAATAGATATTTTGTCTTAGTGGTTCTCTGTTGTATTGGTTCACATTGGTTAGTCATCTCTCTTATATGTTGGGTCACATTGATTAGTCATCTACTAATCTCTTTATTGGCAGTTGGTTTCACTCGAGTAATCAAAGTTGCAACATTTTAGCCATATATCTTAGTTTCAGAT
The DNA here is from genome assembly GCA_963922005.1 of Cornus suecica. Classification (NCBI taxonomy): domain Eukaryota; kingdom Viridiplantae; phylum Streptophyta; class Magnoliopsida; order Cornales; family Cornaceae; genus Cornus; species Cornus suecica. The sequence continues at coordinate 71,617,262 of OY998244.1, read as the reverse complement.
ATGTGTTTCTATTTCTTGCGACTTTGAATGTATGCTAATGTTAGATTTGTTTGAGCTGTTTTACAGGACATTTGCCCCTGACATTTAGAACTCCTCCAGTTAGTCCTCCTCGATCAAGTTACTTGACAGGAATGCGAAGAGTTTGTTCTTTAGAATTCAGACCGCATATAATGAGTTCTCCTGACACAGGATTAGCCAATCCGCTTATTGGTTGTGGTGGATCTTCTGGTGTCTCAGACCGTAGTTTTCTTCCACAATCAATAATCTACAATTGGAGTTATGGTCACTTCTCAAAGCCACTTCTTACTGCAGCAGATGATAGTGAAGAAATAATAGCTAGAAGGGAAGAGAGGGAAATTATTGCCCTGGACAATATAGCAAAATGCCAGCATTTTTGTGAGTTCTTAACTTATTGGTCTCCAGTTCTTTCTCTTGGTGACATTTTATTTGAGTATCTAATATGGCTTTGGTTCGTCTTCTTTGTCAGCTGTTAACAAGCTACATAATCAGGTTGCTAGTTGTTATACAAAGTTTGAGACAGCTACCAAAACAGCGCTATTGCTACCTTTCTCTCCAGCTGTAGTTGCTGCAGATGAGAGTGAACGAATAAGGTACACTAATCTTGTTTTTCTCTGCCTCCCTCCATAGAGAATTTTGTAGGAGGCATTAATTGTGTCTTGCGAGCTGCAATGTAGTATGTTTGCATGATTGTAGATTGGTCTAAAGCATTAGCTTTTGTATTTGTTGTGCTCTGCTGGGGAATAGCTTGCATATATGTGATCTGGGTTCGTTGTTTTACATTCTGTCTTAGCCCCAGCATTGGCAGAAACCAGTTTCAGATTGGGCATGAAAAATTACCGGAGTTAAGAGAACCATTTAGATAGTAGAAACTAAATATATATTAAAGTAAATGGACTGTTTTTTTTTTTTTTTTTATAACTAATTATCAGGCTGGAAATTGCGTTAAATATTTGGCTGCGCTAATTGGAGAAGTTAGCTGTTAGTATGACATTTGATCCAACTTGGAATTTGGTGAAAAAGCATTCTTGTAGGGGAGCATTATTGTGATACATTACATTCCTGCCACTATAAGCTGTGCTGTTTTGGCAACCTTCCTCATCCTACTATTATGTGCATGGATTCAGAAATTTTGAAATTAGATTAGCTGCAGCTCCCAGAAGGCCTTTAACATTTTTGTCAACATAGAGTGCAGTTGAGGTCCACCTTCCACCTGGTTTCTTTCCTCTTTTACTTGTTTGAATATCTTAGCCGGCTTTCCTTTACAAAGCTTTTTATCTTGCTGCTTCCATCTCTTGGTATTCTTAAGAGAAGGGAAAATCAAAACCACCTCATTTTCATTTCTTGATGATCTGGGTAATTGTACAACCACCCTATTTTACAGTCAAGTTGATAGTTGTTCATGATGAAAATAATATGATTGGGAAGAGGTAGGCCACAGAAATGTATCAGAGAAAAAATCAGTATGGAGGAGTCCAGACTTGCTCAAAGTCAAAGTGGTAGCAGTAGAGGGAATAGGAACCAAAGGAATCTCCTCAAGAAAGACCACATGACGAGACACATCCAACTTTCGGATAACAGGGTTATAACATCGCTATTCTTCTTGGCCTACACCGTAACCAAGAATACAGGCATCAAAACACGCATATAATTTAGTACGAGCTGCTTTAGGAGATGTTATATATCTGTGGTTCCATTGACCATAGCATTTCCTCCATGTGGTAGGAAGCTAACAGCTGTGTACCAATTTACCAAATGTGGAAAGCGCAGTGCTTTTTTATACGAAAGGCAAAATGGACCGCCTTCTTGGACACCGGTGCCGCTAATACCATTTCAGGGTCCTGTTTAATATTTTTGGTCAGGGACTGGTTTAACAATGAAAACCAGTAAGGGTTGTGGTCTGGGTATGGAGAAAGGCCACCTCACCCTTTCTACGATAGAGAAGAATTTTTTTTCATGTCAAAAATCAAAATTCACGAACGATGTAGATATTATTTATATAGTAATCAAACTTTTGATTGATTTACTTTGTTTGAATTACTAAGTAAATAATTTTCTTTCTATTATTTTTGCTGACGATTTCTCTCTTAATGGGGGAAGTGCAAGTCCTACGACAGTAAGCAAAATCTCAGTAATTCGTGGTTGAGATGATTAAAATATAAAGTATATTCATCAGGTCATTTGCTTGTGACCTTGTCTTGATCTTATAAGTTGAATGTTTACGTTTATTTTGTACAATTTTGTAAATATGTATTTGAAATACGTTCTGGAATACGAGTTTTCTAAGGTTCTGCGGGAAAATTAATACAAGAATATATTTCAAGATGGATTCAATATAGGGCGGGGCAAGACACTTAAATGGTGCAGAGGGTGCCTTGCTAAACTATTTTGGCGGGGAAAGATCCCGCCCCATTGCCTTCCTTACTCCCGAGGCTCTCAAGTTCTGTTTGAAATTTAGTACTTTTGCCCATCTTATGCTGGTGAAAATCCTTCAGCTTGTTTTTTGAAATTTTGATTTCAAATAAGCGGAATTCATGTTAGATGGATATTTCACATATGTTATCTGTCGAATGTTCGTCTCTTTTAGTGTTTCCAGGAGTTTCTATGACATAGAGGGGGAACCATATCATTTGAATCACTCAAGGACTTTGTAGAGATGTCATTGTAGATATTACCTGGCTGATCATATTTTCAGCTTAGTGTCTATATGTATATATAGATCCTTATTATATTGATTGGTGATTATGTAAGTGCCTAGTCTAGATGAAGTATTCACTCTAGTGAATGGAAATTTGTGATCAATCTCTCATTTCTTTATTTATCTAATTGTTAGATTGTTTCTTCTTATATCTGTTTCCTTTTTTTACTTTGTGCATCTATCATTTGCTTAGTTTGTGTTATCTTTTCAGTGTATGGAATTATGAGGAACCTTCCCTGCTCAACAGTTTTGATAATCATGATTATCCTGACAAAGGAATATCAAAGCTCTGCCTTGTGAATGAACTTGATGATAGCTTACTTCTTGTTGCTTCAAGTAAATTTCTGTACTGCCTTGTATTTTTCGTTGCAGAGTGGTTATGAATTTCTTTGCTATCCAATTTTTTTCTTCATCTGACTGGGGTGTTGCTTATACTCTATGTAGGTGATGGAAATATACGGATTTGGAAAGATTACTCCATACGGGGTAAACAGAAACTTGTGACTGCTTTCTCTTCAATCCAAGGTCATAGACCTGGTGTGCGAAGTGTGAATGCTGTTGTGGATTGGCAGCAGCAGTCTGGATTTCTGGTATTTACTGATGAATATGAATCTCAATTTCTAGCTTACTTTTTCTTGTATGTTGTTTTGATATATTTCTTTAATGCTGCTACTCCCAGTATGCTTCTGGTGAATTATCATCCATTATGGCTTGGGATCTGGATAAAGAGCAGCTTGTCAATTCTATTCAGTCAGGATCAGATTGCAGCATCTCAGCATTGGTAGAGTCACTATATTAATTGTCCTTTTGTTTCAATATTGTTGTTTGCTGCATCCGTGGTAGATGGCAAGTTTGTGCTAAATAGTGGGTATTATTAATTCCATATGTAGTCTGCTTCTCAAGTTCATGGGGGTCAATTTGCTGCTGGTTTTGTGGATGGTTCTGTCAGACTATTCGACATTCGAACGCCTGAAATGTAAGAACCTATAAAGCCCCTCATGATAATATTTTCCTCATCAGTGATATTTTCCAATCTCTGTCATTATATAATGCTTTCTACTGGTTATGTAAAGATATGGTGTTTTGCCTGGGGGATTTTCTCATGTCCAGTGACATCATCTCATCTCCCTGTTGCTATTGCAGAAAGCTTCTTTAAAATCTACAGCCAAATTTTCACTCCCTCTCTCTCGCATGCTCCCGCACAAACACAAACACACACCAAATCTATGTATTAATATTTCATTTTTTGTTTCTTTATAACGATCTTTGTAATTAGGCTTGTTTGTGCAACACGGCTGCACACCCAGAGAGTGGAAAGAGTTGTGGGGATTGGCTTTCAACCCGGACTTGATCGAGCAAAGGTAAACAGAGCAGCTTGTTATTACTTCCCATTTAGGCAAGATTTGGAATTATAAAATCTTCTTTGTTTGATTTCTTCTTTTTTTTTTCTTTTTTTTTTTTCCAGATTGTCAGTGCATCTCAGGCTGGTGACATTCAGTTCCTTGACATCAGACAACACAAGGATACCTACCTCACAATTGAGGCTCACAGGGGTTCGCTTACGGCTTTAGCTGTTCACCGGCATGCGCCCATTATTGCCAGCGGCTCAGCCAAACAGCTCATCAAAGTCTTCAATTTGGAGGGTGAACAATTGGGCTCGATTCGATACTACCCCACCTTCATGGCCCAGAAGATAGGACCTGTAAGCTGCCTCACCTTCCATCCCTATCAAGTACTGCTTGCTGCTGGTGCTGAAGATGCTTGTGTCTCTATATATGCCGATGAAATCTCTCCAGCAAGATGAACATAGATCATTCACCCCTTTACTCTTTTTTGCTCTGAGGGCCATCTTGTTAGGAGGTAGCGCAAATGCTTTTATTTCCTGACAAGAATGTGGCATTGTGGGCGCTAATAGGATCATCGGGATTTAATCATTCTACTGCCCGCGTTGGTCGTTGCAGTTGATGAATCTGGAGATATAGGTTGGGCCACTGTTGAAATTGTGTGCTAAATTATTCATTAGCCTCCAGCATAGAAAGGTGCTCAAGTTTGGGAACCAGCAAATTCCTTGGGAGGCTTCGGCAAATAATCTTTTGGTGTATAGGTGAATATGGTGTACATAGTCTGCTCCTTTTCTTAACCCTCTTGGTTTTGGTGTGTTCTTTTACCTTTCTTAATTTTATTTTTTTCTTTTCTTCCTTTTCCCATCCCTCCAATTTGTAAAAGCATCAAATCTGGTATTATTATAATAATTGTTGCAAATAGGCAGTGTTGTGATTCATTCCCAGAAATGAAATTGTGAATTGTCCAAGTTGCATAGGGAGGCATCATGGTTTTTATACCATTGTAACCAGGGTTGCCTTCAATTGGCATCATCTTCATGTTCATCAAGCTCCACCATATCATGGTTACAGGATTCCGTTAGGATGCCAAGAATTGACTGAGATTCTTACTTTTTGAAACATTTTTACGCAGATATGATTATGGACCTTTCTTCATTAGTCTAAACATGATTTGCGGATGTATCGTCCCTAACCTTGCATCACAACAATATAGAAAAGCACTAGCTTAGCTAGTTCTGCATAAGCTGTTTAATATATAATTTGACACTATCTGTTTTGCCCTATAAAATCAAGAGATTTTGATTTTCAGAAAGAGAAGCTCAAACATGAGGGTGAAAGAATAGATATGTATGCGCTCCTGGATCAAGAACCAGCAACATAAATTCCCTAAAATCTGTCAATACAACCCATATCATGCTTGCAAGATTTATGGGATTTCCTCTTCAAAAGAAACCTGTAAAGAGACACATAAGGCCAACAGGTGCAGTAGATGGCAAAAATGAAACATAAAGTCCCCGGTTTAAGCTCAGGCTTGTCAACAACAGAGATTCATGAAGAAAACAAAATTAAGATCCGGTGTGGCTGAGTTGCAGCATATATCATCAATTAGAAGACCAGACATATTCTTAACACTGCAGAAAGTGGTGCTGCAATGCTACCACTATAACAATCTAAAAGCTAATTATATAGAAATCAGCTAATTATATAGAAATCGGAACACTCATATACACCATATTGACATGTATCAATTCTGTCGAAACTAAATTTTTGATAGTATCACACACGTGAAGGGTCTTACTACTTCCCTCCACCAACCATACTCTGGCCGGATGTTCCTGATATGGGTGGAGACACATTGCTGGTCATCTTATACCTTCCATCAGCTTTGCCGAGAACATTAAGATCTTCAAATAATCTGTATGAAGGAATGAAGGGCTTCTGTCCTGCTGTGGAAGCAGTGGTCCTAGGGCTGGAGCTCACATGCGCGTCTCCATTCATAGGTGACATATTGCTGCCTCCTCTTGCGGGGAAAGAGTTTAACTGCTGCAAGGGTCCGGCCCCTTGCAGGGGTGAATATGAACTAGTGTTGGCTCGAGGAGTCGAGAAAGTGTGAGATGTTGAAGACAAATTATTTTGGCTGTTGAAATAGCCCGGGGTTGGTGCCCATGGTGGAGGAGGGTAAGCAGATGAGTGCTGAGGATACTGAGGTTGATGTTGGAGCTGTTGCTGTTGCTGGGGATACTGAGGTTGTTGATGTTGGAGCTGTTGCTGTTGCTGGGGATACTGAGGTTGTTGATGTTGGAGCTGTTGCTGTTGCTGGGGATACTGAGGTTGAGGTTGGAACTGTTGCTGTTGCTGGGAATTTTGAGGTTGACGTTGGAGCTGTTGCTGTTGTTGCTGTTGCTGTTGCTGGGGATACTGAGGTTGATGTTGGAGCTGTTGCTGGGGGTTTTGAGGTTGATGTTGGAGCTGTTGTTGCTGGGGGTACTGAGGTTGAGGTTGGAACTGTTGCTGTTGCTGGGGATATTGAGGCTGATGTTGGACCTGTTGCTGTTGATGAGGATACTGAAATTGATGCTGGAGCTCCGGTTGCTGCTGGGCATGGGCTTGGGCTTGGGGCTGCTGTTGAGGCTGAGCCTGAGCCCATGGAACAACATAACTGTTAAGGGGTATCTGTCCCTGGCTTCCATGATAATTCGGGGTTTGGAGCTGGGGTTGAGTTTGAGGCTGAGGTATCTGCCCCTGGCTTCCATGGTAAGTATGGGAGGGATAGCCCGGTGTGGTCGGGGCCTGGTGCATGTTCTGTGTGGATCCTGGAGGAGTGTGAGGGGTGTTAGGAGAGGTGGTGGTGGGGTATGTTGACAAGGTGATGCTTAACAGGTCTATCATATCTTGCTCTTTACTGGTCTTAACTGGGGCAGGTGGATCAGGCAAAGCTAATGCATTGCTCGGAACGGGGGCTGATGCTGCTGGAGTGGATGAAGTTGTACTGAAGCTAGTGTTCGCTGAGGTACCTTCACTGTTTCCGGTAGATGAGCTTTGCGAAGCAATGGACTGTGTTTTGGTATGCCTGCACACATAGGACATGAATTACACCCAAGTTATAAACAAGTTTTCACTAAATACAATATGGAATGCAGCACATCAACTCTAGATAACCTTCGTGCGAGCTGTGCAAAGTCATCTTCCTCTTCTTCCTCTTCTTCAAACAGACCACCTGTGAAAGCAACTGGGGCAGAGGGGTGAGCATTTGAAATTGGGCTGGATTCTCTACCTTCTGTAGCTTTTACTCTGGAGTTTCGCACTTCACTCAATTGCTGGTTGGTATTTGTCCCTTCAGTTGGCAAGAGCGAACCAGAAGCTATAGCATCATGTTTTGCCAACACACTTTGCAGGCTATCATTTAACTCAAGACCCTGAGCCAGAAGTTCCTCATCCCTACAACAACCACAGACATTATGAGAAATAAAAGGAACAAACATTGGTTTGACAAACCATCCAAAATAGAATATAATGCAGCAGTTAATGCCTTGATTCACAACCGAACATACTTTATCCACATAGATGAAAGAGATTTTACCTAGTTAAAGTCACCATCTGCATAAGCTTCTTTTGGTTGGCACGACACTGGTCCACAAGATCAACTATTATTTCATCTTTAATTGCCTGCAGACACAAAAAGCATTAAATTTCTCCCCACTAAGCGAAGGAAAATGTGAGAACCTTAGTAATAACTAGGTGTTATTGCAAACTAGAAGCCATATCTGCACATACCTCGCGGTCACTTGGATTCACTGCTTGCAGCATGTCAATTAAGAGATCCAGAACATTCCTCATAGAATTTATGCTCGATAAACTAAAGGGTGATATAAAAGAAAATGATCATAAGATAAAGTGGAATATGGTGTACACTATCAAGATGGGACCACTAGAGCGTGCAACCAAAATGGACTATTTACCTTAAATTGTCCATATCAGCTGCCATGGCTTCGTCAAGCCTTGTGGAAGAATTGCTGGGCATTCCATAACCTGCTTGAGCAGCTCCTAGAGTTGGATGGGTAACAGGTGGTGTAAATATTGGAGGTGTATCTGATGAGCGCTGAGGAAATACTTCTCCAGAGCGCTGCAAAAAAAATATCATATGTATCAATTATTATACATGTTATGCCCTGTTCACAATCAACAATTTTGCGCACAATTCTTAACCTATTTACCATACGGGAGAGTCATCATGCATAGTAAATGCCACCAACAAACACCCATATATATATATGCGTGTGTGTGTGTGTGTGTGTCTGTAACACGATGGAGTAAACAAAAAATCGATTTTGTTAGCACGATCTTTTAGACATAGCTAGCCAAGAGCAGATAATGATTTGCACTGCACCGCACTGCAATATTATAAATTCAACAAATTCGATACAGTGATATGTTTACATCTAGGCTCCGAAGAGACTCATTATATCAGGTTAAACAAATCAAAAGTGTCCAAAACCTCTTTTCCAACAATCATGGGATCTCCAATCGCGATGACATTGTCAGTTGTCACCATAAAACCAACCAACAAAACAGCAAATAGCAAAAGAACTGAACCCACCAAACATATGCTTACCCTGAGTTCCTCGTATGCCCAGTAATATTGAGGATATTTCCCTCCTGGGCCACCAAATGCTTCTTGCCAAGAGTCTATCAGTACCAAAATTTTATCCCTTACAAGCATATCTGTCTGCAAAGGCCATCCAAACACCTTTTAGCTTCAAGGAGGTAAGGGAAAAGTATGATATGAACTACACTTGTGTAAAATTCCAAATGCCAAGTGATTAAAAAAAAATGACATTAAAATGACTAATTACGGTAGAAAAGTCAAATGACCAAAACGACTAGTAAAGACAGCACCACGAACATAACAAGCTTTGAAAGAAAAGGATTGATCACATAGGAAAAGTTGAGACAGCAAAAACTCTTGAACAGAAGGCAGATGAAAAAAGGACCTGATTGTAATTTACAAATAATAATCCGAATGAGAAAATTCTTCCGAAGTAAACGGTTTCAGGTTCAAGTCCCCATAAGGGCATAGTGGGTGTATGCAGGCACGGAGCCACACTGTCCACATAGGGGGCAGTTGCCCCCATAATATAACAAAAAATTGTTACTTTCTAAAGAAAAAATTGCAATATATGCAGAAAAATTACATTTGCCCCTATAAAATTATCAAAAAAATTGTTTTGCCCCCTTTCCAATAAATTTCTGCCTCCGGCCCTGGGTGTATGACTGTGTTAAATGCCAAGGTAAGAAAATAAAAGAGGAAAACTCAAAATTCATGTATTAGACAAAATAACTAAAGGTCCCAAGGTAATGGGAACAACATCTAAAGAACAAATGGAATAGCATAAGGAGTGAGTACATCTTGGAGGTGTATTTTTCAAACATAATCATTCCACTTAAATAACGAGAATTACAACACAACTTGCCACATCTCAATTAAAATATTGATATATCAGGACACTAGTAAGATAAAACACAAATCAAGGAAGTGTGCAACCTTTTCGTGCGGGCAAATCATGTAGTGGTTCATTAATATAAGGTGCAACGGTCTGGTTTTCAGTTCTTGGAATGCTCCTCCGTTCACCTTACCTTTTTCTCACCAACCAGGACGATAAATAGAACGGAAGAAAGAGAAACAAACACGACAGATACAACATAACCACTAACAGCCACGAGGAAGTTCAAGACCACATGTGTTCTCTCTTCTGTGGTTACAAAATAAAACTATAAATTGGCAATCACATTTCTATTACTTTGCACAAAATTGCAACTTTTTAAGGGGAGAAAAGCACAAATAAAAGTCAATACTTGCATGGTGTCTAGGAGACATTTGCAGTACTGAGTGCTAACATGTATTCAGAAACAATTGTGGTGCAAAGTACTTACCCCGTTCCCCTACCAAAACATATAAGTCCAACAAAATAAATATGGTAGAAATTGAATTAAGATTGTAATTGAAGAAATTTCAAAAGGACATTTCAATGCACTTTATGAGCTAGAACCTCTAAAAAAATGTAGAAAACCACCAAGCACCTCATGTTAAACGAAATTCTCACACAGATACAAAAGCAAAACATACCCTTTTCTTTACAATTTTGATCATCTCATGCAGTATATGCTTCTCAGAAATTTGAAAATGCACAGAATCACCACAATTCTTCACCATTGTCTCCAGAAGCTGCAAAATAGACATGCCATGTAACTAGAAGGATAGAAAGACACGTTATCCAGCAACAGTTTCCTTACATTCCCCAAATGCTAAATTCACATTAAAAAGTTAATTTTCAAGGAAAGTGGAAGCATACTAATGATGTAGCCCTTGCCCTGCCTTTTGCAAAATTCATATAACTAAAAATGAATGGAAGGAAATTGTGCATGTTATAGGTTCATATGAGCATACCGTCAACGCAAGTAATTGAACTCTAGGGTTCTTGTGCTGCAACCTTTTCTTCAAAGCTTTAACAACTTCTTTTGAAGTCCTGCGCCATTTAACACACCGTAAATCTCCATTTCAAACATTAATATACACAAATCACACGTAAAGACATTGATAGCACACAGAGAGTTAATGGTATTTCATAGCTAATTGATTGGGCAGCAGCTCGTAGACCACCTAAAAAGAAACATTAATTATTTAATCCATATCCGGGCATAAGAAGTTCAACAGCAGCAATACTTGTAGGGAAACCCACAAACTGAAATCGGCCAAAACAAGGCAATAGCCAAAAGGTATTACTAAATAACGTAGTAGAATCGATATAATTGCTATGGATTGTGCATACTTAATATAATTAGATATTAAAATGATTATTTGTTATATTGTTTCATTTTTACAATTCAACATAATAAAAAGGGAAAGAAAACAGATCAAATTTCAATATTTACAAATAACATCAAAGTAGAAATTTCAGTAAGTTATAAAATCAGAACCATATGAAAGATTATACCCAGGTCTCCTTATCTCAGAACACGAAAATAACGAATAAAAACCACAATTTTTCCAATTTCTAGCTAACAACAATTTCCTTCTGAGAAAAAATATTAGCAAAATGAAAGAAAAATACAATAAAAAATACTTAAGATTCAAGTCAAGACCAAAAACATCCGCACACCAGAATACAAATAAACACATATTACAGTATTGAAATTACAAAAAATAAAATAAAAAAATCAATCAATTCTTTTACTCCATCTCTCAGCAATCAAGCAGAGGAAATTACAAGGAAAAAAAAATCATCACCACCAGTAAAACTTCAAAATAAGGAGTTAAAAACTCTCGTTATTGTGCTGTTCAAAACCAACCACCCATAATCCAAATACACCAGCGCATATATATATACACACACACACACACGTGTCTGTATTCTTGTGTTTTCGTACAATCGAATTCCCCAAAACATGTAGAAACAGAAACCCTAAATAAGCCAAGAAAAACAAAAAGTTAAACGGTACGAAGAGAAAAGGCCATGGTTTGAAAACTCGTACCAATGATTGGAATTGATAGAATCGCAGATATCAATGTTCATAGTCCAATCAGGTCCATTTAGGAGATCGCTCGTCGCCTTCTGGACTCGAACGATAGCTGAAGACGAAGACGATAGCATCATTTTCTCTCACTTTCTCGCACTTTCTCGGTCTAATTTCTCACAAAAATAACAGTGCTTTGGTTGTATGGATAGAGGAAAATTGTAGAAGGGAAATAGGGAGAGAGGAGGAGGAGGAGGAGGCGTATAAAATTTGTTAGTTTCCCGAGAAAATAGTGAGAGGCATATAATTTTTTTTCCGAGAAAACCAAAGAGAAAGTGCGACTTCTTGTTCTTTGTTCTCTCAATTTGGTGTTTTTAACTTTCTCGGCACTTTCCTTTCCGAAAATTTCGTTTTCTTTTTCTCTCTCTTTTCTTGCTCTGAATTATCAACTTCCAAGTTTGGAATGCTTTTTCCCTACATTTCTCACGCGCTCAATCTAATATGGAAAAGCTACGCGTTTCTCAAAAGGGGCTGTTTGGTTGGAATAAGGAATTCACATCAACCAAAATAATTGAGTTTTATCATTCCTTTTAGGGTTAATTTCAGTAAACCCCTATGTGGTTTAAAAAAAAATTACTTTGCCCCCCTCCTATATAGAAAACCCCTCTGCACTTATCAAATTGTATTAGCTTGCCCTATTCTCTATAATTTTGAACCAAAATACCCCTGAGATTTATGGGAAAATGATTTAAAATTCAAAAAAATATATAAAATTTGAAATATATATATAGAATTCAAAAAATATATATAAAATTTAAAAAAAACATATAAAATTCGAAAAAAACATATAAAATTAAAAAAATACATATAAAGTAAGAAAAATATATATAAAATTCATAAAAATATTTATATAATTCATTAAAATATATAAAATTCATATAAAAATATATATATAATTCGAAAAAACATATAGAATTTGAAAAAACAAGTAAGAAGATGTAAAAACAAGAAAATATATTAATGTTACAAGAGAATACATGTAAGAATATATAAATTTTGAATTTTATATCTTTGTTTCAAATTTTATATATATATTTCTTATTTTATATGTTTTTTTCAAATATTATATGTTTTTTTTCCAATTTTATATATATATTTCAAATTTTATATGTTTTTTTCGAAATTTATATTTTTTTCAAAATTTATATATATTTTTCGAATTATATATCTTTTTTTAAATTTTAAATCATTTTTTATTAAATTACAGGGGTATTTTAAATCACTAAATCATTTTTCAAATTTTAAATCATTTTTACAAATTTTATATATATTGTTTCGAATTTTATATGATTTGTTTTCGAATTTTATATTGTTCTTTCAAATTCTATATATGCTTTTTTGAATTTTATATATTGTTTTATGAATTTTATATATTTTTACGAATTATATATATATATATATATATATTTATGAATTATATATATATATATTCTAATTTTGTATATTGTTTTTGAATTTTATATATTTTTTACAAATTTTACATATTGTTTTCGAATTTTATATATTTTTTTAATTTTAAATAATTTTTCATTAAATTTCAAAGGTATTTTGGTCCAAAATTATAGAAAATGGGGCATGTTGATACAATTTGATAAGTGTATGGGAGTTTCTGTATAGGAGGGGGCAAAGTGATCTTTTTTGAAATCATATGGGGTTTACTGAAATTAACCCTTCCTTTTTATAGGAGAGAGAAGAAAAAAAAAGGAGGATAAATTATTTCGTTTTCTATTTAGTTTAATGAAAGGGAATAGAAGAAATTAAACTGATTTCGTTTAGAAAGAAAGTGTATAAATTATTCTTAAATTATACTATTTAATCTATGACATAGATAGTAAGATCAATTTTGTTATTTCATAATGAAAATTGAGTGACTAAATAATTTTTCTCCGGTCTAGAGATTTATATTTCTATTGAGATTTTAATGCATAATTTTTCTAGGACGGGTTTTTATGATTGTTACTTTTTGATTTTTTTAAATTTGTGCATTTATTAACTTATAAACTTATTTTGTGTTTTAATTGAATAAATTTAAATTTACTCAGAGAATGTTTAATCATGTTCATGTTATTATCAATTAGATAATAGTTCGAAAGATTTTTTTTGATTAATTGGTTTACATGGTCATATTAATAGTGAATTTGACACTAGTTCAGAGAGGATCTCATTCATTCGAACTTATAAGAAAGAAACGTACTTACGTATAATTTAAAAAATCAAATCTAAGAAACTCATTGAATACTGGCAAAATGATGACAAATAAGTTGAATTCCGCATGGGATTGTTTATGAGTTAATTATATTCTTAATTTTAAACTATTATTATGAAATTATTATATAACCTACCATTCCAAATATTGAATTCACATGCTTCCTTGTCATATTAACATTTGTATTGTTTAAGGAAAAAATAAATTTAGAGCGAATTCATATCTTTGTTATATATCTTCACTTGTTATATCATCAAATCAGCATGGACTGTTAGAATTCATTTAATACAATGTTGATATTTGAGAATACAGGTACACTCAACATGATGAAGATATCAACTTATTATTGAAATGAGCAATTCACACAACTCTCTCTCTCTCTAAATATATATTTTTTTACCAAGCTCTCTATATCACAAAGGAAATTTTAGCAATTTACGAAGTACAAGTGTTGTGAAAAAGCGAGTGTAAACAGGTATACACACACTCGAGAGTGAGAATGAGTTTATGATAATCTTTTGCTTTAATTCTTACACTTTTGCTAGTTTTTATAACAATATTTGGCTAAAATTAGCATTCAGAGTAATAAAAAGTCAGAGAGAGAAAAGAAAGGGGATTGGTTGGAGTTGCGAGCTGGCTAATGAGACTACTATAAGTCTATAATATGTCTCTTTCGGGCCGCCTAGAGATATAATATATATATATATACACACATATACATATACCTATATAGGCTGGTCTGTCCACATATATAGATACTATATATTAGCCCATTTTTTGTATTATATTACAAATATTACTTATTATTCTCATTAGTCACTATTATAAGGTATGAGACGGAAGTTTACAAAAGTTAATGAAAAGATCATTTATTTTTATTAATTGATTTATTTGATAATCGAAAATATAGGTCTCATTAGTCAATAATATAAGGTGTGAGACACATTAGAAAAATCAAATGTCCATCCAAAATTGACTTAGAAATTTCTCTAGGGTATCAATTGTTTTTCTTCTGCATGAAGGAGAGGATCATTAGGTCAGGGTGGATATGGTACCCGTGATATGTCTATATCTAGGTCTCTATATATAATAATATACCTATAGATTGTATCTATTATCTACATTTATAAATACAGATATTTAATTTCAATTTAAAATTGTGAAGCTGTACCAAATTAATTTTTAATACTTCAACAAAACAAAACCTGGGGATAAATGCCAATGACAGGGGGTCACGCGCAGGGCTTATCTTACAAATAATTTATTTGATAATGGAGTTAAAATATGGATAAAAACAGCAATGGCTTTTACTTATAATAATCATGATTAATATGTAATTATAACAAAATATTGATCGGAAAGATCCAAATGTTACCTATTGACATCTTTATATCCATATATATATATATACATATATTATATATATAACATCGGTTATGGACAGATATAGAACCTGAATTGGTGATTGGAAATATAGACCGTTGACTAAACCACACCATCATGGTAAATAATCCTATGAACTCTGTCTTATCCATGCTTACTGTACATTCTCTTCAATAATAATAATTGCCAAGAGATGCTTCACTATGACCGTTAAGCATCAACCATATATTGGAAAGTATTATTATATATTTATATCTAATATTGGTTAGAACGATTGGAATATGAAGCAAGTATTATAAATTAGGGATAATTATAATTTTACCCCCTCGAGATATACTAAATTACACATGAACCCATCTCCTTTAGATATTTATAAGGGTCATTAACAAAAAAAAAGCCCCATGATTTCAGATTTTAACAAACATGCCCTGTCACTAGCCCCTTGCATTTTTTTCGAGTTACACAAAGCTACTCATTCGGTCACCAATCCATCAATGACATCAGTAAATAGGTCACATGCACATCATGTGATATTTAAGTTGATATTTTTTGCCCCAAATACTCCTGAATAAATTTGAGTTGAGTAGTTAAATCCTATACACATATTTATTGGCGAACATACCCCTCTCCCTATTATATCTTCTTCCCCATCATTAAGAAACACTATTGAAATTGTGTTGCAACAGTAAACCCACATGATATTTTTTTTTCCCTATCTCACTACATATCTTGATTAATGTTTAAATTATTTTCTCTATCTCACTCCATTTATTCTTATTCAATTTATCTATATTACTCCATATCTTGATTAATGTTTAAAATTTTGTAAAAGTATTTCATCAGGAATTTTGGTACGAATTATTAGCACCATGTCTAACAATGAAAGCAATCAATTTCAACCAGTCAAGGCTTCATATCTGAATCTCCTCAATGTTTTCAAAGGCATTTCGACCTTCAATTAGAAAACGACATTCCAATATTGACATAAAATAACCAAGTGTATTTCATCCCCCAAATCATTGTGACCTACTTAAACACAAAGTACATTCCTATTTTAAACATTAATCAAGATATGGAGTAAGATAGATAAATTGAATAAGAAGATATCGAGTGAGATAGAGAAAGGAAAATACCAGGTGGGTTTGCTGCTGCAACAGATTTCAATAAGGTTTCCTAATGTTGGAGAAGAAGATATAGTAGGGATAGGGGTAGTTTCGTCATTAAATAAGTGTATAGGCTTCAACAAGTCAACTCAAATACATTCAAGGGTATTTTGGGTATGAAATATCAACTTAAAAGTCGCATGATGCACATGTGATATATTTACTAATGTCATTGATAGATTGGTGACATAATGAAAACTCTATGTAATCCGAAAAAAGTTTAGGGGGGCAAATGATACCTCAGAGAAGTGTTTGTTAAAACCTAAAAATTATAGGGGATTTTATGTTAATAGCCCTATTTATAATTTCACTCATTTCAGTTTGTAAATAGTAACAAATACTTCATACATAAATTAAATTTAAATAGTGAATTTTAAGTAAATATTACTTCTCTAACTTGATTTTTACTCATTTAATATCCATATTGAAATTACTAACAAAAGACAAATATTAGTTAATTTTTTTAAATAATTCAAGTTAAATGAGTCTTATTCATGTGTCTATCAACTTTGTTCACGAGATATATATTAATGAACAGTTCACAAACTTAACAATGAGTCTAAGAAATGTGATGAGCCCAAAAATATATTCCCTGTCCTATTTTAATAGTTCATTTTTCAACTTTAGTTGTTCTAAAATAATTGTTTAGTTTTAAACCTTAATATAAATTATTTTTTCACTTTCCGCAATTATCATTCTTTTACTAAAAGAAAGTTTAAACAAGCTCCGAACTCCAATAATTTTTATCTTTTCTTATAACTTAATATTACTATAATAATATATATATTTTTAAAAGTCAAAAAGTTAAACTTCGCCTATTATTTTGAGGGAGAAATAAATTATAATCAAAGATGGTTGAAAGAACTCATGAAGAGCTTGAATTTGAAGGGTATGTAAATTTGTGGTAGAGAAATAAAGCCCAATCTTAATCGTTCCTGATAGGCAAGCACTAGATGAAGGAGTGATGTTAAGTGGAGAAGTTATGAGTGTCCATTAAACTGTAAAAGCTACTTTAAGGATTGGGCTTTTGCAAAATCTTTTTTACCCCTTTTGATAACATAAGAAGCCAAGGCTACTATTAATTTTATATTTATCATAAAACTCCCATATATTAATCAATTTTTAGAGTTGTAACCCAAGTCTTTGTTACATTACAAAGCGACTTTATATACACCTCATTAGTAGTTACCACCAAACCATTTTCGCTACCACCCAGACCTCTATTATATGTTTATCATGGTTCGCTATAAATTTTAATTGATGTCGTGATAATTGTATAATCAATTTTAAAAATGAATATTGCATAAATATCAATATTGTATAATTGTTGGCACTACATTTGAGTCAATACAGTATGGAGCAAAGAGATGATGACATAGGCCAAAATTGGGCCAGAAAGTGGTATGGAGCATTGGGCCAAGAAGATGATTTGTTTGCAAAGAGTTTCGGCCCAGTTTGAAGGCCCACTTGATTGGAAGAATTCTTGTCAACCAAGATTAAAAAGTTTTTGAAGTATTTGATAAATTTGAATTGTAATTAAGTTGGTGCTTAGTTTAGATAGGTTTAGAGTTTAGTTTGAATTATCTTTTTATTTGTTTTTACATTTAGTATAAATAAGGAACAAGACCTCTAATGTAGAGGTCCTACACCATCATCAAAAATTTATTCTTTCTGCTTTAATAGCAACGTTATTTTATTTTATTTTATTGCAATTTTAATATCAATTCTTTTTATTCCTTTGCACCCATTTATTTTCCAAGCAATATTTATTTTACCAAGTCATTTACATTACTCGTCTTACGATTTCGTTTCAGCCTTTCATTAAAATTCGTATTTTAATTTCTCGGTTACCAAAAGTCCTCTTGATTGAGGCATTAGAACATTTCGCACGAGTTTAGTTCTCTCTCGTGCAAATTGCTTAATTCGTAACTTTGTTCAAAAGAGACGGTTTATTCGTTCTTCACTCGTACAAATCGCTTGATTCGTAACTTTGTTAAAAAAAGTTGGTTTATTCGTTCTTCTTGAACCGTTTGAGCCACGTTACCAGTTCTGTCACGCCTGCATTTTACGGAATAAGAAAATCGGCCTAGTTCTTTGGCCGATTATTTTTGGAGCAAACAATAACAATATTGACACTTTTCAAAAATGTTACCAAATGATCGAAGTATAGATAATTCCACTATATTTATTATAGTCTTGCATAGGGATATAGAGTACACCACGGATAGCTAAACAAGATTCCCTCCTACAAAGAAATTTTGAGATTATTAGTTTTAGATGACATCCAGCCAAGTATTGCATCAAATTTTCTTTTAGTTTTTATTTAACTTTTCACTGAAGCACAACCGTTAGAGATCTCCGAATAATAGTTAAAGATGTTTTTTTCCCCTCATTTACAAGTGCATGAAATGAACATGCTTATTGATCTAGTGAAGTTACATCTTTGGAGAAAATTTACAGTACACTTGATGAATATTGTGTTAATTTCATTGACAACTGAAATACAATATATATACAATTGAGAATAATCTAGTTTCCAATAATTACGGATATATAACAAGAAACTAAATCAATCTAAATAAATATGGAAATTACAATCAGAAATATGTTAGCCTAACTTTGTGCTCTATCATGCCCCCACAAGTGTATGTGTCCGGGTAGGATGCTAAGCTTGGACCGATGAATGTGAAATTGTTTATGAGCAAGCGGTTTAGTCAATGAGTCAACGAGTTGATCCGGGGTGTGGACATGAGAGATGCGAATTAACTTACGAGCAACTTAGTCACGCACAAAGTGAAACTCAATGGAGATATGCTTCATTCGTGAATGAAAAACTGGATTCGAACACAAGTAAGTGGCTCCAATATTATCATAGTAAATTATCGGTGAAGAAGGAAGAGAGATAGCAAGTTCTTGGAGAAGATTAGTGATCCTATTTACTTTAGCAGTATCAGATGCAATGCCCCGATACTCGGCCTCAGTAGAAGAGCGGGCAATAGTAGATTGTTTCTTGGAACTCTAACTAACCATATTGGAGCCAAGAAAAACAACATATGCAGACGTGGAGTGGCGGGTATCCGCATCACCAGCCCAATCGGTGTCGGCAAAGGCATGAAGAGAGATAGGAGAATGAGTAGAGAGGAAGATGCCATAATGAGATGTTCCTTTTAAATAATGGAGGACCTGTTTATCCACATTCCAATGAGTAGAAGATGGTCGATGCATAAATTGGGCCAATTTGTTAATAGCAAAACTCACATCCGGCCTTGTAAGAGATAGATATTGAAGAGACCCAAGGACTTGACAATATTCAGTAGAATCATGACTAGGAGAGCCATCATCAAGTTTGAGTATTTCCAAAGGTGATAAGGGTGTGCTAACCTCCTTTGCTTTATGTATAATATTATTTTTGAAGGAGATCGAGAATATATTTTCTCTGAGACATAAAAATACTAGTGGATGACCGAGTTGTTTCAATCCCCAAAAAGTAGTTAAGCTTTCCGAGGTCTTTGAGAGAGAACCAAATGGACAATTGGGTGATAAAAGCACGAATAGTGGCAGGATGATTGCCGGTGATGATAATATCATCCACATAACAAGTAGATACATGATGCTAGAGTCTGGACCCAAAATTGTAGATGAATAGTGAGGTGTCGCTCTTAGAATTGAGAAAACCATTGGCAAGCAAAAAAAAGCAGAGTTTATTGTACCATGCTCTAGCAGCCTAGCGAAGGTCATCGAGAGCTTTATGCAATTTACAAACATGAGTTGGATAGCTAGAATCCACAAAGCCTTGGGGTTGTTGCATAAAGACATGGTCAGAGAGAATACCATGCAATAAAGCTTTATTAACATCCAATTGATTCAAAACCCAACCACGAGATACTATAATGTTAAGGATGAGATGAATAGTGGCAGGCTTAACAACCGGGCTAAATGTTTTAGTAAAATCAACACCGGGCCGTTGGTGAAAGCCTTTAGCTACAAGGCGAGCCTTGTAGTGAACAATGGAACCATCCGGGTTCTTTTTTATTTGATAGACCCGTTTACATCCGATAATATTTTATGTGGGTGGGGGAGGTACTAAGGACTATGTTTTATTGTTTTGGAAGGCAAGGAACTCTTTTCTCATGGCATCGTGCTAATGAGAATGTTTATTGGCTTGGGTGAATGATGTGGGTTCGGTTTGAAGAGAAGAAGCGAGGTTGTTGTATGAAGAGAGAAAGGTATTTTGGGTTTGTGGATGTTATTTTGGGCACTGGTGACCATACGAGAGGGTTGTACTGGTTTGGGGGAAGCTGGATAATCTATTTGAAGGGGTGAGGTCGAGTGCAAACTGGGCGTTGTTTTGAAATTTATGGCAGATTAGGTTTTTTATGGTCTTGTGTTAGGTTCAAGTAAAGTGTTGGGGGATGTAATTTGAGGAAAATAAAGTTGAGAATGACTTACCTGTGTTAGAGAATGTCGAGAAGCACCCTTGTGAAAGAGAAAATAGAGCCAACTATGCAAGTAGAAGAAGATGATTGGGAAGTCAAAATAGGAAGGGAAGATCGAGAGAGATTCAAGATTGGAAATGTATTAAATGTGGAGCTAAATTGGGTAAGGTGATGGAATTGGGTGAGTCACTAGTCGGAGTTGAAATTTGTCCAAATTTTTTCCTGTAAAAGCGGAAAGAAAATTGGAAAAAAGATTGGTCAAAAATAGGCAATTCATGATACAATTTGATTTTATAAGGGAATAATTTTTCAAAAAAAATATGTCTAGAAATAAATATTTCATTTGATTTAATGTCAAAACAAATAAAAAAGTGATGAGAGAGGGAAAAACCGAGGTACACACATGGTTGTGATCTTGGTTCGAGTTTGTGGATGTTATAGGGTCTAAGCCAGAGATAACAAAGGCAACCAAAGACTTGAAGCGAGGTGTATTTGGGGTTGTGGGCAAATAATTTATGGTAAGGTGTATTGATAAGTGCATAATTCATACACGATTAACCTCTAAAAATATATTTTTTAGTCATTTATTTTAAATTATTTTAATTAATATGTGTGTTTTTATATTTTTATAGGTTATTGGTGATTTCTGGTACAAATGGATTAAATCCATCTAAACAAGCTCAAAATATGTTTAGATCACGTCTTAGTATTTGGGCCATATATTTCAACCCGTTTTTCGAATTGGTGTGAGCCCAATGTTCCTAGAAAGCTGATTCAATTTAAAGAATATTGATATTTCACATAGAGATCTTAATTCTGAAGTTTAGAGGGCGAAAAAGACATTTTAAATATGGCATACTATTTTGTGCGAAAATCAGCATCAGCTTGGTAATATAATCACAGATTTTGAAGGAACGATCAGAATGGAGTGAAATCAAGGACTGTGGGAAGAGGACTTGATTAACAAAAAAAGAATATCTAACCAATATCTTCCAAATTTACTCTCCAAATTGATCAAAAGTGGGCTGCAAGATATCACTAATTAAGAAAAGAAATATGGGAATATTGTATTCTCTTATTTACTTTCCTAGATGAAACCTTGAGGACCCCTATAAATAGGGCATATGTGGATGCACAAAGGAGGGACGACCAAGAAACAGAAGGGGAAGACCTGTGCGATCAACGAAGAAATCCAAGATGTCTTCCACTTATGATTTCGGGTTTGGTCATTCTTGTTTTATTTTTCTTGTATAGTTAATTCGCTCGGCCAAGGCCGAGAGGAAACCCTAGTCATGTTCAATATTGTAGTTTTCAATTGTAGACATTATTGAATATTTTGGTTAATGAGTTCTTCTTCTTCTTATTATATATATGTTAATGCTTTCGATTTTATGTGCTTTAACTGAGACTAAAATTGAACGTATTTCATTCTTAGCATATAGGTTACTTGTGTCTGACCACGAACATGTAATCTACTTGGCAATTTAAGAAGAAGATAATAAATTATAATTGTTTATGCCTGACCATGGATAGATAATTGTGATTTATATTTTCCTTCAATGATTTATTTATTATTTTTGGCCAAGATGATAAAATATTGAGTTGAACCTATGCCCTAACCCGGATAGACCATCTATGAACGTAATAATAATTATTATTTAGATGTGTGGAAATTAATTGGATATTTAATGAGTTTACAATTGAAAATCGGATTTGTGATGATTAGTGGTGGAATCAAAGCAATGGTATTCCTTTTGTATTATTGTATTTATATTATTTTTTCACAATCATCAATAATTTGTTGAATTAGTTAGATAGTAGTTTTTAGATTTAATTTGTCTTAATCAATCCTCGTGGGAATGACCTCGCAATACTTGTACTCTTTACTACTATGATTCATATACTTGCGAGTAAAATTTGATTTGGGTTAATCTATCTTTTGGGTTACTCTAAATTTCACAACAAGTTTTTGGTATCATTGTTTAGGACAGGTGTTGGCATGCGATTAATGAGGTAAATGGCTGTTTGGAAGGCATATAACCAAAACCGAAGAGGAAAACTGCGTTATGGAGAAGTGTGAGGACAATATCTACTATATGGCGGTGCTTTCGTTCAGCTAAGCCAACATGCTCGGGAGTCTAAAGTGGTGAGGTGAGGTGTTGGATTCCATGGCGGGCTAAGAGTCGAGAGAGAGCTTTATACTCGCCACCATCTATGTACACAGTTTTAATTTGAGTATGAAATAAATTTTTGATAAGTTTTTTGAATTTTTCAAAAACACTATATGCATTAGATTTCAATTTAAGAGGATATAGCCAAGTGTACTTTGTAAAATAATCAATGAAAATAATATTATATCAAAAATTTCCAAACGAAATAACAGGGGGACCCCAAACATCCGAATAAATAACTTGAAATGGTTTATCACAACTAACAGAAAGTTCTTTAAATGACAATTTGTGACTTTTGTTACAAAGACATGAATCACAAACTTTATTGGAAGTAGAAAATTTTGAAATTGGAATTTTATTGCTAGCTAAAAAATTTCTTTAAATATGAGGTGACGGGTGGCCTAGATGTTGATGCCAAAGTTAAGATAAGAGAACAACTGAGGCGGATGGTGAGGAATCAAATGGCTTGAGAGGTGAGGCGGAAGATGACCATTCATACAAATTATGCCTACTTTGGCCTTTCGCCAAGGATACTCCCGTATTCGGATCCTTCACAAGAAAATAGTTAGGAAATAATTCAATGGAAGTTTTATTCTGCTCACAAAATTGAGAAACGGATATTAGATTTTTCTTTATGAATGACATACACAAAATATTGTCTAATGTAAAAGAGGCAATAGGAGAATCAATAGTAGAAGAACCAATATGAGATATAAAGATTCTATTACCATTACCGACTACAACATCTTTGCTGCCAACATAGTTAGAGTGCATGGAGAGATTTTGAAGATCGGATGTAATATGATGTGTGGCATGCGTTATTGTCCGAGCTGTGTGTGGTGTTGTGGCTGCCACGATTTCCTCAACCTCCCCGACCTTTGTGGTTGAACCGCCTCTGAGTAAGTTATGCAGTGACTTGCGTTTCTTCCTCTTCTGGCTTTCCATGATTTCGAATAACTCCTCATCAAGGAGTTTATCATAGAGATCCTCGAATGAAATGGGAGTGTCACGCATACGAACCGTTGTCGTCAATTCTTTGAACTCATTGACTAAACCATTCAGGGTGTGGGCCATGATTTGGGCATAATTCAAGGGATGACCGATGAAGGCTATATCATCAACAAGACTTTTCACCTTACTCATGTAAGTAGCCACCGATTTACCTTCTTTTTTGTTGGACATGAGAGAAGACATGATGGAAAAC